>OY856412.1:323060443-323782943 GCA_963693085.1 Alisma plantago-aquatica
ACTAGGACTCAAAAAGTAACTATATGGTATAAAAAGTAACTGTCTGACACTAAAAGTAACTATCTAACGCTGAAAGTGACATCAAGACACAAAAAGTAACTATATGGTATAAAATGTAATTATGTGAAATTCAAAGTAACCATGTGATATGAAATGTAACTATTTTGTATAAATTGTAGCCATATGATATACAAAGTAACTATGTTACTTTCTTGATTTTTTCCTATGAAATTGGCTTTATATATTGTTGCTTCTATGAATTTATTTAATTTTTGAGTGGTTTTTGGAATACATACATTTTGGGATTAGTACAATTTTTTTCATGGTTTGTTCAGTGTACTCACGAAATGTCAGTTTTTGCTACTATGTCATACACTGGAAGAGTTACTTTCTGGTCGCTGGAGTTACTTTTTATATCGTCACAAATACTCTCAGTGTTCTCGCAGTTACTCTCAGTGTTATCATAGTTACTCTCAGTGCTATCAGAGTTACTCTTAGTGTTCTCTCAGTTACTCCTTAGTGTTGTCACAGATACTCTCAATGTTCTCGCAGTTACTCTCAGTGTTATCATAGTTACTCTCAGTGCTATCAGAGTTACTCTTAGTGTTCTCTCAGTTACTCCTTAGTGCTGTCACAGATACTCTCAGTGTTCTCGCAGTTACTCTCAGTGTTATCATAGTTACTCTTAGTGCTATCAGAGTTACTCTTAGTGTTGTCTGAGTTACTCCTTAGTGCTGTCACAGATACTCTCAGTGTTCTCACAGTTACTCTCAGTGTTATCATAGTTACTCTCAGTGCTATCAGAGTTACTCTTAGTGTTCTCTCAGTTACTCCTTAGTGCTGTCACAGATACTCTCAGTGTTCTCGCAGTTACTCTCAGTGTTATCATAGTTACTCTCAGTGCTATCAGAGTTACTCTTAGTGTTCTCTCAGTTACTCCTTAGTGCTGTCACAGATACTCTCAGTGTTCTCGCAGTTACTCTCAGTGTTATCATAGTTACTCTCAGTGCTATCAGAGTTACTCTTAGTGTTCTCTCAGTTACTCTTAGTGTTCTATCAGTTACTCTCAGTGCTATCAGAGTTACTCTCAGTGTTATTTGAGTTACTCTCAGTGTTTCTACCAGTTACTCTCGGTGCTATCTATCTGAGTTACTCTTAGTGTACTTACAGTTACTCTTAGTGTTCTTACAGTTACCCTTAGTGTTCTTATAATTACTTTACGAGATCATCACTCTTCCTGTATTTTGACTTGTGTTTGGAATCTATTGTTGTGTTACCTTAGTGTTCTTATAATTACTTGGTATCTATTGTTGTGTTTGGAATCTATTGGTATAGAAAATCATACATAATCTTGGGAGAAGCAAATACATCACTATGGTTCAGCTAGCAGAAGTGTTGACATCCTGAGTATTTCACAATCTGCAGTCAACTAGGAAAGTGTTTGCACCTGTATTGCTGCTTGGATAGAGTGCACAACACAATTTGAGAAAGTAACTTCTTACATTAGTTAAATTATATCCAATGAATACAATTACATTTCGTTGAACAAACAATAGGGTATATTCTTAACTATGGCTAGTAGTTGATGTAGCCTTTTCAAACACAACGAAATTACCCATGTAGAAGTCAATCAAGATATTGACCACCAGTACACAATGCTTGTATGGACAAACTAGAAAGGAATAGACAATCAAATACTGAGAATGCATATTGTTTTTCATATACTTTTCCAATTTGAAATATGATGGATCTACAATATTGCATTGCAAAATTCTGGAATGTTGTTTCCACAGAAATACATATACAACTTTGTAGTTCATCTAGGCAAAATAACAAACAATTTAAGTACAACTAGGATGAAGAACTAGTACATCCGCTCATAACCATAGACATTACTGACACTGCTATCAGCATGAATCTCAACAGGGACTGACATTCTCAGTGAGCCAAACAACATGAGTATATTTCATTCATTTTTGGTCAATTCCTCATGAGTTTTTCTCCCTACACAGAGAATGGATGTTGCAAATCAAACCCAACAATCTGTAGCTATTCAATAACAACAGAGATGCCTTCTCCATGGACACCAACAGTGTTCCACCCCATATTCTCATTTGTGATGACGATCATCCTTTCAACCATACCACCAGAAGCATGAGGAATCTGCAGCGCTTTCGGGGCCGCCATGAACTCACCATACTGATAATCCACCATGAACTCAGCGCTTTCGGGGCCGCCTGCACCGATCAATTCAGTCGAGCTTGCACAATCGGAACCCGAACGGCTTCCCGTCACCGTGCTTCCTCTTGTAATGGGTCTGCAAGGTCCGGAAGTCCTTGAGAGGGCGTGTGCGAGGGTGGTTGATGTTGTTCCTGCAATTAGAAATCGATAATTAGGCAATTAACCTAGCGATGCATAAAACATCAACGGGACGAAATAGGCAAAGCGGAGCGCCCATCCCGTCTGTTACTCTCCAATCATGGCATCCTTGAGGAACGGAGGCGGCCGCCCAGTTGTCCGCCGCGGTATGTCGCCGGCCCCGTCGGGGACCGCTCCAAGGGTGAGACGATCATCGGCGTCTTCCTCTAGGCCGTCTTCCACGGCCAGCTCCCAGACAAGGACCATTTGTTGGAGCTGAAGTCGTAGATCCAGACGACATCAGAGACGACCTAGGTGGTCGGGTCCCACCCACCGACGATGATTGGGGGGGGGGGGCAAGGGAGGGGACCACTTGGCAGAAGAGAGGGAGGCCATGCTGGAGGAATGGATGGATGGGAGGGTTTTCCATTCACCGACAGTGGGGTCGAAGAGGACGAGGCGGTAGAAGGGACATGAGGAGGAGGACAGGGCGGTGGCAGGCTTAGATGGAGCCTATGATTTGGCTGTGTTAGATGATGCAGGTGGTTGCTCTGCCTGCACCATGGTGGTTAGCGTGTGGGGCATTTGCGGAGCCGATGGAAGCCAGGGGATTCGACCTGTTTGTGCCAAGGTCGCACACGGACTTGAGACCAAGAATGCATCGTAGGCGGCGTAGAGAAAATAAGCCATCTCTGATAGTTTTTGAGAGAAAGTTGCTACCTTTGATTGCTCGTAGTGGACAGCTTGAAGAATAAAGTTTGGAATTTGATGGGTGGTTGATGAGCGTGCTCTGGAGGTTGGGACGGCGGCAAGTGGTTTCTCAAGCGGACGCCCGACGATGAGTAGCTAGCAATTGCGGAGGAAACGAGGATGGTACTTATAACCGGATCTAATTACAATTTATGCCACAGTGTTCTCAAGGCACGGGTATTATAACTAAGCTACCCGGCGGGTATTAAAAACAAACTCTCTCTCTCTCTATATATATATATTGAATATATACACATTGTATATCTATGTATATATATAAATATATATGTATACATATATATTATTATGTAGATGTACACATACATACATACATACATACATACATATATATATGTATATTTTCAAATATAGATATATTTTACATATATACATATATATATATATATATATATATATATATATGCATTCTACCTTATATGTATATTTTCTATGTAAATACATACATACATACACATATATATGCCATATGTATATACATATATGTAAATTCTTATATATATTCTACCTTCTGTTTTCTCTTCTCTTTGAACCACTGGTTCAATCCGGTTTGGTCCGACCGACCGGTTGGACCGTATTTCTGACCGGTTGGACTGGAAAAAGACACATTACTGGTTTTTTAGGCTTCCGGACTGGTCAGCTACCGGTTCACCGGTTTGGCTGGTCGGACCGGCCGATCCGGTTCGGTTTTAAAAACACTGACTAAAACTGTCCAGTTTTGAATTTTTACAATCCTTTACGTGAAGACTAGATAACTTCCCACATTCTCTTAATACCATTATTTTGTCAACCATTTTGCTTTGAATGACATTGAGTTTATGAAATCGAATCCTCTTAAGTTCTATCTGAAGAAAATAAAAATGATTTGCAAATTAGTATAATAACTTCCTTCCTTTAGTTCACTTCCTCATGTCCCGTTCTTTACGTTTTGTACTAATACCATTCTTTTATTAATTGTTTCCCTATTGAAACACGTAGCATTTATGAAGACGAATGTTTTCAAGTTCTTTCATTCAAAAGGTAAAAGCTATTTGCAAATTTTTATAGTTACAATAGACAACTCCCACATTCATTTTATATTTTTCCATATCCATCAGTTTCCTTCCCTTAAGTCATTTTCTCATAACTCGATCTTCACATTTTCTTTTAAATTTAGTTTATTTTCGTTAGACATCAATTCTTCACAAATATATAGTTCATTGATCAATCCCAAATATTTTCAAATTCATTTTATAATAACAAAAAATTATTCCACGTTCTTTATCTAGAAATTATCATCCCAACATGTTCTAAACAACTGACCACCATATCGAACACCCTTTTCTTTCTCTAACAAATTCGACTTTCCACAAACCCCAACTAACCACATCTATATCAGATTTTTTCCAAGAAACTACCCCACCTTCTCTCTCTTCGTTACTTAAATTGGTGTGTGATAAATGGTACCAAAACCACCACATTTATTTCTATTCGCACCTCAAGAAACAACGGCCCACTATGCCCACTCTATCCCTATAACTCCCATTATCATTAATTATCTTTTTCACATGCTTTACCTTTTTCGGGTTTCTCTCTCTTTCACTAACATCTGCTCTCCCCTACAATACTTTTCTTCTCAAATTTTCATTCATTATCTTTTCCTAGACCAAATTATAACTTGTAATAAGAAAAAAAAATCTGCATTTTTAGTCTTAGTGAATACTTATGTTATCGACCAATACACTTTCTCCATCTTTCTCTCCGTTTCCATAAATGCCACGTCAAACCCTCCCCCAACAACCCCAAATCGCTCCTGAACTCATCTTTTGCTACCCCGACAACCCCTAACATCATTTCCTTTCTCTCCTTTTCAGCATCCCAAGATGGATTATTTTAGAAAAAAAATGTACTACTTGGTACAAACCAACACTTATAATTTGTTCCTACATTTTTCTAAATATTGTGTCTTAACTTCCGCAAATTTGAAACATAAATTTTACATCAGACATTTTTATGACGATACAAAGAAAATTCATCCAAAATTAATCTTATGACGATACAAAGAAAATTTATCTAATATGATATGTCACGTGCACGGGCACATATGTGTTTACTAATATATATATATATATATCTATATATATATATATATATATATATATATATATATATATATATATATATAGAGAGAGAGAGAGAGAGAGAGAGAGAGTCAGGCTAGAATACACTCGAGTGTATCTGGAGCGGAATACACTCAAGTAGTTTTTCATGATGCAATATTTTTTTTGAAAATCTAATCCATCGATCTTCTTAAACATCTCGTGAACAACTCATATGCAAAATTTGAGCACATTTGGATATGTATAGCTCATGTTATGAAGACCGCAAAAAGTATGCATTTCAAATTAGTTTCGCGTGTCGATCTTGTTGCCCTTGGATGAGTGACTTACACTCATTCAAATGGGCTCAAAATTTGTATGTAGCCTAGTTATAGTATGACGGTGAAGATCAATGGTTTACATTTTGCAAAAAATAGTCTCGATATACAAACACACTTGAGTGTATTCGTGTGATCCGTACACTCGAGTGTATTCTAGCCTGACTCTCTCTCTCTCTCTCTCTCTATATATATATATATATATATATATATATATATATATATATATATATATATATATATATATATGTGTGTGTGTGTGTGTGTGTGTGTTTGTGTGTGTGTGTGTGTGTATGTATGTGTGTATATATATATGGGATAAAGAGAGGCATTCTCTCCCCCTTTCCCACGCCCGTGACGGAGGCCGAATGTGTGTATATATATATATATATGTGTGTGTGTGTGTGTGTGTGTATATATATATATATTCACTAGCCGTGCTGGTAATTAACTTTGCTTACCTATGGATCTATTTTTCAATAGAAAGGTACATATTTGTAATGAGACAAATAATGTTTGTAATGAGATGATCAAATTTGTAATACAAATACTCGTTTTGTATGACAGCGTAAACTGTTGTCATAAATATTGTCAAATCATGAACATGTCATTGTGCATTGGATAATCTTTCCAACATACCTGGATCGCACAACTCAAGTCTGGCATGCCACATTGCCCATGTGGGCTCCACCTATTAGAGAAGTTGTGGTTCTGAAACAATTTGTAATGTCTAGACCCATTGCCTAAGGATATAGTAGAGTTTCAATAATGAGGATTGACCACACAAACCACGTCTAGCCTTAACTATGCGCTTTGTCCTCACTCACAAGCCAAAATCAACTTATAACTGCTCACCCATACTAGTATTACTCTGGCTTGAGTAAGCTTCACCATAAAGTTTTTAGTGATGGGCTTTATGAAGAGGTGCACTTTGGTGATAATGGTTAGTCCAATCATTCCTTAAGATCATATCATCCGAGCCTCAAATCCTAGGATGTTACATGATTAGTGTTTTGAAAAGTATTCCGAGCGGTATTACTCTTGATTGAGAAAGCTTAACTACAAAGTTTTAGTGATGGGCTTTATGGAAAGGAGGTGCACCTTGGTGATAATAGTTAGTCCAATCATTCCTTAAGATCATATCTGAACCTCAAATCCTAGGATGTTACAGGATTAGTGTTTTGAAAAGTATTTCGAGTGTCTACTTAAGCGCTACAAGGTCCCTGCCACTTTTAGGTGACCGCCTGAGGCCGACTAAAGTAAACGCGCATCAAGACCCAAGATATTTCTTCCACATCTCTAAATCAAACTTCTATTTGTACTTTTATACATCTATACTAGCATATAGTATAAAATATGAAATGTAGATATGGAATATCTATTGTTAATCTATTAGAATAAGTGAACTATTGTTTGTATAATGTGTATTAATATTTCATAGTAAGCAATATCTACTGTATATATGGTATTGTATATCACCACATTACCACATTAGCATGCACTACCAGTATACTAACATATATTATTGTCTTGCAAATCTACACATTCACATTGCAATATTGAACTTTAATTTATTATGTAATTAGTTTCATATAATTTTTGTGTTAGGTTATATATTTGTACTATCTATGTTATTGTTGGAACATTAATAAGTATAGACATATTATCTTCATTCGTATTGTAAATCTATAAAATACATGTATATTTATATTATCTACACTAGTATTGTGATCTCATTGTTTTAATGTATAATATATTGTATACTATGGCTATACTACATTATGACCTACTTTTATGATATCGTAAAACATATTATATATGTATTTTTTTATTTGCACCACAATTATATTATTAATTTGTATAGAAATTAAATTTTCACTATAAAATGGGTTTAGATATGCATAGAAGTTCAATAAATAATTGATTATATATGCTTATGTGTGTAATTATGTATAAAAATACACATAAATCAAGCATCTACTTTTCAAAAAAGCACCCTCTTAAGCGCCCGCTTAGTGCTCATGCGACTACTTGGTCCTGTCAGCCCGCTTAGTGCTCATGCGACTACTTGGTCCTGTCAGCCCACTTCCCACTTTACGCTTTTAAAAACATTGTGTGGGATGAATGATGCAGTTTCAAACATAAGGTGAAAACCTCCTCTTTTATACAGCAATGTGAACAAGCTACTCTTTGAGAAGAAGGGTAACTGGACACTAAAAGTCTATTACAACTCAATGAAGGTGCTAGCAAGTCAACTTATTTTTTTTCTCACGTGCTACATCTACAGAAGGCACCAAAAAATGAACTTCCATCATCTTGGGTCATTTCTAAATGGTCTCCAGCCCCAAAATACCATTGTTTATCCAGTGCTATTAGGAATAACATCTCTATCCTCCATGGATGAAGTGCTTAGATGACATCGTCTTACACATGGATTAAAATTTCAATCAAATTTTTGTAGTTGTTATTTTTTTATTTCTTTTAATGAGGATCAAATATAAAAAAGCGTCATACCTATGACATAGTCATGCATTTCAAACAAAAATGACATTTTTTTCAAATTTTAGTAAAAAAATGAAATTTTTTGCAATTCGATTAATTTTACTCGCTTTGGGCGTGCTTTTTGAGAAATTTCTACAACTTTCAAAAGAATCTGCACATTTATCTTTAGAAAAGAAAAATATATCATCAGTGTTTTACAAAGCTCACTGAGCCGCTTAATCGCCAATAGGTCCTGCCTGACTAAAAGTACATTATATGATCCAATTAGTATTGATTATAAAATATTAAACTTGCATCCACTAAATGTTGTATAAGATGCCTAATTCTAAATTGAGAATGCATACTTTGTATGTAAGCAACTTTGCACATAAATTTAGTCCATTGCTTTTATTCTTTGATAATCTTTACATAATATGTAGCTCTGGAGTGATAGTCGAGAGCACTTCCGTATCTGAACTGGAAAGATCTTGGAGAACTGCATATATGTTGTTGTGCTAAATATACGTACAAACACATTTTGACTTGCCTAACATGTCACACAAACACTGGCATGATTCTGTGTTAGCTAATTCCCATACGATTACCATGGTAAATACAGATCATGATCTTCATTAAGAATAAGTTCCAGTGCCTACGATAGGATAGTGTATAGTTGGGTGAAAGCCAGGGAGGTCTGGAAATTTCAGAAACATACAACTAGGCCGTGGGATAATGTTGATGTATAATCAACTTACAAATAATTTTTCTTGGGATCAAGATTCTAGTTTATAAATCTTAAAAATGTATTTCTTTTCAATAAGTAAGCCTCTTGTAAAAAAAATACAAAGTGCTAGCATAGGTTTAATTTTTAGTCAATTAAAATTTGTTCTATGAAGTTTACAAAAAATAACAATTATGTAATGCATTCAGATATGAAAGATGACAAATTGGATATGTAGCGCAATACAAACAAACATGTAAACTTATTGAGGAATATTTTGTGCAGCTTTTATAATATCAATATAAGAACTATGTGAGTTGATAATCCAATTTGCACTGCCAAGTTGGAATGACCGGTTTTTTATTTAGCATTCCATAAGTTACCTTGATATGTTGAATTCATCTAACTAACAACTTTTGAATAATGTATATCAATGACTTGATACTCATCAGTCTAGATATCTTTGTTAGTATATATATCTGCATACTGATTGTGCTAAAGAATAAGGAGAACATGATTGAACCTTATTGAGCGGGTAATTGATTTTCCGAACACATGAGGTGCTATTTAATAATCACTTATTGACTTATTTTGATCCACGACCCCCAGTCTAGAATTACGATTATCCTGCATTAGATGCCGGCCGGCTGTTAGATCCATTGACATAGCTGAGATGGAAATGAACTCAAGTAATAAAAGTGAGTAGAGTCAATAACAGGCCACAAAAATAAAATGTCTGATAGTTCTCCCTTCATTGCTTCCCTTTCACACTTTTATGGTTATTGTTTACTGGTAGGGTTTGTTTCTTGACTCTTCAGATTGTAGCAAGTGCCAGATTGATCTTGCCTCACTATTTTTAGTATAAAGAAGCAGTTTACTCGTTGTTACTTCATATTGTAGTCACTAAAAGTGTGAGAAAGTATTCATTATTTGTTGTTGGTTTTCATCTCGTTGCATGTTTAGTTGTGTGGTTATTTAGATATAATTGCTATGTGAATATTTCTATAGATGTGGGATGTCTGGTATGGTATGCTTTACTTGTTCTTCCGCAAGCTGTCGATTTTGTGGAAGGGGTTCATCTTTTGATGCACTGTAGAATTATCCCCACCGACTGAATTCTCCAATGGCAAATCCTTTCTTAGATCATCAGGGTTGCCAGCACCAACTTTGGTTTCACTTGCTCCATTCACAAAAGGTTCTGGCTCATGCAATGCTTGGGGCATTAACACTACACTGCCAGCACCCTTAGAGCCTCGTCCTCACTCTCTTAATGCTCTATTTTCCCATTGCCATTAACCTCACTCAATGCTGGTTCTTGGCTGTAAAGATCTTCATGGTGCTCCAAAGGTGTACTTCCGAACTGTGTTTTGCTGGATGATCAGCAAGGGCTTCAATTGGAAAATCCGTTTCCTTGGATACTACATCATAATCTTTCTCACTGCCAGATAGTTCGCTAGCATCCTTCACCTTTTTACTTTTGATCTCTTCCAGCATCAGGGAAATCTTATTAATCTTCTAGAGTGTTGCTTCTTCTCTGCCCCTAAGCACTTTGTTCTCCTGAGTTATGCTCTATGTTTCATTCTCTTTGTCTAGTAATCTATCCTTCAACTAGTTGCATCCTCTAGTGCATGACTGGCAGAGCCAACCACCAGTTTACATTTATTTAGTCTGGCATGTTGGCATGATTTAATGGATTCACACTTTATTTATTTCACAACTTCTAAATCATGACAATATTTACATATTATGTAGCTCTGCTGTGATGGTGGGTAGCACCTCCATACTTTGAATGCGAAAGATCTTAGAGAACTGTAAATATGCTCATGTGTTAACCACATGCCAGCCACATTTTGACTTCTGGCATGTCAATGTTTACTATTTTACATCTACACGCCAAACTGCACACGTTTTGTTGCTCTTAATTTTAATATGTTTAATTGTGTTTTCAATGAAGGTAAAATGTTGGTTTTATCTTATTTGATATGATGATATAGATAGCAAATTTGTATGATTGCCTTGTTAATTGCTTTTCTTTGCTTCGTAATCTTTCTTAATAGCTGAATGCAATTTCAGGTGACAAGTACTTGAAGCCTGCAGTGATATCTGAACCAGAAATCACTGTAACAGATAGAACCAGTGAAGACGAATTCCTCATTGTTGCAAGTGATGGATTATGGGATGTTATATCCAATGACCTGGCTTGTAATATTGTCAGGCGTTGTCTAAATGATAGCCACGAGCCCCAAAGAAACGAAGAAGGCACAGATACGCAAGATGGAGTTCGGGGGCCTAGTGTGCTGACATCTGATGGCCACTGCACCCTAGCGGCTACAGTTTTGACTAGAATGGCTTTAGGACGTATGTCCCGTGACGACATCAGTGTAATAGTCGTCGATCTAAGGACTTGGTATTGATATCACTTGAACCATTCACAGAAAAAGTTAAGTTGCCAAAGTAGCTTAACTAATGCAACTTGCAGCTAAATAAAGTTCTTTTTGTGAAGGTATCATCGTCGTGCAGGTTAACTTGACCGTTGTTCATGTGAGCTTCAACAATTAACATTGGGGAAATCGCAGCTTTTAGAAAGAAAAAAAAAATTGAAACTAAAATTTGCCCAGTCATTTATGTTTATCGTGGCAATTATGGTCTTTGTCACTAGGGTCTATTTTGGCCGCTTCCTTTTCGAACACCGGTAGTCATCAGCAGATAATGTTCCGGACAGTAAATGAGATCTTGTTGTTTATATACGACTCTCTTGGCGGTGGAGCACCCTTTCATGTCAGCCATGTCCAGCTGCTATGTTAAAATAAAGGAACGGCAGACCAGCTTGACAGTTGCCACTCCCTCTGATTTTGGGGTGATTAGAGAAGACTACGATTTCTGTTGGCTCCGTCTCTGGACGGTTGTTACAAACCCCGTGTCTATACAGATTTGTTAGTATTTAAGATCTGAACTACACGGAACTTTGAATGACTTTCCCCAAACGTAATCTAGAAGACTGGCAGGAGGAAGTTTGTGAACAAGATGTTTTGTTTGTTTGTTATTATATCACAATGTACACTTGGGCTTAATTGCAGAAAACACACTGCACAAGGTTACCCCCATCTTCTATTCGATGCTCTTTCCTTCAAACCAAAAACAGGAAGGTGTAAGGGCGAGAAAAATCTATTTCTCTCATGGTGCATCTACCTTTGAGCAGAATTGTGCCTCTCAGGCTTGGCCTTGGCACGGGATTGAACCTAAATTCAAAACTAAATTTAGGACTAATAAATCAGTTGAAACGGGAAACTCAGTTGGTAACTGAGACTAGCATGACCTATTAAATCAGTCTCAATCATTGTTCGGGGTTTTATAGGTAATAGGACTAACTGAATCATGCTTTGAGTATGTTATTTTAGTCTGCTGAGATGAACTTCTTTCTTTTATTGATATCGAGACTGCGACTATGTCATATCACGAGTATATTTTCTGTAATTTGGTGACATTCCTACTTAATCTATTGAAATTGAGACTGAGCCTTTATATCATATCCAAGGATCAATCGATTCATATTTCGCAATTGCTATCCTATAATATGTGTGGGCGTTCGCATTTGGTACAGTGTAGGTTATGCGGTATCTAATAAAAATATTTTAAAGACATTGTTGAAGAATGAAAAACCTTGGGAAACTTAGCTGTATTATTTATAATAAAACAAATTGTGGGATCTGTAAGCGTTGAAAACGATGCTCTCAATAGTAGAACATGTATATACACAATGGTTATCAAAGTCATGTGCAGCTATATACTATATCACATATTAGCTAAATGTTTTTTCCCATAAAAAATTATCTATTATGTCATTAACCAAAGGTGTTATAAGGTTGTACATTAAGGAAGTGGCTGCTCAGATATTTGAAAATGAGGATATCATGTGTTCTGCGTGGAACCATGGTAACATGGATTTTGCTCTTCACGATATCTTATTGGAGAGGTTGCACCATTGAACAATATGATTGCTGGATTTGAGCCTCGCTCTTGCACACATTACACCATGAGACGAGATATTAGCCTCGTATATGTAGCATGTCCAATGTAGGAAGCCGTACTACTACACGGGGGCCCAAAATACCACACAATATTTTCCACCCTTTACCAAACGTTGATAATTTGATAATTTCTTTTTCCTGAAAATGACCAAAAGCGTCAACAGCCTAGCGGAACGGCCGCGCGGGCTTCCCACATAGCGCTGACCCCGTCCGTGGCGGCCACTACCCCCTTACCCTTTTCTCGCCCACAACCCCTCGTCTCCCCTGTTCCAGCCACGATTCCCTCCCTTCTTTTCGTGTTGTGGCTCCTTTCTTGTTATTAGCCTCTTATTAAATGTGAAGCAGCACCGTGGGCTTGCAGTGGCGTTTTTCTGCAAGGTCCTGGAGTTCGATTTCGGACCCATCGGCTATAGGAACAATGTCCTGCCAAAGATCGCGCCCAGCAGCCTGAGATTCGTTCCCCACATCCTGTTGATCGGAGCACCTAAGGACGCCCGGCGGCCTGTGATTTTCGGCGGCTCGAAATTTGTTCCAGGTGGGACACCCCACTGCTTGAGACCTGCAATATTCTAAAGGCGTGAGATCAACAAAAAGCAACCATTAGTTCATTCCAGGTCAGGATCGAAGACCCATATTTGAGATACTTGTATTTCTTCCCGTTAATGCAGAAATAACCAGATGATTCATGTTGAATCCGTTTCCGCAGGAGGGATCTCTAGACCAATACTGGTTGAAAATTTTGCAGAAATTTTAATTTATTGGATTCCAGCAAAAACAAGGGTTCAGGTGTGTTGTTATATGTTACCTCAAGTTGATCCGTCTTATACAAATTCTCTTACAAGTTCTATTTTGAATCTATACGATGTTAATTTAATCGTGTTTCCAGATCATATATATAAGAACATTTATATTGCAGTTTGAATAAAAGGGAATTTCATATAATTGATGTTACAGATCTTTCTGCCCACATTCCATATTCCATCAGAATTTCTGCATAAAATAAAATGTATAAATCTATATAAATATGTTGTATGATTTTGATAAACACATTATCATGTTGTTTGATATGCGGAGTTGACATAAAAATATATTCACAGATCATTGTTTAGTTATTTGGTATTTTTAGAAAATGCATGAAATGAATCTAATCGATATTCCTGAAACATGTAAAGACTTATCTTTGAAGTGATCAGTATGTGTCAGTCAAGAAAACCATTGACTGTAGAAATCAGAAATTATAACAATTTCAATTCGGGAAAAGCTAATAGAAATTTTGGAAAGAAATGAAACATATATAAATGATACTCTCCATGACAAGCGTGAAAGTTTCCCTACTTATAAGGAACATATAATCCATAAGTAACTCACAATGTATGTCAAGAAACCTCTCTTCCGGATATCTAGGAAGCATGAAAACTTCATAAACATATAGCTAACAAAGTCTAGCATGCATCTGTTGAGAGAATGACATGCATACTCATGTATTTAATGTCAAAGTTCTCCTATTTCGTATGAAAATGCTAACATGGTATAATATGTTGCTGACATGTCCAAGATTTGCTATAGACAACTAGAAACTGAGTGTTACATCAACCGCCAACCCCACCCCCCCCCCCAATTTTAGATGGTTGTGTCTGCTAAAGCAAAACTACACTATAAATTAGTAATTTGAAGTAAAAGGGATTTTCATATCTACTTGATTGTAACGAGTGCTTTACCTAGCTATAAACTCAATGGTTTCGTCCCGGTGACTCAAATTCATTTATGAAACAAAACACTCATACATTAACATTCTCAAGTAATTACCATCATCCATATATGTAACTTCATTATTGTAAAATTATTTCTGCGATGCAAGTCGTATTGTAACATAAGTTTGTGCCATATAATAAATTAACTATTTCGACATGTTCAAAGAAGACTTACCAATCATGCCTATGTTTATAATTTTATATGAACATAATTATATATTAAAAAGGTCGGTGCCTCCTTAGTCCTTATTATGTCAGTGTATAGAACTTTTAGTTTTTTTACACAAGTATGTTTGCACACTCTCACGGGTTTCCAATGCCTTTGTCCAACTTTCTAACTTGAGAAACTACATTGTATTCCTCGTGGTTCATATAATCTACTTTCATTTACATATGTATCACTAACATCTTCATATTTCACTAAGGTAGTCACCAACTAACTAAGACATCTAAACTTCAATCCATGAATAATGATATATGATGGATCCTCCTAGAAAAACATGTTATTGATTTTTTTTTTGAAAAAGTTATGTTTCCAATTTTAAATAAGTGTTTTTGCCGCCTAATCCACTTAATTGACCACGTAGCCTGGTTTGATTGGTTAATGGTCCAATTTTTAAAAGTGACATTTGTCAATAAATATAGTTGTGTATATAGTTTATATGTATGATTTAGCCTTTGCTACCTTAAGTCTACATTGAAATTCCTATTGAAGGGATTAATTACCTGATATTGTCATTCACATGATGTTGGAAAACACGTACAAAATTGTAAATTTGGCCATATGATGTATATGCTATGTAATCTTCACTCACCAGTTTATACAAAAGAAGACAACATAATATCTAGATGCTACCACTCTTGAAATGATTGTTTAGAGGACATGAGCCAAGACAGTGCATGGGATAGTAATCATTGAGACCTGGGACAATATTTTTCTTTAAACCTTACAAGAAGGAACACCACTTTCCATTTGGAATATAATTGAAACAAGAAAGTATTTAGATGAACTAAATGTTCCACATGATCCAATCTTATCATGTAGCTAACAAGGATGAACCTCTATGATAATAGTATCAAAATAGATCTGAGGTAGATGTCAACCTCCCCTCAGATTATCCTCTCCTAATCCATGTATTTCTATTAGTCACCTTACATGTGTAACTGCATGTGAGTCATATCATTGAGATGCCCACCTGGGCTCAACGTAGGCATCACCTAGTCAATTGGGCACTTGGGGGTTGGGGTTTGCCTAGTTGGATGCCAACTTGTTGGCCAAAATAGGTGGCTTCCAAGGGAGACTGAAGCTAGGCGACTACCTAGGTTGCTTGGGTGGGTGTTTGTCCTACTTTGTCCCCAACTTTTTTGCTATAAAGGTCCAAGTAAGGGCCAAACAATGACATCCCACACATCTTTTAGTTCCATAGAGAAAAAATGTACCATGTTGGCACTTACGTTCATCATTTGTGGTTGAGTAATAGGGTATACATCAACAAAATGTAATTAAATTTATTAGTTATGGTTGGTTATTGGGGTATGCAACTATAAACTAAAATTTTGGATTTTTACCTACGAAAGTGGAAAGATTGAATGATTTCCATTCTCTTTAAGTGTTATGTCACATCTTTGTTATTGATTACATTGCAAATATACATATACATGTCTTATTGTATGTGTAATCTGCTTTTTTGGTAGACCACTTACATATAGTATGAACCTTTCGTTGTTGACTTCTTGTTGCAATCTTAACTCATTTACTCATAGTTATTTAAAAAAAAGGAATATATCATCAATAAGTAACCCACAATGTACCTCAAGAAGCTTCTCTCCCAGATTTCTAGGAAGAATGAAAACTTCAGAAACATATAGCTAACAAAGTACAACATGCATCTGTTGAGAGCTGTGTTGTACAGGTGGGCGCCTAGGAGGCCCATGCGGCCCAATGCCCGCCTCAACCTAGGCGCCCAGAAGTAATACATGTAACAGAGTTTTCTATTTTACCGGTTTCCATCAACTGATTAGTATTTACTTATCTACTGATTAGTATTTACTTATCTACTGATTTGTATTTACTTATATACTGATTTGTATTTACTTATATATTGATTTGTATTTACTTATCTATTTATTTGAATTTACTTATTTACTTATTTGTATTTATGTATCTACTTATTTGTATTTATTTATCTACTGATTTGTATTTACTTATCTACTAATTTGTATTTACTTATGTGCTGATTTATATTTACTTATATACTGATTTGTTCATCTAATGATTTTTTATTTAACAAATTATTTAAATTTCGGCCTTTGTATTTGTTCATCTACTTTTTCAAATTATTTAATCATCTACTGATTTATATTTGTTTATCAACTGAGCTGAACTTTTTTATCTAATGCTTTGTATTTGTTTATCTACTGATTATATTTATTTATCAAATGCTTTGAGTTTACTTATCTAACACTTTGAATTTTTTTATCTACTAATATGATCTAATGCTTTGAGTTTACTTATCTAACACTTTCATTTTTTATACATTGATTTGTATTTACTTATGTAATGTTTTGTATTTATTTATGATTGATTTGTATTTACTTATCTAATGTTTTGAATTTTTTATCTACTGATTTGTATTTACTTATCTGTTGATTTGTATTTATTTATGTATTGGTTATTATTTACTTATCCACTGATTTGTATTTATTATCAACTTTTTCTTATTAATTTATCTACTAATTAGTATTAATGTACTATTTTAACTTGTCTACTATTTGACTTTATTAATTTACTATTTTGTTTTATAAATGTATAGCCTCATGAATAGAAATACAAATATAGTTGACATTTCTGATTTCTAATTATGAGTAATCAATTTTGTGATTAACTCAAATCGGCTTTACAAAAACCCAATAAAGGAAAATGGCAAATATGTTCTAGAAAAGTGCTACAAATTCAGATTTTCGAATGTACTATTTCTACTATATAAGCATTTAGATATATCTAATAATATACATATATATTTATATATAAATATTAAAACAAGATTATATATATACTATTAATATATATATTAAAACAATATATATATAAAAATGCTTGGAAATGCCTGGGCCTCTGCCTGGGCGCCTAGGCTGCCTGGGCATCCATATGGAACGCTCAGTCGACTGGCCACCTATACAACCATGGTTGAGAGAATACCCTAATCTTGTATTTGTTGAGAATGACGGAGGAAGAAGATGAAGAACACCGATTACATGTCGGCTGCTATGTGCAGCAAACGTGAGTAGGGTTAGTGCCTACACACTTGTATTTATACATTAGGGTAGAGTACATGAGATACAAGAAGAGAAAACAAATAAAAATAACATTTTATAACAAAAATAGGTCAGCCGCCGGTTTACTGTTCCGCCGCTGTGCCGGTGTCGATACCATCGACTTGTGTCGATGGTATCGACGGAGTATTCTCTTGCGCCTGAACCAATCTCGATACTATCGACATGTGTGTCGATAGTATCGACCAAGATGCGGCTTGCTCCATCATGAACCTGGACAGATCTCGATACCATCGACAGGATGTCGATGGTATCGACTTAGATACAGGTTGCTTCACACTCCCCCTCAAGCTGGAGTGTACACATTGTGAATACCCAGCTTGCCACATAAATTCTGGAATACTGCTGGACCCAATGGCTTTGTTAAGATGTCAGCTAATTGATCCTCAGACTTGACATATGGCGTCACAATATTGCCATTCTTTATCTGATCTCTGATGAAGTGACAGTCAACTTCTATATGCTTTGTACGTTCATGAAAGACAGGATTCTTGGCGATGTGTATAGCAGATTGATTGTCACACTTGAGTATCATGGGAGATTGAATCAAAATCTTTAACTCGAATAGGATAGATTTGACCCATTGTAATTCACAACATGCATGTGCCATAGCACGGTACTCAGCTTCAGTACTGGATCGCGCTACCACATGTTGTTTCTTGCTTTTCCATGTGATCAAATGGTCACCAAGAAAGGTGCAGTAACCAGAAGTAGATCGTCTATCAACTTGATTTCCAGCCCAATCTGCATCCGCATAACCTGTAAGAGACAAGGGTGATGAGGAACTCTTTGGTTTATAGTAAGTGATCCCCTTCCCAGGAGCACTTTTCAGATATCTCAGAATCCTGCATACAGCTGTCCAATGCGACTGTCGTGGTGTGCACATATGTTGACTTACTACTCCAACAGCAAAAGAAATATCAGGTCTTGTGACAGTTAGGTAAATCAACTTCCCAACTATTCTCCTGTAATGACCTGGATCTGAATATTCAGTATCATCGTCTACCTCCTTGATGTGATAATCCATAGGAGTGGATACGGGCTTAGAATCAGTCATACCCGTTTCCTGTAGCAAGTCAAGAACATATTTCCTCTGGGAGAGATTTATACCTGCATGGGATCTAAGAACCTCAATCCCTAGAAAGTATCTCAGCTTCCCCAGGTCCTTCGTGTGAAAGTGATGTTGTAGTCCTTCCTTCACACGTGAGATGCCTGTAGAATCGCTGCCAGTAATCACAATATCATCAACATAGACAGCAATAATGATGGATCCACCAGAAGAATTTGAATAAAATAGAGAGTGATCAGTCATGGAACGAGAGAAGCCCATCTGTAACACAACAGCACTGAACTTGTCAAACCAAGCTCGAGGAGATTGCTTTAACCCATAGATAGCCTTCTTCAATCTGCAAACTTTCTGACACTCCCCCTGAGCAACAAAACCGGGTGGTTGCTCCATGTACACCTCTTCCTGAAGATCTCCATGAAGAAAGGCGTTCTTGACATCCAGCTGGAAAAGAGGCCAATCAAAGGTAGTAGCTAGAGATATAAGGATCCGCACAGAATTGAGACGAGCAACTGGAGAGAAGGTCTCAAAGAAGTCCACTCCATATGTCTGTGTGTAGCCTTTAGCTACCAATCTGGCCTTCAACCGCTCAATCGAACCATCAGGGTTGTGTTTGACGGTAAAGACCCATCTACAACCCACAACTTTCTTGCCCGCAGGTAAAGTAACAAGATCCCATGTGCCATTGTCAATCAAAGCAGAGATTTCCACCTGCATTGCTTGCTGCCAGCCACTGTCCTTCAGAGCCTCTAAGTGGTTTCGTGGTATCTTAATGGAGTCCATCCCAACAGCAAATGCACGAGCCTGTGTAGATAAGTGTGACAAACAACAGACATTCGATATGGGATGTCGAATAGTACATGAACGTATACCTTTTCGGACAGCAATAGGAAGATCAAGGTCAGAAGCTTCTGCAGGAATCTCTGGAGTAGAAGATGACGAAGAAGGCTCATGGACTTGTGCCGCTACCTCATCTGGATCTTGTCTACCGCGCCTGTGATAAACCTGGTTATAGGGTTGAATGGTAGGTGGATCATGCGGTAAGTCCTCAACAATGATAGGTGGCACTCCCTCACTTTGAATTACGGGTGGCACTCCCTCACTCAATTGCTCCCCCTTGCTCATAGTATGTGCAAAATATGGACTGGTTTCATGAAAGGTGACATCCTTAGAAACAAACATACGACGCAAACTCGGGCAATAACACTTGTAACCTTTACTCGTACTAGAGTAACCAAGAAACAAGGTTTTCAAGGACCTAGGAGAGAGTTTGTCTTGTTTGGGATCAAAGTTATGAACGAAGGATGTACAACCAAAAACTCGAAGCGGAACATGAAACGGTTGATCCATAGGGCGTAAGACAGAAAAGGGAGTGCGCCCATGCAAAACAGAAGAGGGCTGCCGATTAATCAAAAAACAGGCAGTGAGAAGAGCCTCAGACCAGAAACGTTTAGGCACATTGGATTCAAACATGATAGACCTAGTGATATCCAAGAGATGGCGATTCTTTCGCTCAGCAACACCATTCTGCATAGGAGTGTGAGGACAAGAGGTTTCATGAATCATACCAACTGAACTGCAAAACTCATGCATTGCTTTCTGAACGTACTCAAGGGCATTATCAGATTGAAAAATTTTAATATTGCAGTGAAATTGAACTTGAATTTGTTTATGAAAATGTTTGATAATGGAAAGCACAGATTCACGACTTTTTAAAAGATAAATCCATGTCATGCGAGAGTAATCATCCACAAAAGAAATGAAATAGCTAAAACCATTATAACTCTGGTGTTTAACAGGACCCCATACATCACTGTGGACTAACTCAAACGGACTAGAAGCCCGATTATTGACACGAACAGGATAAGACAACCGATGGTGTTTGCCCAACTGACAGGACTGACACTCTAATGAGGACACATGAGCTAGATCGGGTTCCAATTTCTTCAAGCTTTCTAAGGAAGGATGGCCATATCTGCAATGCCACAACAAGGGGGAACTACTCAGCATGGCGGAGGAAACTGGAGCAGGAGGTGGATGGCGAGGTAGATAATCACCAGGAAAGAGGTAGAGATCACCTTTCCTAGGCCCCCCACCAATCATCTTCAAACTCTTGAGATCCTGTAAAACAAAACAAGATGGCCCGAAAGTTACTGTGCAGTTCATAGTGTCAATCAACTTGGCAACAGAAAGCAAATTGAATGGAAAATCAGGTACAAAATGGACAGATTTCAAATCAATATCTGGTGTAAGGGACACAGAACCACTAGCTACCACCTTCCTCACAGAACCATCTGCCAAGGTAACAGAGGGGTGAGGAATATATGAGTCAAGTGTGCGGAGCAATCGCCTCATACCAGTCATGTGCTGGGAGGCACCAGAGTCGACCACCCAGGGAGTTGCGGATCCGGAAGCCATAAAAGAGGTAGCCTGATTACCCGCTGTAGATGCAAGATGTGCTGTAGAAGCAGATGAAGCGCCCATATTCAAATGTTGAGTGGCCTGAATGAATCTGTCATATTCCTCCTGAGTAAGGGTGATGCCAGAGGAACTCGAGCTCGCAGTAGTAGAATCTGAAGTAGCACAATTGGCAGCTCCAATAGGTGGGGCTGCAGGTCTCCCATGTTTCTTCCAGCATTTCTCGACAGAGTGCCCGGGTTTGTCACAAAAAGTACATCTAGGGCGAGTCCCACGTCCTCTGCCCAAGCCAGGTCTGTCAGATGAAGTAGGTGCAGGTCGTCCTCCGCGAACTGCTGCAGCAATAGAGGCATGAGAATCTCCAGAAGGAACAATAGGAGGAGGACCAATGGACTCAAAGGTGGACTGTTGAATCCTAGAGAAGGCTTCTGCAAGGCTCGGTAATTTATCAGATGCAAGTATCACACTTCTTGCTGAACCAAATGAGGAGCTAAGGCCAGATAGAAATTTGGCAGTGACAAGATCATCTCTATCCTTAATCTGCTCAGCAACCTTCACTGGATGATAGTAGCTCAACTCCTGAGAGATAGCTTGAATCACACCGAAATACTCTTCAAGTGATCTATCACCTTGTTTTTCCGCAAACAGACGATCATAGATCATAAACTGGCGAAGAGCATTCTTCTCTTGAGCATAGTGTTGCTTGACGGCATCCCAAATCTCCTTAGCGGTGGAGTAGAACATGAACCTAGAAGCAATAGACGGTTCCATGCTACCCCATAACCAAGTCTTCACTAGGCTGTCAAGACGTTTCCACTCGGCATAGTCTTGGTCAGTGCTAGTGAGAGGTGCAGAATCAACAAACTTTGCTCGATCGCGCGATTCCAAGACAGTATGAACCGCATTCATCCATAGCAAAAAATTCTTCCCATTAAGCTTGATAGGAATAGGCGAGACCTCATAATAGGTCTTGTTCTCCATGATGCAGCTGGGATATGTGTGACGGGGTGATACACGTCACAAAAAAAAAAAAAAAATTGAGTGGACGGATAGATACGCGTCCCGTGACGGAGAGATACACGTCACAACTGAACAAGATAGAGGATGCGTTACTGACGCATCAACAGCCTTCAAGAGAGAGGTTCCTAATCACACATGAAGGAGATGTGATTAGGAAGACACTTTGGAAGAGACGAGACCTCCGGTTTGGGCTTTAGGTGGCCGTTTGATCAACCGGAGATCTTCAAACCGGAGAACAACAGCTCTACCGGTTGCTGCGGCTGCGGCTAGTGGAGAAGAAGTTGCTGCGGTGTCGCCTTGTGGAGAGAAGGTGTGGCGGCGCCCTGTGGAGAAGAAGAAGGGTAGGCGGCGCTTGGAGAAGAGGCGATGGACCGGTCGAAGTTACAGCTCTGATACCATGTTGAGAATGACGGAGGAAGAAGATGAAGAACACCGATTACATGTCGGCTGCTATGTGCAGCAAACGTGAGTAGGGTTAGTGCCTACACACTTGTATTTATACATTAGGGTAGAGTACATGAGATACAAGAAGAGAAAACAAATAAAAATAACATTTTATAACAAAAATAGGTCAGCCGCCGGTTTACTGTTCCGCCGCTGTGCCGGTGTCGATACCATCGACTTGTGTCGATGGTATCGACGGAGTATTCTCTTGCGCCTGAACCAATCTCGATACTATCGACATGTGTGTCGATAGTATCGACCAAGATGCGGCTTGCTCCATCATGAACCTGGACAGATCTCGATACCATCGACAGGATGTCGATGGTATCGACTTAGATACAGGTTGCTTCACAGTATTTAATGTCAAAGGTTCACCTTGTTTCGTATGAAAACTCTAACATGATATGATGTGTTGCTGGCATATCTGATATTTACCAAAGAAAGTTAGGAAATTGAGTGTTACATCAACCCCCAACCCCATCCCCCAATTTTAGATGGGTTTTTGTACCACATCTAAACTAGACTGTAAATTGGTATAATCTGAAAGGAAAGAGATTTTCATATCTACTTGATTGTGACCAATTTTTAATTTAGTTATCAACCCAATGTTTTTTTACATCTTTTAAGAAACAAAAAGACTCATACACTAACCTTTTAAAGTAATTTACATCCATTCATATATGTAAATTTATTATTCTAAATTCATTTCTCCAATGCAAGTCCTATTGATACATAAGTTTGTGCGGGATTATAGATTAACTATTTTGACTTTTTCAAAGATGACTTAGCAACCATGGCTATTTATACATTTTGTACGAACATAATTATATACTAACAAGGTCGGTGCTTCCTTGGTCCTTACTATTTCAGCATATTGAACTTTCAAAATTTTTATGATAACATTATCAAATCAAATATGAGGTAGAGGTCAGCCTCAAGTCAGATTATCCTCTCCTAATCTACATATTTCTACAAGTTACCTTACATGTGCAAATGCATGCGAGTCATAGTCTTTGAGGTGCCCTCGGCTCAATGTAGGCATCCCCTAGTCAACTAGGCACTTGGGGGGGGGTTTCCTAGCTAGATGGCAACTTGTTGGTATGCAACTATAAACTAAAACATTTTGGATTTTTCCTATAGAAGAGGAAAGATAGAATGATTTCCATTCTCTTTAAATGTTATATCACATCTTTGTTATTGTTTACTCTGGAAATGTACAAACACATGTCTTGTTGTATGTTTGATTTGCTTTCTTTTTCTTAATTTAATAGGCCACTTAAAGATAGTACACACCTTTCATTCTTGACTTCTTGTTGAAAACTTAACTCATTTAGTCATAGGTATTACAATAAATTTTAGGGGCTTGGATTGTAATTACCATTTTAGGAATAATATTATATATATATATATATAGACAGAGAGATACATATACATGTATTTATTTGTATTTAAAAAAAGGCTTAGCATGGCTACATTGCTTGCACTAGGCACTTAACCAAAGTATGCCACTGATGGCCTCCTTTAAAAATATGGCGCGACTTAAACAATCTTTTGTAAGATTTTATTACAAATTTTTAAAAATTAGGTTTTACCTAAAGCCTAGGTCACCACTACTGTATCCATTCTTTCTCTTCATCACTCATACACAAATTATAATAATTCTATCACATAATACATGAATATTTTTTCTATGAAGTATAATTATTTTTCAAATTGTGAGTAAAACATGTATTAATTTGTCATATTAAATTACTTTGCTTGTTATATAAAGATATTGTTTTTAGCCAATTTGAAGAAATTTTTAAATGTTTTTCTCCTTTCTAGTTTAGTGTGGTGGACTTCTACAAATGGATAAGAGTTGGATTGAACAACCAGTTGGTTCCCAAGCTTATATTGCCAAAATTTATCAATTTCTCGAATATGCTAGGACTGGAATGAAAGATGGGAAGATTGTTTGTCCATGCAAGAAATGCAAAGTGAATAGGAAAAAAGAGTTTTCTATCGAGGAGGTGGAAAGACATATTTTGTTCCATAGATTTTTTAAAGAGTATAGAAATTGGATTCTCCATGGTCCGAAGAGTCTTTTTGAGAATCTCCTTGCTGGACAACAAGCTGACCGTGACGAACAACCTGCTAATCATGAAGTGAATTTAGTAGGCCAAGATGATATGGAAGGGTTGTTGAGAGAGGCATTGGGACAGAACAATGGTGTGGGGGATTCATCATATAGTGATCCTATTGAAGGGGACACATCATATAGTGATCCTATTGAAGGGGACACATCATATGACAATCCTCATTCTGGTGATACTTACTATCAACAAGCCAATAATCCTCAAATTGTTGAAGATGATGTTAAATACAAGAAATTAGTAGAGCTTTCTAATAATGAGATTTACTCTGGTTGTAAGAATTTTTCAACACTCTCATTTTTGCTACGATTATTTAATTTAAAATGTATATTTAATTTAAAATGTATGGAAGATCTATACATAGTCTATCTTTGGAAGCAAATAAAGTATGTATATGCTCTCTTCCAGACTGTCTTCAGATCTGCCAACACCTCCTCAAAGATTTATTTATCTACTGATTAGTATTTGGCCCAACGGAAATGAGGGTTGTGCATTCTACATAGATCCCAGGCACCCTTAAGGCTGAAGGTCTCTAAACCAAGAAAGTGGAAGAGATCATTATTGCCTAGCTGGACAGTTCTGCAGACATCAGCCACAACTTCAGTACCTCTGTGATGTGGGAAGAACCATTCACCTTCATTGATCAAATTGCTCAAAGTTTATGGACCCTTTTAACACTAATACTTCTCTCTACACAAATTTACACACTAATATAGTCTTGTTTATAGGCTAGTCTTGTTTCTTATCTTTTAACATTTACACACTAATATAGTAGCACACATTGCATGCAATATATATCCAATTATAATGTACAAATCTGAAGTGTCATACTTGTTCCTAATATGACTTGTTGGACATTGTAAGTTGTTGCAAATGCTTCACGTGGTCGTAGAATTCAGGATGAGACTTGAAGTAAATCAAGAACTGGAGTCAGAGTTCAATATGCCATTTACATTTCATTTAGCTTTGATTTAGAGTAGAAAGTGTTGTAAATAGTTGTTATCTTCATGTGAATGTTGTCATATGCAAATGTTGTTATGAACAATTTGTCATGGTTAATAGACTAAAATGTGTTGATTGCATTTGCATTTTAGATGTGTGTATCTGTCTGAGTCTGCTCTCTCTTTCTATGAGTGCATGAGGCATGACATCAAACACATTTCAATAGATAAATCATTTGAATGTTCATGGTCCAACATGGATTTTTCTATTAGTAGATTTTGATGCTAACAAAGAAACTGAAGAAGGATATGAGCTTTCCAGATATCGGTGGAAGCTGCCATCTCAAACCACTGCTATATAGACCCCAACCCTGCTTGGACTTAATGTTGAGGTATGGGAATCTCTTACTCCTGAGTTGATTGCATCTTTGTTGCATTGATTCTTGTGCGACACATGTAGGTGCTATGTTTGCTGATGGAAAACTATTTTGAGCTACTCTATAGGACTACTTAGCCTGCGAGGGTGAGGGTGGCAAATAGCAGGATATGAGCTTTTCAGAGTTTAGGTGGAGTCTTTATCTCAAACTACCTCTATATACACCCCAACACTGCACAAACTTAATGTTGAGGTATGTGAATCTCATACTACTGAGCTGATTGCATCTTTCTTGCATCCCTTGTCACATTAGTTACTCATTTCCCTTATTTATTGTAACGTCAATGTGGAGAAATTCTGGTATGGGCTTCGTTATCTTTTTTTTGTTACATTAAGTTTGTCTGTATGTGTGTTTGCAAGCTGACTTGGGATTCTCCCAAGCTCCAACTTGAGGGGGAGTGTTAAAGTGTGTATTTACTTAAGTTGTCTTATCTAATTATAACATGGTCCCAATTGTCAGTTGGCCCGTTAGGGTTTGTCTAAGTGTCTATATGCTTCCCCCTTATCCTATTTATAGGGAAGGGTGTCTACCTCCTATCTATCAAAGTAATAACAAAAACCTACACGTTAGGGGTTTTACCCCACTCGTATCATTTTTTCACAAGAGTTGTGTAGATGGGCCCTTCCCTATAGCCAATGTTATAAAAAACAGGAAGCGGAAGGCGTGCGGACGGGACCTTGTAGCTGCTCAAGCGGCAGGCGGGCGCTTAAGCGGGCGATTTTTGAAAAAGCGGGTTCCTAAATTCATATGTAATTTTATACAAAATTACACATATTTGTATTTATAAGTATATTTTTAAAGAACACTTCTACATATCTAAACATCATAACACAACAAAATAAAACACCAAAGTAGTTTATGGTGCACAACTAGAAAACAATAATTCTAAGTTATGAAGAAAGAACAAATACTATAGTACGAAAATTAGTAAAATAATTTTAGACAAGTATTATCAGCTAATCAGTAACATAAGAAAGCAAATCAGTAACATAAATAAGCAATAGTACTATAGTACGAATTCATACATATGCAAATCAGTAACATAAGCAAATGAAATCAGTAACATAATCAATTAATCAGTAACATCAACAAATATAATTAATTAGCAAATTGAATCAGTGACAAATAAGCCTTGCTAGTTGCTACTGATCAACAACATAAGCAAGCAATCAGTAATCACAAACTCGTTATATAACTTATATGATAAGACTAATCAGTGTGAGAGGGGAGGGGATGCTTAACGGACCAGTAGACAGTGTGGGAAACATGATAAGGGAGCAAAATTCAGCAGCATTACTCTACAGAATACCAAAGTCAAGCATAGAAGAAGAGAGAAAGGAGTAGAAACATGATAAGGTAGCAAAATTGAAGAAGGAATGACTTACTTTTGATGAAGAGATGTCATTCTTGACTGGAAGAGGCCCTTGGAGAAGAAAGGAAGTCGCAACTGACCACTAGGTGGCGTCCTTCCACGGCAGCAGCAAATGGAGCAGGCGCACCTTCGGATTTCCGACCACTGGAGGGAGGAAGCAGCTCGGCAGCCCTTGAGACGTGTTCCTGCTGGGGCGTCAGAGGCCTAGGACGGGATTCTCAGAGGAATCGCTCACTGAGAAGGAGCGTGGAGAGGGTAGGGGACGGAAGAATCGTCGGGACAACAGCGGGAAGGGTTCCTCCAGAACGCGCCTTTCGCAAAGTGTCGGGGTCACGCGGGGACTGAACGAGTAGGCTAGGTTTTTTAGTGGGCCACGTTTGATTTGGGCCCAGAAATTGAGTCAGATGGACCCACCTTTTCAATAAGCGGGTGTAGGCGGGCGCTCCAAAGGCCACTTAAGGCGGGACATTAAGCGGGCCAGGCGGGTGAAAAGCGGGCGCTCAACTGCCAAACGCCCAACAGCCGCCTACAACAGAAATTAGACGGACAGGGCCCATGGCCGCTTGAGCGGGCGCTTAAGCGGGCGCCTGGTCCGTTTTTTAATTCATTGCCTATAGCTATTGCTTGGCTTTGAGATCTTGTTCTTTGTATCATTACTTCCTTTATAAAATTACTAAAGCATGATAGGTTTGGGTTGTCCAGTGGGTTAGGGCAAGTATATGTGGGGTATCACGATGTGGTGCTTGGTGCAATGAGCTACCACAGTGAGGGGGAGTTTTTCGTGAGTAATTAGGAACAAAAGGAGAGATGGTTGGTTACATGGAGTTAGGAGCAGGGGGTGATTAATGATGGGGTTTTTGGGCACAAGTTTTGCTGGGTTTGAAGTCAAGGGTGTCAAGATGTGAGAACTTGTCTAAATCAGGTACTTGGGCAACAGGGGACTACGACCAGTTTGCCACAATTGTTAGGGATGTTTTGAAGAAAGCTAAAGACATGGATGGGGTGCTAGAGACAACAATTTTTTGGAAGCGTAGATGCGTCTACACTTAACATAAATGCATGACACGTAGATGCGTCCTTGTAGTCAGAAATAGGGGGTTTTCTTAGGGCCATCCTTGTTGTTGAGACGCTTCTTGCTGACTGGAAATAGAATGTTAAATAGGGGACATCATATTGATAGAGAGGTGGAGGAATGAAGTAGGTGCTGCAAGTTGGGCATGATTGAAATCTATGCCCAACTTGAGGGGGAGTATTGAGATATATTGTTGTACTTTTATATTTCCTATTTCTTATTGTTACTTATTCTGTAACATGGGCCTTGGTATAACCAGACCCATTAAGGTTTTCTGTGTTGCTTCCCTGTACAGTCTCCTTTTTATAGGAGTGAGTTTTCTCTTTTCAAGATATAGAAAGACGACACACTTCCATGTAGTTGTTCTTGGTAAGTTTACGGTTGTTGATGATCTAATTGTGGAAGTTGATAGTTTGTTGTGAAATAGTAGGTACATACTCCTTGGCCGTCATTGTTGTTTCCGAAGATGAAGAGCAATACAAAATAGACAATAACAGAGCAAAAAAGGTGCTGAAAACTAAACTGTGTTTAGAAATGGGTCTATAGCATGAGGAGAGGACCACAACTTCATCTCCACACTTTCAAAGTGTTTGGGCTCCTGGAAGCACGTATCTAGGGCAGGGATGCTCCACTAGGTTCAGTCTTTGTGGAGAAATGAAGTCCATGTACCTTTTTACGATGTCTTGAAGTAGAAGGATGCATCAACCCAACACTGCACAAGAATAGAGGAGATGGTTGCACTCTCCCTAGAGAGAGGATACCCTCCTTTTCTATACCAGAGGGCTGCCAAGGGCTGTAAGAAGAGGGGAGAAAAGGTGGCTCCCAAATACTTTCAATTGGAGGGCACTTCAGCCCTTCTAAAGTCGTTGATGCTACAGTAAGGAATTGCAGCGGTGCGGAAATAGAAGGAAAGATGGAGTAAGTGGCTCTATAGGGAAGGAGACGGCTTCCCTAGGGATCCAAGACCTGAACCCAGGAGGAGACATATGGTCTTCTCAGATTTCCCGCCCTCTTTGCTCTGATACAATGTAACTACTGGAGAAAACGTGGGAGAGACCTCAACCCCTTTCATTGTCGGGGTTTGTGTATATTCATATACAAAAGGAATCACACACTTTATATCTAGGATCCTGACCTCATTACATAACTACAAGTCCCCATATATATTAACATATACAATATCATCAACACTTTAATATGAATGAAATACTATTCCTAGTAATCATTAAAATAAGGAGTGGGCCAAGATAACTCTGTCTAAGATATGTTATTGTTTGCCTTGATAATGATGGTAACATTGTCATGCATTACCGCGTTGCAGCTAGGTTTTATGTTTATTCAAAAATATAGCTAAAATGAGGCCTTTACTAGTCTTTTTTTAATAATGCCTTTCCTCTCAATGCTAGACTTCCACATGTTAACATCAATTAAGGTTATCTGCAGTAGTTGTGATAGTGTTTACCTTTATAAAATTAGTCTAGGAGACTAGGATTAAATTCCTATTTTTGTAATGTACAAGATCTTTTTTTCTTTTGTTTCACGGAAACCTGCTAGGATTTGAGTACAAGTTCATGTCATAGGTTATTGCATGTAAGAAGATTTCGAAGGGTCCTGTTTTAGGATTTACATTAGTTGTAGTGGCACCTGGATTCCACCCTAAATGAACTCAAGTTCTGGAAAATCAGTTCCCAAAAGTGAGCACATATGATAGACTAGTTGTCAGTTGTCAGTTGTTAGCTACTTAAATGCAAGAGTTGAAATGATTTATTTCTTGTTGAAATTTCTGCATTGTTTTGATCAAAGAAAGGGAGAGGCTCTTTGTACAAATGTAAAGTTTCAGATTCAATCTTGAAGAGTTCATGCATAGCAATGCCTATAAACTATGGAGCTTGAGTTACTCATGTCTTAAATCAATTTTCAGAAGCTAATCAGCGCCTTATGAATGAATACGAACTGACAGTCTTATAGATGCCCAAATAACTTGTTGCTTGGATGATAATGACTGCTTATAGGGTGTCTTGTTGTGTATAAAAACTAAAGTATGTGTCTTACCGGAATATCACCCCTACTTGTATTGGTGGTCTAACTTTATCTTCATTCTACAGATCCTGATATGCAACAAGATATCGAGTCTTATGTTACTACTGGTCGTGCAGAATTCCATGTGTTTTTGCTGGTAAGCTAAAATCTGTCTTTCACTTAACCTTTTCTTTCTAAAGTAGTCAAAGAAAGACCTACACATGTTTTGTTATTTTTTCTAGAAAAGGGCGTAGTAATTACTAAATTAAAGAGGTGTTTCACATCTGCATCTTCAATATCTAGCTCATTCATTAGTCTAATAGATTTTTCACAACGATATGTTGGCAGAATATTAGATATGTCATACGGTATCAATATTCACCCCCTATGAGTATTCTAGCTAGCCAACCCACTCTTTAACCTTTCAAGTGATTTTGAGATTGGATCGAGAATTATGCATTGCTCAGATTATTTCTAGGGGACAGTAACATGATTTTGGATATAGACATAAACATCCATAAGTAGATGAGATATGACAATTTCTTAAGATATAAGACATTATTTATATAAGACCAGTCGGCAGGCAACCCCCAACTACAGTTGACATTCTTGCTGTAGAAAAATGTTCATTTGCTTTTTTTATTTTAAAGATGAAATGATGCTGATATAGGTTATTGTACTTCATTTTGTAGGCCTTTATATAGGTGATTAGATCGAGCTTGTTTCAGTTTAAATTTTCCTAATTTAATCTAATCTAAACTAACTTCGGTTATGCCAGCATGGAAGGTCAGCCTCTTGCACTCTAGATGGTTCTTTGGTCTGGAAACTACAGATTTGCTGGTTGTAAGCTGTTCTCAAGGAGATTAAAGGTTGCTGCTAGTTAGTGTGTTGATTTTAAGACCTTGAAAGTGTTGCTATGTGAGGAAGTTTTCCAACCTCCTTCCAGCTGAAACGTTGTCTTCAAGCACGTTGATCCTAATTGAAAAAGCCTCCTTTTGGGTGTCTTCTTTTTTATTTTGTTTGGCTGGATCATTTGGGTTGGGAAGCTGTAATGCACCCACCCTTTGTTGAGATAAAATTGGTTTGCAACATCATTCTCTTGTGTTTATGTTTAAGCAATGTCTGTATTTCTGTTACTATCTTTTTTTTCCTTCTATTGTCTTGGCAAGAGATGTAAAGATACCTCTCTATACAGTGTTTTTGACAAAGATATATGAAATATGCCACATTTTGTCTATAAAGTCTTATGCATGCGTTCCATATTTTCAATAGGTTGAAAATGTTGACTTCTTCTGAGAAAAAGTTGTTGTAGATTGATTGCTTTGTGTTCAGTTGAGTAAATATTTCAGAAAAAAATGGTGGAGAAGGAAGTAAGAAGTGACATGCCTGATGTGATTGTTAGCTTTGCCTTTTTAGTGTATACGAATCAAGTTTCTTGGCAGAAAGTATAAGCAACATATTCTATCTAAGTTTGCTTATTTTATTACTAAATGTAAATACTCCTCCATTATTAATTTTATCATATAAATAAGAAAGTGCATTCCTAAAATGGAATTCTATGTGTGCTGGTATATGAAAATTATGTATATACTTGCTACCCTTTTTTGCTATCTTTCCACGCTTTTTAGAGTAAAAGAAAAATTCCTGCCAAAAATAGGAAGAAATAGAAAAAATAATTTTACTACTGTATAAAGTGTGGGGATTATGTCACATGAAAAAATGGAGAGAAAATTTCACATCAAAAAGCGTGGACAATTACACGTCACACAAAAAAAGGGGAGAAAAAGTTCACAACGGAAAGTGTGGAAAAACTTCCACGTTGCGTTTTGTCACTCTTTTAGATAGCGTGGATGTTACATTTTTATACGCTTTTAAGAGTGGAAAATCCTATAATAAAGCGTGGATAAATACATATAATTTTTGTAGTAGCACCTTCCAGCCACATATAAAGAACCGCCGTGGTACTTAAGTTTCCATATACACTTTGCCACATATGAGTGTAGGGTGGGTTTTCGGGTATATGCTTCATACGTCCATACTTTCAAAATCAATTCGGATCTCGATCGTGTGGTGAGGAAGAGAATAGAGAAATGAGAGAGAGGCATATAACGAAGGGAACTGAACGACAGAGAGGCGGGATGTTCGAACATGATGGATATTCTCGTTGAGGTGCCATCTGCCTTTAAGGTAGCCTCTTTATAGAGTTGGAAGAAGTTGTGGTGGGGCCACTTGGTTGGTCTCTCCTTGAGTAGCACGGCAAGCCATCTTTCTCCACGAGAAGGCTAGAAAGTCATGTGACCAGTAAGCCATTTTAACTGCCTAGCTAAATAACCCCTCTCAAACTGGATGTGAAGTCTGAGTTTGAATATAAGATGAATATGATGGTGTTTGGTTAAAAGCTTGGTTAGAATATCTGCAAATTGTTGAAAAGTGGAGATATATGAGATAACTATGTGTCCAAGAGGTACCTTTTCTCGAGAAAATGATAGTCAAGCTATACATGTTTACTAGGGGCATGAAAGACAAGGTTAACAATTAGTTGTATAGCACTGTAATTATCATAGAGAAAAGAGAAGGTTTGTTCCAAGGAATCTCTATATAGATTCTATGTAATCTTTGCATAGAAGAAGCTAGATTCTTGTATTCAACGTACTGAAATACATAACTTTGTTTCTTAGCACTCCATAATACACATGTATTACTGAATAACACTATAAAGCCAGTTGTTGATCTCCTTGTAAATGGACATTTCACTATATTAGATTTGGAATAGGTTGTGATTTGGTATTCAGTAAAAGGAGAAATAGTGATACTTCAATTGGTAGTGCCTTTCAATATCTAAGAATATGCTTCACAAGAGAGAAATGATGATATGTAGGTTTAGCCACAAACTGACAAGCAAGGTTAACAATATAATCGGTATCCGATCTGGTCGACGTGATATATCGGAGCATCCCCATGAGCTTCTTATACTTGGTAGGATTACGTGTTAATCTGAAGTTTGAGTGATGTCAAACTATAGAGGAATTGGTTAGCCAACAAGTTTGCAATCAAACATTTCAGCACCCTCGAGTATATCTAGAATATTTTTTTCCTAGTTGAGATATAAGAAGTCATCAATTTTATGTAGTCGTATGCCTAGGAAATGGTGAGCTTCTCCAAGGTCTCGAAGTTGAAAGGCAGTACTTAAGGAAAAAAAAAACTATCAATCTTCTTCTGATTGGTTCATGTGATTATAAAATCATCTACATATAGTAGAAGATATATGACATCAATTTGATTAGTAAAGACAAACAAAGAAGGCATCCATACTAGTTAAAAATCCATAGTTGAGAATATAGTCACTAAGTATATTAAATTAGGCTCGAGGAGCTTGTTCCATATAGAGGCACATTCAACTTACAAACATGATTTGGAAATTTGTGGTGGATAAATCTTTGTGGTTGTTCCATGTAAGTGGTTCAGAGCTATACAAACATCTAATTGATGAATAGGCCAATGAAAAGTAATATCAAGAGTAAGAACAAGTTTAATTGTTGGACTTCCCACCATGGGGTTGAATGTCTCTGACTAGTTCACCCCCTCTTCTTGAGTATACTTGACCACCAATCTAGCTTTAAAACCATCTAGAGTTCCATCAACTTTAAGTTTGGTCTTCTAGACCCACTTAGATCAAATAATATTAGCATTTGTTGGTCTATGCACCAGTGATCATGTCTGATATTGTTCAAGAGCAGATAGATCCACATACATAGCCTCTTTTCATTCCGGTTGATTTAGAGAAGAAACTATACTTTTAGGTGTATAAGGAATAACCAAGGAGATCAAAGCAAATTTAGGATTTGGGTTGTTTATATCTTCTTTTGCCCGAGTTGTCATTTGATGATTATTAGATATTATATCTTATATCACAGATGCAACACTGCTCAGGGGTGACACCGCTTCACTATTATCCTAAATTACATGGTTTTCTCTCTCAGTGTTTGGAGTATTTTCCATTAGGTTTAAGATAAGCTTAGTATCTTGAATTTGACTTGCATCAATATCTTTTATAGTATTCTAAGTTAGAATATCTTCAACATCCTCATTATCTTACTCTGGACTAAAGTAACTTGGCCTATTATTAGAATGTATGTTGTCCATATATTAGGTGATAGCTCCTATTCTTCTTCAATACATTGAGAGATAGGGGAGTCATTACAAATTGGTATTGAATGATCTTCATAATTGACATCTTTAGGAGACAAAATTTAGAAATAGTCCAAGTTTTCCTAGAGGTATATTTTTGACATCCTTTGAGATAGAGGGAAGAACTAATTTATTGAATATCACATTCCTGGAAAAAAAGTACGGTTACTTGACAAGTGTAAGTATATGTAACCTTTAAATATTTCTGTGTATCCTAGAAAAATGCAAGGTAAAGACCTTGGTTAAAGTTTATGTTAAAAAAGGTAAGCATATAGAACCAAATACTTTAAGAGGTTAGTAGTCTGGCTTACACTTTGTGAGTTTTTCCATGGCACTCATTTGTTGTAAACTTTTGGTTGGAAGACAATTAATTATTAAGGTAGCAAAAGAAAAAACTTTTGCCCCATATTTACTTAGTACTTATGCATCTATCATCATAGTTAATAGTAGTTCAACTATGTGTTGATGTCTTCTCTCAAATTTTCCATTTTGTTCATTTGTATATGGGCATGTAAGTCTATGAGAGATACCTTCATTCTGCATAAATTATTGGAGCCTTTTATTTACAAACTCATCACTATTGTTAGTTTAAAGCACCATTGGAATAGTTTTAAAAAAATCTCAAGAATTTGATAGAAGTGAATGAAGCATTGAGAAAAGTTCAATTTATTCGTCAGAGAACAAAATCATGTATAATTGGTGTGATCATCAACTGATAAGGCATAGTAGTTATATCCATGAGTAGATGCAATTGGTGATTTTACCCAAACATCACAGTGGACGAGATCAAACTAAAAGGATTAACAACATGACTTGAATGGAAATGTAATATGTGACTTTTTTCTAGAGCACAACTATTACATTAACTATTTTTGGTATTTGTGGAAGTGATCTTGTCATTATTCTTTAGAATATGTAGCACCTCATGATTCACATGCCCCAGTCTCTTGTGCCATAGCTCTTAGGTATTCCCTTGAAATTTATTGATGTATTATGAAACTTTATTTGTTTTCTTCAGAACATAGAGACCATTCTTCAATCTACGTATAACCAAGAGTGAATGGGTTTGCAAATGCTTAAAACAAGAATCATTCATTAGAAAAATAAACTAGCAAGGAAACAATTTTGTTAATTTTGAAACTGATAACAACTTGCATGTTGAACTTTATGTAAGGGGATAGTTGTTGGTATGTATGCCCAGAGAGCCAATCATATGATGATTGGAAAGTGGAATTAGATACTTGATTTAATAAATTATAAAGGTAATTCCATCTATTGTGTTTACCTCCATCATGATATGGTGACACATACATAGTATATATCTAAAGAATGATGTTACTCGATGACATATGTCTTCAGGTTGAGGACCTAAACGATGAGATCATATGTATGATAAGACTACATACATTATTATTATGTCCCTATTCATATATTACTATGGAAGAAAAATAGACAACAATACTACATAAGACTAGAGTGTGTGTTGATTGATTACAAAGTCTCATTACTCTTAATATGTGATATTAAGTCAAGCACACATGTACATGTTAGGGAACAATGTATCAGTCAAACCCACCATGACAGTGATACATGGAGACCATGGAATGATAGTCAAAATCATCTCTCATAATGATAGTGATGATTGTGATTCTTAGACCTAAAATCACTACAACCATCACTTGTTGCTCATTGTAGTTAGACATCATCCAACATGACATTGAATAAGGGTTGCCGTAAAGGTGATGCTCAAGTGCATTGTGACACACAAGGATTGAGTGTGAGTAAGGTAGATGAGATTTGTCCCTCCTACGGGAGATTGATATCCATGCCTCTTGATAAGCGAGATTAAGAAATGTATGACCATACTCATGTGATTCAATATGTGATATGTGAATTCACATGCATCTAAGAAAGTCTTCTCTAGTTCAAGGAACATGGATTGAATGCTGAGAGAATGATGATTCCATGTCTTGAGTTCAATCCAGATATCAGAGACAAAGAAACTATACAATCATGATAACACAAATCACAAATTGTAGGTTGAAGTTGTTCTTCAACTTTCTAATATACTTGGATGGCAATGATGTGTTGTTGGATACTACTCATTCCTTGTGATGTCATAAGTTGGTTATGTACATTCACTGCCAATGTAATTTAGGACCTATAGGGTCACACACATATGATACACTAGGAATATGAGTTTATTAATGAATAATGTTTAACTCGATTATTAAAGGTGTTTAGGTATTCAATTTAAACACCTATGGTTGATAGAATGGACCTTGAACTGACTGGTTCAAGGTTGAACTGATCAGTTAGAGTGTTAGGTTGATTGAAACTGCATAGATGAGTCACCTGGTTCATTGATCAATTCAATTGGATCAAGGATTATTGTTGACGTCATGTTGTACAGTAATTGAATATTAATTGTTAATACAATTGTGTTTGGAAGCATAGTGAAATGACTGGTTCAAGGGTTGAACCAATTGACTCACATGTTGATGAATTGGTTCACTCTTGAACCAACCAATTCACAACTTGCAATTTCTAGAAAATTTATAAATTCCATCCTTTCAAATCCCGCACAGACATGGAACCCTGACCCTAGCCTCTCCTATAAATAGAGGGGTATGGGGGGTTTCCCAAACATGATAATTATCTCTAAAAATTGTTGTCTTCTTTGTTTGTGGTAACCAATAGAGATACCAAGCAAGTCCTACTCATAAAAAGGCGGGATAGCAAGGGTGAGACAATTGTGGGAGAGAAAATCGGTGCTAGAACACCAACATTTGAAGGGAAAACACCTTCCCATTGGCTTTAGTAGCGCAACATAGAGTTCTTAGTGGTCCATGTAGACTAATATAGAGGTGGGGTGGTTTCATATGGCTAGGAGGAGAACGTCAACCATCATCTGTGGTGCCAGACCAGTAGGTCATTGTTGACGACTATTTGAGTGGTACTATTGAACAAGTGTGATGTTGCTTGGAGAAGAAGCATGACATTGCAACAAGAGTTGCCACTGGACTTGCTCCAGGACTATGTATAACTCTTGTTACCTTACTTCCTAGATCCATTTTTGTTGACATGATCTCCTAATTCTAAAATTACGCTTAAAATTTTCTTTTTGCTATCTTATCTGTGGCCTCTATTTCCCAACAATATCTTGGTTTAATATAATGGAATAATTGATAGTGTGAAAGGATGTACATTCCATTTCATACCATTATATGATCATGACCTCTACAGGACACTACATTATTCAAAATGCCTACTTGGTTTGTAATGTGATCTGTGGCAACAGTGTTGACATGCCATGTAATGTCCCAAGATTTCAGGCCTCAGATTAAATGATCTTAAAAGGAATGACTAGAATACCCATATACAAAGATGCACCTCCTTTTTAGGGTGCCTATCACTAAAGAAGTTTGTGGTTAAGCGTGCTCAACCTAGAGTAGTACTAGGATGGGTGACTAGTCAGGAAGTTTATCCTACCTTGCGTGTGAGTTAGGACAAAGTGTGCAGTAGTCTGTGGGACAAGTCATCATTCCGAAAACTCTACTAGTGCCTTGGGCAGTGGGCCAAACCTTAAAAATGGTATCAGTGCCGATTCCCCACTATTAGGTGGGGCCCACTTGGATCTGTGACATGCCAGTCTTTGATCCATGTGATTCAGGCATGCTGGAAAGGGCTATCCTAGTTGATGGAGCCACCCTTGCACTGGTAGTCGTGGTCGGGAGCTGGATGTACATGGGCGATTTGGTTCTATCCTAGTTGAGCGTTGATGAGGACTTCAAGAGTCTAAGTGGGGGAGATTGTAACGTCCCAGGATTTCATGCCTCAAAATAAATGATCTTAAAAGGAATGATTGGACTACCCATATCACAAAGGTGAACCTCCTTTTTAGGGAGCCCATCACTAAAGAACTATGTGGTTAAGTGATGTGTGACCAGTCAAGAAGTTTATCCTGACTTGCGTGTGAGTGCGGACAAAGTCTGTAGTTAAGGCTAGTGGTGGTCTGTGGGGCCAATAATCATTCCTAAAACTCTACTAAAGCCTTAGTTAGTGGGCCCAAACCTTACATGTCATGCAGTGGCATGAACCTGATTAAAGTTATCTAGTTTCAATACAACGGAAGATTTAGTTTCTTCAACACCAATATCCAGTACAACAAAAGACTGATAGCTATTATCAAAATGGTGCCAGCATTTCAATGCATTGCGCCCTCTCTTGCTACAGTTGTTTCTATCTAGGATATCTAGAATAGTTGTAATTTTTATTGTAGACACAACCTCATTCTTGCATTTAGGGTTGTGACTGTATGTTATAGCCTCTTCCTCCTTGGGTTCTCTATCCAATGAAAGCATAATTGTTTCCAATAGTTGTATTGTCAATGGTTGTAGATTTCTTCATCTTATGATCCTTTAGAAGAGAAATAACTTATTAAAATGATAGTATTGGAGGCCTCATCATTGAGATTGTGAACGTTTCATAATCATCTAGTCCCCTCAAAAGATAATACACTTTATCCTCACAAAGACACTCTTCTTAATGGCTTGGAGATGATCACACACAAGCTTGAATTCCCTAAGTTAATTAGTTGATGGATTAGTTCCTTATTTATCCTTCTAAGTTTAGACATGAGTTCAAAGCATCTATATTAGAAAGTATTAGCATATTTAGTTAACATGTTAATAAATCTATTATGTACATGGGAAATTTTCCCTACCCCATTAGGGTTTAGTCTGCTTCATTATAATTGCATCCTCTCCTATATAGACATGGGTGTACATATCAAATTACAACAATGATTGCAGTGTGCCACACACTTGTCAACATGGTATCAAAGTGTGCCATGGTGATCTAACCCTAGACACCACCTCCTCTTCCCTCTCCTATCCTCTCTCCATTCTTGATGCTACCCTAGTTGCTGCCTCTCCTTCCTAGAGAGAGCAACATAGTGATCTCATCGTATGCGAGCGTCCATCATTCCTCCATGGCTTAGATCGTACACCTACTAAGAAACTCTCAATCATCATAGTCACAACTCTTATTCTTTCATATAGATCTATGCACTGACTCCATCCTTATCGACAATCAATACCTCTGAGTTAGAGCCTCTGGAAGGTGATAATTCCTGTTGAGATCTATTTGTTGTATCTTCACAAAGGTTGTCCTCCCAATTATCTTCAGGCAATGTTCATCCCAACCATCATCAAGCATCATCGACCACACTGCAAGCTTCTTTATCATCGCAGTAGCAAAGAAAGACATAGCAACAAGGGAGCCATTGTATTCCTTGATTCTTGTCCCCTAGACGATGCCAATTCTAATCCAGATTTATTTTTAGTGGACACACCGCTATCCCCATTATGTCTATTGTACAAATCAATCCTTGGTCTAGCAAGAGGATGTTTTTACCTAAGATATGCATGATTTATGGTCACAAGTGATGGTGCTAATTCCCATCACCCCTTAGTGTTGATTCCCAGGGTCGTATTCTACTTGACGACACTAATTCCTATCAAAATCATGCACTAGCCGCTGCCAACACGGTGTGTTGCACTCCAAAAATATTCCTGGGAATAAAGATCTCTCCATATTGCAACCATCATAGTTTGTTGCACTCTAGAAACATTCTTGACGATGCATATCACAACAAACACGATGTGTCATCTTCAAACACAACTTGCTGACGGAAGCCTATTTGAAGTGTCTGACATCCTACACGACATGTCATCTTCAAACATGGTGTGTTGACAGAGATCTATTTTATGCCTCTGACATAAGACATGGTGTGTGACATCTCCACACAGTGTATTTCTAGGAGTCTATCACCTTCGACTAAAAAAGTTACACAATGTGTCAAGATACAAACATGATTTGTCTGAAGCAGCTAGTCTACTTGTAGTTCTAGTTATGAGGTCCTACAATGGTCTATATCTCCTCAATACTTAATGATAATTGGATCTATTTTTTTTTACCTTGCCTTAAAAGAAGTTTGTGGGGGCTCCTCCCCGCACCCTCCACACTTTTCAGGTCAAAAAAGATCCATTTAATTTCTCTATTTGAATCTTTTCATCGGGTTGTTTTGCATATTGATTTTGGTTATCATTTTTCCTATCAAGATCCATTCTGGTACTGCAACTCCTTTTCCTACCGATTTCATTCCAGTAGTACTCATCCTCTTTCTACTAAGGTCCATTATAATAGTACTCCTTTTTATTTTCATTCCAGTAGTATTGCCACTACAAAAAATTTGGCTTTTGTTGAAGAACATTTGTGAGGAACCAAAAATCGTGAATAATGATGTCCATTTGTGAGGGCTCATCCTTCAAATATGGGACCAAATCCCTCAACCGTGTTCTTGACATCGTTAGGCATTTTATGTGAACATTGGTCCCTCACAAATACACTGCCATAATCCTTCCCCCTCAAAAACTCCATGCCAAATGTTCCCTCCATCTCATAATCCTTCCCTCCATTCTAAAACACTGAATCGTCTATCAAAATTAATGAAAAAATCACCCAGTCCCGGTGGGCGCTCCTTTCCCCCTCATTTCCTCCGCACTCCTCCACTGAACCCTCCCCCTCCCGATTCTCTCATCGGTTCCTCCACACTCCTCCACTGAACCCTCCCCCTCCCGATTCTCTCATCGGTTCCTCCGCATTGGGTCATCCTTGACGCCAATCGCCCTACTCGGTTGCTGCCGTTCATCCTTCGCATTGGGCTCATCCTTCATAACTCCTTGCCGCCGTTGACGGTTGCTGCCCTCCGCCATTGACAGTTGCTGCCCACCGCATTGTCGTTGCTGCTATGCAGGCACCGTGCTTGATTGCCGCTGATCGCCCTGCTCGACCATTGGTCGTTTTTGCTACGCAACTTGCTTCTTCGGCCACTGGAATCCTCTCTAGGTTCGTATCTTTTTCTGTTTTTCTCATTTGGGAGAGCACTAGCCCCCACTTCGACCCCTGATAGCCAAGATTGGTTCTTCCTCCAATGGGCTTCCAGTTCATACCTCATGTGTCCGCCTCATCTCCCCCCAATGTGATCTGCATAGGATTAGCTGGGTTTACTTAGTAAAAATACTAACCATCTAGTATTCATATGAGTTATCTCCCCTTCCCCTAAGGGTTAACGTTCTCACGTATAAGAAACATATCACAATGTTGAAAAACTTTGACTATCCTCAGTTGCATGGAGATGGTCATACATCAGTAATAGAGAGTAGTCAGGGGCGTGTTCAATATTTGGAAGTGAGGAAATAGCTCCTTGGGAGTAGCTACCATAACTAAATGGAAGGGAATCAAAGTTGTGATGTACATAAATTCCTAGGCTATGCATCTATAGTATAGCATCCTCATAATGATTTTCTATCATACAACTTTGTGTTTTGTCAATAAGAAAAGAATAATTTACTGATGTGATTGAGTAGATATAGTATTTGATTGAATATTGTCTTTCTCGAATATGTACAATATCTATTAATTGTACAAACTAAAATTTATGTATAATACCTACCATGTAATCCAAGTCATACTTGATCAAATATTACTCATATATAATTGTTGAGGCTCAAGCTTGGTTCAAAGCAATACACATGTGTGCATGTATGTTTATTTTTTCTACTCTGTTCTATTCTATATGAACAAGTGTTCTCATGACACACATATATATGGGTCAGAGACAAAGTAGTTGATAATGAATGTATTAATAATATTCCTAGTTTCTTTGAAGATAGTATGAAGGAAATAAGCAATACCTCCTTTAAATCTATTATATGTATCATTTACTATATCTGGTGGTATAGAAATAAGGTGATTTTTGAGGAATGGTTAGTCAATGTGAGTGTGCTATAGTCTATTATCCATAATGAGATAAAAGTGCTTCTTTACTAAACGAGCCCTGTGTTCTTTTTTCTGGAATTTCTATGCTTGTGCTTATTTTCTAAAGATGAAGAAGGGTTCCATCTGATGTTACTGGTTTATTGATGTAGTGGTGATCAAGATGCTTGTAAACTGTTGTGCTGAAATGATCTTTCTTTTGAAGAGAAGTTCTAGAGGTGACCAAAGCATCATTCTGATTAAAAACCCTTACATTTAAACCCATTTCTATAAACACATTTCTTATTGGGTGAAAATTGTAGATTGCTTTGGTGGCTGCATTAAATTGCTTCTCAAGTGAGGCAAAGCTTGGGGAGTTACATTCTTCTCTTCTAACTCAACATTGTTGGCTTTTCTTTTCCCATAGTCAATTTTCTTAGGAAAGATCTTGTCAAACATGTATGATGGAATCACCAACATGGGATTATATTTTTATCTTCCTCCATGCCAACATGGTTTAGATAGTTGACTCTCATGGAAATAATATTGTCATGGGGGGTCACTTGTACGAGTGCTGTTCTGTTTTCTCACTGCGTTGTTTTTGAATGTTTTGTTTTTGGTTGTAAGTATAATATAGCCTGGTGTTATTGAGCTAACTTATGGTCCAGGAATCAAAGTTCCGTTATTCAGATGTTCTTGGTATGATGAAAGCACTTCTAACGGGTTGCGAATTGATGAGTATGGGTTCACACAAATCAACACTTCAAGGATAAAAAAAAAGGAGGAACCGTTTATCCTGGCTTCTCAAGCATTGCAATGCTTTTATGTGAAGGATCCTAATGATGATGATTGGTGCACAGTGCTAAAGCATCCTCCTAAAGATTATTCTGAAGTACCTCTTATTGAGAATTGTTTGACTGGTTTACAATCTGATGGTGGTGTAACTAGTGATGTGTCTTGGACGAGGAGTGACACCGGGGGATCTTTTGTTGATAGAACTAAAAAAAAGAATGATGGGGATAATGTTTAGTTCATTAATCTGTCTGTTTTGTTTGCAAGTCTAGAATAATTTACTTGGGGAATATGTTGTATTGCATTTTTTTGGCAAACTGTTACTATATGGCATATTCTTTGCAATTTATTTAGTCTTGTTTCATATACCAGCAAGTAGGACATCATTATTTTTTTTTGGGATATGAAACCAAGGTACTCTACAAGTTATATATTTTTCAAATGCTGAATATTCATATGTTGGTGTCTCATATTCTCCGCAATTTATTTGTTTTTCAAATGTAGCTACTACTTTTGTTACTGACATTTCTGCACTAATAATCTAATTTTTTTTCCTTGTCAATTGAAGGATGGAAGGAAGAAGATTCACTAGATCTAGTTGTAACAACACACCCAGTCAACCTATTGCTGTCCCTCCATCCACAATTGAAGAAAATTGTGAGGATGAACCTACTCTACTGTCCAACAATATTGAAAATGATGTAATAGTTGAAGAAAATGTTGAGGATGAACAGGAGAATAGGAAGTATGGACGTGGGCCTGCAAGTGAGCAAAGCCTACTTCCTAGGCAAGGGAAGCCACGTCACAAGGTCCAATGGGATGATGAAGGAAATGCTATTGGGGAGAATGGTGCCAAATTGAATCGTTATTGTCATATGCTAGCAAGGAAACCACACATATGGCATCTAGACTTGAAGTGGAACGAACAACCAGAACAAGCTTTTGCAGATAGAAAATCATTTATTGAGGTAATCTTTTTCATAAAAAGACCAACAAATTGTATGATTGTTATATCTAAAGTAATATTTTCTATGTTTTTGTAGAAATACTTTGATTTAGGCAGTCACCCTAATGCATGGAATCACATTGATGAACACATTAGCAAAGGGATATCAGTGTGGAGGGCACGTGTAAAGATCAACAAGGAAAACAGAGCAAAAAAAGTGATGGATCATACCACAGGATCAAAGCCATGGAGTTGTTATCGGGCAGAAATGGTATTAATAATGGACACTTGTCTTTCTTAGTAGGAGTTGAACATATAACATGGACAATTATTATGTTATCTATCATGTGTAGGTCAGTGAAGATCAACCCGTTGTGCCTCTTAACAAATTTTTGGAAAAAGTTTACGACAAAAGCCCACAAGTGGTTAGAAAATGGATATTTGCTTTCCTATGATGTCTACAAAGCTACATATGCTTAGATATCTCAATTTAAGCTTTCCTTTTATGATGCTTTCTAATTACAGCTTGAAATCTCTGATATCGTGGAAAACCAAGTAGCAGACCAAGAAGAAATAGATCCTAGAAGTGTTGATAATCTAACACGTGCTGCTTATTTGCAAGTTTTAAATCCTTCCAAAAAGGCTAGGATCCGAGGTGTTGGAATTGGGCACAAAGAGATAGGACATAGGGGAAAAGCTGCCCGTATAAGATATGAAATGCTTCTTGAGGAAAGCAATGCAAAGGATGTATGTTGGAGAGAATCTAAAATTGAACTATTAGTTACAACTAGTCTATTAGATTGATGTTTGTAATTTTTTTTTCTATTTCAGGATAAAATTAAGGAACTTGAAGAAACAATAAATGGATTGAAGAACTCCGTCTCCCAATTAATGACTTGGTATAATCAATCACAGGTAACTCAGATTCAGTTGTCTATGTCAACGTAATATATAATTTTTTTTTGACATTGTTGATGTATTTGTTATACGATGGCAGTATTAATGTTGATTGTGCAGCTGAATACCCCAATCAGAATACTACAGGTGTCTTACACATGCAAAGTGGCACAAATAGGTCGGATGTGGGTTCTTTTCACATACAAGACAATACAAGTAATGGTGCAGATGTAGGCATGTTTCCCAGCCAAAATAATTCAAGCGGGGATGGCTTAGGAAGACTTTTTAGACCAAGCAATTCAAGGGAGACTGGAGTAGGCAGACTTTCCATACAAGCCAATTCAAGGGAGAATGGAGTAGGCAGGCTTTCCATACAAGGCAATGGACATCCATGGATCTTTGTGCCACAGGTAACTCATTACAGCTATAGATTATTTTCAATATTCATACACATAAGAATATTAACATGTACACTTTATTAAAGGTTGCAGTTGAAAGTTGGTCCCCTTCTTCTGGTAATAATCGACAAAGTTATCCTCAAATGCATAACACACCAACCACATATTCATCAGTGTCTTTCACACCAAGAAATCAGAGTTTAAATCCTGTAAGTAATTCATTTCAGCTTATCTACATGAAGTGGGCGTTTAAGGCGTTTTAGGCCCAAATTATGCAATTTAAAGGCTAAACTAGCATGAATCGAGTCTAGATTTGGTCAAATTAGATCACCTTCAGTCATTGCATGGTTGATATAGGTCTGATTTAGAGTAAATCAGGTCAAATTTTGGCAAATTAGGTCTGGTCTGAGGAAAATCAGGTCTGATTTGGGGAAATGAGGATTGATTTGGGCCAAATTGGTATGTCCTCATAGCGCTGTTTGTTAGGTTTTTTCTACTTTTTCATATTTTTATTGTTCTTGCTTCTTTCTCTTTTCTTTTTTTATCCATCATCCTGCATCTTATTCCTGCGTCTTGCTGCTATGTTTTTTCTGAGTTATTCATCCTATATTCCCTCCTACTACTATGCAAGCATGTGCATATTTTCTTTTTCAAATTTGTCCTATACATCCTGCTACAAAATCTACTACTACTATTTACATATATAATTTTCTTTTTCTAATTTCTTCCTCCTAAATATCCTCTCTTAGCCACTGTTGTTTGCATGTTTCCATTTATTTTCACTGACCTATTCCTTCCTCTATATTTTCTAATTCAGCACCTGCTACTGCTGTTTTTTATTTTGTTTTGTTGATGCTTCCTCTTTCAATCTCCTTTTACTGCCCTTGGTTTGTCTTATTCTGACTTCTTCCTACAGAACTTCTACCATTTGCATGCTCTTTTTATCCCATTTTCTCTCACCAATTCGTACTTGTCTTCCTCTTACTGTTGTTTCATTTTCTTCATGTTAATTCTGTTGTCCCTGATTCTCCTATAGTTATTAATTCAAATTAAAGATGGCAGTAATTGTGATGATGAATATTGTTATTGCCTACTATTTCTGCTCCAGATGCCCTTGTCCCCTGTGAAAACTACTAGAGGGGGGGTGAATAGAGTTTTATAGATAATTTAACAATTATTGAAACTCAAACAACCACAATGAAAATATTGGACAAGGAGACACAAGGTTTAGAGTGGTTCCAACTATAGCAAATACTATAGCCGTCAATCCACTACCCGGTTGCTTACCCAACCGGGATTTGAAAAGAAATTTATTTTATTACCTCGCAAGGACTTTACATAAAATACAATTTCTTTTCCCAAACCCTTCAAGCAGCCTTCACCCAGAAGTAATCGCCCAACCTTGAAGCAGCCTTCCCTTGAAGTAGGTGCACCAACTCCCGTTGCACCAGCCTTCTGAAGTAGCTTGAAGTCCCCTTCTCCACCTGAGAAGTCAACCCTCTCCAATCCGCAGCCTCCAACCCTAGGAGTAGCAAGGAGAGTACAGAAGATAAAAAGGAACAAGAAGGAAAATAGAAATTACAATACCATTGTAAGCACAAGGCTTGATTTTCCTATATCAAGCGTTTATATCTCCTAACCAATGTGTATGACAATGTGATTGTAGTGGATAGGAGATACTAGCCTATAGGACACGAAATGGGAGCAATAGGAATGAATGGCAAGTGTAGGAATTGCTCTATTGCTCTAAAACAGATTGCAAGTGTGTATTCAAGCTCAAGTATAGCACAAGTATATCTTAGATATATTTTGGTGTCCTAAGGCATGTCCTATTTATAGGAGTGGCCTATGAATACTTAAGGACGTTCTAGACAACTTCTAGGGGCTTCTAAGTGCTTAACTAGCCGTTAGATATAAGTTAAGTGCATTAGTAATGGCTAGTTACTTTATTCTGCAGTTGCTGTCAGAGACCATCTCGGTCGACAAATGGTCGACCGAGACACCTACTCGGTCGAAGTTTTGTCGACCGACAGGCTCTCTGGATCAACGTTCATTTGCAACTGCCAACTACTTTGTCAGCTGTGTCTAACGACTACTTGGGTCATTCTCGGTCGAGGAGTTTGTCGACCGAGAGTGTCTCGGTCGAGGAGTGTGGTCGACCGAGATTGACTCTGTTTTCAATCTTTTAATTAACCACTAAGCATGTGTATGAGTGTACATATGTGATCCTATTTGAAGGGGATGACCTATCTAAGTGTGGTGATTAGCTAGGAAGATCCAACGCTTGATTTACATGCAATCTAAGTACTTGTACATTATATATTTGTACAAGTTTTTACAACAGTGATTACATTGCATGGAAATATAAATATGTAAGCTCTTTGGATTTTCCCTAGTTACTTTGTCATCCACCTTAATCCTGCACACTCAAGTAGCACGTTAGATCAACAAGAATGAAATGTTTGTCATCATCGAAACAAAGGGATTTATCATAATGTCCAATTTATCCAACAATCTCCCCCTTTTTGAAGATGACAAACATTTCCTAAAATATGAAATAAGAAAATATAAAGCATGTGAGTTTCATACCTGAAGATTACCTTTTGTAGCCATTCTTGTTTTACAAGTGAGTGCTGGCCATCAAGATGAAACTTATTTATATTTATATTTTTGATTTTATATTCTTTCTCCCCCTTTGTCATTTCAAAAAGATATCCAGGTTAAACATTTTATTTCTTCTCCCCCTTAATTTTATATTAAGCTCCCCCTTAAATAGATATCCTATAAGGAACATGGATTTATGCCTAATTTATCCACAATTTGTTTCTCAATCATTTTCAAAAGGATGTTAAGCCTTGAAATGATATGAGATTCCCTTAAGCTTATGAAGAATGTATATTTATTTCTCATCTATCAAGGGATGATAAGCCCTAAATTAAATGAGAGTCCTTTAATCTTAGAGTACATAAAAAAATGTCTCCAACCAAAACAAGGGATGTTAAGCCCTGATTTGTTTAGAGAGTTCCTTTAAGAGCAAGATATATCATTTTGATGAAATTCTTTTTCATACAAATTACTTTTAAGAATCCGAAGGTCATAACAAACTCCAAATGATGTTAACAATGTTTTTGTAAGCTTCATAATCAAAATAATCAAATTTGTTTTTATAAGCTCCCCCTTAATCTTACAATTTAAGCAATTTAAGGCTTTTAAGGTCACAAATGATAAATTTTTGATTTTGACCTTTATCAAAAGTATACTAAGATTAAGTTCAATAAATTGATGTCCAATTAAGCATTTTGTCAAAGCTTATTTTAGGTCGCCCTTGACTACGACCAAAGCGCCCCTTGGCTAAATTTTGTTCTAACCAAGAGGCAAAAATTGCAGATTTCCAATTAAGCATTCATATCAATTTTGATGCATGTTTAAGTGATACTAAACATGAAAGCATAATGAATATTTCAAATCTTTTAAAAAATATCAATTGAAAACACTGTTCTTTTTGCAAGCATTTCTAAGATATAAATCACCAATCAGTCCTTTTGCTTGCTTATGTAATGATAGAACAATTAAAAGCATGTAATGATAAAACAGAAATTTTCTTTAAACTAAGCATAATTTTGGTTTTTAACCAAATTAATTTCACATAATCTTTCAAGAATGATTTCCATAATTTATGCTTTATTTGTACAGTCATTAACCACAAATAGACAACAGTTTTGATCAATTTCAACAGAATTCAGCAATTTTATAGCATTCTGAAAAACAGTGACATACTCGGTCGACAATTTCTCGACCGAGGTTCACTCGGTTGACAAATTCTCGACCGACCGAATTTCTGGAAAGTGTTCAGAATTCTATTTCAAGTACAATATAGACTGTATCTAATTATTTCAAAGATCAGTTTGAGATAAACATATGAATATCAAAGTAACATTTAGATCAACTCTCAACTTATCATATTCAAAATTTTAAGTTTTAAGGACCTTAATTGAGATAAATTTTCAAGTTAGAAATTTTTAGTTACTTGAATCATTTTGTTACCCCTTTCTGTTAAGTCGAGATAGACATAAGGATGTGCAATTTAAAGTATTCAGTCATATCTCAACTTAGTCTAATCAATTCAATTTGGGGGTTTCGGAACCCATACTAACTCAACATTCCTTTTCTTGTATGGGCATGAAAAAGAGTAATGTCCAAGACGAGAGCAATAATGGCAACATATAGAATCAACCTCAAGTCTTTTTCTATGGTTTTGTTCTAGGTTGTTCTTTGGTACAAATGTGGCTTGATGTGCTCGTGTCTTTCTCCAACTAGGTTGTTGATGAGTTTTCCCTTTGGGCTTATAACCTAGTCCTCTTCTCCCTATTTGATGATAGGAATTATCCAATATTCTATCAAGGATTCCATTGTTGCTTATCCTACTAACTTCTTGTTGCAACTTTATGATCTCATCCATTCTTTTCTTAATATCTAGTTTTGCTTGATCCAGATTAGATGATAAAGAATTCCTTTCTTTCACTATACTATCATAATCTAGATGTGTACACGAAATAGGTTGTTTTTGAAAGTCATTTAACTTTGCAAGTAATTCAACCTTTTCTTGATATAGAAGATCATAATTTGTTTCTAGAGTAAAAATCTTCACTTCACTACTACTTAGAGATGATTTCAAAGTACGGTTTTCAGAAACAATGTCATCTTTTTCAAAACCAAGAGTATTCAATTTAGCATATAAATCGTCATTTTCAGATGTAAGAGCAAGAAGTCTAGCATTTAACTCATCGTTTGTTTTACTAGATTTCTTTAATTTCTTCTTGCACTCAATATACTTATTGTGAGTTTCTTCAAGACTAGAAATTAGCTCTTCTTTTGATAAATCAAGAAGGCTTACCTCTTCTTCTTCTTCCTCATTGGTTGTAGCAATGAAACAATTCTTATGGACCTCTTTCTTCTTTTCTTTCCATGGACAGCCGATTGTTGTATGGTTCGTTCCTAAACACCAATTGCAGCTTGTTGAAAGTTGGTCCAAGTTGCTCCTTTGTCTGCGGTCGTAGTCACCTCCACCCTTCATTCTTCAAGACCTGGTTAGGGTTCCTTGAAGCCTGCTCTGATACCAATTGAAAACTACTAGAGGGGGGGTGAATAGAGTTTTATAGATAATTTAACAATTATTGAAACTCAAACAACCACAATGAAAATATTGGACAAGGAGACACAAGGTTTAGAGTGGTTCCAACTATAGCAAATACTATAGCCGTCAATCCACTACCCGGTTGCTTACCCAACCGGGATTTGAAAAGAAATTTATTTTATTACCTCGCAAGGACTTTACATAAAATACAATTTCTTTTCCCAAACCCTTCAAGCAGCCTTCACCCAGAAGTAATCGCCCAACCTTGAAGCAGCCTTCCCTTGAAGTAGGTGCACCAACTCCCGTTGCACCAGCCTTCTGAAGTAGCTTCCCGTGCGATAGCCTTCTTGAAGTAGCTTGAAGTCCCCTTCTCCACCTGAGAAGTCAACCCTCTCCAATCCGCAACCTCCAACCCTAGGAGTAGCAAGGAGAGTACAGAAGATAAAAAGGAACAAGAAGGAAAATAGAAATTACAATACCATTGTAAGCACAAGGCTTGATTTTCCTATATCAAGCGTTTATATCTCCTAACCAATGTGTATGACAATGTGATTGTAGTGGATAGGAGATACTAGCCTATAGGACACGAAATGGGAGCAATAGGAATGAATGGCAAGTGTAGGAATTGCTGTATTGCTCTAAAACAGATTGCAAGTGTGTATTCAAGCTCAAGTATAGCACAAGTATATCTTAGATATATTTTGGTGTCCTAAGGCATGTCCTATTTATAGGAGTGGCCTATGAATACTTAAGGACGTTCTAGACAACTTCTAGGGGCTTCTAAGTGCTTAACTAGCCGTTAGATATAAGTTAAGTGCATTAGTAACGGCTAGTTACTTTATTCTGCAGTTGCTGTCAGAGACCATCTCGGTCGACAAATGGTCGACCGAGACACCTACTCGGTCGAAGTTTTGTCGACCGACAGGCTCTCTGGATCAATGTTCATTTGCAACTGCCAACTACTTTGTCAGCTGTGTCTAACGACTACTTGGGTCATTCTCGGTCGAGGAGTTTGTCGACCGAGAGTGTCTCGGTCGAGGAGTGTGGTCGACCGAGATTGACTCTGTTTTCAATCTTTTAATTAACCACTAAGCATGTGTATGAGTGTACATATGTGATCCTATTTGAAGGGGATGACCTATCTAAGTGTGGTGATTAGCTAGGAAGATCCAACACTTGATTTACATGCAATCTAAGTACTTGTACATTATATATTTGTACAAGTTTTTACAACAGTGATTACATTGCATGGAAATATAAATATGTAAGCTCTTTGGATTTTCCCTAGTTACTTTGTCATCCACCTTAATCCTGCACACTCAAGTAGCACGTTAGATCAACAAGAATGAAATGTTTGTCATCATCGAAACAAAGGGATTTATCATAATGTCCAATTTATCCAACACCCTGCTTGTCCAGTCAAGGAACTGCCTGGTTCTTGAACTATTCCAAATCTTATATGTTCTTGAACTATTCCAAATCTTTGTGTGCCCTGCTAGAAATAGTGATGGTCCCATATGGAAGCTACATACCAGGATAGCTAAATTCTACATTTGCTACAAAACTCCCTTTTAGTTCGAAGAGGCATAGATCTTCAGAAATATATCCTCAAATTTTTAGTACATCTGCTGCTTGGCTATAGATAAGGTGTGGAAGTGACACTGCATTTGAGTCTATGACAAAAGGGTGGGTGTAAGAGATGATGAGAGGTTGGTTGATGGTGTTCTCTAAAGGGTGGGGTGGGGTCAAATTTCTCAAGAAACTCTCTCAGGAAACCTAGTCAGTTTCTTCATATACTTCATGCTACTAATATCTCTAATATATGTAAGCACACTGATGATACAAGTTCGTTAGGTCTCAAATCTTCTAGGTATGTTATGTTGTCCTCGTGGTTGTGCAATTCCTACTACATATTATTAATCTTCATATCTTATCCTCATAGCTCGTGGTTGTGAAATTCCTTTAACTTCTCAATTAACATCTCAATTGAGGATAAAGCTGCAGCCTCCCTTTGGTTTCCAAAAACCCTTAGGATTGATGGTGGTGGATGTTGGATGGTGGTGGTGGTGGATGTTGGATGGTGGTGGTGGTGTTCACTGGTGGGTGGGAGTGCTGATGTGTAGGTGTTGGTGGTGGCTGATGGTGCGGGCTGTTGGTGGTGGCTGATGGTGTGGGCTGGTGGTGGAGTGCAGTAGCATGCTGCTAGGAGATGATGATGTTATGATGGAAGATTGGGTGGTCTGTAGATTTGTAGGTGGTTTCTAGGAGATGGGAGGAAGTAGTAGCATGTTGCCGATGTGGAGGTGGTTTCTTGGGGTGGTTGTGGGCTGATGTGGAAGCATCAACTTGCTGCTATGCTAAAGATGGTTCAAGAGTAGAATGTGTAGGTGTTAAGTGGTTGTGGAGGGAGAGAGGGGGTGGTTGCTAGAGTGGAAGCAGCAACTTGCTGCAGTAATTGAGGTTCTAATGTTAAATTGTCTACTGGTGTCTGTTCTAATGTTTAAACTCTACGATCCAACTGCATGGAAGTTGGAATGAGATATAGGCTTGTGTATAGATAGAGTTTTATTCATGCTCATCAATAATGTGAAGTTTTTCTGCAAAATAATGTTCATGTGGTTAATCATGAGAGGATCGTCCTCTTTTTGTATGTGTAGATGCATCTCACTTATGAAAGAAACTAAGTGCAGTCAACAGAGATATAGGCATGTACTATTTAACTAACCCACTAAGTTTTTTTAATTATGTATTAGTTACTGAGCTCAACCATAATTTTAGTTTACGGGTGCATGTTGCTGCTATGTTGGTTCACTTACATTTTTCTCTACTTTGCACTCGCTCTGATTCCTTTTTGTATTTATATTGATAGGGTAGAATTGCTTTTAATGATGCATTTTGACCGACAATGCGCCTTGGAGTAGACCAAAACCGAAATATAAGGGGAAGTTATTTGTTGTACTATGATTTATGTATTAACTTTAAATTCTATTAATATAATGATTTGTCATTTTTAGGAGAAGAATATTCAAGTACCTAACCGTATGAGGCCTGGCATTGATGAAGAGCACCACACCATTTGAAGGAATATGGAGACATTATAGATCTTAAGAGTTTCTAGCATGATATGTTGATTGTCATCAATCTCAAATTTTAAAACCATATGTACTCTTTATTTATATCAACGTTGAGCACGCAATGTATGGATAATATTTTGCTTCAATAAAAAAAATTGGTTTGAGGCGATTTAACATTTTTATGTGTCATTTTGTCATGTGAATTAGTATAAAAATATTGCTTGAGGTTATGTATACAAAGTTTTCATTTAAAATTTGATATTCACTATAGTAATAATTAATTAACATTTAATAAATCATTCAATAATCAATAACCAAATCATTTACAGTAGTCCCTCATAAATATATTGATGAAGGTCCAGATTGACCATCAAAATTGCATTGATGACGACCACATAGCCCCTCAAAAATATTTTCTCGAGGACCATCAAGTCCCTCAAAAATGTATTCATGAAGGCTAAATAGTCCCTCAAAATGTATTTATGAAGGCTAAATAGTCCCTCAAAAATGTATTTATGAAGGCTAAATAGTCCCTCAAAAATGTATTTATGAAGGCTAAATAGTCCCTCAAACATGTATTTATGAAGGCTAAATAGTCCCTCACAATTGTATTCGTGAGGGCCACTGGTATTTGTCACGTGAGTTCTCTTCACAGACCATTTGTGAGGGCCAGACCCTCAACCGTCCCTATTTCTGAGGGCCTGTAGAGAGAGGTTTGTGACAGGACTCTCCCGTGAATAATGGCCCAGTTTTTTGTAGTGTGCTATTTTACACTTTTCCTTTCCCACCCTCCCACCCATCATGTGTGCATTTTTTCATGTGTGGGGGGTCACATGTCCCTTTTTCCACACCATCTACTCACCTCAGCATATTTGGTGGGGGAAGGAAATATAGAGGAGGTAGAGAGTATGAGAGAGAGAGAGGAGGGTATGAGGAGAACATTAGAGAGATCATATGAGGAGAGAGAGAAGAGATGAGTGAGATGATATGTTCATCGAGCTTCATTCTTCAAAACATTTTCCCCCACTTTCAGACAACATTGAAGGATCTGACAGTTGCAACATTGACACCAATCCTTTTGCATTCATACCACATTATGTGCGTCAAGATGAGCTGTTGAGGCTGATTTTGATTTTTCCCTTTGGCATTGAGGATGTTCCAATTGATCATCCATGCTACATTCTCATGAAACATGACAAGAGTTGTTGTGGCTAACTCTAGCCTCTTGTTCCCTCTAGTGTTAATGGTGAGATAGATGGTTGCTTCTTCATCATATTTATTCAAAGCTTGTTATCTTCTAGCATGTACATTTTATATCTACAAGGGTTCATCTAAAGTTCTCTTGACTGATCTATTTTGTTACGTCTTATCTGAGTTTCATATGCTACTTCTATCTATTGTGAAGACACTTGAAAACCTCATCCAGCATGTTCGTGCCATGTTATGCATGTTTGTGGCCTTTTGTTTTAGTTCTAGTTGGCTACACATCTCAGACGATTTGAAGACACCTCTAGTATTACATCGACATTGTGCCTCTATGTTCATGTCGTGTTATGTACGTGTGAAGTGTTGATGTGTGCTTATTCCACTCACACATTCCTCACTAGTGAAGATGAAGTAGTCCTTTAATTTATGATTATCTACTTCAGATGTTCTTCATTCCATATGCACTTCAAAAGAAATATCTTCTTCAAATCTCGAGCATTTCCACCCTGCAGAACACATCTCAAAGAGGCGTGATCATATGTTTACTTAGGAATTATTTCTTAAGGGGGAGCAACAATCTTTTTATGGAGAGTGACAATTCTATCTTTCATTTATCATTTCTATCTTTTATCATTTAAATCGAGTCATGTAACTCTATGTTCACCCATCTCCATCTTGAGGGGGGAGAGTTAGAAAGTATTAGCCTATATAGTTAGTAATTTAATCAGTCTATTATGTACATGGGCATGTTTTCCCTATCTCATTAGGGTTTAGTATATTTCCTTATAATTGCCTCCTCTCCTATGTAAAGGACATGGGTGTACATATCAAAATAGAACAATGATTACAACTTCCCACACACTTGTCAACACTCTAGGTTGAGTAGATTCACAGAAGTTTTTTAACAAGAGAATCTGAAATCTATTTGGATTTACTTTATCAAACAACAACTCCTAACAAATATTCGATTAGAGTTCCCATTATCCATCCTTTCACTAATTGATCTATTTTAATCCAGTTAGCATATCCGAGATTAGGTGTTACATTTCCTTCTCCATCTATACTAATTTTATCAAGAGCTTTCATAGTCCCATAAAGAAAACATTCTTGACCATCACTCTCAACTAGATCCTTTACTTGTTCTTCCCAATACAAGTAATGTGTGCTGGTCAATTTGAGGGAAACAAATTTTGATATATTTACATTTGTAGGATAAGGGAACTTATGGATTTTTGGTACTAGAAGATTAATAAAAGATCCTCCAGTCATGATGAGAGGAGATGATATCTGCAAAAATAGATGTAAACAACAATGAAGATATCTCAAAGTATAGTGGACTAGAAAACATGCATAAGTTGTAGCAGGTGATGAGCAGATTACCAGATCATGTGTAGGAAAATAACTTGAGATATAGGAAGACTTTGGAAGAAGCAAACGTAAAACAAAGGCTAAGGAAAACTGAAGAACTTTATACTGATATCTGAAGAACTTCAGATCGAGAATAGGGATATATCAGGGAAGAGAAACTCCTAGATATCCTTGCATGTGACTTTTTCACAGCAAATGAACGATGATAGTGGAGATGAGAAGCAACAAGGAACAAATTTGGTAGATGGATGTCTGCAATGTCCTAATACCATTTCAAAATTGCTTTAGATATGGATCATTTGGTGAAGAAGAGGGATACAAAGATGAGAGGGAGAGGTACAAAAGGAAGGGAATTGAGTAAGAGAGAGGTGGGATGTTTAAACCTAATGGATATTCTGGTTGAAGTACTAATGTGTGTTGCTTACACACCAAATCAGTTGGAAAATTCTAGAGTTTAAAATTCTATAAAGGCATTCAACTTGTTGCAAGCAACAAATCAATTTTTTGATAGTAAGGTATCGATCCTAGGGATGATGAGAAGATGATTGAAATCTAAAACGAATCACAGATCCTAGGGATGATGAGAAGATGGTTGAAATCTAAAACCAATCTCAAGAACAAGAAGGAAAAAGTTGATTTGTTGAGTGTTTGATTATGTTAAAAATAGAAAATAAAAGTGCAGAAATAAAATTTAACTAATAGAAGATAGAAAGAACTGGGCGTCGAGGATGATCACCAAAACCACATTCCTAAATTAGCCGATCCAGTTACTTATTTTAATGAATGAATCAAGATTATGTGGATTTGTGTCCCGTGGGAGCACAAATTACACAAAGGTTTGACTTCTCTCAGACCCAAGGTCATAATGTTTGTGGATCCTCATCCAACTATTCAACATAAATCTATCATGTGATCGCACTAAGAATATGTGATTTCCATTCTGAGGTTCGAACCCATGGATATCATCATAAGTTATAACAAACAAGACAATTAGATAAAAAGATCATAATCTAAATTAGGTAATTGTGTCAAAAGATTATGTGTTCGTTCTTGTTGAGATCTAAGATCTCGATCTTCCGACAAGAATATAGTCTTCTTAACTAGAAAACATGTGAGGATTAGAAAGTTAAAATATCATAAAAACGTGTCAAGAATTTAAGCATTCATTCTTATTAGGATCTGGGATCTTAGTATCTTCACATGAATATGTCTATATCCTTTGATCAAAGCTTGGGAAACATATTTTCATTAAGATAATGGAGTCAATACAACTACTGTAGAGATTGGATTATGGGGCTCCTCCCCATGCTCCAGAGAGAACTACTTAAACACAATGTAAAAGAACAATATTACATTAGAAATCCTAGAAGAGAGGTAGAAATAGTGATAGAAAATGTGATCTTTTGTCTTTGGAGTCTCCCCTCCACTTATAGGGATAAAGGAGGGGCAAAACCCCTATAAGTGAGGCTTTGTGGTGGCAGTGGCTATTGGATCTGCTTTAACTAAAGTTTGACTATAATAATGGCCTTTGTAATTTGAATTTTGAGTGATCTTTAAATGTATTATTTCCACCACATAAAAATATATGAAATTGGCCAACTTTCCTAGTCAAAGGAGTAAACTTTTACAATACTAATATCTTTCCCCCAATTAGAGGGCCTTAGTGACTTTCATTCTATTAATGTTTTAACCATGTGACACTCTTTGTTGTTGATTTCCGCAACGGCGAGTCAATCGACTCTTAAAACTAATAGACCAAATGGAAAGTCATCCAATATACATTTTTCATGTAGAGTAGTAAATTTCCTTTACAAAGAATACATGTACGTTAAATTTCACCTTGGGATGTAAGAGTTGATGCAGGGTATAAGTATCATGACTGTGAAAGTTGAAAGATGTGGTGCATCTGAGTCAACCAACTGGATGAGTCGGTCAATCGATTGTGAATTTTGGATGGCAGTAGATAGATAATTGAGCTCTATTTCTTGGGCCTTCTTGGGTTTTGAATGGATTTTATTATTTCCCTACAAAAGTCAACAAAAATTGGTAAAACTCCAAATAAAATGGAGAAAGGTAAACTAAACAAATTGACTTTAAAATTAAATAAAAATAATGAAATGCTCCTAAAGAGAAATGTAAAGTATGCAATTTGAATTGATAAATATGCACTTATCAAAATACCCCCAACTCAAACTTTTCTCATCCTCGAGCAATGTTGAATTTAAAAATGCCAACACATAATAATTTTGACCCATCACACTCACTCGCATAACACCACTTAAGTCCTTCCATATTATATGTCCAAGAAACCTTAGCTTCTTGGATTCACAAAAATAATTATTATATTCCCTACTTCAAGATTATTTCATAGCTTGGTTCTATTTTAAGAACCACAATAAAACAATCCCTTTGTAATTAGACTGTCACATATTCTTAAAAGTCATTGCATAAGAACATGACTTATTTTGATTAATTGGGGTTCATGTATCTTCCCCTGGGCATAAAAAGTAAAGTGAAAGGAGGTATGGTAGGAAGCGGTCTCTCCTCTTTTCGACTTGACAACTTTTTATTTCTTTATTTATAGTTACACTGATTGTATGTTTTGGTGTGTACTTTTGGCATCTTTACTTGTTGGCACGCACCTATTAAATTTATGAGGGGTATGGAAGAAATGTATGTTTTGGTGTTACCCTGAATTTAGGGTTTTTACACTTTGGCTTCTTCTTATTTTGTTGATGGAGGGATAAAAAGGTGATGAAAGAAGTTTAGAAAAGATTATTCTTTGTACAACCCATTTTATATCTAATTCCATTGGAATTAAGATCCTAAGTGATGGGATAATTCTATCAATGGAAGGTTTTTATAGTTTATGTTACAAAAGAAGTTGCATTATTCAAGGGGGTATATCAATAAACATGCATATCATCATGGCCAACTAGATAAAGGCATGACCGACAAGATAAAGGATAAAACTAAAGGGAAAAAATAATCTACACTATATATCGTAATGACAATTGTAAGAATTTTAAGATAGAGTGGGTGGAATGAGTATGTACCACCGAATTCCACCTAAAACTTAAAATTTTGCTCATCTTGAGCAAAACTCAAATTTACATTGGAGGGGATAAAAGTGCAGAGATCATTAGGGGGCATGGTAGCTTGAAGAACATCCAACTAAATGGAATGTTGATAATGGTTGGAACCTTGCAAAAGTGAATTATAGTACATCCGGTGATTGGGTGGTCATTGGATCTAGAGGGGGCTTTTTGACAGGGAAAAATGATGTTTCTTTTTCCCTATAGTCCTTTGAGTAAGATCAACAGATCTTCCTCCAATAGAGGAGGAATTGATATTGATGTGTGTGGATCAGGAAGGGTTGACTCGGTGTGAAGTTTGAGTATATTTGATAGCACATGAGTGTTGGTTGTGCAAGAATAGGCAGATGATCTGGCTCAGGTACCTTATCAACACCTATATTTGTACATAGGAGAAGTGGTGCATACATGAACGGAATGGATTCACTAAAATCAGCATTACAAAAAAAATAATCCTGAAAACCCATGCAATCAACATTGTGGTAAAAAGGATTATTGGGTTTCCTTGTTGATATAGCATGTGGTTCAAGTTCCTCTATGTAGGGAATGTTGGATGCTTGAGTTCCTTGTTTGAGCTTGATTGGTTGATGCTTGTGTTTTGTGGAGAGGTTTTGGTCCAAATTGCAATTTACCTAGGATAGGGGTTGATGTGCATGATTTCCACCTCTAGAGTGTTCCCTCTCTCTTAACATCATCTAGAGGAATGAGAAAGAGATGGGCATCTTGTTTGGACCTTGGTTGAGTGGTGACATCCTTGATGATGTTTTGGATACATGTTTGAGGTATGCCTTGCACCTAGGAGTGTTGTCTCAGGCTTGAGAGCCTTGGACAACCCTATATCAGTTTGCGGGTGTCTTGAGGGACATCCTATCAATTTGGTGGTGTCTAGAGGTGCACCATATCAGTTTATGGTAGCCATGGTTTACCCCTATCGATTTGTGATGAAGGTAAATGTGTATATCGGCCTTGACCATCATAGGTGACCTAATGGGAAAGACATAGATCTTATCACCTTGTTGCATGGTGTTGCATGTGTCCCTTCTTCGTGGACAAGTGTCACCTAGGGTTCTAAGGTGGTGACACCTTCCCCTTGCTCTCTCTCTCTCTCATCCCTCTTGTATATATATCTCTTTCTCCCCATGCAAGAGAACCCTTTTGGTTACCCTTGTATTCTCTCTTTGGTGGATGACTTTGAGTTAGAGGAGTCTTGTTGGTTTATTACACTAACAAGTTTCAATCTTAAGAAAGATCTTTTACTCAACTTAACCAATTTCTGCAAGTACACAGAAGTAGTTGTAGTTGAGGTCGAACACAAGGAGCTTTAGCAAACCAATTCAACGCAATAGTGCTAAGGTTCAACAATCTAGACCATTTTAAAGGTGATTTGGTTGACTAGACTAGAATTTTAGAATTAAACAAACGGAAATGGATTACTAAAAGAGATTAAAATTCAGATATGGAATTATCTTGGACTTAGGATTTCATCCACATATCATAGCATACAATAGGAGCATAAAATTTAAACAGAATAAGCACTTATTTTAAAGGAGAGTTGTATGTTGCACTTCACCTCTCAGTGCAAGTACAACGATCCTAACTCAATTCAACATTCCCATGTATGAATTTCATTTTGGATCACAAACCTACTCCTCAACTCCATAATTTCCACTCTCATGGTAAAGAAAGAGTTGCCAAGAGAGTACCTTCGTACTCTCCTACCTATCTTCTCAGATCAAGCAAAAGAGCATAAAACATACACATAAGGTGGCCTGCCATACATGCAGAAAGGAAGAAATTGGTACTCACAAGGTGGAAAACAAGCAACATAGTATTTAGTACAAAATTGTCATGTTCCATACATACTATGACATGGGAGATACTCTCCCATGTCCAAGAAAGGGAAACTGCTCATCCATAATAGTGTACAACAGAAAATGCACAAAAATTTCAGAGTTTAATATGATTTAGAGAAGGAAAAGCTAAGAAATCCCAAGGTGTAACCCAAGAAAGGTAGAATTCCAACTTGAGGATGAAATCCCACTTCTACAGCTGCTCTAAACTGGACAAACCTCTCTCCCAAGAAGCTTTATGGAGCAGAGGAGCTTTGTTGCACCTTGGAGAAGAAGCTTAGAAAAGAAAAGAAGAAGAATGGGGTTCTTTTGGAAGAAACCACCTTCTTTCCTCTCCAAAATCACCCTCCTTGCTCTAGCCTTTCTCTAGGACGAAAGAGTTTCGAATTATGACCAAAGATAACTGCTCCATAAAATGGTTTCGCCTTTTAAAATGAAAGGAGTCGTATTTGAAAATTGCTGAAACTGACAGGCACACATTGTATTTTTCTCCAGACACAGCGTGTCTGGTCTCTGGCAGTTGTTTCTGTGTGAAACACACATTGTGTTTTATTTAATACACACTGTGTGCTTTACCAGAAGGGTTAGGCTCTATTCTAAATTCCCATGTACATGTCGTGTCTGATTTAATACATGTCGTGTACTTTTCCAGAAAGGCTCAACTAAGTTCTGAATTCCCAAGTACACGTCGTGTCTTTTTTGGACATGTCGTGTACTTTTCCAGAAAGGATAGACTAAGTTCTAAATTCCCAGGTACACGTCGTGTCTTTGTTGGACATGTCGTGTACTTTTCTTCAGTGACAAAAGCAATAAGCCATCTGGAATTGCGCACGTCGTGTCTTAAATAAGACACACCGTGTGCTTTGCTATTTCTACATAATTAAAGTTTTGGATTCTTGCAAGGCTTGGAGACGTCCCGATAATGATGAGATTGAGTTGGGGTATCTCCAATTTGATCCTTTTGATGCAAATTCGCAACACACATCATGTGATAAGTAAAATAACAAAAATGTGGCAAGAATGATATGAATAGAGGCTAAATGAGAACAAAATGAACTGAATTTGTGTGTGAAAACATGTGAAAAGTTGATGTGGAAACCACACAACAAATCCCCCTAAGCTTGAACTATTTCTTATCCTCAAGAAAAAAGAACATAGATACACAAATGAAGGAATGTTCAAGTTCATGCATGGATCAAGAGAAAAGAAGATATGCGATAAACTCAATTAACCATGTACATTAGGTTTATTTTCATAGCTATCATCTCAATTTAGACATCCAAGGTAGAGAAGTTTAGTTTGGCAATGGTGGTCACAAACTAAGAGAACTAATCAACTAAACAACACTAAACAGGATTTGAATAGTCAAGCCAAACAACTAGTGATGTGCATCACAATTTTTTTTAGCTATTATGGATGTTATGATGAAATCTTAGTTAACTTTAATAATCTTAGTCGAGCTCTCTTCTCAAAAGATATGACAATTGAATTTTTTAGGATTTCGGCACTCAGCTGTTAATTTTGGCTTACACACACTTGGAGTGCCTGTTGGGGTGTTATTTTAACCCTCTTTTGATATTCATACCACCTAACCATCATTGCCGCATGAGACTCACACTAGGCTAGCATGATATGTGGGTTGTTTGCCATTTTTTATTGGGTAAAGGGAGAATAAGATAAAAGAGATCTTTGCACAACACAAGGGAGTCAACGAGAAAGTTAAGTTAATAAGATTACATTCATAATTTGCAAATTTTTCATTGAAAAAATCGGTTGTGTATGCACTAAAAGTTTGGCAAGAGTATCATGTATTCTGAACAATGTTCTAGAGTTGGTTTATTCTCTAAAATTTGAGACAGTTACATATATTTAGCAATCAGAGATGTGAAAATTGAGAGTTCAAGCTACAATTACAAACCAGGATCATGTACATGGGGAATTTCATTTTCTATTTGATTCATGCATGCTCTTTACTAATTCTTTCATATGACCAAAAGAGATACAAGGTACAAGGTAGTTCAAGCATACAAGGTGCAAAGGTTCATTCTATCACAATAGCCTCATTTCATACTAAATTTGCCATGATGGGAAATGCAGAACATGAACATAAAAGACTGAAATAAAGAACTGACATGACCAACAAAAGAAAATGAAATAGAAACTAAATTATGGGCCGGTAGCACCCCCCCTAATCTTGAAATCTATAGTGTCCTCACTGCACCAATCAAGCTCATGAAGGTAACAAGAAGATACCCATCATGGGTGAGAATCAATAAGAGGGGCCAGCGCCCCCGTGGTCAGTCTGAAAGAATTGGCTGACAAGATCATCCTCTGGGACATCCATTGGAGTAGGCTATGGGGCAGGCTCTGGCAGCTGCTGTGGCGACAGCTGATATGGCTACGAGAAGGAGTAGTGGCCCTGAGAGATGTGCCACGAATCCATGTGGCAGACCATGTCATGCATCGCAGTATACTGTGTGCCCATTTGATCCAGGCAGTCGTCGATCCGATCGAACCGCTGTTGCACGTAGTCGTACAAATGCCTGACATCAGGCATCACCCATGAATACTCTATCTGGGTACTGGTAGAGGGAGGCGGTGGAGATAAAGAAGCAAAAGGGGCAGAAGGACCTACCTTGGTATCATTTGTAGCTTGGGCATCTGCTATCTCCTCATCAGTGGACAACATGACTTTCTAGTTGTCCTTGTTCTCTAAGGTGACATGCTTAGGATCTGGAAGGTCAACATACTGATCATCATCGAAGAACTGACGAAACTTGTTGTCGCAGTTGGGAACCCTCGAGATCAAGCCTGTAGAGAGAAGATATTGAATATCTACCAGGTTTCTGTCTTGTGCAGCCTCAAGACCTGTCAAATCAACATCAAGTTTCTATGCAATCAAAGTAATCAATCCACCACACATGATGTCACCAGCATCCCTCTTATTTATCTTCTTAATGTCCAGGAAAAGTGTCAGAATATAGAAAGCAACATTAATTTTGTGCTCATACATCATGCCCCATAAGAAAAAGAGATCATGCTTCCCAACAACCACTTGTGTCTCCTTCTTGGAAAAAACCCTGATACTAAGAAGGCGGTGAATATACTAGAAGATAGGGTTGTGGATAGAGGATGCCCTGGCCGATTTTGCCTCATGGTAGTCCTCGTCGGTAATCTCAAACCAAAACTCGTCACTATGAAAAGTAGGCGAGTAAGCAATCGCGCCATCATAATGACACTTCAATAACTCACAAAAATGCCAAAAAGTGAGTCTGAAAGCATGACCAAAAAGCCTAAAACATATAATACCAAAGGGCTCGAGCTTCTTCTATGAGTCTTTCTCAGTGACGAGCATCGTCAAAAAGTCATATACAAAATGAGGGTAGGTGTTTGATACCGTAAGGCAAATGTAGCTCAACCCCAAGTCTTGTAGGTGCGTGAGGACTTCATCCTTGAAGCCTAGAGTCATCATCATCTGCTGATAAGAAAACTAAGTAGGAAGAACTCTCCTTGCAATCAGGAACTAGTATGTCGGGTCTTCCTCAGGGGTGACCCAAAACTGTGTAGTCGAGATGTATCCTGATGCTTGGGAGGAGCTGGCAACGTGCTTGCGGTTGCTGGTCTGCTTGAATGGAGTCGTGTCTGCTACTGACTGGTTTGCACACATTGTGTATTAAGGCATACACGTCGTGTATCTAAAACAGAAGGTCAAATCTGACTGTAATGTGACCTCCTTGGCATTGAGGAGCCGCTTGGAGATGAGGATGGTAGATTCCTTTTCTCATGAACTTGTTGGAGAAGATGATGGTGGCTCGAAGTAGAAGATGATGGTGGTGTGCTCTTTCTTGATGGCGGGGCTAGCACCACCTTGTTCTAGGGTACATGGTGATAGAGGAGCAGCAGAGCGTGAGCTTGAAGAAGACACACCATGAGCAGGATAGACACATGGCAGTGGGGCGGATCTGCTCGAACTCAAGGTGGACACGCCATGAGAGATGAACATGACATAGTGATGACGACTTTCTTGTGCTAGGGTGTATGGCATCTAGGGAGAAAAGGGTTATGGCACATGGATGCCCTGGCTCGAATGAAAGTTTGAGTTAGAGGAGCGGTCGTGTGTTAGGTTATAAACTTGTATTTTTGTCAAAAGACACAACATGTTCAATTTAAGAAACGCAGTGTGTCTTTTCAGAACTCACTTTCTATAATAAAAGACACATCGTATTGTATAAGGTACACAACATGACTTTCCAGAATTTCAAAATGCCCGTTTTCCCTGATAATTACACAACGTGTGCTAATAAACACACGTCGTGTACATCTTCCAAGTATCCTATCCCTTTTTCTTCTGATGTGATACACGTTGTGTCTGATTTAGGACACGACGTGTACTTTTTCAGAACACGGCGTTTCCTTTTCTGCTTCGGAACACAATGTGTACAAATAAAGACACGCCGTGTGTTTTTCCATAAATCCTTCTGCCTTTGTTTTCTGCTTGGGGACACATTGTGTCTAAATTGGAACATATTGTGTACTTTTCCAAGTTGAACTGCTGATCAGCAACATGGCGTGTCAAACAAAGACACGTCATGTACCTGGAGATGTAACTCATTTGCTATGTTTTTGGAAGTAGAGACACGCCATGTCTTAATTAAGTCACGCAGTGTCTTCTGTAGTTTCTACAGAAAATAGCTTGTGTCAGGACAGAATTAACAAAAGATATGCAATGGAATTGTCTAAATTATTACATTCATCCATGACAAGCTTATTTATGAAACTAGAGAGTGTTTTTGACTCAAATGAATAGAAAAGAAATCTATCCTAATGTGGTTTCAACTCCCACGAGATCCTCCATTTAGAGCCCAGAGTGAGACTCTTCAATTGTCTTTCAAGCATCTTGACGGGAGCAAGAGGCTCCTTTGTGAACTTCATCCCCCGAGGTATACAACTTGCAATGTTTCCCATTTACTTTGAATGCTCCATCCTTGCCTTGTAATTCAACAACTCCATAAGGAAAAAATTTCAATACGAGAAAGGGGCCGGACCACTTTGACTTTAGTTTTCCAGGCTATAGCTTAAGTCTTGAGTTGAACAGTGAAACTTTGTCTCCCTCTTTGAAATCATTCCTCCAGATTCTCTTGTCATGCCACACTTTCATTCTTTCTTTGTAAAGCTTTGCATTTTCATATGCATCAAGCCATAGATCTTCCAGTTCTTACATCTACAGTAGTCACTTTTCACCTACCTTCTTCATATCAAAGTTTAAGAACTTTATAGCCCATAGTACACAGTGCTCTAGCTCCAACGTAAGATGACAAGATTTACCATATATCAGCTTAAATGGGGTTGTACCTATTATGGTATTATAAGCCGTCTGGTATGCCCATAGTGTGTCATCTATCTTTAATGCCCAATCTTTCCTTGAGCTAGACACTGTCTTCTCTAGAATGCCTTTTAGCTGCCGGTTTGAGACCTCTACTTGCCTGGAAGTTTGAGGATGATAAGGCGTAGAGACCTTATGTGTGACTCCATATTTAGAAAGAAGATTATTGAATTGTTTCTCAACAAAATGTGTACCACCATATGAGATTACAGCTCTTGGAACTCCAAAGGGTGGAAAGATGATTTTCTAAAAAGCTTAACTATAGACTTTGCATCTTGTGCTTGGGTTGGGATAGACTCCACCCATTTAGAGACATACTCAACTGCGACAAGAATATATTGGTAACCACATGAAGATGGGAATGGTCCGATATAATCAACTCCCCATATGTTGAATACCTAATCTCTAAGATAGAGTTAAGAGGCATATCATCACGTCTAGAAATTCCTCCGGTTCTTTGGCATTTATCCCAAGCTTTGACAAACAAATTGACTTCTTTTAACAAGGTTGGCCAATAGAAACCGGCTTGTAGGATCTTAGATGTAGTCTTCTCTCCTCCGAAGTGACCTCCATAAGGAGAGGCATGACATTTAGAAATAATGGTAGCTATGCCTTCTTCAGCGACACACCTTTGAATACGTCCATCACTCCCATGTTTGAACAACAAGGGGTCGTCCCAATAGTAAAACTTTTCGTCGTGGAAGAACTTCTTCTTTTGTTGGTATGTCAAGCCCAGCAGCAGCTGTCCTGTAGTAAGAAAATTTGTGATGTCCGCAAACCATGGCACTTGGATGGACAATAGTGCATAAAGCTTCTCAATAGGAAAATGATCTTCAATAGGTAAACAATCTCCATCATCTGTAGTCAATCTAGAAAGGTGATCGGAAACATTGTTCCCTGTCCCCTTCTTATCCCGGATTTCAAGATCAAACTCTTACAAAAGCAGTATCCAACAGATGAGATGAGGTTTTGCATCCTTCTTATTGAGAAAATATTTTATTGCAGTGTGATCTGTATATACAATCACCTTAGATCCTACCAAATATTGTCGAACTTTGTCAAAGACATACACTATAGTAAGCATCTCCTTCTCTGTGGTTGTGTGATTGATTTGTGCTTCATCTAGGGTCTTGCTCGCATAGTATATGGCATGTAGCTTCTTGTCCTTTCACTATCCTAGAACTTCCACTACTGCATAATCGCTTGCATCACACATCAACTCAAAAGGAGTGTTCAACTCCGGTGGCTGAATGATTGGTGTAGAAATAAGAGCTTCCTTTAGCTTGGTGAAGGTGATATGATAGTCATCATTGAATATGAATTCAGCGTCTTTGGTAAGTCAGGAACATAATGGCTTTGTGATTTTTGAGAAATCTATAATAAATCTTCTATAGAAACATGCATGACTGAGGAAACTGTGGATGTCTTTGACTGAAGGAGTAGACATCTATTCAATATCTTCCACCTTGGCTATAACGAGCCCGCCTCCCGGTAACCCCCAATTAAGGGAGACCAAAAGGTCAGAGTCGTTATCCCAATTTTCTGGATCAATGGTTCGACAAATAATCAATAATAATTACTAAATTCTGTTAAAAACTATACCGAAAAGTTGGAATAAAATAAAACTTTGTATACCACATTAAAATTTTGGATTTCTAAACTTCTATCCATAACTGGAGTCTATTCGAACTAATCTTCCTTGTACTTTAATTCATATATTCACAATGTCTCACTTTATTATTTGTCCTTTTCATTTTGTACATAAAATGCCGACAACCAAAATGGTAGTTAGTATTATGAATTATATTTGTATGTGGGGGAAACAATAATAATGTAATTAACTATACTAATGTATTGCAAGCAATTATGGTTTAGCAAGCAAACTTTGCATTTTAAACATGACTACTCAATCCATACATACCCTAGCCTCTGTGTTGTCCCTGCAGTGGACATGGATACTACCTCTCATATGGTAGATCTCATCTGACCCCCATGATCCTACCTAACAGGTAGATCAATACATAGGGTTGTAGAGTCGCATGACACTACCCAAAGGTAGCCCAATCACTGACTCATGATAACCTGATGGTCCTACCTCATAGGTAGACCATGTACTAGGTCACCCTTTTCATCATCATCAAAGCTACAAAGGAGGACCAGGATCTGAGCTAGTCATGTACACATAATTATGGTGATAGTCATAGTCACTTTATAATTGCATGAAATAAAAGGCAATCAAGCAGTTATTCCAAGCAATCGATAAAACTTTGAGAATCACTGGGAAACTAAAGTGATTTAGCCATAAGTGTAACCACATACCTGTACTATTGATTTTTGAGATAGAATCAACCAAGTAGGGAAATCCAATCAAGCAAGCAAGTACAAGAATCCTGAAATAAACATACAATTTCCTTTTATCAAGATCTATCCAAACCAACTTGCTTCTTAGGATTTCTATTCCTTTTATGTCTTCTACCCCTTTTTAGGGTTTCACTTGCAATTACAGTTTTGCCTTTACTTTTAGTACCACAAACCCTAATTAGAAAAAACTACTTATAAACCCTAAGTTTCTCATACTATCTCTCCTAACATGCTTTGGATCATCATTTAACAACATATTTCCATATTTTCGAATTAAATATGATCTTCTCTTCTTTTACCCTAAATTAGGGTTTCTAGATGCATTATCATACATACTTGGTTTAAAACCCTAAAACATGCAATTGTTTATCTAAAACAGGTTCAAGCATATCATTATCATTCAATAGGTTAATATTACTCAAATTAATCTATTAAGCTTCATAGATTCATCCATTGATCTCAATTAGGGTTTCTAACTAAATTTTAATACATTTTCCATCAAATTAACATACTTTTGCAAATATCAATGAAATTAGGTTCTCCAACATTTTTATCTTGTTCCTCATATTTTTCTGATCAACTTTCTTATATTAAGTTTTGTCATTAGAGTTTCCAAGTAATTTCTATGAATTTTATAAGCAAAACATATTTTCTAGAATATTTGAGCAGAGAGGGCAATTTACCAAAAATTTGGGGCCACTCGATCAATAGTCCGTTGGTCCGCCCTTTGGATCCGACGCTCCACGTCGCGCACCTCCACTCACGAGTTAACTTAGCAGGTCGGGCATGGGACCATTGGATCTCTTTGCGAGACCACAGTGGACCTTGATCGGACGTCTTCTGCTCCTCGTCTTCTTCCTTTCCTGACACTCGAGCTGCGGCGGTGCCGAGGTAGAGTCCTCACCGGAGAGGGATCAATCGAGGGGTAGAGAGAGAGCTAGGGTTCAGGAAGTAGCCGTTTGGGTTTGCGAGGATGTGAGGGATTGAGAGGGGAGGATCTATTTATAATATTTCGACTCCTTTAGGGTTCCCCAACTCTCACTGCCACCTGTTCCTCAGCCTAGTTTAGGCATATCCTCTAGAAACCTCGAAACACCCTTAAAATAGGGTCGGTTGTGAGCAGAATTGCCTCCTAGAGACCCTCGTGGTCTTGAATTCATGGAAGGTGGGAAGAAATGTGAGGAAATCACATTGGGAAATCTCAATTTCCCTCTCCCTTTCCTTCTCTGACTCGAGGTGGGCGATGGACATCCACCGTTGGATCCATGATCCTCTGGACCACGTGGGGCATCCAACGGTTGTCATCACTCCCTTATTTCTAATTTTTAAAATTGAGGGAAAAAGGGTATTAAATAAAGAAATCTTGTGAAAATCATATCTCTCTCCTCATTTATTATTTTTTACTCAAATTTTAGAGGAAACTCTATCTTGGCATTATCTAATCGTATATATTAAATTTGAAACCCAAATTCCAAAGGAAAAGGGTGTTTCCTTCATATGCAAGTTATTCATTAATAAAAACAAATTAATTGGTATTTCCTCTTTCTTAATCTTTTATCTTCTTGATTTTGATTCCTTTTTCCATTAGAAACCATGTGGACACGAAATCTTATCCAAGATGGATCCATTATCCATATATCCACATATTTATTGAAATGTCATTGTTATCTCATATTTCCTTCTTAATAAAGCAATATTTAATTGATCTTGTTGCATTATCTTTGCAACTTGGACTCCTTGGAACCCCAGGAACCCTAAAGGCACAAAATCCACCTTTGGAGGATATTACCTAGCCTTCTAGTGGCTTCTACCATTTTCTCTTCTCCCTTTCTTAATATATATATTCTTTTATTAACTGAATTTCTTTTTCTCTTTTATTTTCTTTTTCTTATTATTGGGCCCAATAGCCAATAAGGCCCTCAAAGCAACTAATAAGGCTATTGTAAACGAAATTCATTCATTCAAATCAAACCACGCCATTATTTCTTCATATATCTATATTAAGAGAAATTGCATTTCTCACCAAAAGAACCCAAAATTGGGGTTGTAACATCCTTCCCCTCTTATAGGAATTTTGCCCTCAAAATTCCACCAAGCATACAAATGAACATGATAAGACTTTCTCATGGCCATCATGGATCCCATGCGGCTTCACCCTCTCCATGGTGCTACCCAAGAACCTTCATCATCTTATATTCTTACATTTGAGTTCTCTCTCACCTTGGTATCTTGTACCCTTGTAGGTGACTCAGGACATTTCAGCCTCTCTTAAAGCCTAATAGGTTCATGGCTCAACACATGGCTTGGGTACCTCACATAGTGCTCTAGATTGGACTCATGGAACACATCGTACATCACATTATCCTGAGGGGTAAGGCTAAACATAAGCATCTCCACGAACCCATCTCAAATGGACCTATGTATCGGGGACTCAACTTTCTCAGCTATAACTCAGAGGGGTCAGTTTTCATAGCACATATTCTCCCACAGTGAACTGCATGTCAGTCTGCTTTGAATCAGCTCACGTCTCATGTCACCCCTGGGCTTTCTCATCCATCGCATGATCAAAGCGAATTCATATGCACACATTGTGGTCTCTCTGACCTTTACAAGGTCCTTTCACCAACATCATCTGAATGAAGTGTTGACCGATACAACCTCCCTTACATAGCTTCTTACATCTCGATACTAGATATGGTGGCTATCATCACAAGCAAACTCTCTTAGACAGGAACTGCTCCCATGTATCACCCAAACGAGCACACACACTCTCATCAGACCCTCTAGTCTGGATCATATTCTCTTGACTGTCTATTAGTCAGGGGTGATAAGCTATGCTGAACCTCAAGATGACATCGAGTTCTTCATGTACCTACTTCCACCACATGGAAGTGATCTTGAGGTCACGCTCCAGATATTGAACTCGACCACAGTGTAGAGGAACTATCTCTTTCTCATATATAGTTCAACCACATCTGTCACACTAACAGTGCTCTCTTTCTTAGGCAAGGGATTAGGTCAACTTGGTAAGGCGATCTTCTGCACCCATATTGCATCATGACCTCTCTTGGTCTAGGGGAGACCCACCACAACGTCTATGGTGATCTACTCCCATTCCCTTTTGAGGACTCTTCATTATCTATAGTAACTCACTGGGTACTAGTGTTCGACCTTCACCTCCTGGCATGCATAGCGACAAGCCACAATTAATTCTTTATACTTCTTCATCTCAGGTCTTCAAGCACTACTGCAAACTTTAATCATCTTAATAGTACCAGATGTTGGGTGTACTTATCATCACAAGCTCCTACATGTCATGATTCCTCAAGGTTGACTCCTCAAAAACCCTAGAATACTCTATTCATGGGTTCCATCACCTTCTTTTCTTGAGAAATGTATCTGAGGTTCTTCAACCATTCTCTTATCGCATAAAGCCCTAAGTTGGCTAACCAAGTACCCACCACTAACTCGACCAACAGATCTCAATATATCTGAGTGTTAGCCAAACATGTCTCACAAACTTAGGGTTCACCTAGCCACCTCTTCTAGCCTCTCTACTGGCTAAACTAGACAACTGTGTCTTGACAAAGAGCATCCATTACCACCCTACATCCTTATGTGCTAGGTAACAATGAAGACATAAACCTTCTTATATTCCACTCAACATCCTCATCTTGGAGTCAGGTCTAACTGAGTTAAGAAAACTTTGAGCTCATCATCTTGGTTATCAAACTCAAACTTATATAACTCATAAATTCCATACTACTCTTGATCAAACGTCCTCATGATGACCACCTTAGTTCTCTTTGTGTTTGTAAACCATCCATGTATCGTACTCTCCAAAAAGGTATGCTACTATCTCTATCCTCATACATCGTAGCAATGTTTCAACTCACATCATCTTTATCCTTAGTGTATGGCATGCATATTGCCCTATCTATCACCCCCATAATGAGAGGAAATAAACATTTAGCTGCAGTCCAAATACAAAGTTCATCCCATTCCAAGAGTAGAGATGGTGCATCACACATTGCCAACACACTTTTCCAATCCAAGTTGAAACGTACATCACATGTCTCCACAACATGAACATCTCAATTATGGGTCTACACCCATGGGAAGACATTTCCCATCATCTCTGTATCTTAACATATCTCTTTTATGTGCAATCCTTAGTCGTTACCTCAAGGTCTCTAGGGTGCCGACACTTTTGGTGTGATCTGACCCTTATGCATCTAGGTAGTGCCTATCACCTTTACCCCTTAGGCCCCATGAACTCCTAAAGGTGGCCAACCTCCTAACCCATGGTCCTTGGGAAAAGGCAGTTGTTACCTCCTGACCCTATGGTCTCGTGCATCCAGGGAACAGACAACTACTACTTCCATCGGTCTTATCCCTTCATGACCTTAGTATTGACTTAGGATTCCATCATAGCACATCTCATTCTTGAATATTAACCCAAAACTTCATCATCTCTCTGGGCACTCATGGTCAAACTTACATCCTTTCATAGGGATCATGATGACCTACCTAACTTGGTCAGGCCCCATAAGGTTACCTCCATGGCAACATATCTTCATGCCCCTTAGAGATGGTCACACAAGAGTCTATAGATTCGTTCGCACACCATGTGCTCTCCACTTAGCTCATCAAGATCCTATGAGAGACCTCTTTAGGTTACTTCAAACCTACAAAAAAGTTTATACTTACCCTACAGAAGGGTCCCTCCCCAGGATGGGAGAAAACTATCTCTTGAGAGCAACAAAGGTCACAAACATCCTTACGTCTAGGGTTTACATCAACATGAGCATGCTTAGCCCTATAAAGGTACTATGGCATGTAGTTAAAAAGAAGACCACCTACTAAACCTTGCTAGGTCTCCTTGGTAGGTCATACTTGTTCCTATTCCTCAACATCAGACCAAGATCATACATACATATGTCACCCACCTATATGTGAGGGGTTCATAAAACATATACCTTAGCCCAAGGGGTTTCCTCTTCGTCTAAACATGAGGGGTGCCATGCTCAAACCTATATAAACTCAAACCTCATCATGAGCATCGGGTGCACCAGGTACTACTACTTCCCCTCTTAGGTCTAGGAACTCTAGGTTCACTTTTATGCATCATCTGTCTAACTACATGCTCAACTTTTCATCCACGAACCAAATAGGTATCGGGTATAGCATGTTGTTCCTACTATTGTTCCATCTAAGAAATACATAAGAGTCCTACAGCAGAACAAGCCACTAGGTGCGAGACCTCACAACTTGATACTATACCTCATCAGGGTCTAAGGAACTCTCCTTCCTATACCTAGAAGGTAAGGTAGGCACCTACAACATATGTACATCGGTACCGGAAACCTCATCCTTCTTCTAGGGTCTGGTTCCTCTAAAAGCATCCATGATACCACAAGCCTCTAGGGATCATGCATGAGGCAACCACAACCATCCACTTAGGTCATCCATACCCGACTTCTCATGGTTTGTTATATCTCGGAGTCTAAGCTTCCAACCCTCTTGCTCGGGCCTTGCTCCTCCTACCACCGACCTTACCACTGGAGGTTCTCTCTCTAAAAAAGTGGATCAATCTCTCATGCATACACCTACATGGGTGAAACATATGATCCAAACATATGTCCAATCAAGATTATCCAAAGCTCTACATGCTTATCTCATAAGCTATCCAGCATGCCCTTTTGGTCTAGGTCTCAACCTTGCCCTTCTGGTCTAGCTCTCAACCTACTTCCAGCACTACTGCCGTACTCTCCTACATGGGTGCATGCTCTTCCATACTCATATAAGCCCATAAGGGTTTCTCTATGGTCACCCCTATCCTCTTCAATGAAGGAGCTATCCTTCACCCTAACAGGCATGGCCCTTCTATGGTTGGGTCACCCAAAAGGCACTAGGTCCACAAACCTCACCTAGCTCATGCTTCTCATGGGTACTCCAAACCAAAAAGCATGTCAACCCACGTATATGGTTGGCCATGATATCTATCTCATCATGCCATCTCTCTCTCTATCAACCTCTTAGGGTTAGAGTTAGCATCGTCCTCAGAGGATGTTCCAGGCCTCTACCTCTTCCTGGAGACCTTTGCCTCTGGGGCTAACTCTTCACTCATCCTCCTCAAGTCATTCTTGAGGACACGACAACACATTCCTTGCAACCTAAGCATGTAACTAATCACTAGTTTACACTTAAACTATTAAGCTTATGTCCATGACATCTTATTTACATGCTTTTCATTGATTTGGTGGAGGATTCCTTAATCGTTATCATACTTACCCTGACCTCTAGAGGGTGGGGAAGAGAGAGAAAAACCCTAAACCTTAGAATCTTAATTGAATTAGGGTTGACAAGGGAAGAAATAGATGAGAGAGTCCTAAAGGTATCTTATTTTGAGTCAAAACCTCAGAGTTTGGCCAGGCAGTCACACTACATCCGGGAGTCCTCGTGACTGACTAGAGGGGCAGAGGAAAATATTGCTAGCCCCCGGACTGTGATCCTTTTCTAGACACCTCTGTCTTTTAGAAAATCCTCTAATAACTCCCTTGGTTCTACAAAATTTGTAAAATTTAATAATTATTAAGGATTAAATGAGGAACCAATGCTCTGATACCAAATGTAACGACCCCACCTCCCGGTAACCCCCAATTCAGGGAGACCAAAAGGTCAGAGCCGTTATCCCAATTTTCCAGATCAATGGTTCAACAAATAATCAATAATAATTACTAAATTCTACCAAAAACTACACTGAAAAGCTAGAATAAAATAAAACTTTGCATACCTCTTTAAAATTTTGGATTTATAAACTTCTATCTACAATTGGAGTCTATTCTAACTAATCCTCCTTGTACTTTAATTCATATATTCACAATGTGTCACTTTACTATTTGTCCTTTTCATATTGTACCTAAAACACCGACAACCAAAACGGTGGTCAGTATAAAGAATTATAATGGTATGTGGGGGAAACAATAATCGTGCTGTTAACTGTAACAACATATTGCAAGCAATTATGGTTTAGCAAGCAAACTTTACATTTTAAACATGACTACTCAATCCATACATACTCTAGCCTCTGTGATGTCCCTGCAATGGACATGTATACTACCTCTCATATGGTAGATCTCATTTGACCCCCATGATCCTACCTAACATGTAGATCAATACATAGGGTCGTAGAGTCACATGGCACTACCCAAAGGTAGCCCAATCACTGACTCATGATAACCTGATGGTCCTACCTCATAGGTAGACCATGTACTAGGTCACCCTTTTCATCATCATCAAAGCTACAGAGGAGGACCAGGATCTGAGCTAGTCATGTACACATAATTATGGTGATAGTAATAGTCACTTTATAATTGCATGAAATAAAAGCAATCAATCCGTTATTCCAAGCAATCGATAAAACTTCGGGAATCACCGAGAAACTAAAGCGATTTAGCCATAAGTGTAACCACATACTTGTACTGTTGATTTTTGAGATAGAATCAACCAAGTAGGGAAATCCAAGCAAGCAAGCAAGTAGAAGAATCCTGAAATAAACATACAATTTCCTTTTATCAAGATCTATCCAAACCAACTTGCTTCTGAGGATTTCTATTCCTTTTTAGGGTTTCTACCCCTTTTTAGGATTTCACTTGCAATTAGGGTTTTGCCTTTACTTTTAGTATCACAAACCCTAATTAGACAAAACTACTTATAAACCCTAAGTTTCTCATCCTATCTCTCTTAACAGGCTTAGGATCATCATTTAACAACATATTTCCATATTTTTGAACTAAATATGATCTTCTCTTATTTTACCCTAAATTAGGGTTTCTAGATGCATTATCATACATCCTTGGTTTAAAACCCTAAAACATGCAATTGTTTATCTAAAATAGTTTCATGCCTATCGTTATCATTCAACGGGTTAATATTACTTGAATTAACCTATTAAGCTTCATAGATTCATCCATTGATCCCAATTAGGGTTTCTAACCAAATTTTAGTACATTTTCCATCAACTTAACATACATTTGCGAATAAAAATGAAATTAGGTTCTCAAACCATTTTAACTTGTTCCTCATATTTTCTTTATCAACTTTCATATATCAAGTTTCGTCACTAGAGTTTCCTAGTAATTTCTATGAATTTTACAAGGAAAACATATTTTCTAGAATATTTGAGCAGAGAAGGCGATTTACCAAAAATCTGGGGCTGCTCGATCAGTAGTCTGCTGGTTCGCCCTTTGGATCTGACGCTCCGCGTCGCACACCTCCACTTGTGAGGTAACTTAGACAATTGGGCCTAGGACCGTTGGATCTCTTCGTGAGACCACGGTGGACCTCAATTGGACATCATCTGCTCCTTGTCTTCTACCTTTCCTAACGCTTGAGCCGCAGAGGTGCCGAGGTGGAGTCCTCACTGGAGAGGGATCAATTGAGGGGTAGAGAGAGAGATAGGGTTTGGGAAGCAGTCATCTGGGTTTGCAAGGATGTAAGGGATCGAGAGGGGAGGATCTATTTATAAGATTTGGGGTCCTTTAGGGTTCCCCAACTCTTGATGCCACCTGTTCCTCTGCCTGGTTTGAGTGTATCCTCTAGAAACCTCAAAACACCCTAAAAATATGGTCAGTTGTGTGCGGAATTGCCTCCTAGAGACCCTCGTGGTCTTGGATTCATGGCAGGTGGGAAGAAATGTGAGGAAATCACATTGGGAAATCTCAGTTTCCTTATCCCTTTCCTTCTCTAACTCGATGTGGGCGATGGACAGCCACTGTTGGATCTGTGATCCTCTGGACCACGCAGGGCATCCAACGGTTGTCATCGTTCCCTTATTTCTAGTTTCTTAAAAACGAGGGGAAAAGGGTATTAAACAATGAAATATTGTGAAAATCATATCTCTCTCCTCGTTTATTATTTTTCACTCAAATTTTAGAGGAAACTCTATCTTGGCATTATCTACTCATATATATTAAATTTGAAACCCAAATTCCAAAGGAAAAGGGTGTTCCCTTCATATGCAAGTTATTCAAAATAAAACCAAATTAATTGGTATTTCCTCTTTCTTAATCTTTTATCTTCTTGATTTTGATTCCTTTTTCCATTGGAAACCATGTGGACATGAAATCTTATCCAAGATGGATCCATTATCCATATATCAACATATTTCTTGTAATATCATTGTTATCTCATATTTCTTTTTTTGGTTGGTCAAAAAAACGTGTTACTATTAATACCAAAAACTTCGGGCTCTAGGTACCTCATTACATCACAAAGAGCTAAAGAGCTCAAACAAGGATCAAAGTCCCCACGCAGGGGGACACACATGCTTACTAGACAAAGAAACAAAACTAAGAAACCAAACAAAGTAGACAAGCTAGGTCCAGGCGGACTACCCAACACAAGACTACAACAAACCACTATTACATACAATCAGCGTACCCACAAAAAGTGATAGCAGCATGACATAGACCAAATACTAGTAGACCAGCCTGAAACCAGACATGAAGTTTCTGGCTAATCAGCAAACCAAAACCAGGATCTTAATGGGCGAGAACCCAAAAGAAAGACCCCAAGCAACATATCAGCAATAGCTGAACAATGAGCAACAGAAGCAAGAACCATTGTGTATTAGCAACGAAGAAAAGGGAGAATAGATCAGCTCCCAATCACCCCTTCAAACGTAGCACATCACCAACTATCTAATAAGAGCATCCACAAAATGTGGTGGCATGCCAATATTAGGGGGATCCTACGAACTGACAACCCCCATAACCTAGTTTCTCATCAGCCCAAATCCTAGATCGATCAGAAGCAACTGTTTACATAGTAGCAAGCACAAACCCCATGGATGTAACCTGCACGCGAGAGCAAATGGGCAATACGAAGAGAAGAGGAATCAAACCTTCGTACGCCCAACCCCTCGTGCAACACCTGGAGGCGTTGTGGCATATCGTCAAACACCATGAAGGTGTTTTGAAGGAGCAGAAACAAAAGGCACCCTTGGCTACGAAGAGCCACACACAACAAGGGAAACTTGGAATGCGCTGCTCCCAGACCCTCGTCGCTGACAGAGGAGAACCACTGTCGCAGGGCAGCAAGGATGACCCAGACCACCCTATGAGAATCTGACCACCACCTCCAACAGATCTGCCTATTGGCCGAGAGGAAGACAGTCCCGCAATGCCCAATCGGCTTGAGGACGACCCAAACCGATGCAGTAGGAGAGCTCCAAGCGTCAGGGATCAGACCGCACCTGCACATCCAAGACAGACTCCACAGCGTAGCCCCACCTTCGTCGGTGAATGGAGTGCACAGGCTCAGATGGAGTTGATGCTAGAATCGTCAGTCAAATGCCTGGAGCAATGTTTATGTACGTCGCCTAACCTGATCCAAGGATAGAGCCCCGAGGGGGGGACGCCGCCATGTCGATGCCGCCGAAGACGGACTAAAACCTGGAGTACAGGCCGGCGAGGGCATTCCATAGCTTGTTGGAGACACCTAGAAGGGAGACTGAAGCATCCCTCAGCTCTGAACCAAAGTCGAAGATGGGGCTTCACCGGAGAGTATCAGACGAAACCAAGGAGGGGCAACATCCTGGTCGGATTCCTCATCCACTGGAGTAAGCAGAAGCTCGAGAAGAAGGTGACGTAGAGACCACCTACGCTCTCCAGCACGGAGCAGCAACACAAGATCCAAGTTTGGGCTGGGACCGGATCCTATCTCTCCATCTCGCTTGAATGGAAAGATTCGACAGGGTCGAAGTGCCAATCCATCGGTCTGGCTTGGAAGCTTGCGGTGCATCCATCTGCATCGAGGCAGGGCATGAGGAGGACCTTGATGGATCAGCTGATACGTCTGCTCCAAAGGATCTCCAGAGCAAACACCACAGGCTTCGGGATCTACCAACCGGTTGAGGGCCAGGGGGAGGGAGGCTCCAGGGTGGCACACCCCTCCCCCCAGCGGCGGCCGCCGGGGGTAGAACCTAGAGAGAAGGCGGAGTGATAACCCTAGAGAGAGAACCCTTGTGCTGACCTCTTACGCCACTGTTATCTCATATTTCCTTCTTAATAAAGCAATATTTAATTGATCTTGTTGCATTATATTTGCAACTTGGACTCCTTGGAACACCAGGAACCCTAAAGGCACGAAATCCACCTTGGGAGGATATTACCTAGCCTTCTAGAGGCTTCTACCTTTTTCTCTTCTTGCTTTCTTAATATATATATTCTTTTATTATCTAAATTTCTTTTTCTCTTTTATTTTCTTTTTCTTGTTATTAGGCCTAATAGCCATCAAGGCCCTAAAAGCAACTAATAAGGCTATTGTAAATGAAATTCATTCATTCAAATCAAACCACACAATTATTTCTTCATATATCTATATTAAGAGAAATTGCATTTCTCACCAAAAGAACCCAAAATTGGGGTTTTAACATTGGCCATGTCAACTCAATACCCTTGTTAGATACAACATGACCTAATACTACACCAGATTGTACCATGAAATGGCACTTCTCCCAGTTTAGTACTAGGTTAACCTCTTTATAGTGGGCTTATATGAATGACATGTTGCATAAATATTGATCAAAAGAATCTACATAAACACTAAAATCATCCATAAAAATTTCCATGATATTTTCAATGAAATAAAAAAAAATAGCCATCATGCATCGTTGGAATGTCGCAGGAGCGTTGCAAAGGCCAAAGGGCATAGACCAATACGAATAAGTTCCATACGTTAAGTGAAAGTGATTTTCTCTTGGTCGGGAGGGTAGATAGGAATCTAGAAAAATCCAGAATACCCATCCAAGTAACAGAAGTATGAGTGTTTTGCAAGGCGTTCAAGCAATAAGTCAATAAACAGCAATAGAAAATGGTCTTTTTGGGTCACTTTGTTCAAACACTGGTAGTCAATACACATATGCCAACCCGTGACAATTTGTGTTTGTTTAGAATGTCCATAAACTTTCTAAACTTTGAGTTCTCCTTCGTGTTTACAAACCTCTGCGGAAATGGTGCATTAACTTTTAACAGAAGATGGTACCTCAGTTGTACCTTTACCTTTGTCACCCATAGGGGTGTCAAGCTTGTCTTCATCGGTGATCTCTGCACTCTTCTCCTTGGGTGGAGAAGGTCTGTTGATTTCAGCTCCACTTCTCAATGTGATGGCATTTGCTTGCTGTCTTAGATTCACCTCCGGTTGGATTGGAAGAGAACCAGATTGGGTGTTCTTTTGTTGCGTCAAGGCTTGTTGGGCAATTCGATTGTCCAACATCCTTGTGTGAGTGGAAATGCCATCCACTTCAGTGGAGATTTGGGCAATCACATCCTTCAAAAGCTTGTCAGTTCTCCTTAAATCTTCATTCTACTGCATCTGTGTGAAGATAAATTTCTCCATCATGGCCTCCAAGGAAGAACTTTGGGGTTGTTGTTGCTGTTGGTAACCCCTATTGTTGTTGAAACCTGGTGGATTCCCATTGTTTTTCCAGTTGATGTTTTTTTGTTGCTGCAATTGTTGTTGTATCATCTGCCTCATAGAAGGAGCAACAGAGAAATTGTTCACTTCAACTATAGGCTAGTCAATGGCTCCACAACTGTTTGTAGCAACCATCATTGTGAAATCCTTCAAAGGATGGTCGTCCTCCATGGTTGGATCTCTTGGTGTAGCTTCTTCAAAATACGAAGAGGACGGTGACGGTGATGATGGTGGAACACCTCTTAGCAGTGGTTGTTCTACCCTTCTTGCTCTTCTTAAGCTTGAAAGAGTACACTCGATCTCACAGTCTAGCAATGTAGATGTTTGAAGACCTCTTTGCGAGCGACACATACAACCTGAAAAATAGTAAGAAAATTTTGAGAACACAACTAAAAGATATATGGAATTTCAAAAATGGAAATGATGATCTAGTCTCGAATACTAGTTAGCATGTGTTACTCAAATTAGATTAACTGTAGCTCCCCGACAACAATGCCAAAAATTTGTTGGTTTATTACACTAATGAGTTTCAATCTTAAGAAAGATCTTTTACACAACTTAACCAATTTCCGCAAGTATACGGAAGTAGTTGTAGTCAAAGTCAAACACAAGGAGCTTTAGAAAACCAATTAAACACAATAGTGCTAAGGTTCAACAATCTAGACCTTTTTAAAGGTGATTTGGTTGACTAGACTACAATTTTAGAATTAAACAAACAATAATGAATTACTAAAAGAGATCAAAATTCAAATATGGAATTATCTTGGAATTAGGATTTCATCCACATATCATAGCATATAATAGGAGCATGAAATTTAAACATACTAATCACTTATTTTAAAGGAGAGTTGTATGTTGCACTTCATCTCTCAGTGCAAGTACAACAATCCTAACTCAATTCAACATTCCCATGTATGAATTTCATTTTGGATCACAAACCTACTCAAATCCATAATTTCCACTGTTTTGGTAAAGAAGGAGTTAACAAGAGAGTACCTCCTTAATCTCCTACCTATCTTCTCCGATCAAGCAAAAGAGCATAAAACATACCCATAAGGTGGCCAACCATATATGCAAAAAGTAAGAAATCGGTACTCGCAAGGTGGAAAAACAAGCAACATAGTATTTAGTACAAAATTGTCATGTTCCATACATGCTATGACATGGGAGCTACTCTCCCATGTCCAATAAAGGGAAACTACTCATCCATAATAGTGTACAACATAAAATGCACAGAAATTTCTGAGTTTAACATGATTTAGAGAAGGAAAAGCTAAGAAATCCCAAGGTGTAACCCAAGAAAGGTAGAATTCTAACTTGAGGACGAAATCCCACTTCTACAACTGCTCCAAACTGGACAAACCTCTCTCCTGAGAAGCTTTGTGGAGCGGAGGAGCTTTGCTACACCTTGGAGAAGAAGCTTGGAGAAGAAAAGAAGAAGAATGGGGTTCTTTTAGAAGAAACCACCTTCTTTCCTCTCCAAAATCACCCTCATTTCTCTAGCCTTGCTCTGGGATGAAAGAGTTTCAAATTATGACCAAAGATAACTGCTCCATAAAATGGTTTTTTCTATTAAAATGAAATGAGTCATATTTGAAAATTGTTGAAACTGATAGGCACACGCTGTGTTTTTCTCCAGACATGGCATGTCCAGTCTCTGGAAGTTGTTTCTGTGTGAAACACACGTTTATTTAATACACATCGAGTGCTTTACCAGAAGGGTTAGGCTCAATTCTGAATTCCCAAGTACACATTGTGTTTGATTTAATACATATCGTGTGCTTTTCCAAAAAGGCTAGACTAAGTTCTAAGATCCCAGGTACCCACCGTGTCTTTTTTGGACACGCCGTGTACTTTTCTTCAGTGATAGAAGCAATAAGCCGTCTGGAATTGCACACGTCATGTCTTAAATAAGACACGTCATGTGCTTTGTTGTTCAGTAGAATTAAAGTTCTGGATGCTTGTAAGGCTTGGAGACATCCCAATAATGTTGAGATTGAGTTGGGGTATCTCCAATTTGATCCTTTTGATGCAAATCTGCAATACACATCATGTGATAAGTAAAATAACAAAAAGGTGGCAAGAATGATATGAATAGAGGCTAAATGAGAACAAAATGAACTGAATTTGTGTGTGAAAATATGTGAAAAGTTGATGTGGAAACCACACAACAAGCCTCTCCCTTAGAGTTTAGAGTATGAGTCCCATGCTCACAGTGCTTTCTACATGATCTACCTCGGTAAGTCATGAACCTTAGCTCCTGTTTCTCTCCTTTTTTCTTCTTTTCAGCCATGGACCTTGGTTACTTTCTTTTCCCTCTCATGCTCTCTTAACCCCATTTCCATCTTCTCTTTTGGAGGTGTTGTGGTGATCAAGCTTGGGAGATCTTCTTCTACCTTGAGCTCATGAAGCTTGGAGCTTGATGGTGATCCTGGAGGTGGGTTATATAACTCTAAACCCTCTTTGTTATTATCACCCCCTTACTTACTATTTTGATTATTTATTCTTGTATCGTTATCCCTTGCTTGTTATTACTTCCTCCTTGCTGGTTATGCATTCTATTTTGAATGAAGGAATCTTGTTTAGTTTCTACCCTAGTGTTACTTTTTCTTGCCTTATTAGAACGTGTGTTCCTAGGTTGAAGATGAAGAGGCTGATAGGCTTGATAGGCTGATATGTATGGGTGGCCGTCATGACCTGTGATGCCACTGACCGTCACACCTTGTGATAGGTCACCACAACCATGGAGAGGCCTAGGTCAACACGTTAGAGTGTGTGGCCGTCACGGCTTGGAGAGACATAATTCGACACATGATGTGGTGCTAAACCGATATGCATGGCAGGGTGTTATCAGTCATGCCTTGATTAGGGTAAACCGTCATGACCTAGATGTGACCTAAACTGAGACGTGTTACAGAATGAGACACATTGCTAACAAATGTTTTCATTAGGTATTGCTACCCAACATGTGTTGTTGTTGTGTTAGCCCATCATATCTATGGAAGCATCTCGAGGAGTTGGAGGCTAACCGTGTCGCCCTATCTGGTAGAGATAGATACATCTCTAGGACGATGTTGCCTGATGCCTCTTGAACCATGAAGCCTACCTCAACCCTAACCCTAACACCTTGGTGTTGCTCGTCACAACCTAAGCGTTGTTGTGCCTGATACATATTGTGTGGTTCCCAATACACCTTCAAGAGGGGTTGCCCGTTACACTATCAAGGAGTTAAAATGATACAGCCCTAGTGTGGATAAATTGTCACCTAAAGTGTATATATAACGTCACCCCTTGTGAATGGTGAACCCGACATGTTTGTACAAGATGCCCTAAACCGATACACCTCATGGTGGATCTAAACCGATACACTAAAAGAGAGTCTAAACAGATACCTTGGGTTGATAAGTGAGACTGAGATCACATGATGAGCATTGAAGGGTATGCTTGGTTACTCAATGATGCACACATATGAGCAATATACATTATAGTAGAGTGTTGGTTGGATAATGTATTAGTAATGTTAACTGCTTCTCCTAAAGTTAGTACACCAAGAAATGATGTTACTATGAGTGTTTCATCCCCAATTAAATATCTTAGCCCTAAAACTCTCCAATTATGTGAGGAGTAATGGATTTGGGGTTTGATGGCTGCATACCCATACAATAACCTTAATCATGGGATAATATGACTCATGTGCTCATGTTAAGAAAAAGTTATAATATTTGGAAAGTGTCTTCTATATTCCCTTTTCATATATTCATAACTTGTGGAGTAATATTAATGATTCTACAATGCGTATACACTAGTGGGTGGTGATTAGTCTTATGGAAATACATGGTGGCAACCTTGGTGTAAAAATTGTATGACAAGTCTAAAGCCTTTATAGGTTCCTTGTGGATATCTTTAAGTGATACTCTCTAGTTATGTAGCTTATGGTCTAACTCTCCTTAGTATGATATGTGATTAATGATTTGTAAGAAGTGATAATGTGTGGGTCCCCTAATGATGAAACGTCTCACTAGTGCAATGGTCAATATGTAACTATAGTGCATTATTGTAAACCACACATAACTTGATGAAGATGGTACACACATGAATTTATAATGTGAGATAACTGGTACTAATGTTACAGTAAGAAATTCATATCTCCTAATGTTGTCCAAACCTAATCGAATCAGAAAAATGGGTTTTGGTGTGTTTAGGGTTTGGTGTTGTAACCATGAAGTATAACCCTAATCGACTGTATGTGAAGAGCATTGACCCTAACTTGAAAGGAAGGTCATAATGTTAAATGAGTATAATATAAAGCATGGTATCTTCTCTCTTAAATACATGGCTATAACCTAATGGGTTAATTGGGTGTTATGACTTGTGAATACTATGAAGATGGTTAAATAATAGCAAGCTTTGGTTTTGAACCTTGAAAAGGGAACACGATAAGTATGAATATTTGAATGTGCTTACTTGGTTACACTAATTAATTCTTAGTCTTATACACTCTAGTTATGGGAGGAAGTGAATATCAGAGATGTGAAGTAGAATGATGTTTGGGGACTTTATGTGAAATCAGCATGAAGCCTAACCTTAAATTAGAGATCATATGATGCTTTGCCTACTTTAACTAAAGGTGTTTAATATGTTTAACATATTCTCTCTTTGAACAAAATGGCTAATTTTTTCTATGGCAAGTACATGTGTTGTGGAATAAGTGATGTGGTATGAGTAATTCTTTTATACCAATGAAGCATGATGAGATGATCATGAATCACAACTGTGACGTGATGGGTCTTAGGACCTAGTGAAAGCTTAGTTCCTGGTTGAGGTGATAACCTCTAGTACTGGAATGAGGAATTGATATCCCAAGTTGAAATGATGATGATGATAGCCTTGTGGATGGTTGTGATTGTAACATACTAGATCTCGGACCCTACCCTGGAAGTTGACATTTTGGACTTAGCCAAACAAGGTGGAAGGTTAGACCTAAATAGATGTTTAGTATAAGTCCAATGATCTAATACATGTAAATGTAACTTAATGTTCTAAAATTAATCTTAGGTTTATAATGGATACATAAAATATGCCACATAACTCATTTTGGTGGTAATATGAAGATAAGAAACTTAATTGGATGAATAATTTAGATAATGGGTCGTTAATGGGACATGTGACATATCTCATAAAAAAGAAGTCTCAAAATTGGAAACAAACTTCAAATTCAAAATCTAAATATCAAAATTAGCCTACATGTCAAATTTCATCTGATTTGGATAACCTTGAAATATTAGGATAAGTTTAGGAGAGAGAAAATGAGTAAAAGGCATATGTAATAACTAATGTGATTATATAACTTCAAAATATGTAAAAAATAAAAAAATTAATATTCAAAATATCAAAGATAACTTGTGGATGAAGTTTGGTCCAATTTGGATGTTGTTTGTGCAAGTTATGCAATTTTAGGTACATTCTGGACTTTTCTATAATTTACCCAATTGGGAGGGTTTCTTTGCAAATTGTCACATGAATTATAATCTTTATATATTCCCTTACCATTCTCGAGATTTTGAACCATGGGGCACATGGTTTCACCTTTGGTTTGAATGTGTTTCTCTTCAAGGGCATTATAGGGATTACCCTCTTTATAAAAGAGCTTATCTTTAAAAGCTATCAACCGATGGGGTTATTTCTTTGATTGAAGGTCAGTTGGGATGGCCTATAAGTGTCCATCAACTAACATTTGATATTCAAGAAGCCTCTATGATCTGTCCTCTTGCATGGCCATGAAATCCCTAGGCTAAGGACACATGGAAAGCTCCATGGACACCTCGTGCTTGACTTCTTCCTTATCCATAAAGGCTTGCATGTCCATGGACACCCTTATACATGATACATGGAAAGTCTCATAGACACCTCATACTTGACCTCTTTATTTATATATCCATATCTACCCCTTCCCAACTTCCAATTTGAAAACTCTTGCTCTCCTTTATTTCCTCTAGCTTATAGCATCATTACTACTATGTTTTGCCACGAAGGTGTTGTCCCAAGGTAAAAGGAGGTGCCTACCTTGGTGAAGAAGGCTCCTAGGGCTCCAATTTCTCTATTTATGATTTCTTAAGCTCCTCCTTGGTGATTTCAACCAAAACTAGTAAGTTTTCTCCTTTCCTTCCCTATTTTCATGTTTTTAGTCTTCCTTCCACCTTCCTCCAGGTCGGAACCCTAGTCTTCCATGGTGAAACCCCTACTAGAGCCCTTAAACACCCCATATCCATGCTCTTTTTTTAGGGTTTTTCACCTTTAAAGTGGAGAAGGTGCTTCTTGCTTGAGATAGGAGCTTTGTTAGAGAAACCTGCCTCTCTAAGCTTGGGAACCTTACTTATTGGACTATCCACCTTCCCCAGAGGTTCTTTGGAGGCATAAGCTTGGATCTAGGACTGACTTGGACTGTTTAGACTCAGAAGTTGAGGTATGATGTATCCCCTATTCTTCTATGTTGAGCAATTCACCTATGCTTATTCATTCTCTTTATCATATGGACATTAGCCTATACACAATGTCTTTTCTTTTGAAAATCATGGTTCATGTGAACTACCTTATTTGATATTGATCATGTGATCATGGATATTCTTTTGAACTCTTATCTTATGTTTTGTTCATGATGGAACTTTAAAAGATGACATGTGATGTCTTTTTCCCATTTATGAGGTGGATGTATATGTTGGTCACTTTTGTGGTGACTAGTTTATATATTCTGACTATACTTTCTACTTGTCTCCACATTTAACATGCTATGTGATTTGGTAGCATGAGAGTAGTGTAATTGCATTGGTTTTTTATGTCAGATGTGTTATTTCCTTCCGAGCAGATGTGATATTTCCTGCTCTTTTGGGATGGAAAGGAACCTCATACCCAGGGCAAGATGTGTGATTCTTGGCCCATGTTTTATATATTTGGGAGATTGGCAGTATTCCTTTCTCTATCAAGTTTCAAGTTTATGAGACTTAGCCTCCTTTATGTTTATATTGTTCTAGGGCTATGTTTATCTCACATGCATGCAGGTTGATGATATGGTGTGTGTGCCCTAATTCTTTACATGTGCTTGTGTGGCACAATCTTTATGTTTTATTAATGGCAAGTATTCTTTTGTTATCATATGATTTCAATTCATTTTCTCTTGATACCCATTTGGGTGGTCCTTATCATTTCTATGGGAAGCCTTTTATATTTGATGTCCTTTATTCCATATATTGCTCAATTTCCTATTTAGTATGCACATGCCAGCCTTTGCTAATGTCATCTATTTTCTCTTTTTGTTGGGGTATGCTTTCAACCCTAGGCGAAGGACTTGCATGATAAGACATGAAGTTTTGGACTAGCTTAAGGAGTTAAATCTTGGAGACAAAGTTGTTATGGTTTAGATTTCCCTCTACTCAGATCATTATGTTGTATCATACATGTAAGCCCTTACGGGAAATTATGATGTACTTTTGTAATAACCTTGTTATAAATTGAATATAGTGAACATTTTTATTCATCTGCTATACTTTGGTTGTTTTGAATACCATTTATTGAAATTTGAAAATGTTACACCTATTCCAACATACATTTGAGTTTGTTTGGAATGGATGTTTTATTCTTCAAATTTTCTCAGTAAGGGGGTGATCCCACTTCTTTACAATCATATAGTAGCCTTCTGGCTGACATTGACACAGTAGCCTTGTGGCTAGTTGTGATACATTAGCCTTGTGACTGGCAGTGATATTGTGTTATGAAATGATGGGAATCAATTTAAACGATGAAATCTGCAGTTGTGCCCTTTTTATTTTGAAGGATTTGTTTGTGGTTTGTACATTGTAACTTTATTGATGCTAAAAGATACTTAAATGGCCTAACTAATCAAGTGGAACCTAATCTAGTATCTTGCACTATGCCATAAATCCATTCCCGTGTTAGTTTTAATGCTAGATGGTGAAACAAGTTTAACTCAAAATGCATATTTTTGAATATGCAGGGTTCAAGTCGAGCATTCCCTTACATCCTTAATATCAGGTTGTGTCAGATGGCCATGTGTGAGTCTATCTCGATGTTTTAAGGATGGCCATGTGTGAGTCAGTCCGCCTTTTTAGAACGGCCATGTGTGAGCCTATTCTCCTAGCATAGTTACCTATACCAAGGTGGGCTAGATTTATATGGGTGGCCATGCATGATCCAACCCCTTTGATATGGCTATATGTAACTTTAGCAGTTGACTGATATGTCTCTACAATGTTTTCATGTACTGACCACGAGGTGTGGGAAGGTCGTGGATTCTAACTCTTCCATTGACTTTATGGCCCTAATTTCTACTGAGTAGTGGTCGGTGGGATTTAGGTGGTATGACTCAAATCCTTAGGGCATAATAAAATGTGTAATCATCCATGTAGTATAATTGTATAGGATCAAACATGAAAACATTGGATGAAGCCTTGCATTGCTCTTTGTACTGTTTAGTTTGTAGCAGTTATACATGTTCTTCATATTCCTTTTAAATTATTTATTACTCTAAGTGTTCGGTATGTTAATTTATCATATTAGTTATCAGTGATAATAATAGAGTTGGAAGAGAGTTATATCTCTTGCTGGGACTATGTGTCTCACCCCGCTAGTAAACAACATTTTAGGTGGATGTGTATGCCGAGATAAAGATCATGCAGTTGAAGATAATACGAGAAGAAAGCTACACCTGGCGAACATGGTATATGGATAGTGTCTAGTAATAGAGTCATGTGTGTCATCCCTGTACACTAAGGTCCTTGGGGGAGTTCTCTATGTGTTTGTAGTCATGATGCTCGATATGTGGTTTCTAGCATGTGTGCCTATATATACATGTGGATCTGTTATCTTATGTAACATGATGTTTGGAATGTGATGATGTAGCACCTTAAATATAAGTTATGAAATGCAAGTATTGGTTCTTGTGTAATGATTCTCAGTTCATGGTGCTTGTTGCAAATAGGTTCAAATTTCTAGTGATTTTTGGTAATCCGTTGTTAATGGTTGATCGTGGTTTAAGTTTTGAGTAATATCGCTTTGTGTGATAATGGGTGTCACATTTGGTGGTATCAGAGCTCTAGGTTTGCTGAGTCTACATGGACACTAGGACTAGGATTATGATGGTGTCTAAGATAAGAGCATGACATAAAATATGGTGCATACTACCTAATCTCAGTACTTGAGTACCCTAGCCAGGTATTCGAATGTCGAAGAAAAGGTAAGTATGGAACTCTTACATAGATTTCTCTTTGATTACTCTAATCAAGTAATCATTTTGGAACAATCTAAAGAGCATAACAATCAGAAATTATGATGCTTATACCTCCATCATACTATGAAAAGAGACAAGTAATGCACCATAATTCATTAAAACTTGAATGTTTGGTGATTAAAAGAGAAAAGTACAACTCCATGAAACCTAAATATAAGTGTGAATATGATAAGAAAAGTTCTTGAATCTATAGTTTCAAGAGATGCATGAAGAAAAAGACAGATGAACTTGTGCTAATAGAGTAAGTCAATTTGTAAAATTCACATAAGATGGAGGAAATTTCTGAAATAAGGATGAAGTAAGAAGACAAATGAGAATGAACATTGAATAAATAAGATGGAACATGACTTAATCTCATACCAACACGTGAATATACAAAGATGTAAAGTGTAATCTTCATGATATGTTAAAGGAAATAAGGGAGATGACCCCCATATAATAAAAAATATGTAAGGAATAATGACCCTTTTCATGATGTAAAGATGAAAAATGTGTTAACACAAGGAGATGTTCATAAAATATGAAGAACAATAATCAAAGAAAGAGTAATGGCATGTAATCCATGTTGGGTTTTAGAGGAGGTAGAGAAGGCAGTGGAAAAAAAAATTCTCCTCCCCAAACCCAGAACAAGGAAACACGTCAACGTCTATACAATAGGAAAGGATGGTTTATGAAATCATACCTTGTCCCAAGGCTTGCTCGGCGACAATACCCCGCGCCTTGCGCGGTCTTCACCTCCGGTCTTGGACGGTGTCTGTGCAGCTCCTGGTCGCACCGGGACTGACGACTCCTGGTCTCACCAGGACTGTCGGGATTGACAGCTGTCCTCCGAGCGGCAGAAACCTCCTGCCTCTGAAGTAGTCCACACGGACCACCTGGAACTCCAATCTCCTTGTCCCACAAGGAATTGGAAGGAGTCACACCCTCCTATCAGCGTACTAGTCAACAACACACTCTCCTGCCACCAGTTGCAACTGTAGTTGTCTTTCCCTTACTGTGCCTCCCTTATCGGGTAGCACTTGCTCAGGCTCTCTCGGTTACCAAAACCAGAGAGAACGACAACTTTACAGAGCAACTGGTTGCACTGAGTTGTACATTGAGAAGCCCCCAATACCCCTATATATAGGAGGGTCATGGGACAGGGCTCTCCATCCTGGGCAATGCGGGACTAAAGCAGGAGTAGAAAGGTTCGAGATTTTCCACAAAAAACAACCATCTCACAACCTGAACCGATCGTTTCAAAACTGAAATGGTCGGTTGGGGACCTGAGCCGATCGGTTGACACCTCAACCGATCGGTTGGGACCCATGAAACAGTCGGTTCATTTCTGAACCGGTCGGTTCGTGGTCCTGATCAGTTCCCGATTGACTTTCCTTCTTTTGTTTCTAATTGGTATCAAATACCAATCCTTGTTCCAATTAAATTGGGCAAGTGAAATGAAAGGAAAATTCTCACGAATCCTACTTTCCCAACTTGCCCGGTTGGACCAATTGAACGATCATTTCAACACTTGAAGCGATTGTTTCACCCTGTCCATCAGCCGATCAACTCACTACCTGAGCCGACCGGTTCACCAAGCTCAGCCGATCGGTTCATTACATGAGCCGATCGGTTGGGAGTGCAGATTGTGCAGAATCAGTCAATTGCAGTTTCAATCAATTCGATACTCCAATCCATGTGTCCAACACCTTGAACATTATGATATTGAGCTATCAATTAATTGAGTGTTTAATTGAACTACTAAACTCCTTTAGTAATCAATCTAAACATTGTTTGTGGACAAAACTCCTCTTCCAGGTTAAATCCTATGTGTGTGACCCTGCAGGTCCTTTTCATGTTGGCAGTGAAAGTCCATAACACTTATGACTTCACAAGCAAAGAGCGGTGCCTAGTCACACATTAGTTCTACCCAAGTGAAATAGAAAGTTGGAGAACAACTTTCAATCCTACAATCCGTGAATGGTGTTACAGTGAATGTATAATTCCTTTGTCACTGATATCCCGAATGAACTCGAGGCATGGAACAATCATCCGGTCAAGGTTCATTCACTTTCTTGATCTCAGATTAGATTGGAAGAGATATGTATGACATCAATATCACATATTGATTCACACATGCATGAGCACGCCTATCTCAATCCTACTCATCAAGTGGCCTTGTATATCAAACTCCCTCAAGAGGGACAAATCCCATATCTATCACTCACCCCTCAAAAGCCCCATGTGTCAAAGCCACCCAATCATCACCTTTATAACAACCCATGTTTCAGGTCTACGTTTGATGATGTCAAAGTGTGCCCAACGACATGTGTTGAGTGTAGTGATTTTAGGTCAAAGAATCACACTCACCACCATCACTGTGAGTACTGACTGTGACTACCATGTCATGGTTCCATGTGTCAAACTCACGGTGGGTTTGTCTGGTACACTTGTTCTCTAACAAGTACCTATGTGTTTGGTTTGATATCTCTATATCATGACTAATGAGATTCTGTCATCAACCAACACCACAATCTAGTCTTGTATGTCATTGATGTCTATCTACCTTCCATAATGACATCTGACTAGGGACATTACAAGAATGTACAAACTCTTAGCATCCGTATGATCTCATCGTTCAGGTCCTCAACCTGAAACCATACGTCATTGAGTATTGTCATTCTCTAGACATTCAATCTGTTCTATCACTATCTCATATGGCTGATCCAGAAAGAATTGGAAGCTTGCCTTTGATGTTTATCAAATCAATCGTAATGTATCCCACCAATCATCCCATGATTGGCTCTCAGGGCATACATACCAACAGACTCCCACTTGCACTGTGAGCCAATCACCCTTGAATCATATTCATAGTGATCTTCAAACATGTCCCACATGTTACTGTGCTCTAGTGCGAACATAGTGAGTTATGGCAACACCTTGCCAAAGTCAGTATAAATTGCATGTCTCTCATCTCTTCACTGTACGTCACACATATGAGATGGAGTTGTCGTAATATGCGATCTAGTATTCCTTTTCTAACCTTTAGCCACATTGCATGATCAAGGATTCCATACTTGTCATCAATGAGCGAAATATCTATAAGTTCATCTCATGAACTTCCAGATCCATATAGTATCCACTGTTGTTCTCTAACACACAGATACTCGACATTTCCCTTTTAAACGGCTTTATTGGAACATTTCCAATTATCAACAAACTTTCACTTTATATATCCCATATATATTTTGTGATTAATTTTCTGTCCTTTTCAGAAGTTCGCATCAATGTAACTCTTTACATCGAACTTTTCCTTATCACCACAGAACTAGTACTTCTCAAGTACTTTCCATGTCCTACATACAAGATGATGAATGCATTTTGTTCTTGCCATGTCGATACATGCAAGATAATGGGATGATTACATACATGATAGATCCATATCTATTCTTAGTGTTCCCATTCTTCATAAGAATTGGACACTTGGCCTTGGGATACTAACTCCATGTAACATGGACAAGTTTTCTCCCACTGAATCTGTGCATACTGAACCCTTCAGTACAAATTGCCAATGTATACTTTCTCTTTTCAGGTCAAGAGGTTTTCGAGAACTATCTCTATAGATCTCTATTCCTATCACATAGGAAACATCTCTATCTTCCTTAAAGATAATTTCCACTTTGGATTTCCATTCTAGAACATTTCCATTTCACGTCAATATGTGGAATGTGAACACGCTCCCACTAAATCACATATCCCTTCTTTATCTTTGACATATCAATCAAACCCTTTGACTATATCATCAAAGTAAAGATCCAATTCTGAGTTGCTTGTACTCAATCAATCACATTGATTAGTCCATTGTAACTTATAGACTTCATTAGCATTAGTGGATTCATAAACCTTATAGGTTGTGTCACATACACATCCTTATTTTATTCCTCATAGGAATGCGGTTTTAGTATCCATATGCCAAATGTCTTAGTCATTAAGTTGGAATCAACAAGCATCATCCTTCTCAAAATGTTATCCATGTGTCTTAACACTTAAGACTCATTTGCACTTATGGATTTCATCCAATGAGTGCTACCATCAAGGTCATACCTTATGGTTTATATGGATGTCATTTAGGATGTAATGGTCATAAACCATAACTCAAAATCCAGTTCCTCATATTCATATAGATAGTTGACTCATCACATGAACAACTCATCACATAGATAATTGAGGTGTATCTGTAAAGGATATAAGAACTCACAACTCCTTGTGATTCTCAATGTCCTTTATTAGTGTGGGGTATTCTTTTATTAAGAAGAATTCAGTTATTTGATAATCATTCTCTAACTCCTTAGAGTATGATTCCTTCTTGATTTAGACATATAACCATGCCTTAATCATGAGTTCACTATGATACACTATCATAATCACTCAAAAGGATCTCAAACATTTGGTCCAAGTATTTTATTCATTGATCTCATCAATAATTAACACTTTACCAAATTTACACTTCATCTATGATAATCTTGAACACTTCAAGATATTCATATTGGTATTTCTCTAAACACCTTTTATAGTATTAGCATTTGTTCCAATAGGTATGTAAATACATCACATGTATCATACCTAATAGGATAATCATTCTCCCATTACCATTACTGAAGATTGATTAATCATGTCCAATATATTCATGTCTCTTACTGGTTATCCAACCAAAAGAGTCTAGATTTATCCATCATATGGAAACTAGAAATGAATTTCTCATGATTGATGCTAATTTGATTGTTTGAGTTATCTATAACTTTTAGGTATCATTTTATCTCATGCATATCAAATAAAACAAGATAAACAAGGCATTGCCACAAAGATCATATCTTTATAAATTGAAACATGTCTTTATTGATTGACATCATTGTCATACAATAAAGTGTTTCTATCTATTGGCAAATATGAAATAGCAGTTCACAACTGTATTACATGCTGTTTAGGATGAAAATAAACTAAAGTACTCCTATCTATGGCAGAAACACTTGCCCCATTTATTGAGTGTTGTACACTTTACATCTTGGTATCATATACCTCAAAAAGTGTTACAAGTTTACTTTCATGACACCTTTAGGTAGAGACGGCTGTCGCCTCCTTCTTCTTTTGTTCTTCCAGATAGAGAGGACAATTCCTTTTCCAATGTCCTGGCTTTTGACAATGGTGGCAATTTCCTTTCTTGGTCACGCCTCCCTTGGCCTTGAGAGCTGAAGACGACTTGGGCTCCTGGCTAGCATCAGAACCTTTCTTAGCTTTGCCCTTGCCCTTGTGCTTGGACTTGCCTTTCTTGCTCATGATCACCATCACATACTTAGGCTTGTCCTTCTTCATCTGTGCCTCGACTATCCTCAACATGCCCAACAACTCTGACAATGGCCTATCAAAGTTGTTCATGTTGTAGTTCATCACAAACTGACTGTAGGATTCTGGCAACGATTGCAGTATCACATCAGTAGCCAACTCTTGGCTCAGTGGAAATCCCAGTCTTTGCAGGTTCTCCACATACCCAATCATCTTGAGTGTGTGAGGACCAAATGGATCTCCTTCTATCATGACACACTTGAACAGTTCCCTTGAAACATCATATCTCTCTTACCGTGCTTGATCTTCATACATGTTCCTAAGATGCTGAATCATCTCAATGACACCCGTGTTCTCATGTTGTCTTTGCAACTCGTGGTTCATAGAGCACAACATCAAGCATTTTGCATTAATGGTATCATCAGAATGCTTCTTGTAAGCATCCCTTTCTGCCTTTGGTGCATTAGGAGCATGTTCCTCTGGAGTTGGAGTATCCAGGACATAGAGCTTTCGCTCTTGAGTGAGAACAATTCTCAATGTCCTATACCAGTCGTGGAAGTTTGTCCCATTTAGCTTGTCCTTTTCAAGGACCGATCGCAAAGAGAAGTGATTTTTGTTTGTTGTCATTTGTACTACAAAAGGAAATATGCAATTTTAGTCCAAAAACTCATTTTTTGACTTATTTGATTGATTTGAAAATTTGACGATATAATTAGGCCTTTAATTAATTATCGCTCCCACTATTTTACTTCAAATTGATAGCCCTCACCATAAATTCGGAAGATTGCAGCGTACAACCTTCTAGTGGGCAAGATCCTAAAATCCTCTAAGTCATGGACCAACTTGGGCTGTCACCTACAACTTAGATCTCTCAGGTAGGCAACTCTTGCCAATTGCATCATATGAAAATCTTGATAAGATGTCATATGAAACTCCTTGCCATGATCATCTCCATGCCTCAAGGTGCTAGATCCTATCTAGGTCACCTTGTTATGTCCGACCCAAATCCAACACGATGAATATGCACTCTGCTTGGGCAGACCCACACATTCATCCTTCATGCTTCCACGAGATAGACGGTGCACCACGCTTGGGCGTGCCCACACTTGGTCGATCAAGCTTTTCATGTGTGTCACATTTGGAAGGCATATAAAACTTAATATTTAATGAGGGATTTGGTTTTTTTATATACATATACATATCCAATCACCACAATCTATAGTATGTATAATATACATGTTATATCCCACAGAAAACATGCAAAATGATAAAAGCGATGATTATGGCCATCCTAATGTGATTCCTTGAGCCAAGAGGAATCACTGTCATCTAGGTCTACATCACATGCAACCTGTATAAGATGAACTTTGTGCTTTGCCTTTCTGGGTTTGATCAACTCATCACATGACTGATCGGCTTGCCATCAGGCTGGTCGGCTGGGTGCCACCAGCCGATCGGTTGGCTCCTCCAACCGATCGATTCACCTGGTCATCGTACATCTCATCATGGCCGCCACTCGCTCGTCTCGCTCCTCGAACCGGTCATCCACCCATCGGTTCACTCCTTGATCCGATCGTCTGGAACGTCAACCGATCGGTTCACGCCTTGAACTGATCGTTTCAGCTGTCGTCTGGGTGTCCTTCGTTCTTTGATATAACAGGAAATAAAATTCTATCCTATTTTACATTGCAAAAAAGAGAAACCTCGAGTTACATTTGAGGGGAGCAAAGGTAGGAAAGAAATCTCGAATTATTTCGAGTTACATCAGGAATAGGAGAAGAAAGATCGGTGCACAGACCAAGATGCAAGCAACCACATTCAACCATACACAGATAGGGTTTATTGGCCATAACCACGCTATACATCCACCACAAAACTCATTTAAGGGTGAAGCATATCGAGTGCATTCATAATACATATCATATATGTAATTTGGGATTTGTGGATTTAGGATTGGACATGCATAAAGACAATTTTATTCGCATCGTATGCAATAAATAAAGGCGATAAACCAAAATCGATCATATCGATAATCCTAAAGTATAGAGCAGTTGACGTGACTCTGATACCACTGTTAGGTTTTAGAGGAGGCAGAGAAGGCAGCGGAAACAAAAAAAATTTCTCCTCCCCAAACCCAGAACAAGGAAACGCGTCAACGTCTATACAATAGGAAAGGATGGTTTGTGGAATCATACCTTGTCCCGAGGCTTGCTCGGAGACAATACCTCGTGCCTTGCACGGTCTTCACCTTCGCTCTTGGACGGTGTCTGTGCAGCTCCTGGTCGCACTGGGACTGATGACTCCTAGTCTCACCGGGACTGTCGGGATTGACAGCTGTCCTCCGAGCGGAAGAAACCTCCTGCATCTGAAGTAGTCCACACAGACCACCTGGAACTCCAATCTCCTTGTCCCACAAGGAATTGGAAGGAGTCGCACCCTCCTATTAGCTTACTAGTCGCCAACACACTCTCCTGCCACTAGTCGCAACTGTAGTTGTCTTTCCCTTGCTATGCCTCCCTTAACGGATAGCACTTTCTCGGGCTCTCTCGGTTACCAAAACCAGAGAGAACGACAACTTTACAGAGCAACTGGTTGCACTGAGTTGTACATTGAGAAGCCCCCAATACCCCTATATATAGGAGGGTCATGGGACAGGGTTCTCCATCCCGGGCAATGGGAGACTAAAGCAGGAGTAGAAGGGTTCGAGATTTTCCTCAAAAAACAACCATCTCGCAACCTGAACTGATCGTTTCACAACTGAAACGGTCGGTTGGGGACCTGAGCCGGTCGGTTGACACCTCAACCGATCGGTTGGGACCCATGAAACGGTCAGTTCATTTCTGAACCGGTCGGTTCGTGGTCCTGATCAGTTCCCGATTGACTTTCCTTCTTTTATTTCTAATTGGTATCAAATACCAATCCTTGTTCCAATCAAATTGAGCAAGTGAAACGAAAGGAAAATTCTCACCAATCCTACTTTCCCAACTTGCCCGGTTGGACCAGTTGAATGATCATTTCAATACTTGAAGTTATTGTTTCACCCTGTCCATCCGCCGATCGACTCACTACCTGAGCCGACTGGTTCACCAAGCTCGTCCGATCGGTTCATCACATAAGCCGATCGGTTGGGAGTGCAGATTGTGCAGAATTAGTCAATTGCAGTTTCAATCAAATTGATACTCCAATCAATGCATCCAACACCTTGAACATTATGATATTGAGCTATCAATTAATTGAGTGTTTAATTGAACTACTAAACTCCTTTAGTAATCAATATAAACATTGTTTGTGGAAAAAACTCCTCTTCTAGGTTAAATCCTATGTGTGTGACCTTGCAGGTCCTTTTCACGTTGGCAGTGAAAGTCCATAACACTTATGACTTCACAAGCAAAGAGCGGTGCCTAGTCACACATCAGTGCTACCCAAGTGAAATAGAAAGTTGGAGAACAAATTTCAATCCTACAATCCATGAATGATGTTATAGTGAATGTATAATTCCTTTGTCACTGATATCCCGAATGAACTCGAAGCATGGAACAGTCATCCTGTCAACATTCATTCACTTTCTTGATCTCAGAGTAGATAGGAAGAGATAAGTATGACATCAATATCACATACTAATTCACACATGCGTGTGCACGCCTATCTCAATCCTACTCATCAAGTGGCCTTGGATATCAAACTCCCTCAGGAGGGACAAATCCCATATCTATCACTCAACCCTCAAAAGCCCCATGTGTCAAAGCCACCCAATCATCACCTTTATAACAACCCATGTTTCAGGACTGTGTTTGATGATGTCAAAGTGTGCCCAACAACATGTGTTGAGTGTAGTGATTTCAGGTCAAAGAATTACACTCACCACCATCACTTTTAGTACTGACTGTGACTACCATATCATGGTTCCATGTGTTAAACTCACGGTGGGTCTGTCCGATACACTTGTTCTCTAACAAGTACCTATGTGTTTGGTTTGATATCTCTATATCATGACTAATGAGATTCTGTCATCAACCAACACCACAATCTAGTCTTGTGTGTCATTGCTGTCTATCTACCTTCCACAATGACATCCAACTAGGGACATAACAAGAATGTACAAACTCTTAGCATCTGTATGATCTCATCGTTTAGGTCCTCAACCTGAAAGCATACGTCATTTAGTACTGTCATTCTCTTGAAATTCAATCTATTCTATCACTATCTCATATGACTGAACCAGAAAGAATTGGAAGCTTGCCTTTGATGTTTATCAAATCAATCTTAATGTATCCCACCAATCATCCCATGATTGGCTCTCAGGGCATACATACCAACAATCCTTTGAACAGTTCCTATGCTAATGGCAAGGAAACCAAGATGAGACAAGTTAAGACGAAACATGAATAGTTGGAAACTAGGAAGATAATCAAAGGAAGTGATAATCCCTTCACCTTGATCAACAAACCCTGGTAATGATGTAGTGATGAGAGGAATATGTTCCCTTGTATTCTATCCTTTCAAGGATGTGGTAGTCATGTGGGCCTTATGTCACTTGATGTGCATGGTTTAGAAGTGATCTTAAGATGGATACTCTGGTGAGTATCAGTTGGTCATGGGGTTTTGTTCCAAGATAGGTGTAACCGTGATAGGAGATGTCTTGAGATGAAGGGAAGATCTTTTTATATGCTTTGGTGTTGGTAAAAACAACATAAGATGGATGTAATGTGGATGTGATATGTTTCTGACACATGTAATGGATACCAAGGTAAGGAATTCTAGTATCCATGTAGTACCAGTTGTATGGAAGAGTGAGAGCATGCTGCTTGATAAGATGTATAAGGTGTTTGGCTACCTGGAAAGGTTGACTTTGGATCAATCTGGATGCAAGTACCTAACCTATAAAATGGATATCACATGTTAGGGGTTTATTCTCCGTATAAATATAACATCAACACAGATGCATAAGTTGAAGAGACAATTGCAAGATCTGCTTGGGTAAAGTTAATCTAAGTATAATCTCTTGAATTACTCCTATTAAGATTGCAAGCAAGGAAGGTTCCAAGAAGATTGTTCCTTGGCTATAGATGGATAAGCAGGATTTCCACTCCCTATGTGGGTCAATTAAGGTGAAATATAACATCTTGAGTTATCTCTGAGATAGTTTTCTTGGATAGGTGGCCTCTTCTTATGATAGGAGAATGTACAAATGAGAGTGAATATGTTGGCAGGATAGTTGGCAAGAGTAAAACCCATGATAGGGGTTTATGTGCATGATTGCCACCTCTAGAGTGTTCCCTCACTCTCTTGGCATCATCTAGAGGAAAGAGAAAGAGATGGGCATCTTGTTTGGAGCTTGGTTGTGTAGTGACATCCTTGGTGATGTTTTAGACACATGTTTGAGGTATGCCTTGCACAGAGGAGTGTTGTCTCGGGCTAGAGAGCCTTGGAAAGGCTCTATATCAGTTTGTGGGTTTCTTAAGGGACATCTTATTGGTTTGGTGGTGTCTAAAGGTGCACCATATCGGTTTTTGGTAGCCAGGGTTTACCCCTATCAGCTTGTGATGAGGGTAGATGTGTATATCGGCCTTGACCATCATAGGTGACCTAATGGGCGTGACATAGATCTTATCACCTTGTTGCATAGTGTTGCATGTGGCCCTTCTTCGTGGACAAGTGTCACCTAGGGTTCTAAGGCGGTGACACCTTCCCCTTGGTCTCTCTCTTTTCACTCTTGTATATATATCTCTTTCTCCCCATGCAAGAGAACCCTTTTGGTTACCCTTGTATTCTCTCTTTGGTGGACGACCTTGATTTAGAGGAGTCTCTCCCTTAGAGTTTAGAGGATGAGTCCCATGCTTGTGGTGCTTTATTCATCATCTAATTTGGTAAGTCATGATCCTTATCTCCTCTTTCTGTCCTTCTTTCTTCTTTTCTTCCATGGACCTTGGTTACTTTCTTTTCCCTCTCATGCTCTCTTAACCTTGGTTCCATCTTCTCTTTTGGAAGTGTTGTGGTGATCAAGCTTGGGAGATCTTCTTCTACCTTGAGCTCGTAAAGCTTGGAGCTTGGTGGTGATCCTTGAGGCGGGTTATAGAACTCTAAACCCTCTTTGTTATTATCACCCCCTTACTTACTATTTTGATTCTTTATCCTTGGCTTGTTATCCCTTGCTTGTTAGTACTTCCTCCTTGGTGGTTTTGTGTGTTATTTTGAAGGAAGGAATCTTATTTAGTTTCTGCCCTTGTGTTACTCTTTCTTGCCTTGTTAGAACGTGTGTTCCTAGGTTGAAGATGAAGAGGCCGACATGCTTGATAGGTTGATATGTATGAGTGGCTGTCACAACCTGTGATGCCACTGACCATCATGCCTAATGACAGGTCATCACAACCTTGGAGAGGCCTAGGTTGACACATTAGCATGTGCATCCATCATGGCTTGGAGAGTCCTAACTCGACACATTATGTGGTTGATAAATCAATATGCATGGCAGGGTGTTAGCCGTCATGCCTTGATTAGGGTAAACTGTCCTGACCTAGAAGTTCCCTAAACTGAGATGTCTTGTAGAATTAGAGACCTTGCTAACACATGCTTTCATTAGGTTTTGCTTCCTGACATGCATTGATATTGCATTAGCCTGTCATGGCTATGGAAGCTTCTCAAGGAGTTGGAGGCTAACCATCTCACCCTATTTGGGTAGAGACCGATACATCTCTAGGACGGTGTTCCCTGATACCTCTTAAACCATGAAGCCTAGGCCAATGCTAACCCTAACACCTTAGCGTTTCCCATCACAACCTAAGTGTTGTTGTACCCGATACATCCTTGTGTGGTTTCCCGATACACCTTCAAGAAGGGTTTCCCGTTTCACTATCAAGGAGCTAAACTAATACAACCCTAGTGTATGGATAAATCAACACCTCAAGCGTAGATAAAACGTCACCCCTTATGAATTGTAAACCCAACATGTTTGGACAAGATGCCCTAAACTGACATACCTCATGGTGGCTTGTAACTGATACACCAAAAGAGAGTCTAAATTGATACCCTGGGTTGATAAGGTGAGACCGAGATCACATGATGAGGACTGAAGGGTATGCTTGGTTACTCAATGATGCACACATATGAGCAATATATGATATAGAAGGGTGTTGTTTGGATAATGTATTAGTAATGTTAATTGCTTATCCTAAAGTTAGTATAATAAGAAATGATGCTACTATGATTGGTTCATCCCCAATTAAAGAACTTAACCCTAAAACTCTCCAACTATATGACGAGTAATGGATGTGGGGTTTAATGGTTGCATACCCATACAATAACCTTAATCATGGGATAATATGACTCATGTGCTCATGTTAAGGAAAAGTTATAATTTGTGGCAAGTGTCTTCTATATTCCCTTTTCATATATTCATAACTTGTGGAGTAATATTAATGATACTACAATGCGTATACAATGGTGGGTGGTGATTAGTCTTGTGGAAATACATGGTGGAAACCTTGGTGTAGAAATTGTATGACAAGTCTAAAGCCTTTATAGGTGCCTTGTGGATAGCTTTAAGTGATACTCTCTAGTTATGTAGCTAATGGTCTGACTCTCCTTAGTATGATATGTAATTAATGATTGGTAAGAAGTGATAATGTGTGGGTCCCCTAATGATGAAAGGTCTCAATAGTGCAATGGTCAATATGTAACTATAATGCATTATTGTAAATGACATATAAATTGATGAAGATGATACATGAATGAATTTATAATGTGAGATAACTGATACTAATGGTACTGTAAGAAATGCATATCTCCTAATGTTGTCCAAACCTAATCAGACCAGAATAATGGGTTTTAGTGTGTTTAGGGTTTGGTGTTGTAACCATGAAGTATAACCCTAATCAGCTCTATGTGAAGAGCATTGACCCTAACTCAAAAGGCGTGTCATAATGTTAAGTGAGTATATTAGAAAGCATGGTATCTTTCTCTCTTAAATACATGGCTATAACCTAATGGGTTAATCAGGTGTTATGACTTGTAAATACTATGAACATGGTTAAATAATAGAAAGCTATGGTTTTGAACCTTGAAAGGGAACAAGGGAAGTATAAATATGTGAATGTGCATACTTGGTTACACTAATTAATTTTTAGTCTTATACACTCCAGTTATGGGAGGAAGTAAATATCAGAGATGTGAAGTAGAATGATGTTTGGGGACTATATGTGAAATTAGCATGAAGCCAAACCTTAGATTAGAGAACATATGTTTCTTTGCCTTCTCTAACTAAAGGTGTTTAATGTGTTTAACATATTATTTCTCTGAATAAAATGGCTAATTGTTGCTATGGCAAGTACATGTGTTGTGGCATAAGTGATGTGGCATGAGTAATGCTTTTATACCAATGAAGCATGATGAGATGATCATGAATCACAACTGTGATGTGATGGGTCTTAGTACCTAGTGAAGTCTTAGTGCCTGGTTGAGGTGATAACCTCTAGTACTGGAATGAGGGATTGATATCCCAGGATGAAATGATGATGATGATATCCTTATGGCTGGATGTGATACAGTAGCCTTGTCACTGGTAGTGATACAATAGCCTTGTGGCTGGTTGTGATATAGTAGATTTGTGGATGGCAGTGATACAGTGTTTTGAAAGATTTTTTTCTAGTTTGCACATTGTAACTTGATTGATGCTAAAAGATACTGAAATGGCCATGTGCCATAGATCCATTCCAATGTCAATTTTATTGTTGGATGGTGAAATGAGTTTAAATGCATATTTTTGAATATGTGGGGTGCAAGTTGAGTATTTCCTTACATACTTAATATCAGGTTGTGTCATACGACCATGTGTGAGTCGATCTTGATGTTTTCAGGATGGCAATGTGTGAGCCAGTCCTCCTTTTTAGAATGGCCATGCGTGAGCCTATTCTCCTAGTGTCGTTACATGTACCAAGGTGGGATAGATGTTATATGGGTGGCCACATGTGAGCCAACCCCTTTGACATGGCTATATGTCACTTTAGTAGTAGACTGATATGTCTCTATAGTGTTCTCAAGTATTGATCATGAGGTGTGGGAAGGTCATGGATTCTGACTCTTCCATTGACCTTGTATGGCACCGACTTCGACTTAGAATTGGTCGGTGGGATTTGGGTGGTACGATTCAAATCCTCGGGGAATAATAAAATGTGTAATCAGTCATATAGTATAATTGTATAGGACCGAACACGGAAACATTGGATGAAACCCTACATTGCTCTTTGTATTGTTTAGTTTGTAACAATTATACATGTTCTTCATATTCCTTTTAAATTATTTATTACTATAACTGTTCGGTATGTTAATTTGTCTACTTAGTTATTGGTGATAATACTAGAGTTGGCGGAGAGTTATATCTCTCGCTGGGACTGTGTGTCTTACCCGATTGGTTAAACAACTTTTTAGGTAGACATGCATGTCAGGTTAAAGATCATGCAGTTGAAGATAATACGAGAAGAAAACTACACCTAGAGAAAATGGTATATGGATAGTGTCTAGTGATAGAGTCATGTGTGTCGTCCCTGTACACTCAGGTCCTTGGGGGAGTTCTCGATGTGTTTGTGGATATGAGGCTCGATATGCGATTTCTGGCTTGTGTGCCATTATATACATGTGGAACTATTATCTTATGTAACAAGATGTTTGGAATGTGTTGATGTAGCAACTTAAATAAAAGTTATGAAATGCAAGTATTGGTTCTTGTGTAACGATTCTCAGTTCATGGTGCTTGTTGCAAATCGGTTTAAATTTCCAGTGATATTTGGTAATCCATTGTTAATGGTTGATCATGGTTTAAGTTTTGAGTAATCTTGCTTTGTGTAACAATGAGTGCCACAATTTCAGTAGGATCTAACATAAATGACATAAACATGAGATCTTCATCATTATCTTTGAGAAAAATCATATTAGACTGCTTTGACTTCTCTGAGGGTCTCTTTGATTCGACCTCTGGGATAAAAGCTAATAGGACTTGTTGATTTTCTAATGTTCATGTTGTTCTGCTACTATTATTTCTAGATATTTCATATCCCCTAAAAGTTTGTTGATTATCTTCACCATACCCCTCATAACATTCTTAGTCATAGCATCCCTCATATTGATATGTGTAGCATTGTTTCTCATAATAGTCTTCAGAAGCTTGTAAATTGTAATTTTCACAATATTCTTCTTGGTAGGAAGACTTGATATCATAAGGTGTCACCATAATATGAGATGATACATTTGGAAAATTTAATGTAACCACACAATAGACATTGTGAATCATAATGTGTTGACCTCCCCATTTGAAAAAAATAGGAAATGAATTAAAAAATGATAGAAAATGGAAAGGAAGGAAAAAGAACTAAACTAGAAGAAAATAAAAATTATAAAACTAAACTAAATCTACAAAATATGTTAAGGATTTAACTAATTATTATAAAAGAACTAAAAATTACAAACATAATAAATTATAAACAACATTGAAAATTAGAAAACAAACTAGAAAATAGTACTACCAGAACAAAAACTCGGTAGAAGGAGGAGATACACTACCAAAATGGGTCTCGATAGGAAGTTTTGAAAATAATTTACAAAGATCTAAATAAAAAGAAATAAAATCTAAAAATATATTATTGAACAAAAATAAGAATTATAAAATAAGACTAAAAAAATTATAGAGCAAAACTAAATATTACAAAGAAACTAAATTACAAAATAAACTAGAAAGTAGTACTTCCAGAATGAAAACACAATAGAAAGAGGAGATGCACTATTGGAATGGGACTCTGTAGGAAAAATAAATTACAAAAATCTAAGAAAAAATTATGGAACAAAGACTAAGAATTATAAACAAGCCTAAACAATTATAGAACAAATCTAATAATTATGGACAAGCTAAGGAATTATGAAATAAGATTAAAATTATGGAACAAACTAAAAATTATAAAAGAAAACTAAAATTTAAAAAAGAAAAGCAATCCAATATATACAAGTGATTGGGTTGGGAAAACAACATGTGTCGTCCCCAGTAATGACCCTAAATTTGATGTGTGTGGAAAAATCCTAGAGTTTAACCTTTTAAAGAGACAGTCAACTTGTTGCCAGCAATGAATCAACTTTTGGTAGTAAGGTATCAATCCAAGGGACAACAAGAAGATGGTTGAAATCCAAAAGCAATCTCTAGAACAAGAAGGAAAAATATGATTTGTTGAGAGTTTGACAATGTTAAGAACACAAAATAAAATTACGGAAATAAAATTTAACTAATTAAAGATAGAAAGAATTGTGGGACCGAAGGATCACCATAGAAAACTCTATTCCTACATTAGCCCATCAAATTCTTATTTTTAATGATTGAATCAGGATTATGTAGATTTATGTCATGTGGGAGCATGAATCACACAAAGGTCATACTTCTCTCAAACCTGAGGTCATAGAGTTTGAGGATCCTCATCCAACCATCAAACATAAATCTATCATGTGATGACATCAAGAATATGTGATATCTATTTCAAGGTTCTAACCCATGGATCAGGTGATCACGTCACCACATGTTATAATAAATAAGGCAACTAGATAAAAAGATCATAATCTAAATTAAGTGATCGCGTCAAAAATTGTGTTAATTCTTGTTTAGACCCATGATCTCAACATCTACACAATAATATAATCTTCTTAACTATAAAAAGTGCATGGATCAGAAAGTTAAAAGATCATAAAAGAACATCAAGAATCTATGTATTCATTTTAGTTAGGATCGATATAATATTCTTAACTATAAAAAGAGCATGGATCAGAAAGTTAAAAGATCATAAAAGAGCGTCAAGAATGTATGTATTCATTTTAGTTAGGATCCATGATATCAGTATCCCCACGAGAATATATATATATATATATATCCTATAATCGAAGTGAAAACAATTTAGAAAACATCCTTTCATTAAGGTTATGGAGTAAGTACAACTAATGTAGAAATTGAGATATGAGGCTACTCCCAATGTCGTAGTGAGAAGTACTCAAATATAATACAAAAGAACACAATTAGAACAGAAATCCCATAAGAGAGGTAGAAAAAGTGACGAAGAATGTGATATTTTGTTGTTAGATTTTCCCCTCCTTTTATAGGGATAAATGAGAGGCAAAAGTCCTAAAAGTAGGCTTTGTGGTGGCGGCAGCTACTGAATCTTCTTTGAACAAAATTTGACTGCAATAATGGCCTTCGTAAGTCAAATTTTAGTTGGTCTTTAAATATGTTCTTTCCACCACATAAAATTATATGGAATTGGCCAACTTTCCTAGTCAAAGGAGCAATTTTTTTACAAAATTAATTACTTTCCCTCAAATTTAGGGATTTATTGAGTTGTTTCTTTTGATATTTTGACGATGTGCTCTTTGCTACTGGTTCTGCAATGGGAATTTGATTGACCTGTAAGACCACTTGACTGAATGGGAAGTTGTTCAATATAATTTTTTCATGTAAAGCATACAACACATACTTGTACGTTAACTTCTGCCTTGGGATGTAAAAATTATGACCATTTTAGTGTAGGGTATATATATATCAGTACTGTGTGAAGTTGAAAGATCCGGTGCACCTGAGACGACTGGTTGGATGAGTCATTCGATCAATTGAGAGTTCTAGGAGACGGTAGATAGAAAATTGAGCCTCTATATCATGGGTTTTCTTGAGTTTTGGATGGATTTTATCATTTTCCTGCAAAAGGCAGTAAAAACTAGTGAAAACTTCAAGTAAAAGGGGGAAAAACTAAACTAAATATAATGACTTTAAACTAAATAAAAATCTTTAAATGGTCCTAAAAGAGATATCTACAATATGCAAGTAGGATGGATAAATATTACTTATCAAGTGTCATCTATCTCTGAGGTATCCTCTTTACAGAGTTGTAAGAAGTTGTATGTGGACCAATTGATTGGTCTTGCCTAGCGCACCATGACAAGACAACTTTCTCCATGGAAAGGCAAGATAGGCATGTGACCAGCAAGCCATTTTGACTGCCTAGATAATACAAACCTTGAGGAACAATGGATACATGTAAACATACATATCCTAATGATGTTTAAATCAAATGATAATATGAAAGTGCATACAATATTGGAGTCAGATTTCCAAATTATGAACTCAAATATAATTGGAAATGATTATTAACTTGTCAAATTAAGTAGATGGTCTATTAAATTAAGTCATTGTAGGTATATATCTTGTGATCAACGTTGAAAGTATACACTTAGCAAAATGCTACTAGAAAAGAGTCATTCCTGCTTAGCATGAAACATAGCAAGAAATATGTATGTTTCTAATATTTTTTAAAAGGATAATAACAATATTGTACAATCTAACAAGTATTTAAGCTAGAGACAACATGTGAAAATGGCACATGTAATGGCGTTGCAACACTAATGGCTAATTAGGGCCACATGTTGTACAATTTAACAAGTATTTAAGCTAGAGACAACATGCAACAAATAATAAGAATAAGTTTGCATAAGAAAAGAAGAAAGCATTTGATATACTAGTGTGGCCCTAATTAGCCATTAGTGTTGCAACACCATTACGTTAGCCTATAGGAATGTATCATATGTATGAGGGAATCCAACTGACACAAATTTAGAAGTTTGATTCAGTTAATCTCTCTCTCACACAAACACACACACAAAGCGGTCCACCACATACTAAAATGGAAAGGAGATTGAAACCCTAGAAGATGGAAGCGATAAAGTAGGAATAGAATTGAGAGATTGGGAGAGGGAGAGACACAAATTGTGTTTCCTTTCAATTGATTCTCGCTAGTTGAAAATACACAAAGAGAAGCATGTTTATAGGATGACCCAATCACATATCACTGACCTTGTGCTCTATTTCCTGATGGACTTCAACAAAAGATGAACTAATTGCTACTTAAATAAAAACAAAGCACATCTAGACTTATGTATCTAAGATGCTATCATCCAATACCACCCTTGGAAAACTGGATGAGGTATACCAAAGTCCTAGTTTGGGTTGAAGATGTTAAAATACAACCTCCTTCATGGTATTTGTGAATATGTTTACATTTCAATCTTCTAACACACAAAATGATAGTCAATTTTTATGTACTAGGTGTCGGCATGAAAAATTGTATTGATAGTAAGTTTTAGAGCACTGATATTATCCCAAGATAGCATTGTTGGCTTTGAAAGAACAACTTCAAGGTCCCAAAGAAGAAACAAAATCCATGTTATCTCAAAAATAGTTGAAGCTAGCACCATGTACTCTACTTCATAACTTCATTGTGGTGTTGTGATTTGTTTCTTACACTCCAGTACATTCATGTAGCAACCAAGAAGATACAAGTATCCTAATTTACAGTTTGATAGAGGGGTTTATAGTAACGTCACAAGAAAGTGTGATTTTTAAGTACCATAGGATTTTTTTCACTAGTAAAAAATGACTTTCACAAGGTGAATCAAGGTGTTGACATGTTATGTTAACATCATAGGCAATGTTAGGGAACATGAAAGTGATACACTATAAACATCCCACTAGTCTGAGATACAGATGAGGATCCTTTAGAAATGCAACTAGTTTCTGATTATGATAGTAGAGAGAAATGGGTGTAGAAACTAACTTACTATCCATCATGTCATATTGGTTTAAATCTTCCATAATGTATTTTACATGACTTAGGAGCAGGCTTGATTGTTGATGGAAGACTTGAGTAACCTAATATTTCATTAATTGAAGGTATTATTGAGGCCTTGTTTAAGAGTTTGTAGAAAAATAGAGTTATTTAATATGAGGATGATATGGTCAACAGACAACCAAAGGTAAATAACAAACTACACAAACCAATGAATAAAAAGGAATCAAAAGTGTTGCAAATAAATTCGTAGACAAATGGATATTCACTTAGTTTGTTGAACCTAGCTTTTGGAGCTTGTTTTAATCCATATAGAACTTTATTAAACTTGAAAAAAAATAGGATGTGTAGAACGTGTGAAACCAGGTGGTCAATATATATATATATATATGTTACAAGGGTAAGAACAACTTGCATTGTAGTAGCCTTGCATACTATAGGTTTAAATATAATCACTACCATCTTCTTGACTATAATCCTTGGCTACTAGTCTTTCTTTCAGTCACTCTATAGAGGCAAAAAAATTAATGTGATTTATACACCCATTTTGACCCAAGAATATTAATAAACTTTGGTCAAGGCACTAGAAACCATATATTGTTGTTATGAATTGTGGTCAGTTTATCTCTCATGGTAGGAACCCCATTTAGAATCTGTAAGAGAATTTCATATAGTCTTAGGTAGAGAGGACGTGAGCTGAGATGATAAAATATACTTTGGGTTCGCTTAGTGGTCTCGTTATTAAGTTTGGTAAACATGGGATGAGTGTTAATGTTGAGTTAGCATGCATGGCACGTTAGGTATTTTAACACTCATACGTGATCTATAAATAGTACAATTAGAATTAAGACAAGAAGAAGAATAATTTTCTCTGTGTATAGTGTCAACAAATCATACATCATTAGAACATTCTGATAGATTTATGTGGATCTTCAACATTATATATGAAGCAATAATGTCCCAACTATTAGAACTATGTTTGAAGGCATGCTGTTCAATATCATTTTATGAGGCATTTGTATGTGTGTCAAATGCAAGAGGATATGCAATAAGTGTATTGTATGCATATAAGGCTGGTTGTATATTTGAGATAGGGAAAATGTCAGTAAAAACTGGTGCATGATCTGTGAAAAATTTGTCATCAATTTTAAAGTAATCACAACGTCATGTTTCTCATGTATCTAGATCAGTATGACTGTGAGATCAATGCTAGTGTCTAGAACACTCAGAAACTAGTAAAATATGTTTAACTCTTTGAGGGATACATTTGGTGGAATACAATACTTGTCAAGAAAGGAACTTGTATTGAACACTATGTGTCTAGACAAATATGCATGGTTGGAAGAGACATGAAGACATATGTATCCCTTGTAGGTGTCACTGTAACATAGAAAAAAACAGGGTAAAGACCTTGGCTGAAGTTTGCATTTAGTACAATCTCTTCAGAAGGGACAACACAAATAGCCAAAAGATCTTAACAAGTTAGACCAAGTTATTTGTTGTACAACTTCTACATTGGACTGACAAAATCATGTGTCTTGGATGGCAATCGATTGATAATATGAACATAAAAAATAAATGCTTAAACTGATATTAATTAGGGACTTTGAATCTAGGAGATTGTCAGTCCTAATTCAACAACATGACGATTCTTTCTTTTATCCAGACCAACTTTCTCATGAGTATGATGGCAAGTTAATTGATGTGTAATTCCCTACTGAAGCATAAAAGCTTCTTTAGTTTACAAACTAACCTCCCCGATCAATAGCAAGACTTTGAACTGGAGTCTGAAATAGGTTGGAAACCATCTTGTAGAAGAAAGGGATTTGTCTTTTAAAGGAAAGAACCAACATTGTCCATAATATTTGTCCACAAACAAAGCATAATAGAGATATCCATTTTTTGATATAACAAGAGACTTTTACCAATAGATCACATCATATATTTGCAACAGTCTTAGTTAATTTGACATGTTTATTTGAAAATGGTAATTTTTAACTTTTACCAAGCATACAATCATTATAGAGTTTAAGTTCTTTATTCGTTGGGGATAATTATCATATTCTTCTTCATATACATATGTACTTAAGTAAGTAGATGTCCTGCCCTCTTGTGCTATATTATTAATATACCTTCTTTCCCTTTGAAAGTGAAAAAATCCTTGAAACTCGATGTGATAATGGTGTATGTTCCTCCTTTAAGTGCTCCCTAAGCCAGTTGTAAGGCCCCTGAACTAGCTTAATGCTAACTTGTGCTTACCTTGCTTAATGAGATGCTTAGAACCTTTCTATAATCCTTTGGGATTTTTTTTTTATCATGTGACAAGCCTATGTTTCAAGTTTGGTCCTATTTGAATATTGTTTGAGCTATGTCTGCTAGTTTTGGACTGAAATGCAATTTACCATAATATGGGGGTTATTGCAATTTTTCACCTCTAGAGTGTTCCTTCTCCATCTTGACATCATCTAGAGGATAGAGAAAGAGGTGGGTGCCTTGTTTGAGCCTTTTTTGAGTGATGGCACCCTTAGTGGTGATTAGGGTTTTGTAGGGATTAGTGTGTGATGACCTATGTGCACTTTGTGGGTTGTCTCGACCTAGGTCACAATCAAGGGCATGTTTTGTGGGTGTCACAGTCAAGACACCTTCCCTAGGTGTGGTGATCAGGACCAAGATGGTCTTGGGTCGAGATAGTTTCTTTGGTGAAGAGTGTCTTGACCTAGGGTATGTGTGGTGACCCTTTGTCTTGACCAAGTGATGTTTTGTTGTTGATGTCGCGACCATGGATGATGTTCCTTGGTTGGTTGTGCCCACAACATGTTGGGTAACCCAAGAGGTCGAGAATCAACATAGGTTATATCACCACCTCATGCATGAGTGTTTTAAGAGGTTTTATGTTGGTTTCTTTGATGGACAAGTGTTCCTTCCGTGTTCTAGTATGTTGACACCTCACATGCCTTACTTCCTTCCTTCTTTGGGTATATAACCCCTTTTCTTCATTTGTGAGCAAAGTTTTCGTCCTTACTCTCTTCCTTATATCTTGTGGCCGACCTTGGAGCTTGGGGACTAAGGAGATTAGATCCGAAAGCTATGGTGGCCGACCAACCTTGCTTGAAGAAGGATTCATGCTAGATCAACTCATTTGGTGGTGATTTTTGGTGAATATTCTCTTGGTAAGTGGTTCTACCTTGTTGATCACATTCTCCTCAAGAAACACCCCTCATCATCTTCTTCCTCCTTGGTCATGGACTGTAGATCACCCATGGTGGCCTTTTGAGAAGAACTCCTCATCATAAGGGGTCATAGACTATGTATTGACATGGTGAACCCGAGTGCAAGGAGGATTCCTTCTCTTTTTTTTTTTTTTTTTGGTTCAACCTAGGGTTTCTTACCCTCTTTCTTGAGCTACTTCTTAATCATGGTGTTCCTTTTTTTTGAAAGATTTGGTGGTTGAAGTGATAATCAAAGTTGGGGCTTCTTTCCTTATCTTGGACCTTTTGATCATTGGAGCTCAGATCACCACAAAAGGCGGGTTATATAACTTTCCCTTCTTCTATTTTGGCACCATAATCATGCTTGTTTGCTGTTGTTACTATCTTTAAAATATGATCTTAACATGATAAAAAAAAGTGATTATGAATTAGGGTTTGATCAGTGGTGATAGTCTTATGAAATTTGCTTCTATCTTCCTAACCCTAATTTCTCTTGTACCCAATTTTGCGATAAATACAAAATCAATATTTTTCTAGCCTTGGTTATTGATTTCTATCTTTTGAATGGGATTCGGGTACCTTAGTGTAACATGAGTTTTAGTACTGTTTGATAGGTGTGATACATGGGTAATCTCCTCTCTTAATGAGGCTCTATTGTATAGAATTCTATCATGCTCAAAAGACGTCGATGATCTCCTTTGTATGGCAATACTCCCATTGTTTGGAATGATAATTACTTAGTGATAACCTACATATTTGGTTATGGTTTATACCTGATTTTAGGATGGTTATAGGTTCTTGTGGCCGATTAACCTTGGTGGACATTACACATATTTTTTAGTCTCATATGTTTGGCTTGTGGTTGATAACCATGATTTATTTAGAGAGGATGAAGGTGATGACCCTACAAGTATTACAATACTTGGTGTTATTAACTTTATGGTTGAGATGGTAAATGACGTACTTATGATTATAGGGTTATGACTTTGTAGCATTCTCATGTAGGTTTCTCTCTTTCTAAACCCTAAATCCATATACTCGATTCTTAAAGTGTTCTTGAGAGAATGACCTTATATGCATCATAAGCTTTGGTTTAATTACCATGTACTGAATTTTGGTCATCAAGTTTCCCTTAGAATTATGGATAATTTCCTATACATATTAAAGATCAACCTTCTCTCTCCTGATTGGTTTGACTTGATGGCCTTCATGGTGACTTGTTCAATGGTTTGTATAGTCTTGATTCCTAAAGTTTGAGTATAGTGACTATTGGTATTCTTGATGTTTAGATTTCCATTTTAAGTCAAGACATATGTGTCTCTTGATGACTTGAGGTTGAAACACCCATGTATGTATGTGGATCGAGACACTTTGACATGATGAGGTCAAGACATGTTGGGATGATGGTTGTGACGTCCTATTGTGATCGTCAAACACAACACTTTGTTGAGATCGTGGGCGCAATGCCATGTTTTAGTCCTGACATTTGCTTGTTTATGGTCGTGACATAGTGTTGATGTTGGTCGTGACATTGCGCTGAGTTGGGTCACAATGTTGTGTTGAGTTTGGTCACGACATTGCATTGTTTTGGTCGAGACACCATGCTATGAATTGAGATCGAGACACATGTAGTTGTAGTGGAGACATCTTGTTGAAGGTAGGTTGTGACACCATGGTTGGACATGGTCGAGACACCATGGATGTGGGTGGTCACAACCCACATGAATTGTGGTCGCGACATACACATGAATGGTGGTCGTGACATGCATATGGTAGGTGGTCGCGACCCATGTGTGATGGGTGGCCGCGACACATGGATGATGAAGGGTTGAGACATATAGTTGAACACATATGTAACTTATGTATATGAGTAATGATTCATGTATATTGTTGTTTAAATGATTTTTGGTTAACCCTAACCATGTTAATTAATCCTAATATGGTCCAAGAAAGTAGGAAATGTAGTACCTAGGGCTTGGTGATTGAATAAAGTTATAAATCACTAATCAGAAAAATAATGAACCCTAACCCTAATGTTGGGTCATGTGATGTGTTTATTTCTATCTCTTGAAGTGGCTATCATATTATGATGTTTTCTCTATCCTATTGGTATAGTTCTAACCTTGTAGAATAATTTAGTATCATAGATTGTGTATATTATGAAGATGACTGAATGATACTAGATGATGTCTACAAGCCTTGATGAGGTGCACCACAATTGTAAATATGTGAATGTGCGTACTTAGATATAATATGTAGTGCTTAACCTTAATATACTCCAACTTGTGATGAATATAGAGATTGGCAAATAAATAATGTCATAAAACATTATGTTGTTAAGCAAGAAACCCTAACCCTAATTGAGGGGACATATGATGTATTGTTTACATTGCTTAAAGTGTTTAATATGATAAGATAATGTGAGTATTCTCTCTCCATTTATGTAATGTTAATTTTACAGGAAAGATGATAATCATAGATAATGATTTCTATGATGTAAATGTGATGTGATACAGGTGATGTTTATATGCCTGAATAGGCATTATGTGATGGTTATCATAGCTAATGATTTCTATAATACAAGTGATGCTTATATGCCTGATAAGGCAAGATGAGACAATAGTGAGTTACATGAATAATGTGATTGGTCTAATGACCTAGAGAAGGCTTAATTCCTAGTGTGAGGTTATATCCTCCAGTGATGTGATAATAGTGATCAGATTGATATGGAACTATTTAACAAGTGATGATGTTGATGGTATTATTTAAGGTAGTGATACAATATTGTATTGAGATGATGTGATAAGTTCACACTTTATACACTTATATCTTCTGAAGTTGTTTCATAGTTATGCTTGCTAGATTGAATTAGGGTTTTGTATGTCCACTTGTATGATGGAGCCTTAACACACCCACCTAGCATAACTAATGAGGTGAAACCTTAATCATGTAGTTTCCCTATGCCATAGATCCATCTTCAACGTTAGTATTTAGTTGGATGGTGAAACGAGTAACTCCTACAGGCAACTCAGAGCGCATATTATTGAATATGTGAGGTATCATTGAAGGTATCTCCCTATATACTTAAATTGTTGAAATAGTGATGTGATGTTTATTATAGAACGGTCATGCGAGATCCTATTCTGTAGCGTTGTGCCATGTACCAAGTCGGGATAGTTGTTTTGCAGGACCATAGCTTTGACTATGAGTTGTTGTCTTCACAAGACTATAGTTGTGGCTATAAGTTGTTGTCTTTTCCATTTGACTATACGCCACTATGTTGCATACTCGCGTTGACCGAGTAGTGTTGATGACGATCATATACTCCAACTCTTCCATTGATTTTGTATGGTACTGATTTTGATTTCATAGTGGTTAGTTGGATTTGAGTGGTATGCCTCAAATCCTTAGGGAATAATAATTAAACATGTAACACATCTGTGTATTATTAGTGCTTAGGGTCACATGAAAATAACATTAGATGACCCCCTTGTTGTGTTTCTTATATTGTTTAGTTTATAATAGTCATACATTTTCTTCATATTCCTTCTTAAAACATAAGATGATCTATTATTTAGTGTAGATGCCCTAATTGCTTAAACTATGATAATTTCTATGTTTATATCATTGAGTTGAATCTGCTTATCAGTTAATAGTATAATATCCTATTTTAGTTATTTGTACTTATAAAAGATGGTGGCAGAGAATTATATCTCTCACTGGGATGTTTGGTCTAACCCCATGGGTTCAACATCTTTTTAGGTGCATATTCATGATGAGATAAAGTTTGTGGGGCTGAGAGACTGATAAAAAGTGGAGATGTAACCGTTGAATCATGGATACCCTGCTAGTGTCTAGTAATAGAGTCATATGTGTCGTCCATGTATACTCAGGTCCTTGGGGGTGTTTTTGTGAATTTTGTACATCGATTTGAGATTATGGGTCATGTCATGGTAGTATAGACATGATTTGTATACTTGAGTAGATGTTTATATGTAACAAGTTGTGTCTAGTTAGTGAGTGAACAATGATGTGTAATACCTTTTCATATGAATGAAATACAAGGACATCAGTTTATGGCTTAAATTGTGAGTTGTTCAGCTTGGGATCCTATTATGATATCAGGTTTAATTTACCATGTTTTGTGGTAATTTTGTTATCGGTGTTAATTTCATGCTTTGTTTTGAGTAATCTTGCTTTGTGTGACAAAGGGTGTCACATTTGGTGGTATCAGAGCTATAGGTTTGCTGAGTCTACAGGGACAATAGGACTAGGATTGTGATGATGTCTAAGTTGAAAACATGATATGATATATTATGCATATTACCTAACCTCAATACTCGAGTTCCCTGGACATGTATTCAAACAAGGAAGGAATGGTAAGTATGGAATTCTTAGATTGATTTCTTCCTGATTACTATGATCAAGTAGTCATTTAGAAACAATCTAATGATCATGACAAAACATGAATCACGGTGTTAATACCTCTAGATCACCCAAAAGAAGATAAGAAATGCATCATAGCCTACCAAAACATTAAGTGTTTGGTGATTAAAAGAGAAAGATATAACTCCATGAAACTTAAATCTGAGAATAAGTAAGCTACGAGAAGTTCTTGAAATTGTAATTTCAATGAGTTTATAATGCAAAAGACAGATAAATCTATGTCAAAGAAGTAAATCAAGGTGTAAAATCCATGTATAACAGAGAGAACTCTTGAAATAAATATGAAGGAAGGAGATTAATAAGAACAAATAAAGAATGAGTAAAGTGGAACCTGAGTTAACCTCAGACCAACCTGTGTATAAGAAAGTGTAAGGTACAATCCTTATGATGTGTGAAAGAAAAATAAGGGAGAAATCCTTATTCAATATGGAACATGTGAAAAATAATGATCTATCTCTTGATGAGAAGTTGTGAAACGTGGTAACACCTTGGAATATACATGAAAATGATGAGAAAAAAAATAAAGAAAGAGTAATGATAAGTATTCATATTTAGAATTTCTATGTTGCTGGCAAGGAAACAAAGATGAAATAGGTCATAATAATATATTAGTAGTGGTTGACCTGTGTAATAACAAAAGAAAGTTGGTAATCTCCTTCTCCTTGTTAACAATCCCGGGGTGGTTTTGTGGTGATAAGGGAAGTATGTTCCCTTTGTATACTTTCCTTCCAGGGATGTGACGTTCAAGTGAGTCTTATATCACCTGATGTGCATGGTTTTGAGGTGACCTTAATATGGATACTTTGAAAAGTTTAAGTTGAACTTGGACTTTAGTTCCAAGACAGTGACAATTGTGAATGATGATGTTTTGTGGATCATCCATAATGATAGGAAAATTATTTTGACGTGTCTAGTATCGATAGAGACAATTGAAAATCTGAATAGATAGGAATGTGAAGTGTTTTGGCATATGTGATGGATACCAAGGTGAGGAATACTAGATCCAAGAGGTACCAGATGTATGTAAGATCAAGGACATGTGTTGTGATGAGACAATAAGTGTTTTTATTCCTAAGAAGATTTACTTTGAGATCAATCTAGTTATAGGTGCCCAATCTATAGTATAAACATCATATGTTAGGGGTTCATGCATCATATAGAATGATGTAAGCAAAGATGCAATAGTTAAATAGACAGTTGCAAGATTTTCTTGGGAAAAGAGTTATATAATATCTTGTGAAATATCAAGTAATGGTTTAGGTTGTAGATACTTTGATTAGAAATATTTCATGTTATCATTAGTTAAGCAGTCATAATCGTATTCTTTAGTGTGCCCTAAGGGTGACATGAACCAATGATGGTAGAATTGACTCCATCATCCAATGATAACATGATGCTTCACAAATGATGGTGGTTCAGGTTACCACACAATAGTGTAACAAAGTACCATGAGTTTCTTTAATTGATCCATAAACTGATGGTTCCTTTGGTTATATGTTCCAAGGGTTATTCCTACATATCAATCGATAGTTTTGAAATGTTAAATCTAATTCAATACTTGTGAATGAATGCTATAACAATCAATGGTTTACAATCAAGTTGATAATATAAATCTTTGGTTCTAATAATGAAAATTTGATTGTTAATGCCTTTAAATTTGTAGCCTTACCTTTTCCCTCAGATAAATATTTTAAACTTCAAAATTTGTGGATATTACCATGTGATATTGCAAGGTTGAGAAGGTGACTCGCTAGTTAAAGTTGTCATCTGATTTGTACAAGATATGTACATTGTTTTTATGTTGAGAAAGTATTACTTGACATAGAGTTGACTCTACAACCAGTATTTGTGGAGTTATTTGGGGGTGTATCCTATGTGACAAATCTTGTGTTAATCTTGAATAAAGGACAACATGTTGGTTATAGTTTAATGACATCACTATGACATAGAGGATGACATGTGTGAGTTTAAGGACGTGATGCTTGGGATGTATCTATCTCTTCTTGCATAGGATTTTGAGGGAGAAATCCTTCTTAGGGGTTTATAGTTGTAAGGGCCTTGACCTAGCTTAATGCTAACTTGTGCTTACCTTACTTAATGAGATGTTAAGAACCTTTATTTAATCCTTTTGGATGTTTTTTTATCATGTGACAAGCTTATGTTTCATATTTGGTCCAGTTTGAATGTTGTTCGAGCTATTTTGCTAGTTTTAGACCAAAATGCAATTTACTAAATATGAGGGTTTTCTTGCAATTTTTCACCTCTAGAGTGTTCCTTATCCTTATTTACATCATATATAGGATATAGAAAGAGTTGGGTGCCTTGTTTGAACCTTGGTTTATTGATGGCACCCTTAGTGGTGATTAGGGTTTCTAGGGTTTGGTGTGTGATGACCTATGTGCACCTTGTGGGTTGTCTCGACCTAGGCCGCGATATAGGGCATGTTTTGTTGGTGTCATAGTTGCGACACCTTCCCTAGGTGTGACGGTCATGACCAAGATGGTCTTGGGTCAAGATAGTTTCTTTAGTGAAGAGTGTCTCGATGTAGGGTATGTGTGGTAACCCATTGTCTCGACCAAGTGATGTTTTGGTGTTAATGTCGTGACCATGGATGGTGATCCTTGGTGGGTCGCATCTGCAACCATGTTGGGTGATCCAAGAGGTCGAGACTCAACATAGGATATATTACTACCTCATGCATGTCTGTTTTAAATAGTTTCATGTTGGTTTATTTGATGGACAAGTGTTCCTTTGGTGTTCTAATAAGTTGACACCTCATGCATGCCTTATTTCCATCCTTCTATTGGAATATAACCCCTTTACTTTATTTGTGAGCAACATTTTCAGCCCTATTATCTTCCTTCTCTCTTGTGGACGACCTTGGAGCTTGGGGAGTGAAGGAGATCAGATCCTAAAGCTATGGTGGTTGATCAAACTTGCTTGAAGAAGGATTTGTGCTAGATCAAATCGTTTGGTGGTGGTTTTTGGTGAATCTTCTATAGGTAAGTGGTTCTACCTTCTTGGTCACGTTCTCCCCATGAAACCCCCATCAATTTATTCTTCCTCATTCATGCATTATAGATCATCCATGGTGTCCGTTTTAGAAGAACTCCTCATCATAAGGGGTCATAGACTATGTTTTGACATGGTGAACCCGAGTGAAAGAAGGATTCCTTCTCTTTTTTTATTTTTTCTTTTAGTTCATTCTAGGGTTTTTCCCTCTTTCTTGAGATACTTCTTGATCATGGTGTTCCTCTTTTGTGAGGATATTTGGTGGTTGAATTGCTAATCAAAGTTGGGGCTTATTTCTTTCTCTTGGAGGATTTGATCATTGGAACTAGGATCACCACAAAAGGCGGGTTAAATAAATTTCCCCTCTTCTATTATGGAACCATAATCATAATCATTTGTTGTTGTTTCTATCTTTGAAATATGATATTAACATGCTAAAAGATGTTATTATGAATTAGGTTTTGATCTGTGGTGATAGTCCTATGAAATTTGCCTCTGTCTTTCAAATCCTAATTTATCGTGTACCCGTTGAGATAAATACAAAATGGACATTTTTCTTGCCTTGGTTATTGATTTCTATCTTTATGAATGGGAATTTGGGTAACTTAGTGTAACATGAGTTTTAGTACTATTGGATAGTGTTAGACATGTGTAATCACCTCTCTTAATGAGGCTCTATTGTATTGAATTCTACCATGCTTAAAAGATGTCGATGATCACCTTTGTATGGCAATACTCCCTTTGTTTGGAATGAGCATTCCTTGGTGATAACCTACTAATTTGGTTATGGTTCATCCCTGATTTGAGGATGGTTATAGGTTCTTGTGGATGATTAACCTTGGTTGTCATTACACATGTATTTTAGTCTCACATGTTTGCCTTGTGGTCGGTAACCATGATTTATTTAGAGAGGATGAAAGTGATGACCCTGCAAGTATTATAATAATTGGTGTTATTAACTTTATGGTTACAATGGTGAATGAGGTCCTTATGATTTTAGGGTTATGAATTTGTAGCATTCTCATGTCGGTTTCTCTCTTTCTAACCCTAAATCCATATAATCAATTCCTAAAATCATAAGGACCTCATTTACCATGTAGTTTGATTATACATCACTGCATTGCAAACTCGTGTTGATCGAGTAGTGCTGGTGATGATCATGGAGGTTGGATCTTCCATTGACCTTGTATGGTACTCATTTCAATTTTGCAGTGGTCAGTTGGATTTGAGTGGTATGCCTCAAATCCTCAGAGCATAATAATTAAAGATGTACCACATCTGTGAAGTATTATTACTTAGGGTCACATACGAATAACATTGGATGACCCCCTTACCATGTTTCTTATATTGTTTAGTTTTTAACAATTATACATTTTCTTCATTCTCTTTATTAAAACATTAAATGATCTACTATTTAGTGTAGATGCCCTATTTGCTTGAACTGTGATAATTTCCATGCTTATATCATTGAGTTGAATCTTCTTATCGAATAATAGTATAATTTCATGTTTTAGTTATTTGTGCTTATAATAGATGGTGATGGAGAGTTATATCTAGGGCTGAGCATCAGTCCAAAACCAGACCGGACCGTACCGCAGACCGAATTTCAATAATATATGGACCGCAGACCGGACCGTTTCATGGTAGGACCGGACCGGGATCGGACCGTTTTGTGCTAAGACCGGACCGGACCGTTTGGACCGTAATCAGCCTTTTTTACTTGTTTTACAACTTATTTAATTGTACAAAGTTGATAATCTTAGTCACTTCTAACAATTATATAACTTTAGTATCAAACATTTATACTAGTAGTGCTTATATATGTACTTTATTTGTAGTTATTATAGAATACACCTTCAAATATATATGAATTTTATACAAAAGTCAATCTGTGGTCCGGACCGGACCGAACCAGACCGGACCGAAGACCGAACTTATCGAAATTCCTGGACCGCGGACCGGACCGAACTCAAAATGGATCGGACCGGACCGGACCGAATTGAGCAGTCTGGTCCGGTTTTGCGGTCTGGACCATTATTTGCTCACCCCTAGTTATATCTCTTGATGGAACGTTTGGTCTCACCGTGTGGGTTCCACATCTTTTTAGGTGTATGTGCATGATGAGATAGAGTTCATGGGGCTGAGATGGATAACAAGTTGACTTGTAACTGTTAAATCATGTATATGTTGTTGGTGTCTAGTTTAATAGAGTCCTATGTTTCATCCATGTACACTCAGGTCCCTGGGGGTGTTTTTGCGAATGGTGTATATCGATTTGATATTTTGGGTCATGCCATAGTAGTATAGACATGATTTGTATACTTGAGAAGATGTGTATATGTAACAAGTTGTGGCTAGTTAGCCAGTAAACAATGGTGTGTAACACCTTTTGATATGAATGAAATACAAGTAACATTAGCTTATGGCTTCAATCCTGAGTTGTTCATCTTGGGATGCAATTATGAGATCGATTTTAATTTACCTTGTTTTGTGGCAATGTTGATATCAGTGATAATTCCACTCTTTGTTTTGAGTAATCTTTCTTTGTGAGACAAAGGGGCGGTGTTTTGTGGTTCTACAAATGTTTGTTCAGAAATATATTTAGAAAGAACATGAAATAGAAGGGAAAGTCATGTGTGAGCTGAGAAACAAATAACAGATTCCAGTGTGTGCTAGGGACAATTAGGACTCTAGGTAAAGGAATCATAGTAATATGAGTAATGTATGTGCTTCCTATATGTGTAATCGGTATAAAGTGACATCTTCTATCATTATCTAATCAAATCATTGATAAGAGATGATGTTTATTGTAATGACCCGTGTTGAAATTAGTCATGTAATTTAGGATTTACTTGGATGATTGTATGCTTAACTAAGTTGATCATTGTTTAAAGCTTGATTAATGATGGTAGTTAAATTTTGATGTTTTAAATATAATGAGAAGGTTTAATCATACTTTGATTCACATAGTTAGGGTTAAGATTTGGAAACCCTAATCGGCCCAAATTAGGGTTTTGATGACATATGAATACACAATTTGATAAGTATAGTGTCTCACAATATGATGTTTAGTATTTTATGTATAACTCTAATTTAATTCAAATTTGTATATCATTTTGGATATCTCAAATGTGAACACCATTGAAACATATCAGAATTTTTGAAAAATATTCTGACCTATTTGTCGGACCATATTTTCAGATTGATATAGCAGTGTGGTAATTTAATTTTATATTTATATTAGTATATCTAATTGATCAAAAAAATTTACTGTAGTTCATAAACTACATTATAGACACACTATTAAATTGGGGTAATTTTTGGATGATATTTGATCTCTACAGAGAGGGGTGTCGGTCAAGTTATGTGAAGGACACACTCGACCGACCATGCTGCAGACTGCAATATAATAGTGTAGTATTTGATTTTTAGTTATTTATTGGTAACTACAAATGATCTAAAATTTTTACTTTTGCTTATAAACTCAATTTCAGACATTTTTTTAAAGTTTCATAATTTTTGGATGATTTTTGAGTACTGAAAAATGTGTTTTCGGTCAAGTTTATAACTTAGCTGACCAACCAGTTTGAGCAAAATAAAAATAAAATGAAGGGCTTGTTTGATATTTTTCTAGGCACCTCAATTCATCTATATGACTAACCTAACACACAAGGAGCTCTCATAACTCATCATTCCTGTCAAAGAAATGAAATTCTTGAGAGAGAGGAGAGCTAGGGTTTTGAGAAGAGAAAGTGGTGGAGATGTTGACCTAGGGTTTCTCTATCCAAGGTATGATGAAATCAAGTAAATTTAGCTTCTTTGCAAAGAATTTCATGGTGAATCTTCTCGCACATGTCAATATTGTGTTCCTTCTCTGATTTGATTCAAAATCACATCAAATCTCCCCCTTTTCTCACTATTTCTCTTCTAATTCCCATTTCTAGGGTTTCTGAGTTAAGAGGAGAAAGAATTGGATTCATTTGCTAGTTTGATTGGGTTTCCAAAACTTCAGAGGTTGACCTACATTTTTAAGGTGCTTGGAACCTGAGGTGAGTGTTTTTCTCCCTCCTAAGCTTTGTATTCATGTTGAAAGGCTAATTCTATCCAGCTAAAACAATCAAAAACCTTATTTGTATGTGTATGTGATTGGATTTGATTTAGGAAAGATATCGGGGGATCCAATTCTACTGATTTTAATTATTTCTCATTGATTGGAACTTAATTAGTTCATGATGTATTGATTGAGGATCCATGGGTATTCTTATGGGTAGATGACTATGCTATTTCATGTGAATTTTGCCTAAAAACCTGCCCAATGGCCAATATTCTTAGAACTGAATTGACATGTATAAAATCATATTTAAATTGTACTAGATTGTATTATACAAGTGTATGGTGGAATGTTAATGGAATTGAATGACCACATATCCTGATTAGGATTTGTGTTGAGGAAGTGAATCTAATGAGTCAAATAATCATTGTATACTTATGATTGATGAATGAAATGTGTGAAAATGGAAAATAGGGTTTCCATGTTTGTGAATAACCCTAATGAACCCTTGAGTCATGATTGGATTATTGAATGATATGATTCTTATGATATGTTGAACTACAGAATGACTTATTGAAAACCCGAAAAGTATATTATTAAGACGATTATGAGTGATAAAGCTAGAACTTGTATATGATGTTGTAAATGTGATCAAATGTTAAAGTTGAAAGTATTAATACTTCAATTGAATATAATGAGTCTTACTTATATCATCTAAGTCTAATGAATTTGTTTTAGTATAATAAAGAATGATCATTGTTGATTATGGGAATGACATTAGAAGTCAATGACATGGTACATTTATCTAAATATAAGAAATGATATGAAGAAAAAATGTATTGATGGTGATGGCAAGTTAAAGATGAAACTAATAAAGTTATTATGATGAAGTCTTTAATCCTTTGTTTTAATTACATGTGGCTTAAGCCAAATTGAATGAAACATACTAAAACTAGAATTTGATGGATATCAATGAAAAGAGAAGTATTGTATATCAAGTGAGTTAAAAATGATTGGTTCCAATAATTTAATGAACATGACATGAGAGAAGTTGAGATTAATGAATATGAATTGAAGGAAAAAGATGAGAATTAGTGGATGAATTTAAGAAACAAACTCTAACCCTAAAATGTTGAGCTAGATGGTGCTAATGAATAACAATCTCAAATGAGGGATTAAGGAATGTACATAATTGTTATTTAATTCAATTAAAAGATGAGGTTCAAGCATTTGAATTGAATTACAAGAATGTGTTCTTAAATTGTGATTGTTTGATAGAATACTTGTACTATGAGAATGAACTATTTTGATGGAATTCAAATGATAATCAACATGTGTTGATTAGTATCCCCATATGAAGAATGTGAAATAAAAGAAGAAGAGAACTAAGTCTGTTATGCATGTGTATGCATGCAATTTATTTACATCTATTGAGATTGGATGGAACAAGAATGTGACAACCTCGATTTTCTCTCTCCTTTACTATACTTTTTATTTCTCAATTAGTAACCCAAATCACTCAATTGGGTCATATCATATAGTTGGAATGATATTATGACCCAATTTAATTAAATCGTCATGCAATTTCCCAATATGTGACTTATATATGCCAATTAAAATAAGAGCCATTCTTTAATCTATAATCATATTGCAATTAATATCGGACACCCTTGCTATGATCTTTTACACTTCCAATATATATATCATGTTGTATATCTCTCAATTTTGAATCCAACGATGGAAAAATCACCCTAATCGGTCCTTTGTAGCCCAAGTTATGATATTTTGAAGACACTTTGATTGGCTTTGATTTAATATTTACTTTTGCCCCTTTGTTGTAGCTTTGGGCCGGCCCATTAGGGTCCTTGAGAGGGCGCGTGACCCAGCAGCCACCTTTCCCACTCCCAAACCCTAGTGCGACCCTATTCTCAACTGTCAGATCTTTCCTCTTAGGTTTGGACCCAATCTGACGACAGCTGGCTTGTCAACTTCATCCAAACCTTGAGCCGATGCAATGGGGGCGGCTGCATATTTTGGCACCACCAGCAGCCTCGTTCTTCCATCGTTTGTCTATTTAAGACCTTGAAATCTCTTTGCTCTCTACTCCGGTCCTTTCCCCTCCCTTTTCACTCATGTTCGTGCCCTAGAGCGCCCTCCCCAACACCGCTTGCGGTGGCCGCATCTATGATGTTGCCATAGCTCCGGCGGAGCACAACTCCTAACCCAGGCCATGTGCAATGGCGTTTGGGGTTCCTTTAGCTTCGCCAGCCACCCGTGCAACCATCCATATTCTCCAAACCTGGGCCCGACCTCACCTTCTCCATCTCCCCTTCTCCAGCAGCTCGGCGTCGTCGCACAACAGGTTGCAGACACGAGCAAGGCCGCCCACCTCACGCAATCGTGTGCAAGAGAGAAGAGCCCGCTGGGCTTGGCCAGCATACCCTGGGCATGGACCAAGGCCGGCGTTATTGCTACTTTTGGAGCCAGCCCAGGTCCAGGAGACCAGTGCAAGGCACCCTCCAGGAGGAAGCGTGTGGTGCATCCATAGCCTCTAATCTAGAATCAAATGGCCCAGAAATAATCACATCAAGGTAATCTTGCTAAAATCCTAATAAATGCAAGGAATGTCTGATTTCTACAAATAAATAGTCCTTTTTTGTTAGAAGAAAAAGACCTACAACATGAGCTTATTTCTAGACCCTGAATCTTCTTATAGTTTCCTTATATTGCTAAAGATGTAACCTTTGACCACTTCGAATATGCTTAACACATGATTATGATTAATGATTGGATCTTGATGCTCGATCTACCCCCGAATCCTTAAATCAGTACTTGTGATATATACTTGAACTAAATGAAGGTCCTACTCTCCCTATTGTTCATCACAACCCTTTTTGTGCATATGTGCTTAGTTTGGACTTTAATGATGAACGTTACGCCAAATTGCTAATCTTGTTGCTAATGGACAACCACCTTATCTTGCTATATGTTTCTTATGACCAAGTGTTGCTGATGTAAAACCATCCCTTATGCTTGGCCCTTCTTCCTTGATGATACTTGATCTTGGTTACCCTATTGTGAGTCGTTTGACCCTAGAATGCATGTAAATGCCTTAAACCTTGTTATGATTATAGAAAGTGCATGGAACATCATAATGGTATGAAACTTGAACCAGACCCACATGATGGACCCTAAATCAGTAAAATATCATCTAATGTACTAATAACCAACCTTGAAACCAACTTGGCCAAAACCATCAAATAAAGATAATCATGGTTAATGGTGATAATCTAATGTATATATGCAATATTGTTCTTAATCAGGTTTGGCATGAGACTAGATGGTGAAGGATTTGTTAGGTTATGAAATCTCTGAATCAGGTATGGGGCTTATCTAGTTATATGACTATCTCTTTCTTGCTTGAAAAGACATATATTGTATGCTTGTTTATCTATTTGCTCAAATATTGCCATGTAGTATTGCTATGTCGTACTCGATGTTTGCTTCGTCAGTTTTATAACTTGAACACATATATAGATAAAAATCCATTATAATATTGTTGATAAAGGGTTAGCTCTTGGCTACGGCCTTGAGGTCCCTCTCTTATAAAAGGGTTAGCTAAGCTTGAGCACCCTTACGGACCCTTCCGACGGGAAGATGGTCAAAGGCCTTAAACATGTTTGATATTATTGGTATAATGGAGTGAAATGACATAAAATATGGTTTCGCATTTGTTAAACAATTAACATAGTTATTCTTGTTCATTTAGTCTTGAAATCTTTTCAAAATTATGCAAAGCTTATATATATGTGTATCTTTCGGCCCCATACTCAACACCTCATGTGGTGACCCATTTCTCGTATGTTGTTTTTAGGTTCAAAGATGGCTAGAAGGTTGATGGGCTTGGTGAGCTTTGCTAGGTGTACTTATTGTAAGATCCAGATATAGTATACATGAGCAGACTTGTACAAAGTGACTCTTGAATATGTAATTCAAATCATGTAATAAGATAATGTTTCTTAATATATCTTGTTTATTGTTGAGATTATGTTGGTGCTTGTATCTTGTTATTTGTTCATGTGTGCTAAGCTTTACTCTTCCACATTTTTCCTTTGGTATACATTTGGTTCATGGGACTGGGATTCCGGTTCCGTGATAAATGGTATCAGAGCCTGAACAATAACTACACCAAACATTGCTCACATGAAACACAAACTAAACTCACTTTACATCTCAACCCTAGAAACTTAATGAAATATCCTTGTGGATTAGGTTGACTTAGTCTCCAGGTTAGAACCCAGATGTTCTAGAACTAGGTGTAGACTTGTGTAAATTATTTCCCTTGACATGATTCGCGACATGTTCTTAGGATGTCTACACAAGTATGCACCATGTTCTTGCTAGTTCTCTAGGTGTCATGATACTAGACTGCCTCATGAGTGTGGTGACTCATTTTGGTTTTGGTTTTATTTGGATGGAGTATGGTGGTTTTCATCGCCTGTTTAAACGTTAGAGAAAACATATTTCAAGTATTATTATATGTACATATGAAAAATGTTACCACACGCAGAAAGGAAGTGAGTTTCCATGCAACCTAGGAGAAAGATATGTAACATCAAGTCTAGATAAGAGAGATTAGATGATAGTGATAGTCTCTAGAGTTGTCTAGAGCCATGATATAGGTTAGGCATGTGAGTAACCTAGAAACCTAAGATGATGATTATGATGATGATGTTGATGTTTTATAGGACCCAAGATGTTTGAGGAAGGTTAAGTATGTTTGATGATATGAGATGAGTTTGACCATGCAACCCTAGCTAAACCTAGCACCTTGTATGATACATACCACTGGGTTGATGTGCTAAACATAGCTAGTGGGTGGACATGCTTGCTTATACCTAATGGAGAAATGATATATGGTTCGAGCCCAACATGGGCCTCAATCTCTTTACAAAGGAAGACCTCTAGAATGAGACATATGAATAGGGTGACATGTTGATATGAGTTGACCCGTATCGGGAAAAGGTTAGAGTACCTAAACTCCAAAATATTTGCAATGTTGAATATTATGAATGATGAAATACTTGATGATTAGTCCCTAGCTAGAATACTTCTAAGTATATGAGTTGAGTGACCTAGTGGACGGTTTCCTTGAAAATGTTGAACCCTAGATGTCCTATGAAAATATCTAACCCTAGAGAAGGAGGCAATTGAAAATTTGATGCTTTCTATATAGGTGAGGGAGATGCCCCAAGAGCCTAAGATGATGTACATGATGTATGATATCCATGATGAGCCTCATACTCAGGTTATAGTTGTATATAAAGGAATCTAGTGGTTATCATTGTTTCTCAAAAGATGGGAAGAAATTTTTGTTAAAGGTTGAAAGTTGTGGGTATCATGTTTTTCCATGACATATATATGTCTTAGATTGAGTGGCCTGAGCTTCTGGAGCTCCTTTGAGATACAAGTGAGATGACTATGAAAGCTCAATAGTGATAATATTGTTGTTTCTTGAGGTAAAGCATGATGTATGAAAAATATCTCACTTACATTTAAAAACTTGAATATGCATGATAAGGCCCGCTCATACGCTAGACCTAGTATGAAATCATAATATACATGAAAGATGTAGCTTTGAAATCATGAACTTGATATGATAGTGTTTAGAGATCTCAGCTTGAATAAACATGATGATAAACTATCTAATTTTAGATTCACAATGAAAAAAAAGAATATAAATGATTAGATTTGGTAAAAATTTTGGGGAAAGCAAAATCATGCATGAAGATATGAACCAAAAATCCTAAGGTATGGATACTAGGTGATGGAAAACTCTAATGCCATAATGATGTCATTATGTGATAAAACATGAACTAACACATATATGATCTATATGAGTGCACCCTTGATAATGATAGCCTAGTGTGCATCTCATTTTAGGGGAATGCCTCGACAACTATGATTGGATACCTGAGCTCAATGGTCTTTGACTTTGACTTTTAACCATGGTCGTGGGCGAATTTCGAGGACAAAATTCCTTGTAAGGAGGGAAGGATGTGACAACCTCGATTTTCTATCTCCTTTACTATACTTTTTATTTCTCTATTAGTAGCCCAAATCACTCAATTGGGTCATATCATATAGTTGGAATGATATTATGACCCAATTTAATTAAATTGTCATGCAATTTCCCAATATGTGACTTGTATATGCCAATTGAAATAAGAGCCATGCTTTAATCTATAACCATATTGCAATTAATATCGAACACCCTTGCTATGATCTTTTAGACTTCCAATATATATATCATGTTGTAGATCTCTCAATTTTGAATCCAACGATGGAAAAATCACCCTAATCGGACCTTTGCAGCCCAAGTTATGATATTTTGAAGACACTTTGATTGGCTTTGATTTAATATTTACTTTTGCCCCTTTGTTGTAGCTTTGGGCCGGCCCATCAGGGTCCTTGAGAGGGCGCGTGGCCCAACAGCCACCTCTCCCACTCCCAAACCCTAGTGTGCCCCTATTCTCAACCGTCAGATCTTTCCTCCTAGGTTTGGACCCAATCCGACGACAGCTGGCTTGTCAACTTCATCCAAACCTTGAGCCGATGCAATGGGGGCGGCTGCATATTTTGGCACCACCATCAGCCTCGTTCTTCCATCGTTTGTCTATTTAAGACCTTGAAATCTCTTTGCTCTCTACTCCGGTCCTTTCCCCTCCCTTTTCACTCATGTTCGTTCCCTAGAGAGCCCTCCCCAACATCGCTTGCAGCGGCCGCATCTATGACGTTGCCATAGCTCTGACGGAGCACATCTCCAAACCCAGGCCATGTGCAATGGCGTTTGGGGTTCCTTTAGCTTCGCCAGCCACCCGTGCAACCAGCCGTCTTCTCCAAACCTGGGCCCGACCTCACCTTCTCCATCTCCCCTTCTCCGGCAGCTCGACATCGTCGCACAACAGGTTGCAGACACGAACAAGGCCGCCCACCTCACGCAATCCTGCGCAAGAGAGAAGAGCCTGCTGGGCTGGGTCAGCATACCTTGGGCATGGACCAAGGCCGGCATTATTGCTACTTTTGGACCCAGCCTAGGTCCAGGAGACCAGTGCAAGGCGCCCTCCAGGAGGAAGCGTGTGGTGCATCCATAGCCTCTGATCTAGAATCAAACGGCCCAGAAATAATCACATCATGGTAATCTTGCTAGAATCCTAATAAATGCAAGGAATGTCCGATTTCTACAAATAAATAGTCATTTTTGGTTAGAAGAAAAAGACCTACAACATGAGCTTATTTCCAGACCCTGAATATTCTTATAGTTTCCTTATATTGCTAAAGATGTAACCTTTAACCACTTTGAATATGCTTAACACATGCTTATGATTAATGATTGGATCTTGATGCTCGATCTACCCCTGAATCCTTAAATCAGTACTTGTGATATATACTTGAACTAAATGAAGGTCCTACTCTCCCTATTGTTCATCACGACCCTTTTTGTGCATATGTGCTTAGTTTGGACTTTAATGATGAACGTTACGCCCAATTGCTAATCTTGTTGCTAATGGACAACCACCTTATCTTGCTATATGTTTCTTATGACCAAGTGTTGCTGATCTAAAACCATCCCTTATGCTTGGCCCTTCTTCCTTGATGATACTTGATCTTGGTTGCCCTATTGTGAGTCGTTTGACCCTAGAATGCATGAAAATGCCTTAAACCTTGTTATGATTATAGAAAGTGCATGGAACATCATAATGGCATGAAACTTGAACCACACCCACATGATGGACTCTAAATCAGTAAAATATCATCTAATGTACTAATAACCAACCTTGAAACCAACTTGGACAAAACCATCAAATAAAGATAATCATGGTTAATGGTGAGAATCTAATGTATATATGCAATATTGTTCTTAATCAAGTTTGGCATGAGACTAGATGGTGAAGGACTTGTTAGGTTATGAAATCTCTAAATCAGGTATGGGCCTTATCTAGTTATATGACTATCGCTTTCTTGCTTGAAAAGACATATATTGTATGCTTGTTTATCTATTTGCTCAAATATTTCCATGTAGTATTGCTATGTCGTACTCGATGTTTGCTTCGTCAGTTTTATAACTTGAACATATATATAGATAAAACTCCATTATAATATTGTTGATAAAGGGTTAGCTCTTGGCTACGGCCTTGAGGTCCCTCTCGTATAAAAGGGTTAGCTAAGCTTGAGCACCCTTACAGACCCTTCCGACGGGAAGATGGTCAAAGGCCTTAAACATGTTTGATATTGTTGGTATAATGGAGTGAAATGACATAAAATATGGTTTCACATTTGTTAAACAATTAACATAGTTATTCTTGTTCATTTAGTCTTGAAATCTTTTCAAAATTATGCAAAGCTTATATATATGTGTATCTTTCGGCCCCATACTCAACACCTCGTGTGTTAACCCATTTCTCGTATGTTGTTTTTAGCTTCAAAGATGGCTAGAAGGTTGATGGGCTTGGTGAGCTTTGCTAGGTGTACTTATTGTAAGATCCAGATATAGTATACATGAGCAGACTTGTACAAAGTGACTCTTGAATATGTAATTCAAATCATGTAATAAGATAATGTTTCTTAATATATCTTGTTGATTGTTGAGATTATGTTGGTGCTTGTATCTTGTTATTTGTTCATGTGTGCTAAGCTTTACGCTTCCGCATTTCGCCTTTGGTATACGTTTGGTTCATGGGACTGGGATTCCGGTTCCGTGACAGAGCATATGTTGTATGATAAGTCTATTCTGAGTATGATGAATGATACATGATATCTATATGCTTTTGTTGTTTCTAGTTCTAATGCCTCTGCTAATATTTGTTAAGAACTGTGATATACAATGAACTGAAAAGATTTATGTTGAAATTGAATTTAATATGCACTCCTGATATTTGAGGAACCCTGATAAGGGTAAAAGTTTCATAATGAGATTATGTCTAGGGCTAAAATCCCACTATGATGACAAAACCCTGATGGGGTAAATGTGGGACAATAATATTATGTCTCGAGATGAAATCCCACTATTGATGATTACTATGAGATGATGTAGAAGATAGAAATAATCATATGTGTTGCAATATAAAAATTTATTGTGCTTATTTCTTTGATCATTGCCCTTATTGATAAACTCAATCTGTTTCATGTTATTCTAGTTATGCGAGAATACATAGATATGATATATGATGTTTTAAATTCTTTTAAGATGAGTAAAAGTGATTAATAACAAGTGAAATGATGGAACATCTAGTTAGGTTCCATGAACATTGTAAGTTTCCCCCGAGGACCACACTGAGGAAATAAAACAAATCCATTTGTAGTGATCGATGAATTATGAGAAGGATTTTTGAAGTGTGGATCAAAACCTTAAAGGTTAGACCACCAAGATTTAGGAGTGAGTCATCTGGAGTGGCTCTAGCCCTAAATTCTTGATGAGAAAGTCTATGTCCAGATGGAATAGACTATGATGAAATGAAATTTGTGAAATGAAAAATATGTGAAATATTGTGATATGTGATATACTATTTTGCTGGTTCCTATCTCGTATACCCGAGATGAGGATGTGAGCCTCTTTAGGCAACCCTGAGGTGGCCAGGGTCTATTGTTGATATCTTAGGGTGGCTGGCTAAACCCTAAGATAGTGACAGTGAGTCGTTGACCCGAGAATCAGGCGTGGCGACTTCTACTTGGTGTGGTACAAGCCAAGTTGTTTCAGTGCAAATGAATAAAAGATGATAAGTCATGTAGAACATGATCTGAATGGTTATTGCATTCCTTGTACTGCTACTTGATCATTTGTCATTCTTGATTATGCTTCTTGTTATGGAAAGTGACCATGCTGCTATGGACATTTTCTATTTCATATTATGATATGTCATGTTGACAAGTTATAAATGATGGGATTTATATCCATTCTAAATATGAGTTGGATTGCTTGCTATTTGACAATATTGTTTGGTAGATATGTGTTATGTGTACTTCAACTTCAAGACTCCATGATGTGCTCCTGGTCTGTCTGGTGGAGTGTCACAAAGATAATGTTATTGTTGTGTGTTGATTCAAATGCTTAGGACATGACTTATTTCTCATGTAGTAGGGTTCTTAATCTGAACTAAGAAGTATCTACTGATTTGTTCATATACATACTCTAAAAGATGTTTCAAAGTTATAATTGGTTTAAGTGATTACCTTATCTGTTTGATTAGATTACCATCGTAAGTTAGATATGACTTATGATAGAAATATCTGCTAGAATTTTTCAATATCTACATGTTTTTGTTAAGTTTATTATGGTTCTTAATCTGATGTTGATGCATGTACCTAGCTTGAGTGGCAGGTATTCGCTCACTGGGGCTCTATATGAGTCTCCTGAGGTTGTTACAAATGTTTTAGGTATAATGTTATCCAACGGAGAGGTCATGACAAATAAGATATAAATATCATAATCTAGATAGATTAGAATGTCCATGTACTCTCTCTTTCCCAGGATGGGTTGTAGACTAAGTTTGTTCATCAATGTACATGTATCTGATATAAACTGAACAACATATGAGAACAAGATTCATTCTGGTTTTAATGGAGTTGAATAAGATTTGTGATATCTAAATGTGATGTCCTTGATGTGACATTGATTTATTCTTTTGTGAAGAAAGGAAAAGGAAAAATGTATCTGTGTTTTTCGTATATTATTTAAACGCATGTGTCGAGAATTCATTGTTTCATTCCATAATATGAGTTCAGGTTTTGGAATTATCTTTGATGGTTGGTATTAATGTTGATAAAAAGAGTGGGTCCCAACATTTATAATATATATGAGCTTTGAGAAACGTGATTTGTTGCCCTTGTGTCAACATGCCACTCACTTGGATCAAACTTTCCCTGATTAGTTATCTGATAACTTCCATTGCTTTGGTTGTTTGGACACACTACCTTCACAAGGTTTTAGGAAATTTTGGATTGTGGTACATCTTATGAAACCAATTCCATCATCTAACTACTTTGTATCCTCACTTACCACAAATGTGATAGGACACTATAGGTCTTAACTAATTACCATAACTAGAGGGGTGTACACTTTGATTGAACCATCAGTCTTGATGTGTGAAGAACTTATTAGGTTAGTATCCAAGAACACTTGATCATTGAGATCCAAGGCTAGATGAGAAGAGAGGAGAAGGATGCCTGTAAATGGAAATGTAACTGCCTTATCTAGAATTCCCATTGTTTTTATAGTTAGATCGCTAACTAATAAAAGAAAGTTTAGGAGTGGAGCACGCCTTGACAGTCTTGCAACACATCTCATGATCCTTGATTAAGGAGACAACATATTAATAGCTAGGTAGAGAGGACACACCATTAAGACTATAAAGTTCTTAAAATCATCTCCTAATCCGCTCAAGAGGTAGTACATGTTATCTTTATCAGAGAGAGGCTTACCAATGGCATGCAATTGATCGTAGACCATCTAGAATTCCTGATAATACTTAGTGACATACTTGTTTCCCTTTTGGATCAAGTGAATCTTGGTCATCCATTTGAAGCATCATGACTAAGTGGACTCATGGAAATTATTTTCCAGGGCGCACTAGATCGGATGTGTCTTAGTGTGTTCTTTGTCCAGGTCGAGAACATCTTCAATTAGGGTTCTCCTGATCCAACCTTTCACCAGGCCATCTGTCCTGATTTAGAGTATGTCATTGGGGTTTGTAGTGCTTGTCCCTTTGATGTTGATGAGGATCTTCTATGGTAGCTTTCTTGTGCCATTGATGAAGGACTCAAGGTTGTTAATTTCGCTCAGGGAACAAATCACTACTTCCCAATAGAGGAAATTAGTGTTGGACAGCTTGAGGGAGATAAAATTGGACATGCTCATTCCATAAGGATAGGGATACTTCACAATCACCAATCTGGTCATCAAAGTAGAAGAGGATGGGTAGTAGTTAAAAAGTCATGATAGAAATCAATGAATAGGGATTCAAGTTTTGATACCACATAAGAACATGGACAGGAGAATGAAACCGTGAAAGATGGAAGAGGGAAAGTAGAAGCATAATAAAGAAAGAGAGAGGGAGTGACTCAAATTATGTGTCCTTTCAATTGATTCTTTCTAGTTTCAAATACACAAAGAGAAGCATATTTGTAGGATTTGACATGGTCACATATGGGTCGTCATTGTGCTCTACTTCCTAATGGGATTTTATCAAGAGATGAACTAATTTCCATTAAATAAAAACAAAACACATCAAGAGTAAGCTAGATAAATGACTACTCAACCTATAAAGAAAAAATTTAATTGGATGGAACTTGAACAAATATGGTCAGACAAGCATTATATACCTTAAAGTGTATAACCAAATAATTAGTTTAAAAAAACTCTTTAGCCCACCATTTTACCAAGATAATTTCTTTTGTAAGTCTACACTTTTATCTATGTTTTCATTCACCTTATTCATTTTGTTAAAGGTTATAGAACATGTTTGAAAATATATTTTAGATTGTAGCATCCTTTTAATGTTTTCTTATAAAAAATGATGCCTCAATCTGGCCTAGGAGTGGCCCCACCATTGAGTGTATAATGTGTCATGCAACATTCGAATGTGTAAGAACTCCTCTGATTGTTGACCAACCAGTACCAATGAGAATATAGAGTAAATTAACAACATGTAACAAACTACAAGATTTCACACACACAAAAATCAATTGCAAAAGAATGATAAACTAACAAGAGAGAAAATCAATGTCAAATAAGACAAAATGATTAAGGGTGTTATCATGAAATGACATAATATATTCATGAAAATCATAAAATACAAAGGACATATGCTTTATATGAATAACAATAAGAAAAAATTATGTATCATTTCCAAGAAGATGAAGATTGAGAAAGTAAAGATCCAACAAGTTGCATCATTGTTTTCCAATAAAATCTTCCACCAATTATTCCCATTTGGCACAATCTTAGCATGGGAAATTATGTCAATTCAGTAAGTTTTAAATGAGTAATTGTGAATCCATATGTGCATCCATCAATGAATTATCTTAGATGAAACCTTGGTTACCATGTGATCACACAATGTTTATGATAAGAGAGAGAAATTCTAATAAGAAGACAAACCTAAAATTAAAAGATGTTCAAACCCACATGGAAAGAAGTATTATTGAATTGGGGAAAAATAGACTAGGAAAAGAATGCCTAAGGAATCTACCTGAGATGTCAAATGCACATAGAACCACTGAGTGAATCCATGATGGTCTAGTTGACATGGATGATGATGAGTGTGCACTCCTTCCCCAATTTCCAAGCTTAGGGGAGGGGGCAAATCCTTTTTACATCCACGTTAGTTTGACAAGTGTAGTCATTTCATGTGCCAATGACAGAAGGCTTCAAGTGGGCCTTATAATAAGAAACTTACTTCATAACTACAATTAAGTAGGTTTCTCTCTTATATTGTCTCTTACTTATGAACAAGCTTGTCTTTGTTTCCTAAAGAAATTGTTTGAAACATGTTATAATAAGGCTTGTTTCTATCAATAATTAGATTATTTTCTCTATGATATTACTTTCCAATTATAGAAGGCTATAAGATTTGATTTAGGCAACATATACAAAAGGGATGGCATTTATTCTTAGAAAAGACCAATATTGTTTAAAAACTAAATGTGGTTCTAGCATTAAGAGTTTTATGTTCAAGCGTTAATATAGTAGTATAGGATATAAACTTCCAGGGGAAGGATATGATGAATCTAAGATTATATGAGCCACTGCAATATGTGTTTCGAAAACTAGAGGTGGAGAAACAACATTAGGTCATTTCTATTGTATGTGTCTGTTAGATGTATCCATATGTGTACATTCCTTTGTTTAAAGTTAAGAATTATGGGTGTTGCATCCATGCCACTATGAGTCAAGCCTAGTCAGGTGGACACTAGAATCACAACTGATTCCTAGAAAATTTTGTCTGTGTGAGGGCGCTTCCTTGCGTTTAAATCATTGGATCAATGAACAAGCTCCAAGAATAATAAATCATTCTGATCCAAAATGAGGGAGAAAAGATGAAAAAGGTTTTTTTTGACGTAGTTGGTCCTATTCTAATCATTCTAACCATCAATATTGTTTATTAACATTTATTCATCTTTGTTTGCTCATACATTGTTGTTTAAAGGTTGTGGAGGAAGTAAGTTTTATGTTTCACATGACAATGTTTTAGCTCCTACTCTAACTACAATAAGTAGTGGGGTGTATGTGTTGGAACTCTCCAAGCTTTCACGTGATAAGCTGACAACCAGTGTCACAATAAAGTCTATGACAAGATAAACATGATCACGACTCGAATTGGGTTCTATATCTCAGATCAACATATATGTGCCTAATTGTTGACTGCATAGTTGGATGTTAAGATATCTTATACTTATGGGGGGTTAAACAACACATGGGTGATTCTCAAGTTGTTGTCTCAATGAATTTGCTTGGTTCTTCCAGTTGCATTTACAAATTAAAAAACTAGATTTTGGCCTCTATAATTCTTCATTTACATAATCATGTGGACATCACATGATTACATGATTGCTTGCATGTTTAACGCATTGGTTATTAATTCATATTTTTGGATATGTGCAGATGAGGAGTTTGGTGCTAACCAATATTGTTTCTAGTTCCTAGTGTGGCCACAAATGAGCTTCATTTGTCTTTATAAATGTTCATCTTAACCTTTCCATACATAGCATGGCATTCACTACATTTTGCAAGTATAAGCCACTCTTTGATCTAGTATTTTATATATTAACTACAAAAATACCTCTAGATGCCATTATTGATTTTCTCATCCAAATTCTAGTTTGAGTCCAAAATCAAAACACTTGCATGGGATCGAACATACATTATCAAGCATCCATTGGAATTTGTATGATCTTATTCCTGGCATTGGAATCCAAGAATCTTCACTGACTAAAATTGTTACAACAATGCTCAAAACTGAGCTAAGATAACCTTCAGTCAAAAAAAAATCGCAAACAATAAAACATGGAAAATATGTGTTTGGGCATTCATAAAGCTCATAAACATTGTATAAACTTATTGTCTAGTATACATCATAAGTCCTTTGAAATGTATCACAAATCAAGTAACTTTACATTTGAGCTGTTCAATTCTATGATATAAAAATATTAAGTACTCTAAGATGTATGGCATGAATTATGCAATCAACTATTTAACTTACCAATACATTAAAATTATCATAAATGCAAAGATGAAAATATATAATTGAAACCAAACCTAGAAAATGCATACTCATATTTTAATTCTTGATTGTGATATATGTACATTGTCTATTGGTAAAAGTTCACACATACAACTTCCTCACTGCAAGTTCTCATAACCTTTATATCATGTTTCCTCTCTCTTTTTTACTTTTAAAAGGACTTAAGCATTTAAAATTTTGAAGTTTAGAACCAATATTAGATACCAGGATACCCACTTAAATATTAAATATAATACCTTAAAAATATTTTCTTGATATAATAGAATATATATATGCATATATATGATATAAAACATACTGTAGATGATTGTATTTATTGTTAACCAGCAAAGGCAAATATGTGGATTTGGGATTGTCCAAATGTTTATGACATTAGGTCGTCTAGCAAAGCATCTTGAAGAAATTTGAATTTCTATCCTTTTCATATTACAAAATAAAAAAATTTGCCAATTCGTGAGAAACATGATTCTCAATTCATGTCATTGTTCAATATCAAAAAATATTTAGGAAAATGTCTCACCATTCTACTTCAACACTTATAACTACCAAGATGAAGAACAAAAGAAAGGATGAGATACAATAATAAGAATAAAAAAACACTTAAAACTAACTTAAACATGTGTACAATATTTTCACAACTAGAAATGGAGAACAAAGGCAAGGATGAGATATAATAACAAGAATGAAAAACTATTGAATATAAGACTATACATTTCCACTCATCCACTTCCCTTATGGTGTACAACTTATTCACAAGAATCTCAATAAAAGATAACCTCAAGAGTGAGGCCATGAGAAAATTTGAAATGAGAATTTACATAATATATTAAACTTCTAGTTATTCTCATTAAATCAAAGCATAAGTGGCATTGTCATGATAAGTGGTGAAAAAATTATTGTTATGAATCTACAAATCAAAGTAACACAATGAAGACAAATTAATTATCACGATAACCATGAGAACATATGTATCACATTCAATAAGTGTAATAATGAACCAACATGATTATATCATTCACATATTATTTGGTTTACATAAACAAACATATTGGGTCATTGCACTAAATGTCTAAAATATACACTTTTTTCATCACTTATCTAGTCAATTTTTATCTTCATGCTATGCATGACGCAAACCTCCTTACAATCCCATAGAATTATTATCTAACAACAAGATGTAGAGAAAAAAGAAACATGTCAACATTTTTAATACATATTGTACAAAATAGCAAGAAAAATAGTACCCTGAAATTTTTAATACATAATCATTTATCCGACAAAAATCATTTACGTAAAGCACTTATTATTTAGGAGTGCATCAATGTCTCATTAAAAAACACCAAAAGAGAACATATCCATTACATCATCATTGTAGTGAGTCATCTTGTAGTATAGTTTGATCGGATCCAAATTAATTAACATTATAGATATGTTTACATTGAAATAAATAAATCAAAAATCATGTAGTCGGACACCTTGATTTATATTTAAGGCATTACTTTTCCCTAGAAGAGTTCCATGTGTTTTATCTAACCCGTTAGAAGTTTATATACATATATTGCCATTAACTTTGGCAAAAGGAAGACTCAAATCTTTTGGAGGGACAATTTAGATTATAAGATTCCGAAGGATAAGTAATCATTAAATTCCTCTTTTAGGGAACTAAATCATGAACTTAAGATATCAGATAGTCAAACCTAAAATATATGATAATCATAATTTCCCACCCCCTTAATTAGGAAATAGTCAAAACTTGATTAGATTAGATAGACATTTGATTAGGAAACTAACTTCATAAAGATTCTTTAAAACCCACCAGAATCTACTTTCTAATTTATTTTCCTAACCAATTTATTGCAACTATTGGATTCCTAACTTGGCGATCCAAACATAGTTTGGGTAATATGTTCTCATTCATCACTCCTTTCTTTTCCTCCTCATGGTTAAACTCTGACTACGAGATACTCTCTCTCTCCTTCACACTATCTAATGGATCCAATTTAGTCGACCTCATGATTCCCTTATGCATTCACATGCAAAATTATCAAACATCTTCCAATCACCATTATTTCCTCATCAATGAAAACAAATCTTCTAATTTTTTAACAATCTCCTCATACTTATGATCAAACAAAATGAGCCCTTCATTATTTATGCTCATAATTTCTCTAGATAAAGGAATCTTCCAACCCTCCTCATCTCACCTATCAATTATAAATGAGAACGTAATGATTCTCAAGTACAATTAGCCCTCCTAACACCATCATGTTGCTCCTAGATATCACCTCTTCAATAGTGTAAATTTAGGGAAGTACCTATATTTTAAACCCCAAAAGAGTACTCCTCTTGACATTCAATCCTAATCCTTGTCAAAATCAACAAAAACCTACATAAGTGCCACCTTTCTTAGTCTAAACTTCAGGATAAGTCTCCTTATGGAGAAAGAAACATCTATGGTCCATACCATGCACAAATCTATTTTTTTTGTTGTAAAGGTGGGACTTCATGCTCCCCTGCTTGAAAAAATATACAAAAAGATTAAGAAAAACACACAATAACACTTTTTGAAATAATATGTAATAAGTATCTTGCTAATCAATGTTGCATTACAAACCATGATATGATTTATAAATTAAATTGCATAGTGCATTCTGATAACTAAACTTGTTATAGGAATAAATAATGGCATATCCAATAGAACCCCAAAACATATATAAGGTATCACTAAAACAAAGTTCAACGCAAAAGACTACATTGGGAACCTAGCTATCTTCGCCTACAACTTCACATCTTTGAATGTCCAATAACGTATATGGGTCAAGTCAAGTCCTAGTTCAAGTCATCATGTATCTGATTGTTCAAAAACACTTATATCAAAGGGAAAGAAAAAAAAACTATGTTATAATAGGGAACATGATTTGGGAAATTAATGAGAGATAATAAAAGAAATCATCATATACTTATGAAATAAAGCATGGTGAAAGAGGAACATATATCCTCAAAGGAGCCAAAGAAATAACAATAAAAGATAATATAAGGCAATCATGTGGCAATTGAACCAAAAGAAAATGCAAATGTGTTTCCATTAAAACAATTTGTAGCATTGCATAACATTATGGTACACAACTAAACTTGACTACATGTATGTCCAATCATAGTATCCATTGCAATATAAATAGTTTTAGAGTAGTGACACATCTAATTAGCTAAAAGCTTAGGACACAACCAAACTACTGTTAGATCTAGAGCTCTAGGGGGGTGAATAGAGCTTCAAAACTTGTACAAGAAAAGTTAGACCTTCAAATTATATCAATTGTAATCAAATGTTAAAAGTGAATATGAGGTGTAATATAAAAAAGCATAGAAAGGATGAGAGAGATTGAAACATGTACTTAGACAAGTTGTTTAGAGTGGTATCGACCTCCAAACTAGGGGACCATCAGTCCACTATCTAGAGAGGCCAACCTCTAGGACTTTGCAACCCATGTATACTTATTTTCTATTATAAGACATAAAAGATGACCACCTTACACCCAAAGACTTACCTATCTAAGAGTTAGTCTTCTACCTTACAACAGGTCTTACCCACTCTTGTAAGCAGCTCAATTCCTTCTCCTAGAACATCTCCTCCTTGCAGCAAGTCTTCAACCTTGAGGATTTACCAACCAAGTTCCTTGGATCATTTGTTTTGTCTTTCTCATTCACTTAGAGAAGATATTCACACATTCTTCAGCCTTGAAGAAGAAGAACAACTGCTCCTTCACTCGGAGAAGATCACTTCAACCTTTTCTCATAGAGAAAGGGGATTGAAAAGTAGAGAGATAGAGAGATTTACAAGGTAACAATGAGGTAGATTTCTTACAACATACCTAACTCACTCATAATCACAAAATGCTTTGTAAATGAGAGAGAGAAAGGGACTCAAAGGGGTTTAGCACACTCAACTATAACAAAGACCAAAGATAGTATGAATGAGCAACCTTGGAATGAACTCCAAGATGTTCTATTTATAGTTGGGGGTGTTCTTTTGAGTGTGTGATCACTTAAGAACAAAAACTATCTATTTTATAGCTTGTCGTGGACATATTTTTTATTCTAACAACTCTCCAATAGTTAGAATCAATTTTTGTATTTTTCGTATAGTGTATTCGATCAAGTTTTAATAAAGGTAACTCGACTGATCCACTATCCGACAAAGCCAATTTTCAAATGATCAATCGAGTTTGTCTTGGGGTAACTCAACTGATTCACCAAAATTAACTTTGGACAAAAAGTTAGTCGATTGAGTTTTATGAGTGTACAACTCGACCCATCCAATCATTTCCAAAAATCCATTATGGATCGGTCGAGATTCAAACTCGACCGGTTAAGTTGTTGTGATGAATTTTTAAAAATGATTTTTAAGTAATTAAATAATGGAACTAAGTGTCCATGTTTTTGTCATCTTAGTTACACATCATATCATCAATATAAATGATTATAAAAATATTATATGGTTCTTTGGAGTGTTTTTCCAGAATGCACATTTACATTACTTTTGACTTGAACTTCAACAAGCTAGTGCATGATGAATTCGATCCTTTTCATGTACCTAATACCTAAAATTTATCTAAAAAAACATATTTGATACATATGAATGGAATGGTTAAGTCATTATTAAAATATGGACAATGTATAACTCTTAAGTCAACATTCTCCCCTTTTTTTACAATGACAAACCATTCCTCAATATATTGAAAAGGATATGTGAAGTTATACCTTAGCTGTAACGCCCAGGCCCACTGCCCAAGGCTCTAGTAGAGTTTCAGAAATGACGACTAGCCCCACAAACTACCACTAGCCTTAACTGTGTGATTTGTCCTCACTAGGGCTGTAAATGGATATGGGTATACCCGCTTACCCTCGAACCCATACCCTCTAAATCCATCATGGATATAAATTTTTATAACAATATAACCGCTTACCCTTATACTCATGTACCCGCCTCTCACTGGGTAAGGTTATGGTTATGCATATACCCATATACCCATTTAATTATATGATTTTATAGATAATTCATATTAGAATGTAATAGTGCATATTGTAGGACTCACAACTAGATGGTATAAGGACCTTATCATAGTAAACATTTGTATTAGAATGTCAGTTCCATATCATAGCACTCACATCTAACATATTTAAGTACCTTGCAATAATAAAATAAACAAACCCACCAACGCACCCTCATAGTGACACAAGTACATTTCATTAACTTGAGAAGGTCATAAAGTTATTCTCTCATTCTGCTCTTCTCTCCTATATTCCTTGAATGATATTTTTCCATAACCTACCCATTTAAGTGTGGTAGTTTGGTATATCTCAAAATTTGTAGTGTATTATTATAGCATGTTTATCAATAACCGTATACCCAATTACCCGTCCATATACCCAGTGGTTATGTGGATATGGATATGATGCGGGTATAGATTTTGACAAAGCGGGTATATACCCATATCCATACCCGCTTAACTAGACGGTTATGGTTATGGATATGGCCATAACCGCACCATACCCTACCCAATTACAGCCCTAGTCCTCACTCACATGCAAACCAGGGTCAACTTCCCGACTGGTCACCCATCCTAGTACTACTACAAGTTGAGCATGTTTAACTATGGAGTTCTTTAGTGATGGGCTCCCGGAAAAAGGGGTGCACCTTGGTGATATGGGTAGTCCAATCATTCCTTTTATGATCATGTTATCCGAGGCCTCAAATCCTGGGACGTTACAATGGTAGAATTTAATAATCATTAGTGATTATTTGTCAAACCTTTGATCCAGGAAATTGGGATAAAGTCTCTGACCTCTTAATCTCCCTTAATTGGGGGTTACCGGGAGGTGGGGTCGTTACATTAAATCCTAAGACGTTACATTATCCTTATAAATTGTAGGGGGATTTAAAAATTTGAACAATATGAATTGCTCCCCCTCAATCTATGCGTAGTTAGTCTTTCTACACAAAGATATATAACATGTATACTACATGGTCTTTTAGCAAGTCAAATGATAAATATATACTTAAATAAGAAAAAAGATCACATAGGCAGTAGAAACAATATAGTTGAGCTTCAAAAATATCATCAACTTCTCTCCCCCTTTCGGCATTATCAAAACGGAAGGGGGTAGAAGAGCATAAAAATAGGCCTTCTCCAAGCACAACCAAAAACATATAACCAAAAGATAAAACATTTAAACACATATCACACATCAAACAGAGATGAGGTAAAGAGAAACAAGCAAGCCAATGTCAGAATCAAAATATGAGTAATATAGAACAAACTCATGAGATACAATCAATCAGAGAGTAAAGGTACATATGATTAAGATCACAATACTGAAACCATGTTCTCAAAACAAGAGCCAACGAAGCAGCATGATGATAAAAAAATAGTACAACTTAGATAATGTGCCCAGATGTCTTTAGTACAAAATAGTCTAGAAAGATATATATGATCATCATCTAAGAGATAAAAACTAAAACATCTAAACATATAAGCTATATATGTCCAAAGGGTCATCATCAGCAACATCATCCTCTGGCTTGTAGTCCTCATCGTTGTCTGAAGGTGCAGCAGTGATAGAAGCATCACCATCATCGCCATAGGCACCAGCAAAGCCATCACAAGAACCATCACTAGGGTCGTCATCCTCAGGGCTTCCTCATCATCATCAACAACTTCCTCATCAACTTGGTCAGACATCTCCTCATCGATAGAAGGACCGAAACTGTGACCAGACCACAACACATTCTGCTCAACCCAAGACATGCCAAGGTTATGCAACTCCTAGGCCTGAGGGAAAGAGAGAGAAGAAGTGCCAAGACTGGAAAGCATGATGGCAATGGGGCCAATGGGAAGAGGAAGCACTCCACAGGTAGGTGCAAGGGCAGGTCCACCAGCAACAGAGGATGTGACAACGGAAGCAACAGGTGGAGGGGTCAGGTTGAAGTGACTATATGCATAGGAAGTATAGTCACCGTCTAGATAGGACTGGTAGGCAGGGTAAGGATGGACACATGATAGGTTCATGGTTGACATAATCTGGCAGACATCCTGATGTAAGTGCTCCTAAATTGGTAGGTTGTACACCTACGGATGCACCATGTAACTCATGATGGCTTCATTGGATAAATGAAATGAGGCGCAAGTAGGCTGGGATGGTGGTGAAAGTGAAGGTGTCTGGGTGAAGGTAGATACTCCAGGTGTTATGGAAGAGGATGTAGGAAAAAAAGTTTTCTTGATTGTAGTCTCACTGATGCAGACTCTTTTTCTAGAGGGTTTGTAATAAAGATCGTGAAAAAGAAACTTCTCAGTCACAAAGGTGAAGAGACCATAGATCATGACTGGGTAGGGTAGGTGGGTACCTCGGGTATTCTTCCCAGAGTCAAAGCCGGTCATGTGGTGGAGAATGTATCTAAACCACTTAAATCCTATTTTCTTCAAAAGACAATACATAATCATTGTGGTACTCTCTGCAATTTCAGTTTGATTCTTTTTTAGGTAAAAATTACAGTTGATTAACAAAGCGAGTATTCAATTTTTGAGATCCAAGGAAGAGGATGGTATGGTATACTTCTTCCTATAGTGTACTTGAAGCTTCTTCAAGAACTTATGAATATTAGGGAGAGTGATACCATAGTGCTTGTAGAGAGACTCAGGTTAAGCAAGTCAAAATACTCAGGATTATCTTTCCTCCATGTGTCAGTGACCTTAGTACCATTGAGAAGCATATTCAAGGTATCTTATGAGATAGTGAATTTCTTAGTGGAAATCATAGAGATGAGACTAACTTGAGTATTAGGAGGGGGTATAGGAGAGTCATAGTTACATGAAAGATTGGCTTAAAACTCATGGACCACTTTGGTACTTGTAATGGAATTATGAAAGCACCCGCTTTCTAAGCTTAGGACGGCAAGGTGGTAGTCATAAAGCAACTCAGCTACCTCATTTATGACATTCTACTTAGTAGGACAAGGTTAAAAAAAGGCTTGGAATGGAAAAGGGTTCCTAGGAAGGAATTCCTTATACCTGTTTAGAGCTTTGGTAGAAACAAAGAAGGTGTCATCATAAGGAATGATGCGTAAGTTGAAGGATGATGATGGAGCTCCAACATTTATGGCCCTCTTTCTTCTATTTGAGGTCATGAAGGCGAAATGGAGAAGAGTGAGTAGTCGAACAAGAGAGGAAACTCCACCAAGGGTCGTCTAACCACCTAGGGTAGAAAGGTTTGAGGCAAGGAAGGTCAAACAAAGACTGGCTAGGGCTAGGAGAGGGAAGGTTGAGCCTAGGGTTGAGGGTTTAAGAGAGTTTGAGTAGCATCAGTCAACTTTTTTCTAGTTGAGAGGAAGAATAGTCGGCTAAAACCTATTTAAGAATTGGTCTAGACGGCCATCGGTTGAATTTTGAAAGAAAGAAACTCGACCGAATGACTTTTTACATAAGCCCTGGACCACAGATCAGTCAATTTGTCAACTCGACTGACACAAAGTCTATCCCAAACTTAGAAACTCTAAATTCGAGCCATTTGAGTGTTAATTAAAATTATTTTTCTAGTCCATTTTGCATTCTAGACATATTAAGGAACATATCATTCATCACATGGCATTATTTGGTGATGAAATATTTGTTTGCAGAAGATACCCAAAAAAAAGTGAAAACAAGGCAGAAGAACATTAAATTTTAGCAATTTAGCAACAAAAGGTGATCAAGACATGAGCAAAGCATATAGGATAGATAACAACTAGCTAGATGGTATATTAATATCATCTAAAATAGTTACGAGCAGTTTAAATCTAATAAAATTAAATTTCTCTCTATCTAGAGGTTTAGTAAAAATGTCTGCCAACTGATTTTTTTTATTTACATGTGTGATATAAATATTCTTTTTTGACATGGTGATCTCGAAAAAAATGATGACAAAACTCTATATGCTTTTCTCTACTATGCAATATAGGATTGTAAGATAAATTGATTTCACTAATATTGTCACAATAGATAAGAGAAGAATCAAAATAAATGTTAAAGTTTTGAAGGATTTGCTTCATCTATAGAACTTGGGCACAACTCCTGGTTGCAATATATTTAGCATCGGTAGTTGTAGAGTCATTGTGCTTTGTTTCTTGAAAAATCAAGGCACCAAACATGGTCTTAGGAGGAATCAAGTGCCACTTGTGCACTTTATATCAATCAATTATCCTACATAATCAACATCACTATAAGCAGTAAGAGTGAAGTCCTTTGACTTAGGATACCATAGTAAAAAATTTTGGGTTTTGGTTAAGTACCTCAAAATCCTCTTAACATCTATAAGATGAGATTTTTTAGGACTTGTTTGAAAGCGAGCACACATACTAACACTAAATATTTTGTCATCTCTAGATGCAGTTAAATAATGTAAACTTCCAATCATACCTATATAGAGCTTCTCATCTACCTTTTCACCCTATTCATCACGGTCCAATTTGGCAGTGTTGGACATGGGTGTGTCCATCGACTTCATGTTTTCCATCCCAAAATGCTTGAGCAGTTTACTTATGTATTTGCTTTGGTTGATGAAGTTCTCATCTTTAGTTTTCTTGATTTGAAAGTTGAGGAAAATGTAAGCTCACCCATCATGCTCATCTCAAATTCACTCTACATAAAAGAGTTAAACTCCTTACAAAGATCAAAATTAGTCTCGTCAAATATAATATCATCTACATAGATTTGAATGATAAGAAAATTGTTAGAAGTGTATTTAAGGAACAAGATAGAATCAACTTTTCTCATTATATAACCATTATCTAACAAAAAATTCTTTACTTTCTCATATCAAGCTCGAGGTTCTTGTTTGAGTCCATAGAGAGTATTTTATAATAGATAAACATGATTTGACAAACTATCATGTTTAAAGCCTGGAGGTTGAGAAACATATACTTACTCCTCAATTGTACCATGCAAAAACACACTTTTAACATCTATTTGATATAATAAGAAATTTTTTAGCTAGAAAAAGCAACATTAGAATAGACTCAAGCCTAGCAACATGAGTATAAGTTTCATCAAAATCAATACCTTCTTGTTGATTGTATCCTTGAGCCACTAACCTTGGTTTGTTTCTTACCACCTTGCCACTTTCATCTAGCTTGTTGTGGTGCCAATGATCTTTCTATCACATGATCTTGGCACGAGAGTCCATACTTTATTCTTTTCGAATTGCTCCAGTTCTTCCTACATGGCTAGGATCTACTCATCATCCCTAATAGCATCTTTGACATTCTTTGGCTTGAGTTGTGAGATGAAGGTGATGTTGTCTTGTTCTTCATTGTAGGTAGACTGTATCTTCACTCATTCAAAAAGGTCACCTATGATGATCTCTTTAGGATGGTGCTTTGTAAAGCAAGGGGTTGGATCCTTCTTTTCTTTATCTATCTCTTCTTCTTGGGTGGCCACATCTTTTCCCTTTTGAGTGATGTTGAGTTCTTTTAATATAGGAATAACTTCATCTGTAACATCATCATTAGCAATATCCTTGGAAATATAGGGATTAGTCTCAATAAATTTGATATTAATATATTCTTCTACTTTAGATAGATCAACATTATACACTATATAAGACTAGATAGTAGTGTTATAGCAAAGAAAGAAAGACTTGTATGATTTTGGGTCAAATTTGTCAAGAGAATCCTTCATGTTAAAATAAAACAAGGACATCCGAAAACGTAAAGATACTCGATGGAAGGCTTCCTACCACACCATAACTCATGGGGGGTTTTCTTCAAAGATGGATGTGTGAAAACTCGATTTTGCACTAAACATGAAGTACTAATGGTTTCGGCCCAAAACTTCTTGGGAGTGTCATACTCTAGAAGAATGATCCTAGCCATTTCCTGTATTGACCTATTCTTTCTCTTACAACCCCATTTTATTGAATGTGAAAGGGTCCACGAATATCATTGTGCATAAGTTCAAAAGGCACAATGAATTGTAAACTACTATGTGGAAATAGGAAAGGAAGCCCTATGGTGTCTCCATGATTGACAATGATAACAAAATATATGTTGAACGAAGGATAATGATGAAATAGATGACCATACCATTGATGAAGCTAAAGAGGAGAGCATAAGACAAAATATGAGCCTAGTGTAGTAGCAGGAAAGTAGTATAGATATCCCAGCCTGAGACTCGAGCCAATCATCTTCAAAAGTTGAGAATCATACATTACAAAACCAGTAGGCCCAAAGGTTACATAACATTTAAGTAAATCCATAAATTTTGAAACTGACATGAGACTGAAAGGACAATTAGGAACATAATGAACAACAGTGTAAATGTAATGTGGAAGTAAGTGAATCAGTTTCAGATTGTTAAAAAGTTGTGTTGGAGCCATCATTAAGGGTGACAATTAGATGTGGGAGATGAGGATCAGAAGTAGAAAGAAGGTTTCACATACCATTCATATATTGAGTTGTGTTGGAATCAACAATCCATGAAGAACTAGTAGGCAACATAGAAGTCCCAGAATTTCCTTGATAGAAGACCACATGAGTAGAAGAAGAAGCTTTTTTTAATGTTGAGGATTCATCATACGACCCTTGAGGAATGTTATAATTGTGAAGGAGTTGTTCAAATTATGTCAAAGAAATTGTAACTTGGGACGGAGCCTCAGTTGACTGAGCAATATGGGTAGAGCGAGCCCCACAACCTCGACCATATGGATAGCCATGTTTCTGATAACATCTATCAAATGTGTGTCCCATCCTATTGCAGAAAGCACACTTTGGGGGAAGGAAGTGACCCATACCTCATCCTCAGACCACGACTGCCATGGCCATCTGAGATTCGGGTATAGGCTGCATAGTTGTTGTAGATTTAAATTGGAGAATTCTGGAATACGCCTCTTCAATAGAGGAAAAATTATATTCCATGAGAAATTGAAACATACTAAGGTAGACCATCACTTCATGCGTGACTACATTATTGGCAAAAAAATTCCTACACCTAATGTATCTTCAAAAGAGTGAGTTGTTGATATCTTTACAAAGGCTCTCATTGGAAAACATATCAAAGTCATATGCAACGAGTTAGGCACGATAACTATCTATCTTCTACCTTGAGGGGAATCTTATGTCTATTTAGTCACCATGCAACACCGCATACGCTAATTGTTTGACAATGTGGTCTTAGGCTGCATATACTCCCATGTAATTTAGTAATTGGACAACTATACTCCGCTTTTTACAATTATCACTATTTCTTCCTATAAATTACATGCATATATACAAATGTACATATATGTGGATATGTACATTTCATTATATATTAAAACATATAGTCATATATACATATATTATATTATATTATATATATATTATATAAATTTTATATATATTATATATATAAGTTTTACTATATGTAACTAATTTTCACAAACATTTATACATTTACCTTTTGAAGTATCCATCTTTATACATACATGAATAATATACATATATATGATATGCCTACATATACACACCTTCACACACATATTTACATTCATGCATAGATTTTGATGTGTACTCCTGGCCGCTTCATCCTCTAGGGTTTGTGCTCTAGGTGACTGGCGATCCAGGGCTCTCTCCCCTCATTACCGAGGTGACGTCTCTCTGTTATTCTTGCAGGTACCCTCCACCACAATGGGGGATGATCTAGTGAAGCGCTATGCAACACTCAGGGTTAGGGAGGACGAGGAAGTGAATGTCTTGGACTTTAGGGTGGCGGCGATCAAGACCGACAGGGAGCACATCAAATCGGTCGTTGTGGGTAGGTTGGCGAAGAAACAACTATATATCTTTCTAGCACTGAAGCGTACGCTAACCAATGCATGATCACTGAGGAAGGAGGTGAGTTTCAGGCAAATTGTAAGCAATCTCTTCGTCATCCAGTTCTTGCACTGGCGAGACAAGTAGAAGGTTTTGAATGAAAGTTTGTGGAATTTTGACAATCACCTCCTTATCACGAGGAGTATAGAGGCGGAGGACACGCCAAAGGCCATCGAACTCAACCAGTGTGCGTTCTAGATACGACTGTATAATATGTCACTGGGCTATCGATCGAAAGAGGCCATTACTGCGGTGGTGGTCAAGATCGGTGAGGTGTTAGTAGTTGATCGCAAGGTCCTGGGCTAGGACACATCATGCAGAGTCAGGGTCAAACTGGACATCACCAAGCCTCTTCGGCATAAGCAGAAGATCAGGGACAAGAAGGGAAATGTGGTTTCGATCGAGATCCGATATGAGAGGCTACCAAATTTCTGCTACCGGTGTGGAACCATCGGACACTTGGACAAAGACTGTAGGGAGACTGCGGAGGACGAAGAGGAGGAGAAGCAACGCATGTGGGGACCGTGGGTGAAAGCATCGCCAGTCAAGCGATGGGCAATCCCAATCAAAGAAGAGCTATTTAGACGGAACAGTGAAAAGAGAGTCCTGAACTTCACCACGAAGCTAAAGGTTGACGTGAAGCAGGCATACGATGGAGGTGAACACAGCCCGAGCACCAGGTCAAGGTGGAAGGCATCAAGTAGACAAAACCTTAGAAGGGGGAGGACGAGGTGGTGTCACGGATTAACCTATCTCAACGTAACCTAAACAACATTTTCTCGATGGCAGAGAAAGAAGGACCATAGGGCAAGGAGGTGTCGAGGGTTGACTTTGACATGGACGGTCGACGAGGACCAAGTGTGGTCACGAATGAAGCAAGCCCTACACTGACAATGATAGATAATGACCAAAGGGGACAACAGCGAGGCAAGGTCACGACGACACGGGTAGAGATAGATGCAGGAGGAAGACCGCATGTCAAGGAGGAAGACATGCATGTTCACCAAGGGAAAGGAGGTGACGCCGACGGAGACAATGAGGGCTTGACCAGGGAGAAATCAAAGTCATCAATAGCTGTTAGGGTAGACAGGGTCATCAGCACAAAGCCTACCCTCATCTTTGACGAACCTGATTCTGATCGCCAGGCACAGAAACCCCAGGAGGGGGAACAACCAAATGCTAAGGCTGGTGAAAAAGGGAGACGAAGGAGGTTCACTCGTAGAGGAGATAGGCAGGGGGGGCCTAGATCAAAGATGCGCACTTCTGAAGGACAAACCAAACAAAAAAGAGGAAGAATAGGGGAGGAAGAACTCACAACAGAGGCAGAGGGGTCTGGACATAGCACAGGCAAGAGATCTCGCATGTTAGAGGACATGTTAGTTGCATCATGCAAGAAAGTAGCGGGAACTGGGATGGCCCAGTCCTGTGAACAATAATGAAAACACTGGCATGGAACGTCTAGGGTCTGGGCCGCCCTGGAATAGTGAACTCTCTCAAGAGAAGATGCTGGAGAGAGATGCCCAACATAGTTTTTGTGATGGAAACTATGTGCAAGAGTTCGGAACAAGAGCGACTCAGAAGGGCCTATTGTTTTGACGGTGGTTTTGGTGTTGACAGAAGGGGCAGATATGGTGGTTTGGGGTTGTGGTGGAGAGGTGACAGGGTGACTATCAAATCTTTCTCAGATAATCATATTTGTGCGGACATAGAAGAGAACAATCCAGAGAATAGTTATTGCTTTGCTGGGATATACGGTTGGGCGGTAGTGCAATATAGAACGCAGACATGGGCACTTATGGGGGACCTGCGCAGGGCCTCACATAGGCCAATGATGTTTAGAGGAGATTTCAACGAGATCACAACAGCACATGAGAAATAAGGGGGGCAACCACGCAAGGAATGGCAGATGAGGAATTTTTGGGAGGCTATTGACAGTTGTCAGCTCATTGATTTGGGGTCCACGGGGTGCAAGTACACTTAGCAGAGAGGCTTACACGCAGACAATCTCATCAGGGAAAGGATGGACCGTTTCTTGGCTGACAGGGAGTGGTGTGATATTTTCAATGTACGGAAAGTCAAAAAATTTCCTATTGGCAATTCAGATCACAGGCAGATTTACCAATGGGCAGAGAAGTCCAGGCAGACAGAGGAGAGGGGGAAAAGCTTCATATTTGAGACTCTATGGCTATCATCTCCAGAATGTAGAACGGTGGTGGAACAGGCATGGAATGAAAACCCAGGTGGTGGTCTCTTGTCACAGACTAGAGAATGTGCTGAAAGGTGGAGTTTCTGGGCGAAGGAAAAGTTTGGGAACATAAAGAAGCGGATCTGAAGAACTGAGAAGGATCTTGTACGGGCACAGAACCGGTCACCTTCACATGACATGGTCCAGGAGTGGTCTCGTTTGGCGAAAGAACTTCAAAAGTTGCAACGGTGGGAGGAAAGTTGTTGGCATGCTAGAGCACGCACAATTGAGATGAGAGATGGCGACAAGAACACTAAATACTTTCATCACAAAGTGAGCCAAAGGAAAAAGAGGAAAACTATTGAAGGCATTTTCAAGGAGGATGGCAGCTGGCAGACAGACCCAGAGGAGATAGAGGGGGTGATCACTTATTTCTTTACCTCACTTTTCTCGGCATCACACCTGGGAGGTATGGAGGAATTTTTGGAGGGCATGCATAGAGTTTCAGGAGGAGGATGTTACACTCATGGAGCAGACACCCACGGAAAGTGAGATTTGGCAGGCGATTCAGTAAATGCATCCCAACAAAGCTCCTGGTCCCGACGGCATGAAAGCTATCTTCTATCCAAAATTTTGGGGAATGGTTAAGAAGAGTCTGGTTGATTTCATTGCAGGGTGGTGAAAAGGAGAGCGCAACCTAGAAGAAACTAATGAGACTGATATAGTGCTCATATTGAAGATAGAAGCTCCGGTCCGCATTTCTGAGTACTGCCCTATTAGCCTGTGCAATATTTCTTATAAAATCATCACGAAAGTTCTGGCCAATAGAATTAAACCTTTACTGAATAACATCAATTCTTAAAACCACAATGCTTTTATTAGAGGCAGGATGATTACTGACAATGCCTTAGTGGTGTATGAGCTTTTCCATACTATGAAGCATAGAAAGAAGGGCAAAGAGAGGTTGCTGGCACTTAAGCTTGATATGAGTAAAGCCTATGACATAGTGGAATGGACCTTCATGGGAAGGGTGATGAAGAAAATGGGTTTTTCAGATAGGTGGAGGACTAAAGTCTATGAGTGCATGTCTAGCGTTTCACACAGATTCATCATTAATGGTAGAAGGAGGGGATCTATAAGACCGACTAGAGGACTATGCCAAGGTGACCCTATCTCTCCCTATCTTTTTCTTTTTTGTACTGAAGCTCTCTCTTTATCTCTTATTAAAGCAACACAGGCAAAGAGGATTCATGGCATTAAGGCATGTCGGACGGCGCCACATGTATCACACATTTTCTTCGCCGATGATAGCATTGTGTTCACTAGAGCTACCTCAGAAGAATGCTCCGTTTTAGTTGAGATTTTCAGTCAATATGTGAGGGCATCTAGGCAGAAAATTAATTATGACAAGACAGAAGTTTCCTTTAGTGGGAATGTGGAGGCGGGAAGAAGGGACACCATCAAGAACATGCTTGAGGTTAGGGAAGTGGATCGACATGAGAAATATCTAGGTCTACCAATAGTTGTGGTTCGGTCTAAGAAGGTGATTTTCGCTACAATTAAAGACAGGGTCAGGAAAAAACTATAGGGATGGAAGGAACATTTGCTTTCTAAGCCAAGGAAAGAGGTACTTATTAAAGCAGTGATCCAGCCTATTCCTACATATCTTATGAGCATTTTCAAGCTTCTAGATGGACTCATTGATGAGATACACTCCATGATAGCACGATTCTGGTGGGGAGCGAAAGAAGAAGAAAGGAAGATTCATTGGCTTAGCTTGGCGAGACTCTACGGACCAAAGGAGTTTGGCGGGATGGAGTTCCGAGATCTGTCAGCTTTTAATCAGGCGTTACTGGCAAAGCAGGGATGGCGTTTGGTTACTAATGAGGGGTCCTTGACTGAAGGAGAAATACTATAGGCACACCACGGTAATCCATGTGGCGGTGGGAGGAGCACCTAGTTACACGTGGATGATCATTTGGGGGGCACTATAGTTGGCCAAGCCGGGTTTTCTGTGGCGGGTGGGGTAGGGAGGGAAGATCGATATATATGAAGATAGATGGATCCCACAGCTGGGTGGGACGGTGCATCGCTATCTTATGCAGGGGCCGGTCACATATACCTCAGTTGTTGGGTTGATTGACAAGGAGACGAGACAGTGGGATGAGAGGGCCTTGACAGACATGTTTCCTCATATTCGGTCCATACATTTGAGTGGTCGGGAGGTCGCTGATACTCTATGCTGGGATAGAGAAAGTAGATGGGAGTTCACAGTTCGCAGTGCATACAGACTTATGCGCACAAGGGAGGATCAGCTCGACGATTTGGAGGAGGATGACTGGAAAAGAGTGTGGAAGCAACGCTGGACTCCAAAGCTTAAGCATTTTATTTGGCGGATGCTTAGAGATATACTACCGACGAAGACAACCCTCTACAGGAAGCACACGGTCCAGGATGAGCTTTTCCCACATTGTCTTTCACATAGGGAGGATTCCACACATGCCTTTTTGCTCTGTGCTTCAGCGGGACCTGTTTGGGCGGCGGGACAGCTATGTTGGCTGAACCAAACAGGTATGGATGTTCAGGAGTTTACTAGGGAGCTACTATGTGACGATGATCTGAGCAGAAGAGATGATGATGCAACTCTATTATGGACAACATGGACAACTAGGAACAAGCATATCTTTGAACCCCACAAGCCTTATATACCTTCACTTACAGCCAGTTTTCTCACATAGATAGCGGACTATGGTCGCTACTCATCGGCGTTGCGCAGTGATGACCATCGAGAGGACGATCTGGATTTTTCAACTTGGAAACCTCCACCTCCGGGGTGTTTCAAGCTAAATGCAGACGCCAGTGTTCAAATTGGTGGTCGTGTGGGTATTGGAGCAGTCATCAGGGATAACCTAGGGAACATCAAGGTTACGTACCAATGACATATGGACCATACATTCTCAGTATTTAGTGCGGAGGGAATTGCAGTCTTATAAAGGATTCAGCTAGCTTTGAACCTGGGCCTGAAGGACCTGATCGTTGAGACTGATAGTGCTTCTCTAGTGCACACAGTGAAGGCCGGTGGGTGGGGACGAGGCTATGAGGACAACATTGTGACAGACATCTGTTGCTTGTCTTTAGATTTTCTCTCCTTCCAATGTTTTGTTCGTAGGCAAGGTAATGGGGTTGCCCATACTTTGGCCTCTCATGCCTGTTGCTTAGAAAATCCTCAGACGGTGTTAGAGGATTTCGATGTGAACATTGTAGCTATTTATATTTCTGATTTTAATGAATAAGCAGCGGCATGCACCCTTTATCAAAAAAAAATGTATATATTTTGATTTATTCTCATTTATACACGCTCTACACACACATACACTTCAATAGTTGTACATATATTACACACACATTCATATATCAAAATACATAAAAAATATACATGTATATCAATATGTTTACATTTAAATACTCAATATATTATTTTATGACTATCTATCAGTAGTTTGTTGAAAAATATTCCACAACCGCATATACTCTATGTGGTACGCTCTCCACCCCTACACCACATACAGCCAATTCGAACAATGAGGGAAAGTATTGAGAAATAACTATATTATGGTTATTACTTTCTTTTGGGTAACTTCCCTTTCTCTTCGCATCTTATTTTCAGTTCCATATTGTGTAACAGGGATCTGCTCATTTGCCGTGCTCCTTTACATGAAAGGGGGTCCGACATTATTAACACACACAGAAACTCTTTTACTTCTCACAACTACAATGTATACTTTTTAAACGACTGAGTTAGATATGCAATGCAGTTTCAGAGCTAAGGCGATGACCTTGCAAATTCTGCAGTGGGTGTTTATGCTGTTTGTGAATATACAAATACGCCATATTCTTCCTACATTGTATCCCAAACTAAAATCATCCACGATACTTTCAGTTGTGTTTCTGTGATGCTCATAATAGACACGAAATAAGGTTGGAATACTATAAAGTACTTAGATACCATTAAGAAAATTTGGTAAGTAATCATGAGAAGTAACTCTTATGTTATCTTTCTCCGAAATTTGAAAAATAATTTGTCATATCAGAGTTCAGAAGCACACATAAGAGACTTTTGTTTACAGGACCAGCAAGTTTACAACTTGGATACATCAGATGCTGTAGTTGCCATATTAGTCATAGGACTGACGTGTATTGTTCACTCTAAACATATGTACTTGTATTACTCATATGAAAAGTTTGAAGAATGTAAATTCACTTTCAACCCAAAGATAGAAAATGATTATTGAAGAGTGAATCTTGTCAAGCTTGTTGTGCTAATCAACTTCAAAGTCGAAGAGGACACAGTCAATACTTCTAATTAAGGGACTGCAACAACATTCTTTTACTGAATAAATATATATAATTTTCAATCAAGGAGGTTGGATCATTGTTTGATCAGTAATCAAACATCTGATTATAATATATAAAAGAATATCCAAGGTAGTAATGTAAAGTGAAAGTAAGGACGTAAAGCGGGAGAAGAGCAGTCTCACTGTTACCAGCCTCTTATGTTGGGAGTCTTTATGTCATTTGACATCCGTATCTGGATGAAGCGACATGAGCTCAACAATTCAAAATCCCGATTTGTTCATTACCTTGACATGTGACACGGAAATAAAAGAGGTGATAACAAACTGATATATGCCTAACTAAAACTAAAAAGGCCTTTTTGAGGGGGGAAATCGTCTTACATGGTGGATGTCGTACAAACAATCAGTATTCATAAGATATCTTCCAGTATCTCCAGAAAATTGTGAATCTACTTCAGAGTTTCCTACGCATATACATAGGGGTTAGCCTACGCATCTACTTCAGAGTTTCCTGAAATCGGATCTGTATGTAAATGTTCTATAAGACTCACTTAGATGTTGGTGGAAATCAAACCCGATGAGCTAGTTAGAAAATGGTATGATTGATTAGCTAAACTATCTAGAGATACAATTATGCAACTTACTATATTAGCGGTTGCATTTGACGGTTACTCGTAGTCGATGGATGTCTGGGCATGATTTGCGGCAGTCTTTGACAGCCAGTTTGGGACGGCAGCAGAATGCTGCCTGTTATTTCCCAAGGGAATGACTATATCTAGGTGATAGAAGTTTGCACCATAATGTTTGTATGCATCATAGACCCATTCAAAGATCAAATATTGATTTGAGAGACATGTTTCTCCCTTTCTAGTGGCACCCACCTACAAATTTGACATGATCTTCATAGTCCTTGATGACATATGAGATGGTCAGATGAACACTTATATTGGTATGAGGGTTTCTTAAGGATACAAGATGGGATGTACTACAATTAGACGAGGTAGGGTTACTAGATTAATCACCTTTACCTTTTTACACATGAGAATTATGAATGACATCGATAGGAGTACTACACAATGTAGCCCCTAACACAGCCAAAATGTGACTTCTTAACATGTATATAGTCAAACTCGAGTTAACGGGGCCAGTGGTATCTACCGCCTTACAACCCATTGCACTAGATCCCTACTTCTAAGGGTATTCTCATGCTACACCGCTTGAGGGAGCCCCATTATCAGTGCCACCGCCAGATGAGAAACTGTGATACCCTTCATCCCCTCTTAGGTGAAGAACTAAGTATGGGGATGGAGGGGTAGCTCTTATCTAAGTCATATTTCTTTTTCCAATTATCTTTTTAGTTGTATTTGCATGTTAGATTTGCATCGTTTTGTTTTAGGTTGCTTTTTGATTTTGATGTGCACATCCAATATAGACTATAAATGGTCATGTTCTTAATCAAAATCAATAAATATCATCCACATTTTGAGATTTGCATGATAGGAACTAACTATAGATTGATATTTAGAATTTAGGAATAAGGTATTCTAAATACTTCTTCCATGATCAATCTAAATCAACGCTTAGGATATAAGAACAAAATATAATCTACATCATTTCAAATTTATTTGCATTCTGAAATAATGAAGCTATTCTTGAAATTGAATATGATACTAAGTCCATTGCTTAGTCATTTCATGAATGTATTACATCAGAGACTAGTCATGCTTGATAACCAACATGATGAGAAAATAGAAAATTTCAATAAATTACCATGTTGTCAAGAATGGGAAACCCTATGAAATAGTCTGTATGAGGTGCACTCACTACTTCAATCCAACTATGTTGGGATATAGGGACTAACTACTTGATATCAGGTTCCTAGTTTGAGGTATTTTTGAGAAATTAAGAGAAACCAACATATTTTCTTTATTTCCTATTTAACAAATGATAGAGAAGTTTAAGTTTCAGACCGGTTACATGATGGCATGATGAAGTCTCTTTTGTTTTGTAACTTACATATATCCCTACATATTGGACTATACTAGATCTTAGTCCATGTTTAATGATTGGATGCTAGCACTTGTTATGTTTTTTTGCTTAAATGTATTTCATTTTCAATTTTATGCTGATTAGGAAACTTAATGAAGGAGTTTGAGGTATGTTCAGATATCATCTTCATTATGTACTTTAGAAGACCAAAAATAAATGAACTGTAATCATGTTGAAAATAGCACAAGTTGGTTTGACTTTTTCTCAAAAGCATTGAGTAGGTGATATCATTTTGACAAGACTTGGGAACAAGCAAGATAAAAAGTCTAGAAGGATTTGAATAGTGATAAATATATGGATTTACACTACATGAATATTTAATTTTGATATTGTATTGTGTCATCTCTATATTGTTCTGGTAAAAAATTATATTTTCTGTGTTTTTAGACTTTTCTTGCTCTTTTATGCATTTTGCTAGGTCAAAATTAGAACTTAAGAACTAAGAAAAGAATGGAATTTGTGCTAGGAATCATGCATCCATGACATATTCTTGGGGTTCTTAGACACTCCACAATGATGGTTTGCAGGGTTGGAATCATTTTCCACTTCTAACTTCCCCATTCAAAAGAAAATGCATCGTAGAGAAAGAATAAACTACCAAATTGATAGTGTGGATTTTCATTAAATTATTTTTTACTAATAAATTCAATAAGAGAAGGATTTGAAGCCTCAACCTATCAAATCAGTCAACATTCAATTGATTCATGTCTAAAATCACTACAAGATTTGCAATTCCCAATTATTTGATTGACCCTCAATTGATTGGTTGAAATGTCAGCATCATTATTGAGATTAGACATCCCAATTGATCGAGTCAGTCTTGATTCAATTGGTTGGCCTTCAAAAAGTACAATTGATAAAGGGACTTCAGTGAAAACCTTCCATCGTTTTCCCTCCAATCAATTGATTTTGACTATTTCTTTAGCAAGCCACAAGAGGCACCTTCATCGAGATCAGCTGACTGACTATGCACTAGTTAGCCGGGTGACGATTTGTCAAATAGATGACCATGCGAGACTAGTGGATCAAATACCCACAAGTTGATGGACGTATGATACCTAATGACTAGATACTCTTCTAATAGACCGGTTTATGCTCCATATAAAGAGAATCACTATTGTCAATGAAATGACTCAGACACTAGTTAATGTATTGGCCAAAGTGCCTCATGTTTCCAAGTGATGAAGGTTTTAAACCTAATTACTATTGATGCAACCTTGGTAAATAGAACCCCCTCACAACACTAGGGGCACTATTCACATACCACGACACATGTTCAAGAGAAAGAGTACATGAATATACTAGAGTGGAGGAGAAAAGAAACAAGTGTAGGGTTTAGAGTGAATCTCCAACAAATATGGTGCATGGACTGAGAGATCCATATCTCTACACCAGAGTTCTTTCCGTTTTCTTATTTTCATGCCTTCTTATCATGTATACTCATTTTTTCCATAGTTTCTCAACTATGATTATGTGTAAGAGCGACTACACTCTTAATTAGGTTTGGGGAGTAACCCTTAAACAAGATGCGTTCTTTGTTGTGTTTTTAATTGAATTCGCTTTCTTAATGATATAGTTTAATAGTTTCTTTCTTGATCACCATTATATTTCATTTAGTTAACTATTTAAATGCTTTGGTGAACTTAATATGATTCGGTATAGGTACCAATAAGTGATGATTTATATCCTCAGAGTGAGGAAATATTCATGGGTAGGACTACATGATTAGATTATTGGTTAAAAGTATTCATAGTGAGAGCATAATAATATTAATACATGACATGCTTTGTTGATTATTGGGAGAGAAAGACAAAGTCACACATAATTATAACTAGTTTGTGCTAAATTAAGGATTAAGAGGATTACATATACTCTCCAATTAGCTGAAGCCCCTAGCCTAATTGTCTCCGATCATAGTTAACCCAAATTTGCATATTTTTCTAATTTAAGTTACTTTGTTCTTTTTATTTTGTTTTAAAACTCAACCAATTAATCTTCCAATTGATTTATTAGGTAAACAATATCCAATAATATTGTCTTTCTCTTTATTGTTTGACCCTGAACTACTACATTGATATTGTTCTCTTGTGGAAGATCGGGATTCTGTAGATACATTAAGAAGTTATCTTGTAATAGATAAAGAAATGATCTCAGTTTCACTATACACCACAAGAAGGAAACAATCAGATCACCATCACAAATAAAAGGCATCTTGATATAATAATATTACATCACATGGAAATTAGTTCTTTTTTCCTTTCACAAATGGAACAACATAGTTCAATTTCACAAAATAAGATAAAACTTGGAATAAGAGTGGAAAATTACAACTTTTAGATTCCAAATTACAATATAAACATAGAAACCACAATATATCATCAACTCCATGATTTGAGACTCAAAATAGGTCAAATAGACTCAAAGAGAGAAAATCCAACATAACTATTTCAATCAAGTAAAGAAGGGGATATATGGAATAATTTCCCAATAGTAATCATAAAGAGATGGAACATATCTCTCTAGGGGTAAATTGGGACAACTATTCATAGACAAGTATGATCAAAATCTATGTTAAACATTAACACAACTTTTGGATCAGTTCATGTGTATTGGATAAACCCTAAAGATCACCCCTTTAATAATATGATTTAGGTTACAGAAACTTATACCTTCATGTAGAGGTACTTTTATGATCTCAAAACATGTATTATCTTATTCTTCTAACCTTCCAATAATATTATGGCTTTTATTAGTTAAACACATTGAATGATATCAACACAATTTTTTTTAAGAAAAAGACATAATTTCCCCTTAATCACATGCAAAAGCCTTAACTGTGTGATGGGGATTTCATGTTTTTACATGACTCAAAATGCATGGCCATGAACATGCAATGATGATGGTATCCCTAACAAGAGTAATGAAAGAGAAACTAGGTAAGGGTAGAAACTAGAAATCACCTGGGACAATTCTTCATAGACCATATCCATGGCTATGATAACATCAGCTCAAAAAACTTCACTCCCAGGCCAGAAAACATCTAGAGTTGGGATGACTACCAGTAAACCATATTTCTTGACCCTTCCCAGTGACCTCTGTCTCAAAGATTGGGATGTCTAGGAACATCAAGGAGTCTATTTGTCAAGGACATATAAGAAAGGATATTTGATAGTCTTTGTATACTAAGTTTCATTCCAATTTGTTCATAGGAAACAATCCATACACCATAACACATTTACTCATCACAGAAATAAGAAATAAGGTGACCTAAAATTAGGGATAGATCCATGGAATAAAAAAATGTTGGAAAGAGGGAAGCTCGAAAAGATATATGTATATATACATATGTATAAATATATGTATGTATATATACATATATGTATATATATACATATATGTATATATACATATATACATATATATATATATATATATATATATATATATATAGATAGAGAGAGAGAGAGAAAGAGAGAGAGAGAGAGAGATGTATATATATGTTAAAATCATGTGTGCAACTGCTTTTCCATGAGTCTATGGAATATCCTAGGGTGACTAGTTGGGTGTTGAAATATTTGAGACCTTCCAACCAAGTCTTATTGGTGTCAAGAGGTAGGAGGACTAGGGATCTCATGAAAACATATTATGGAGTTCTAGTGAGGCTTTTGGGAAGGATTTAAAAGATTAAAGTGTTGAATTTGCAAGAGGACCCCATAGAGGCCACAACAACGAGAAAGAGAGGGATAGGGTTTGATTAGGACTTTAGAGACCACCAAATGGTGACAAACTTAGTAACATTATATTTCACTTTGTGCGAGGATTGCTAGGAAAAAGATATGGAAGAAGAAGGAGGATAGAGATCATAAATTGAGATGAAATCAAGAACTTTTATTTCAAATTGAGAAAGGGGCTTGATAGATACAAATACAAAGGAAATCCATACAATATTGTTAGACAAATGATATATGATCCAAAAAAAAGAAAAATAAGATAAAACATGCATGACACAACAAAATTGATGGATGATTGGGACATTAGGGAAATTAGATAATTAAAAAGTTTATATAAGTTGGTTCATGTTTATTCTTTAATATGTTTGCACTACGAAACAAGGATCATTTGAAATGAAACTTGGCACAATGATATATTGAGCGTGTAAAATTTTTTTTAGCATTAGTTTCCATTTTGGAGAATATATATTAGGTTTTCTAATATATGATGGTAAATGACATTATTATGATAATATTTTGTCTAAATTGTTTATATAACCAATATTTTGGGATTTGTGTTGTTTTAGGATCATCAATTCATTACTCACTTTCCTTAGAATCTATTTTAATATATCTTCATCATCCTACTCAAATCCCCATTGAAAGGCATTTGATGTTATTATAACTTATGTATAAACAAGTCCCCAATTTTGTGGTCTCATATATGTATGTTTAGGGAATTCTATGATTCAACTCATTAATATAAATTAGTTATCATTATCATCATTACTGGACATAGTATCTGAATAAAGACTATTAGTTTAGGTAGTTACACTAATATATTTTCCTATATTTATTGACTATTATATGGACTTAAGGTGATATGCCATGTCATATGTTATTCTGTGTATCTTAAAACTATACGTCCTCATTCATTATTATGTTAATCAAGTTAAGTCCAATGAGGTATGTTATTTGGTTTGTAGTGAACTATGCAAAAGTCCCATTATTTATATATCCATTATTATTAGACACCTCGTCCTATATCATCCTCTAAATGTCAGAGATGATTACTAATAAAGAATATATCCTATTTTTATCACTATATGAATTTTAAATATCAATTCGGTCACATGACACAACTAAGGTCATCAAGGTAGCTAATCCAAGATCTTACATTACTTGAGTTCATCATGATCCTAGGTGTTGCCATGTATATATCTGTTGACACCCTATTTTTTCTCACTCGGTAGAAATTCATTGATGAATTTTAATTCTCCAGATAATGATAGAATATATACCTTTCCATCTTTTTTATCTTTTCCATATTTTATCCTTTTGCACCCTTTTCTATATTTTTCCACATTTCCACATTTTATCATTTTATCACCTTATTCCATATTTTTTGATATTTACTACCCATTTAAACCATCCAAATTACCCATATACCACCCACTAAGGGTTCAGAATAAAAGAACCTTTTATCTAGAATAAATTACAATTAGCTCATCTGTTATGTTTTTATAAGACTTTTACATAAATTGCTCAGTTGTATAGTCTTGAATTAAAAAATCTCTTTTTCCCTGCATGTATTCAATTTCCCTTTTCCTCACAAAAAATACATATGTCTTTGATAATAGTGAAGGATAATCATGAATTCATAACTTTTATCTCTCCTTCTTTATTTTATTAGATTTTATTCAGAATATGGTTTTTCCACAAATTTGTCCAGAACATTCTTGAAATATACATATAATCGAGAAATATGATTTATCAAGCTCGAGCAACCCGACAGATCAGAGTAATCAATCAGTGACACATAGTCAGCCTCAATCCCCGATCCAGGCCTCAGATAACATCGATGAAATTTGTCACCTCTTCCAAAACATTCCATTTAGAAACCATAATCTCCAAGATCTACCTACATATAGACCTGCATACCCATTGTATTTTGGGCCCCTTTCAGCTCCTCTGAAGTCTAAGAGTGAATTACCTTCCCCTTTTATTTTTTATTGAATGTGATCATATAATCCTTCTTCTGAATCCATCTATCCTATTAACGATGGTAGGTTGCTCAATAACTAATGCTTTATCTGCTATGTTCATAATTATTGATATCTACACACCATTTCAAAGATCTAAATCTTTCTCTATTAATCACTTTTCTCTCTCTCTCTCCCTACGTATTAGTCCTAACCTCTACTGATGGATCTCTTTTGTGGGAGGTCCTGAGGTGATTCAAACCACATAACACCTAAATCCTAGAACCTTCAGGCAAATCATAGGAAAACCACAACCGTATCTAGCACTAAAGGCCTGCGAACATAAAAAAATGTATTTTAATTATTTTTACTCATTGTTTTCTTTCTTAATTATTATCTTTTTTATCTGAGATGTCTAAAAAAGTATGTCATGCCATTATCAGGTGTGATGGTGTGCTAATACCTTCCCCATTCATAACAAGATCGTCGAGTTCAGTTTACAAAATCATGGATATGTTCCTTATCCACCCTTGGGTGGAGTGAAGATTGAGTTTTTTTATGTTTTTTTGTAGATTTAAACACCCACCAACATGTTTTCTTATTTTAAAAATAAAATTGAGTAGTGACTACAAGAGATTTATTGTTCATCATTTTCTTTTACTTCTCCATTATTTTATAATAGTAGGATCATAGGATTTTTTAGACTGGGTACAACAACTTGACGACTCCACTGGGGACAGTCGGATGATCCAAGTTGCATTTTCCTTTCTAGTCATCTCACATTTTACCAATTCACCCAAGTTTCTACTTTTCTTTTGTTCTTTCAATTTTTGATGAAATCTAGGGTATTCAAATATTTTTGACAGTGAATTCACTAAAATGAATCTCAATTCCTTATTTTGCAGCTGAACACTCTTTTCTCCTAGAGAAATAAGAAATCTTTTTATTACAAATATTAGTTTTCCTATAAGAAAACTGACAAAATTCTCTATTCTACCAATGTAAAAGGATTTCTGCCGCTTTGATTTTTCTATCACTTCGACATTATCTTCTTATTCTTTGGAAATACGACAACTACCACAACTTTAACAATTTCTATTTTAGGGGTAGACTAATCTACCCTTCTAGAGTTTGCTTCTAATTCCCTTTTAGGGTTTTCCTTCACTTTCCTCCTTCTTTCTTTTCTTCTCTCCAACTTCACTATTTAATTTTTTATTTTTTATTTTAAAAAATAATGTAAAAATAAATAAAAGGAAAGTGAGTTCCTCAAGATGAGAAAGAAATTCTTTTTCTTGATAATTACATGATTGTTTGCTTATATGCTTATCATTTATCTTTTATGCTTGTGGGCTTGGTTCAAAAAATATAAAAATCTTACAACCACACTATGTAGAAAAATGAACCCATGCGTCATGGAAAGGGTCCCAACATTCTTGTTGGATCCTCGAAAGTGGTGTGGGAGTGTTAGTAAAGGCACCAATGCAATCTTAAGTTGGACGTACAAAGAACTTGAGGAGAACCACCTCTCCTATCACTCATGACTAATTCCGGTCTTTGTGGTCACGAGGTGTATCGAGAGTAGTACCCATATCTGAAGAACCTAGGATACCCCCAATGATGACTATCATAAAGCCATAGAGAATAAAGGACTGACCCCTCCAATACAAGTCATACTTCAATGGGGATATAAATCATATCTAGACTCATGAACTAAAAAGGGGAACTTTATCTTCTGCATCTACATCTTATGGTTCTTGTTTTACATTTTTCAAGATTATTACATACTTTGCTAGTTCTATTATTGTTGAAAGATTTATTCTTTAAGATTGTAAGCATGACACACAAATTACTTATTGTTTGCTAACATCCTCATGTTTAATCAATATTATCAAGATAACATATTTTACCAACTATCTTATCATTCCAGTAGTCTGACATGATCTCAAAGGATCCCAAAAGATCTTAACCATCGAATTTTTTTATCCATAATCTTTCCAAATATAAAATCTTTCAATGAACTCCAAAAATCTCAAATGATCTCTCTCACCCTCCAAAATCCTTATCGAATAATCTTGATTGAACACTATATTAAAATGTAGAGAATAGTATTTTCCAAAAAATCAAAAATCTTTTAAAAAAAAAGAAGAATAATATTTTCCAAAAAGCCACAATCTTTACAAAATTGAAAAAACTAAAAATACTTTAGAAAGAAAACTCCTTTGTAAACAATAAAGTAAAATCAAATCAAAATGAAAAAAATCTTTTCAAATAAAAGATAAAAAATCTTTTGTCCAAAAAGAGAACAAATTTTTTCCAAAAATAAATACTATTTTCAAAGTAAAATCTTTTCACAACAAAATAATTTATTTTTTAAATAGGAACAATCTTAAATCTTCTTAAAAATGAAAACAAAATCAACAAAAGTTGATCTATCTTTCAAAACTCAACAAAGTTGAAAAATGCTTTCAAAACTAAACAAAGTTGAACCATATTTTAAAAATAAAATAAGTGGAAGAATGTTTTCAAAACCCGACAAAAATTAAATAAATATTTTAAAACTTGGACAACCTTTGTAGAGATCTTCCAACTTGATCCATTCCAAAAGTTTGTGCCCGTTTGTGGTTTCGTCTCATAAGACACCACTCATACCTGAAACCTTTGATTGTTACTCAAGTAATCTGAATGCTCATCAATTTTTCATGTTTTATCACACATGAGAAAAAGAGCCATATTTTTTAGAAAACTTCTCCATAATACATTGATCTCATGAGGATAAGATTTCCAAACCTTCAGCCTTACACTGATTGGCTGCCAAATCTTACCAGCAAGTTGTTTGCTCTCATGATCAAATTATATCTAGCTTTACATCATTCACTCTAACCTCGAGCTACCCATGGACATACTTACCCAATGTTTACTTCCTTGAAGGGCCTCTACTAAGATTGATCCTTGAAATACAAAGCTTCACCATTACGTCATATGGATACTCAATCCTCAATACTGGATATAACTTCAAAATCATGATTGAAATATCGAGTCATGCCTCGAGCATACTCACTCCATCCTACCCAAAGTATTTTCCATCTTGACTTACATGTTACTTAGTAGCACATGGTCCTAAAATCTTTTTTTGGGTCCCGTGGTCCTACAATCTTTGCCTACCCTACACCATGGTTTAGGATCAGGACCTAAATGGTCTTATCTACACAGTCTCAGACCACTAGTGGACCATCATTGTGCCTTCACTTTCATATGTACATAGTCCCAATCCATGACCTAAATTTGGGACATCACTGCGTTGTTGCATTTTGTATCCACATGGTCCTAGACCATAACATAAAATTGGGCCATCACTATGCCTTCACTTTCATTTCAATATCATCCTGGACCAAGACCTAAAACTGCACCATCATCCTGCTTATACCCATTTTCATATGGTCCCATACCACGACAAAATCTAAACCAACACACACCTTTTTTGTGAGTATTTCTCTCATAAAATATCCCTCGAGGATATAAGAATGTAACAAACCCATATCCACTCAAATATTTGGCCTCAAGAGGGTCACTTTGTCCTTGGATACCCTATACCTTTGCTTTGTAAATATTTTCTGTCACAAAATCTTGCATGCGACATGAAGAAAGGAATCTCACACACCTGTATTTATCCACAACCTATGGACCTCAGTAGGTCACCTTGTCCTTGGATAACCTTTGCCTTATGAGTATTTCAATCATAAAATTCCCCATGAGGAGAGAGAAATCCCACACACCGATATGCATCCATAGTCTTTGGCCCTGAGTGAGTCACCTTGTTCATGGATACCCTTTACCTTGTTAGTATTTCTCTCATAAAATCTCCTTTGAGGAGGGGGGAATATAGCTCACCCATATCCAACCACATTCTTTGGCCCTGATTGGGTCATGTTTTCCCTAGATATCCTTTTTCATGTGAGTGTTTCTCTCATTAAATCTTCCTTTAGGACAAAGGAATCTCACACATCCATGTCCAACCACAGTATTTGACCCCAAGTAGGTCACCTTGTCCCCAGATACTCCTTCTCCTTGTGAGTGTTTCTCTCATAAAATCTCACTAGAGAAGAGAGAAATCTCATAGATCCATATCCAACCATAGTCTCTAGGCCCAAGTGGGTCACCTTGTCCCTAGATACCCTTTTACTTGTCAGTCGTTCTCTCATAAAATCTCCCAGAGTAGAGAGAATCCCCACACATCCATAGCCACAATCTTTATCCCTGAGAGGGTCATCTTATCCCTTGATATCCATTTTATTATGAACATTTCTCTTATAAAAAAATACCTAAGGAGAGAGACCTTACACATCAATTCCCAACTAAAGACTCTGTCCCCAAGTGGGTCAACTTGTCCCTAGACACCATCTTAACTTCCCTCTACAACCAACAACCACACTCTGCACTTTATCATGGTGCTACTAGATATAACTCATGACAAGGTTGGAAAAATATTTGCATATCACTCAATATATGGGCAGATCCCTTTCTTCATATCATCAGATCTAACAATTTGCACTTATATATGAACAATCATTTTCTGCACAAAGGGTGAACTTTAATTTTTCAACATGATATTTGCCCCCTTCTCCATGTAAGGGGCATGCTAATTTTTTATGTAATAATGTTCTAATCCCTCTTCCACACAATAGATAGTTTCAATTGGACCCTACTTGAAATGTTTTTGACACAAAAAGAAAACATGAATGCTACCTATTATAGCCTCTTTCTTAACACAACGAGTATTTTGTTTATAACCATGTTTCATCCATTTTCAATGCCTTTATATAGAGGAGAAAGATTCCCCATTGGTCTCTCAAACCTAAAAACCAATCATTCTATCTTCAACATAGAGGAGGACATCACAAAAGTCTCAGGTAATAAAATCCTTCTGGAAATTTTAGGCAAAGAGCTTCTTGATATGGTGAGCATTAACAAACAATCCAACACTGGTGGGGTGATGCAAACAGTAGTTGAAGAATTTCATGATGAACTATAGGTTCAGCTCAATACAATATCCTTCCAATGATGACAATGGGATGATGAACCATAGGTCACAAAGGCACTTGATTACATCGGCAAATTGACAAACAAAGATAACATGGATCAGCGAAAGCCATGGATACAAGTGTTCCCCTTTGAAGGTCATGCACAACTATGATCATCATACAACTGACAAGGTGAACCACTACACCATCTTGTATGATTTCCTCTAAGGGTATAATAGTGCAAGATTCAAGCATCAACACCAAGAGACATCTATGACAGACAATCATTCTACAAAATAGCCAAGTTGATGATCAAATAGAAGAATCTAGTGAACAACCATAAGTGATTATTTATCTGGACAGAGGCCTAAAGGCTACAAAATGTAAGTAGAATACAATTCTTGTGCAAAAGAAGAGGTCTTATGCAGTTAGATCCACCATGTGCCCTTTACTGCCACCCTAGAACTATCTTATAGTTCTTAGACCATGCAGGTACCCACCTCATCCAAGCTTAATCGAAACTTTCATAGACATAGTTTGATCATAGAACCTACATGTTGTTGATCACTATATGAGATAAATCATATAGAAACTGAGAGATCTGGAGGTCAAGATATAAAAAATCGACACATTCAGAGGTCAACACCAGAAGATCACAAATGCTGATTGCCAAAGAATGATGAAGAATATTCATTTTTAGAAGCGACTAATTCTCTCACCATCCTCAAAAAGGAGATACCAATGTAGAAACTTAAGACAAGGATCACACCCTTAGGGGTATCTTAGTAAGACTATCCCATTGTCAAACACTTTATGAAATTTCTCCCCATAATTAAGCATCCTAATCCCTTTCCAAATAAATACAATTCCAATGTTCACCGTGATTATTATTACGTCCTAGGACACGATACAAATGTTTGTCTAGCCCACATGCACATCATTCAAGACCTAATTTATGAAAGTTGGTCCAAGTGGATGCCCTAACAGATGTAGTCACTCTATTGTCACTAAAAATCCAGTTGCAGTCATATAATTGATTGAATCCCTATTTAAGCTAGAGCTCACCAGGCCCACACCAACAGATGTATTCATAGAGTTAATTGAGTCTCCACCCTAGATACAGCTTTGCTGAAGAGCACTAAGACACACAGTTGTCATGAGCCCCAAAGCATCTGCAGATCATGAAGGATCTATCTGACCAATTTCACTTCCAAACAAAAAAATCAAAATGAAAAAATTAAGGTAAATTCAAAAAAACCAAAAATTAAAATAAAAGTACCATAAAAAATTTCAAAAGAAAAAATGAATAATTAATACAAAAAAACCAAAAATAAAAATAAAATGAAAATGAAAATGAAAAAAATAAAAACAAATCTTTATAAAAAACCCACTTAATCTACTTAAGTGTCTGGAAGCGTCACTCGTTTATCTTAAAGTGGAAGAGTCAAAGAAGAACCATAGGGCCTAGGATAGAAGGAGCGTGACCATTATCCTAAGTCTCCTAAATCGTTTACTAACCTAATATCACCCATAAAATCACTCAATAAAAATCATTTAAAGCTAGAATTGTAGGATGAAATTACATCTCAAAATCAACATGTTTCCTCTTCTTGGTCTTCTTAAAACTGAGCACCCTAGAGGCAAGTTGAAAAAAACCAACCAATTCAAGACGTTCTGAAGAAATTTTAGGGATCACTCCCTACATAATCTTTAATGTTTAAACATGATGGCAACCCTATTCACAGGGAATGACAAGGACATGTGGAATACATGATAAGGAGATTTGGAGCCCTTACGACACTGTTCATGTCTTGTAATCTATCCTGGGGACCACAAATGAAGAACCTTCTCTAAGAAACTCTGATTAATCCACAATTCGAGTTCCCATCCTATGACTCTAAGCATCAAAATCCACAACATTAAAGAATTAACTGAATATACCATAATTGTGAAGCCTAAAGAACACCCCCAAAAATGCGTATACGTCCTTGTCACATGATACATCGACCAAGAAGTTTTCAGAATAGAGCCCATAGGGGCATCTCTAACACATGAAACCTTAACCCAACTAGGTAGGGAATTTCCGCATGTATACTTACTACATGGCACAACTTGAGTTGCATAAGCATGAAATCAAGGGCCATTGGAGCATCAAATCCACCCACAATGAATCTCCCTATAGTGGTACATATGGATATGATCATATCGAGGGAAGAAACAACCTATTGATGTAAGAGTTTGGGCAATATTAAACCTTCTTGAGGTCTCAAATCACCTTAAACTACATTACTAGAAAGTAGGGTGGGCATGGTAGTTATCATTTGCTATTAGATAAGATACAATGGTTACATGACCATCCCTCATATCTCTTGACTAACATGGATTACCACTAACTCACCAAAGGGGTCTCAGTCTAAAAAGTCTCAATGTTGTCGGTGACGTAAGCCAAAAAAACCCTTAAAGATTCATATCCTGATATCTTCCATGGTATATAGCAACATAAGAAGCCATAAACCATGTATGTTAAATTAAAAGTTGGATCTGAATCAGCTTCAAAGGAACTTTTTGTTGACCATCACTATCACATTAATGTCAAAATAAGATTCCAAACCTTTAAAACAAAACAAGGGGGAAAAACATTACCATTGTAACTCTAAGCATGATAATCCCTTGCCTAGACAAAGGTGAAGGAAAAAGGAAGAAGGAAATATCATTCATTAGTGGCATGCTATGCATTAGTATCATAGATCATTTGAATTCCAAGAAGGACTCCTTTTACAATCATTGCATATCTCTACCACTGAGTCCTTTAGGATACCATTGACACAATATTATAGGAAACAAAGATAGGAAAAACTATTTAGTATAGAGATACATTGTGACCTAAATCTATCTCCAACAATTATTATGTACATCTTTAGAGAAAGTGTTTAACAAGATGCATTCCAAGCCACATCTACAACCCATGAAAATAGGGTACATATGATGATATCCACATAGCAAGTTCAAGAATCTACCTTTTGAGAAAGATGCATTGATCAATTTTCACAGGGCCACTGAAGCCTTGCCATAAATTCAATTGTGTGCAACATTACAAAAGCAAATTAAATTATATGTTGGACTTTGATGCCAAGGAATCAATGTCATTGGCATCAACTCTTTCACAAATTATGTTCCTTCCTTTGATAATAGTTAATACGAGGAGTTCAAAAGTTCATACATCATGCATCAAACTTAATGGATAAAGAATGACCCATAGTCATCAAACATGTGATTGGTGGAAACACACCTTCTTGAGCTTTTGTCTAAATTTAAATGTTCGACACTCTGATAGGGAACCTTAATCATGGAAACTTCTGTGGATGGTAGCTTCCAATATGTTTTGGGTCATTTATCATGACCTAAAAGTAAGGACCTAAAGCTGGACCGATTAGGGACTTTATTTTCCAAATCCTTTTGGGTCCTTGAATATGACCCCAAACTAATCCAACTTCATTAACAAATCTTTTTGGGTCATGTAATATGACCTAAAACTAGACCAATCATGCGCTTCATCCCTAAATATTTTAGGGTCCTGGACTATGACCTTAAACTAATACAACATCATTTTCAAACCTTGTTTTGGGTCCTATACTATGAACTTAAACAATTCCAACCTTAGTTTCCAATCCTTTTTGGTTCCTAGACCATGACCTAAAACTAGACCAATCCCATCCTTTATTGTAATATCCGTGAGTTGGGTTATGCCCTAACCCTGGAAGTTTTGTTTAAGCAAGTTAATTAGATCCTTGATTTTATCTTGTGGAAAGTAATTAAGGCTCAAGAGGAACTTATGTTTCAATTTTAGTCCTTTTCGAATAATGTTGAAACAATCTTTTGCTTGTTTTGGACTAAAGTGCAAATTACCCACGTTGAGGGGTTAACTTGAAAATGTTACATGGTAAAATGTTCCTCAAGTGTTGAAGAATCATAAGAATGAGAATGATACAGAGGTATGGCTTGTGAAAGCCTAAGCACCATGAAAGAGCTTATTAAGCAATGTTTGTGCATTAAAACCTAGTTTTGGTGTAATGTGTAATTTACGAATATTGATTCCCATCTTGACCTCTATCCACTTTTACCTATACTCCTCTACCTAGTCCTAATAGTGGTCATATAGGAATTAAGTCTAAGTCTAGCTAGTAGTAGGACATGGAGAACAAGGAAAACTTGCGTAACTAGAGTTGAACTGGATAATCTCTAAATTGTTAAAGAATCTCATTGTTCTCTCCTACCATGATGATGCAACATGAGATAATGTAGTCAATATTGATCTATCAATATCTCTCCACCTCCTCCAAGTGATACGCTATGATATTGTAATGTAGGGAGATGGAGGTCACAAAGTTACTCATAAGTGGGGTAGTAGTCCTCCATATAAACATATAATGGATGTAATCAATCACAATGAGGGTGTACCTTTGAGGGACTCCTTGCTCGAGCGCCCAGAGTGTTTAGAGATATGATGGTGTAGATGCCCTAGTTCATCCTAGTTAAAAAGGCGACTTCTCAGAAACCATTAGATGTATCATAGATGTACAAAGTGGATCATTATTGCCTTTTCATTGAGGGTAGTTTTTATGACTCATCATATGTGAGGTCAAACCAGTCGGTGCCTCAAAAGTATTTATCATCTATGGAGGATCATGTGAGCTTGTTCCACACCTAATAGAGAATAGTCACATATTTCAAATGATCTTATTAAGCTCATTGTTGGTGATTCTCTTCTCTATCCCAAAGATGTACAAAAATGAGGTTTTCCCTCTCTTGATCTTGTGTTTCAATGGAGCTAAATTTTTTATCTTGGTGATATGTGATATTTTGCTCAGTGATGAAGAAATGATTGAGTTTGTTGTGGGATAATATTGATCACAATTTGTAATCAACCCTCAATATTTTTAATTTCACATGGTTGGAATAAGGTATGGGAAAATGACATGGTGCCTATCTTGCTCATAGAGGCATGCTTGATCATCACAAAACTCCTTGTACTTCAATGGTTTGATGGTGTATACCTTCTCAAGCATAGAGGACGCATCACATGTGGTGGTCCCTTGGACATTCAATTCATGTAGGTCGATGAGCAACTCTTCATTAGAGTCAGATGTGACAGGACAAGGTATATTGCTTGCTTTCTTGCCCTTTTCCCCTCCTTTATAGAAATAACCCTTTGAGTAAGTTGTTGGTGAGTGGGGACTTTCTTCCCCATGATCTTGGTGGCAGTGAAGGATTGGCATCTTCCATAAATCCAAACACAAAAACTAGTGGGAAAGGGGGAGGTGGAGTTGAGCAGTAAGGTCGTATCCTAGATAGGAGGTTTAAGGGCATTAAGGTAATGTGGGGCTCGATGGTGTCCCAAAAAAATATCTACATGAGGGAGGAAAGGATATTTGGTGTGTAAGGGAGGTAGTGAAGACGTTCAATGATGATTGTGGGGATAAAGGAGGAAGTGACTCCTTCATGTATTGGCGAGAAAGGTTACAGGAGGAAGCAATAATGGTGTGGGATGGTATGCATGAATTGATCATGTGTGGGGGTGAGTTTGCTTGGTGTTATGTCTAAGAGTATGAGTGTTGCAACTCAGAACATTTTGTTCCAAGTTGGGTCATGTAGAGGTTTTCGACCATTAACATTAGAGAGACCCATTCTTCTACTCCACTTGCACATAACTTGTAAAAAAAAGGTGCCATAAGCTTACATGAAAATTACATTTTTATGGTCTAGAAGGGGGATGTGGGAAGTCACAACTTTGGAGATAGGGGTGATGGTATAATAATTGAGCCACATCATCACCTCCTCTCTTACATGTTTGGTCATGTTGAGATCAATTTGTGGATTGGAGTTGATGGGATGGATGTTCTTATCTTAGATCATGATCGGAACAGAAAATATTTCTTTCAACTATTTGCATGGTGTTACTGATGACATTGTAGGAGTGATGTTAGGTAATAGAAGAATGTCATTAATAGAGTCATTGTGAAGGATCTCTAGAACTATCATCATGAGAAAAAGTTCAAGAGGTTTTCTTACATAAAGTGGGCATGCTATTCCTTAGTAATACAGTTGACGTGGTCTAGAAAAGAGTTCTCCCTGTGCATGGAGGACCCTTTTTGTCCTTGAGGACCTTGAAGTCCATCTTCTTAGGATTTTTCCCTCCACATCAATGAGGGTCCCCGATGTGGTGAGGAAAGCTTACCCCAAAGATGAGTGGGTAGTAGGGATATTCTTTTACGCTCATTATTATGAAGTCTCATGGGATGAAGGAATTACTAACTCTGAACATGGCATCCTCCATAATTCCTTGGGGCATCGCCATGGAAAGGTTGACAAGCTTAGTGATGATGCATGTTAGTTTCAAGTCAGTGAGACCAACTCGCTCATAGAGGGAGCATAGGATGAAAGAGATATCTACCCTCAATATGTAAGGCCTTTTGTGTGGATAAATACTAAACATGGAAAACTGAAGGATCTTGAGTCCTTTAGATTCTCAGACATCTTCACTTGGATGATCTCACTCATCACATAAGTGAGCTTGACTGTCTCAAAGTTGTATGTCATGTTGGTCAACATGCCTTTAATGAATTTGGAGTAGTTAGCCATATTGGCAATCATGTTCAAGAAGGGGATGTTTAGATGAAGTTTCTTCAAGGTATCTAAGAGTTTTGCAAATCTCCTTCTTGAGATGAACTGTTTCAGGTAAGGAAACAGTACCATTTATTAGTACTTCTATGTAGGAGTGATTGCTTTCCCTGTGATTTTTTAGGTGGAGGTGCATATACAAGTGTAGCGCTGTTGGAATTAGGAGTATCCTATACTTTTCAATATACTAGTCCTTGTCCACGTCTATGATGAGCTTAGGTATTTAGCTTCTCCTCTAGGTGATGATGGCTTTAGATTCAAGTTAGGATGCTCTGGGAACTGACCTTGAGGGTGAGGAACAACAACAATGAAGTTGAATAACTTTCCCTCAGTTTTTGGTGGTGACGAAGATGGTGTTGAGCATTTTTTTCATGATCTATAAGCATATGCGTGAGATAATTGTTGATGTATGTTGCTCATTCAAGAACATTCAAATCTAGAAAGACTAGGTAGTTCTAGTATTGTTGGTTATGCCTAAGATCGATGATCCTCGGTATGTAACATGTGGTGGTGGCTGGATTATATGAGTGCTTTTTGGCCCTTTAGGATTTTGGTATGACAATCATGGATGTTATTGGTTGTAGTTGGGGATTTAGAAGTTATTTGATTATTTAAACCTATTCTTTGGCCTACTCCTCTTGCATACCATCTTGACCTCCTGAATGATCCCATCAATTGAATGTAGGGACACACCACAATAATGTGAATGTCCACCCACAAATATGGAACGTGATGGGGTACATGGTAGGGGGCTTGATAAAGAATCTTGGCCTACGCCTTTAGGTCCTTCTAGTTAAGTGATATATCCTTCATGAAGAGTTGATCTATGTTCATGTTGATGTTGTAACATTGTGGGGTCTCAACTTTAACTATCATCTTCATAAGAGTCAAATTTCGCTTGTCATCCTAGTTGTTGCACTTGCTTTCCATCTATTCTTCAATTTTTAAGGAAGCATAATGATATTTGGGAAGGAAGGATACTACATCAGCAATGTCAATGATCTACCTTGTGACATATTGTAGACCAACTTTAGAAAGAATGAAAAATAATTAATTTCCAAAGTTGTGATGTGGACACTTCTACTTTAATTCCTTGAAGTGCACACATGCCTCATGTAGAAACTTATACTTTATTTCCTTGAATTTGTAATCCAATTTTCTAGGTAGGTTGTGAGGCTTTGTGAAATAATTTTCTGAGGAAGGTCTTCACAAATTTTTACCTTGTGGTGATGATGTTCTTTAGGATGCCCACTTACTGATGTTGTACTCTATCCCTTTATATTATATTATATATATATATATATATATATATATATATATATATATATGAAGGATGTGAACTCAAAGTTTGAGGAGTTACATGCTTGATCTTGTAGGTTATACAAAATTCTATGAAGTGATGTATGTGGTCATTCTTATCTTCATTCATTGTCCTACAAGTTGGTTATGTTGAATCATAGAGACTAGTGATTGGTTTGGAAAAGAAATGGTGATTGCTTGGATAGTGGTTCAATCCGTTGGGTAGGAGAGGTCTGCTTGCAATCATAGTTACTATAAACCGTATGAACAAAACTAAGTACTTGTAATGTTTTTCATTTAATATGGTGGTGAGAAACATTGAAATATGTATTTCTTTCACTGGGAAAAAATCTCACAGTGAACCACCTCACCACACCAAAGTGTTCACATTTCCAATCGCATTGCCAAATGCTACACAAGTGTGTTTTGATGTCATAATTGTTTTCCCTTAAGTTATGTTTTAACAATGCTAATCTAGATGTTTTTTAAGGTGGGGATGAAAAACTTGCTCATGGATTATTTAGCCTAAACCATATCTAGAGTTGGTGGTATCTCTCTTTCTCTTGGTGAAGCTATCGAAGTGTGTGTTCAGTCTTAAAATCAATAAAGATAAGTGAACCATCACTTAGGTGTGTCTCGTACAAAAACGTTGTATCAAAAGAAAAGATGAAAGTTAGAAACTAGGAAAATAAAATACTAGAGTTATATGAAAACAAATCTGTGCTACAAAAAATGGTACCTATTGATTTAACTTCATCTATTGCAAATATATGTTTCTCTATGGAAACAATGTCAAGATATTGATGAGACTGAGATTTTGGTCTTAATCTATTAAAAAAATGCTAATGTGTTCACACTATCCCAATATCCCTCAAGACAAAGGTGTCAATGTAGTACTTTAGGGTAGATCCAAAATAGATCAAGGTAATGTTAGTTAATCTTGTGGAGCTAAAAAAGAAATTGGAATATCGATCAATTGGGTTTTGAAAAATAAAAAAAACATTTAGTTAAAACAAATCAATAAGAGAAAATAAATTAACCAAGATTGGATACAATTAGGCTAAGGGTACCTACTTGAACATACAATATTAAGTCAATAATTTAGCACAAATTAGATATAATTGAATTTTTTTATTTTTTTATTCTTTCCCTCTCAATACTCTAAAAAATGTCATGGATTAATATTGTTATGATATCCCAATGGATGATATTATCCAATAATCTAACCACACAATCCTACCCATGAACATTCAATCACTCTCATAATAAAAATGATCACTCATATTCACCTATCCAAAATCATATTAAGTTCTTTCAAACACTAATTTAATTGACAAAACAAGATATATCTTGATCAAGAACAAGTCCATGGAAATTATAAAGGGAATTATGAAATTATATCATTAATAAGGTACATTCAATCAAGAAACATATTAAATTAAATATATTGTTTAAGGGGCTACTCCCCAAACCTAATTAAGTGTTTGCTCACTCTTACACATAATAACGGTAGAACAACTAATCAAAGTATAAGTAAATAAGCCAATAAGAGATCCCTATAAGAATAGTATTAAGAACATAAAGGTGCATAGATGTGGGTATCTTAATCCCTACAATGTAGTTATTGGAGAATATTTTGATATAGATCCACCATTTCCTTCTCTTCTTTCTCTCTCTAATATATCAGTGGCATCTTTCTCTTGAACATGTGTGATAGAATGTGAATTTGTAAACCTATTTCATTGTGGGGGTCTATTTATAGTATATCTAATCCCAAGGTTGTGGAAATATGAATTAGGTTAGAAATCCTAATTACATGAAAATAGGCTATAGCCTGGCCAACTGATTGACTAGTGTATAGTTTATTCCATTGACATAGTTATTGTAGTTATATGGTTTGTCAACTAGTAAAATATAAGGATATCTAGTTGTTTGAAATCATGGGTGAATCAACTAGTCTCTCACTCTCAGCTATTGGGAAAATCATCAAGTGATTGATTAACACATAATTAGTCAATTAATCTATATGAAGGTGGTTCTTTTAGCTTGCTGAAGAATTCACAAATTTATTAATGGGATGAAATTAATTTACTGGTGATCATTGAAGTCTCTTGGATAGTTGTACTCCTCAAAGGTCAATAGACTGACTCAAGACTGAGTTAACCGATTGGGACATGTAATTACTGTGATGATTCTTCCCTATCAATTGATTGATTGGATGTCAATTATTCATTATGAATCATGAAGCTTGGAGGGTTTCTTGACATGAACCAATAAAATTTTGATCATGTTGATTAGTTGAGACACCAAAGCCTCTCTCCAAGGCTTTATTAATTGCTAATCAATCGATTGGTGAAGCCAAATAATTGACTAGCGTGTGCACTCTTGTTGTGCCTTGTCTTTTCTATAAATTTAGGGAGTTGTGGGTGGAAAGAGATTCCACCTTTCTGAAAACCTTCACTGAATAGTTTTCGGGAACCCTAAGAATATGTCATGGATGATAATTCCCATAACAAAATCCATTCATTACTTAGATCCTCATCTTGACCTAGAAAATGCATAAAAGAGTGAGAAAGGTCTAAAAACATATAAAACCTAATTTTATTACTAAAATAAGATAAAAATGACAAAATTCAATATCAAAATTGGGAGATTCAAGTTGTGTTAATCTAGAGATTTATCATTCATCAGTATAATCCTAAAATAGGATCTTTTGTCAATATTTGGATCTAACATAATCTTTCCTCTCAATTACTATGCATGTGTTTATGATGACTTCTAGAATAGTGTAATTAATTGTAGTACTTTATGCATTCATGCCTATGGTGACTATTTTATTATTCAAGAATTTTTTGATGATGTATATTCTATATATTTGGGTGGTGATGCCCTTACTCATGCATGATTGTAGTTTAAACTAGGTGAATGAATATTCAAAAGTAATGGAGTCGTAATGCATTTTACTTGTAATGGGTGGTGATGCCCATTGTTTGAGAGTGTGATGCCCCTTCTCTTTAAAACTGAGTGGTGATGGACATTTGTTTGTGGTGATGATTCCATGGGCCTTATTTTTTATCGTATTCTAGTTTTTCATGATGAACTTTATGCTATACATAGTTGTGAATTATATTTCAAAAAATGGCAAGATTGGTCTATGTTCCTTCATAATTTGAATATCATCTTGTTGAATATTTTCTCTTGATACATATTTGGATGATTTTTGTTATCTCATTATAATGGTATATGTTTACCCCAAAGTATTCTCCTTTTTCCATAATATTGCACAGTTCCCTTTTTATATGCACATACCATCGTTTCCTAATAACTTACATATGTTCTTCTGATGTGGAGTTTACTTCCAATTTAGGTGAGATGACCATGTTTACCATTACCTACATAATTTAGTTGTTCCTTGGGAGATAAAGTTGAAGTGGCCTCTCTACCCTTTGCAACCAAGTATAGTTATTATATAGTTTCTTTTATATATCCATCTATGTAAGTGCTGAACCAAGTGGAGGATAGGAAGAGAAAAGGAATAAAAGGGTATCACCCCTATGGATATTTGTTCCTAGTGGAGGAGGGCTCTGTGTTTCCCCCCTATGTACCATCCATTGATGGTTTGAGGGAGGAAACACGACATGCCTAAGCTTTTCTTCTTCTTTTCACTTTAATAGTCTACTAGATATTATCCTACTCTCTCCCATTAACTAATGTCAAAGTTTTATAATTTATTAATTACACCTTTAATTTCCCAAAAAAATATTAAGCACAAGTATAATTATACCACATCAATGTAAAAAATATTCAGACCTACATATAAAATTTTGATTTAAGTATCTAATATGGATGCATTGATAATATAAAATTGAATATATAAATTTTAGTGTGATTTCACAATGTTAGTTCACATTTAATTCCAAAATATTAAATGTTGGTCTTGATCTAATTGGATTTAACTACAACAACAACATTTCATAATTCTACCTAACTTTAAAGGATATTCAAATGTAGTTCAATTAGGTATCAAGTAGTTACAATTAATGTTCTCAAATGAAGATAATCGTGAATTACAACTCAAAAAGTTTAGTATCCAAAATCTAATATACAATTTTTCTTTATCAAAAAATTTCTTAGCTCTAAGTGGATGGTGGGTCGCACAATACATTCCTCATCTTTCACCCACCCATATATATTGTCTCTTTTTTATGCAATTTCATGATTTCAACATTTACAAATGCATGTAATTGTTATCACGTAAAAGTTAGTTATTTAATGGAATCTCATCTAAAATGTTTGATTTTCAAATGTAGTTTGCATCTGTACATCTATCATGACCTAGCTAATATCTAGAAAAAGATGGTTTAACTTTGCACTATGTAATTACAAATAGTTATAATAACTCTGATTGAACTATGTAATTAAGTTGAATTCACATATTGTTCTAATCATTATTACTGATTGTCTTAGCAAGACCTTCATTGAAAAGGGTGGTAGGGTTTTTAGGAACAAAAGTGATCAAACTCGAATATCCAAGAAACCTCCAATTATTCCCCACATGATGTCTTTTTTATGTATGGATGGAAACATAAGGAATATGCCAATGTATTAAATTGTAACAAATTGGTCATGCACATGGTCTAGCCCCTTATCTACATTTAATCATCCATCTTCTCACCCTCCATACACCAAATAAATGAAAAAGATAAAATTGTACCAAAACCCTAAGCTTCTGGTGGCACCTAATTCTTCCACATCTATACTCTCATCACATTCTCTTCTCTATGTAATAAGGATTTTCACCAAAAATAAATAAAAAGATGCCAATATTCACAAATAGTCAAACCTTGTTCGTCGATTCTTAAAATAAAAGGAAAAAAACAATAAATGTCAAGTCAAATTGAGGTGAGATATGACCTTTTCTTTATACCCCCATTTACTCTCTCTTACACATAATGGAATTATACATACTCCATTTTACATCCTTTGTGATTACCCTAGTGTTGGATTGCGTGCACGATTGTGAATTTTCAAGATTGCTCATTTTTTAATGTGAAACTCTTAGATGTGTTTGATATTGGGAATTTTTGTTAAACATATTGTGTTGTTAAGCAAATTTATGAGCATTTTCATGGCTTTTCAAATTTTGAGGCCCCATAGGATTGATTTTCTTGGCCATATTAGTGGTAGGAAATAACATTATGAGATAGGAACAACGAGTGATAACATACTTTCATTCTTGGTTTTGTCTTTTACATTGCTTGAGGATGACAAAAGTTTAAGCTTCGGATGTTTTGATGACTGTAGATTAATATATATTTTTATGCATTAGGTCTTACAAGTTACTATTATTTCATTGCATTTTAGTTACAATTTTTACTTAATTATTTTTTAGGAATATAAATTTTTTATTATTTTAGTTGCGGTGTAGAAATTAGGTGATATAGAGAATTCGGTGAAAATTGACTTTATCATGACATGATCTACGCATTTGCTACTCCTAGCACTTATTTATACCTCTTTGACTCTATTGATGGAAATTAGGAGAATCCTTGCATCTCAAAGCATTGTGCTCACCAAGTCAGCGGGCTACCATCTAGGAGTCGTAGGCAGACATCTATCCCATTTAAACAAGACATACATCATGGGGAATCTATTTGATTGGTTAACCCTTCTAGTCATCCAAATAGATTTAATCACAGAAATAGAACCACGGATGATAAAAAGTTACTCCAATGGTCTCTAACTAGACAACTAGGCCATCTAACTGATATACTGGAATTATTTGAAGATCAATTGAAGTCTTTAGTCGCTTTTTTATGGTTGACTAGATCCTCTAGATAGACATCTAGTATTTCCAAGAATGTAAACATATTTTAGGCAACTCTAGTCAATCTACATGATTCCTTAGTTGACTAGATAGATAATCTTGACATCCGTAATAATCCTACAAACATTACTATTTGAATGACTTGAGGATCACCAAAAATCATTATAGATCATCTCCCATCCATCATATGGAAACTCATTGACTTGCAATTTTAAGGAGATGTATAGAACCATTATGCACCGTCTAGAGAAAGGGTTCAAAAACCTAGGTGTTGCTTGAAGAGTTTGAAACAACTGTTCAAGTCCCAAAACTCCATTGAGGATCTTGGTCAGAGATCACAACAATTGTTCAAAAGCAGATTCATCCATCACCAAACCTACTCCTTTTCAATGTTTCTTCATTCATATTTGTCCCTCATCCACTTACCTTTTTCTCTGTAATTTCAATGGGTAGTAAGTAGTCACTAGTAGGGTGTGGAGAGTAGCCTCATTGCCCCATTGATTTTCTCTCTATCAATTCATTTAGGTTGTGTATGAATGTGTACAAAATCATCATTTACTTCCATAATTATCATTTCCCATGCTTGTTAATCATGTAAATATAAAAAATATGTGATAAAGTGTGAATCACATTAATGAGATTGTGTTTCTATATTACATTCTACCACAAACAATGTAGTCCTGGAGTAGTAGATTGGTGATTTCCTTGACATCACACATGTTTCACTTGAGTGATGATTGTCTTTGATGAATATTGATTTGAAATAAATAGATACTTGTTTATTTCTCTACATAGTCATCGTATACATGTTTAGATGGGGAGTGTGTGTGTAACATCCTCAATTTCATAGCTAAAGTAAGCCTTTAATATGGACTTTTCTAGTAAAGGTATGTCGGGGGATGCAATGAATGTAACCATGGCTAGGTATGTAATTAAGTTCACAAAATGTGTAATACAAGCCATCTGATCAACCAATACACACACAATGACTTAAATGTGTATGATTATAGTCAGTTGTATATGAATATAAATGAATTATTCCTATGAACAATAATGTGATGAATATGTAATATGATGAATCCAGTTCAAGGATTGCGCCATAGACCTAGCTTAGGTCTTCGTGTTATGTAACTAAAGAAATATTGATCACGTGTTATACATGAGCTTCAATTGAGAAATTATATTGACTGAAGACTTATTTTCATGGTTTGGAATACAATTAAGCTCATGGACCCTTTAAAATACTAAGGGATGGGCCATGTGCTCTATAGCCCAATTCCAGCCCTGTTGGACCAATTAAGTTTTACAAATAGGTCCTTGGAGTACAAATTGAGAATCAAGTATTTCATGGACATAATGAATGCTCAAAATATTTTTAGTAGAATAATAATTAGAATATAAGATGGTGGGAGAAATTTCAGATTGTTTTGATATATATAGTAGCCTAGGTAATTAAATTAGTAATTATAATATTTTTATTTAAAAGACATGTTTGGAGTGTTTGTACAGCTAGTTTTTATTTAAAATCTTGCTCATGTGAAGTTGATGATAATATATTATTTATCCCAAAATTTGAAGTCAAAGCGAGCTATAGAATGATTTGTATAAATATTTCTTTAGTTTGGAGTTTTATCAAAAAGAAGGAGAAAAAGAAAATAAAAAAAGGTGGGGTGACTCCTGTCCGTATCGGACTGAAGGGCCACACCCAACAGAATAGGGGGCAGAATAGAGCCCCTACAAAGAGGATGTTTGCCCAAGATCCGGAAGGCAAAGCGCTATAAAAGCCTAATTTTGTAGACCCCGAGGGTGGGACGGATTCGTAGCTAGGGTTCTGGTCATGATTGTGGGCTGGTGAAAGAGAGCAAAGAAGAAAAAGTTGGGCGGTGCCGTTGCTGGAAGCTATGAAGGTGTGCCATGAGGGATCCTTGATCTCGACCGCCCAATCCAAGGAGGTAGCGCCACCCTTGTTGATCGGGACTGGCCGGAGATGAGGAACAATTTCCCTTGCGGTTGCGCGGCCTCAGGCGCAAGATCATCCTCGCCAGAGGTGATGGACTAGCAGTACTATGTTGTTGTCTGAGTCTACACACACGGAGCCAAAAGGGATGAAGCGACGACCCTAGCCTGGGATGCACGTGAGACGAGGGCCGCTGGATCAGATCTCGATGGCCGAGATTGGCCAAGTCTAGGTAAACTTCAAAAATTCATATCTTGAGCTACAGATCTCGGTTTAGGACAAACAAGATACCTATGGAAAGCTATTCAAGTTTACTATCTTATAAAAATAGTTCTAGAGTACGATTTTGATGTCTTATATTTAGTATATTCTGGGTAGACAAAACTATATAATTTTTATGTTTTACCAATTAAAAATAGTCAACGCCTTTATAAATTCATACAAATTTTATTGAATGTGTATTTTGATATGTTTAACATTAATTCAGATCTTGATATTTCATATATGAAGTTTTAGTGAAGTTTTTAATGTAAACCCTAATAAGGGTATTTTGGGTATTTCACCCATGATATGATTTTTAAATGACCTGATATTTTAATACATGATCATTCCTACATTATATGAATACTTTTATAGAGATTTGATGAAGTTTTTTGTGATATTATATTAGTTATTAGTTTTAGATGAGTAGCCATTATGAAAGAATAATAAATGAGTATCCTAACACTATAAGTGATATATGTATGGCCAATTAGGCATGATATTAGTAATGTGATGGTATTCTACTTTGATTTCCTGTTTCAGTCAGTAAGTTTACAATATGTGACTATTTTTTAGAATTATTCTCATTATATGAAGTATATGTACATATTAGTGCATAACATGATTTATGTCTTATTTGAGTATAAAGACAATATTAATTATATAGTATGAGTTTAATTTTATTCCAACGCTAAGATTTTATGGTGATTTTTGATTAAAGTTATGTTTAGTCTAAATAAGAACCCTAAGTTGATATATGTAGTTAGGAAGATGGGGTTTTGAGATTTAGAAATAGAAAGAGGGAATATAGGATTGGACTGATAAAACTATGATGATATCCAGGTTATTAAAGTTATGGAACTTAGAATCGAGGCTTCCTTATCGATGCCATCTGTACAAGAGGTAAGTGGTCCATGCACATGAGTACTCATAGTCTATGTTCAATATGTTTACATGTCTCCTAATAAGAGTTTCATGATCTATGTGATTTAATGTTCTAAGACTTCAATGTTCAGATTTACAAACAATATTATTCTCATATTTCTATCTTTATGCAAGTGTAGATACTCAAAGTCTAAAATAGTGATATGTTGCTCAAAATAGTTGTGACTCATGGACGAAGTCCATGAGAAAGTTGAAGAATCATATTTCTATAAGATTTCTTAGAAATGTTTGGAAGTAATGAATACGATTTCAAGATAAGATATGCCAGTAATGTACCCATACTTAGTTGATAATTTCAAATAGCTTTGCATGAAGAATGTAAGTACACATATGTTATTATAATTTCTCATATTTATAGTCATAGTTATGTAGTAAGATTTCAAGTAGAAACATGCCATTAAGATTTCATACATATGTAGAAATCTAAGAACTAGATTCCTTAGAATAAATAGTATCTAGAATACAAGTACAATGTAAGAATATGAATTTGAAAATATTAGGACATGGTGTACTAATAAAAGTATGTTTGGTATTATAAGGTATTGTAAAATGAGTTCATGATGGCATTATAAGATAATGACACATTAAGTTATGATTAGGTTGCAAGACAATATTTTATGAGATTTCTATTCTGATATTTAAGGTTTAACATGTAAGTTTTTATGCAAATATTAAGGATCAGAGTAAAATCATATTTAACAAGAAGGATTGAACCACCTTGTCAGAATTCATATTTTTAGATATGTTGTACTTAAAATACGTTTATGAACCTGACTTAAGACACTTTGTATACCTAGTAATTCTATGAGCATTTCAGGTCCTTTTTCCTAAGCTATTTATCATATAATTGGTGTAAGTGAAGTAATTTGACCAAATAAGAGTTTTAAAACAAAGTTTACCTGATAATGAGATACATGTTCAAATCCAGCAGTGAATTCAGTTTAGAACTTAAGAATAAAAAGATTTAGATTCAGACTTAGACTACTCATTGTATGAGTAGCCAGATTTTGAATAAAGGTACATGATATGGGTTATAGACCCAATCCCAATTAGGTAGTAATTGAAATACATGTTTACATTCAAATATAGATTCAGATTCATATATAGATTTAGATTCAGATTCATATATAGATTCAGATTCAGATTTAGATTTCAGATTCAGAATTCAGTACATGTTTAGTACTCAATTTCAGATAAGTTCAGATTCAAAGTTTAGTAAAGATAGACTTAAGATAATTAATTTGAAACATTCACATAATGCATTATATAATAAGTCCTCACCAGAGAGTCCCGGGAAGATTCATAGGGCGCGCTGTGCCAGACACTGCGGGTGTCACAGAGGGCATTTATGCCAACAGAGGGCACGTTGTGCCAACAGAGGGTGTGTTGCACCATAGAGGACACTTCAGTGTCAACAGAGGGCACGTTGTGCCAACAGAGGGTGTGTTGCACCACAGAGGACACTTCGGTGTCAACAGAGGAGGACTTATTGTATAATGGTGGCCACAAACAGATAAAAATCATAACTAAAAGATACTTTAGATTAGAGTATATCTGTAATCTCATCCATGAGTGTGATGAGAGGAATTCAGATGAGATAAGTATGACCTAGACACTTTGGTGTAGGTCATGAGACCCATGGTATAGGTCTCCAGAAAAGATAGAGTAGAAAGATAAGAGTTAAAGAAGTCAAGAGATATTATGTTTTCAGATTTTAATCAGCAATTTCTATCAGCTTTATAGTGTCCAAGAATATTTTGTAACATTGTTAGATCTTCAGTAATGTGCACTTTAGAATACTCATGCTACTTACTCTAACAACTGTTTTTCCCAATGCATGGCTGGGGACGTGATGTCTGTAGGTTTGGAGAAATTGAAGAACAAAGGGACCAGCAAAGGCCTAAGAGACTTTCAAGCTTGCCTAGTGGGGTGCCATCTACCTAGACGATCTTGAGTATTGACATCTTTTTATTATGAAATTATGCATAAACCTGATGTAGTTTTATGTTGACAAAAATCTATGTACGAATCAGTTTTACTAGTCTTGCAAAGTGTTTCATTTACTTTTATTGCAATGGTTATCATGTTTCTGACACTCCCAGAAGAAGAAAAAAAATGTTTCCTCTCATGTGATATGAAAATCGGGGTGTTACAATATGGTATCAGAGCAATTTGGTAAATGGCCACTAGGCAAACATGATTCTCATAGTCACCCTAGAGTGGAGAAGTAAGATCAAGGTTTGGGGATAGATTTCAAAAGAAGAATACCATTACCTAGAGTGATTAAGAGGCTTAAGCTCAGAATAGATAGATATCTTAGAGGCAGAAGTCAACCTAGTTTAGATCTAAAGTAGAAACCTAAACCTAGCTAATGAGATAACCTCTTCATTCTTAATGGTTATGGCCAGCCAATTGAGGATTGAAGAGGGATGTCTTAAGCAGTAGACCTTTTATGCATCTCTCATTTATTACTGGTCCATGTGGTATGGGACACATGTATCAGTGGGTGAGTGAGAGATAGCATCTCAAGATCCCACATCTATAGGTATGTGCCTGATCACCACATATCTAGGAATGTAGGAGTTACCTAAAGGACCTTAGATTAGACAGTCATGTACAACTAATGTTAGAAAGTCATGATAAGGTTGAGATGGATGCCCTAAGTATAAATCCAAGTTTAGTTTCACAAACCCTAAGTATGAGTTGATAAGTAGACCAAGGTAATATATAATATTCACATAAATCTTTATGAAAATACATTACATATCTCTTTTCATGCAAAAGTTTGAACATAAGTATGCCTTACAATAAATGAAGAGGAAAATAGAACCCTAAGGTGGGTAGTAGCCTAGAGAAATTTCGAGGACAAAATTTATTTTAAGGTGGGTAGAATTGTAACATCTTCAATTTCATAGCTAAAGTAAGCCTTTAATGTGGGATTTTCTAGTAAAGGTATGTCGGGGGATGCAATGAACGTAACTATGGCTAGGTATGTAATTAAGTTCACAGAATGTGTAATACAAGCCATCTGATCAACCAATACACACATAATGACTTAAATGTGTATGATTGTAGTCAGTTGTATATGAATATAAATGAATTATTCCTATGAACAATAATGTGATGAATATGTAATATGATGAATCCAGTTCGTGGCTTGCGCCATAGACCTAGCTTAGGTATTCATGTTATCTAACTAAAGAAATATTGATCACATGTTATACATGAGCTTCAATTGAGAAATTATATTGATTGAAGACTTATTTTCATGGTTTGAAATACAATTAAGCTCATTGACCCTTTAAAATACTAAGGGATGGGCCATGTGCTCTATAGCCCAATTCCAGCCCTGTTGGACCAATTAAGTTTTACAAATAGGTCCTTGGAGTACAAATTGAGAATCAAGTATTTCATGGTCATAATGAATGCTCAAAATATTTTTAGTAGAATAATAATTAGAATATAAGATGGTGGGAGAAATTTTAGATTGTTTTGATGTATATAGTAGCCTAGGTAATTAAATTAGTAATTATAATATTTTTATTTAAAAGATATGTGTGGAGTGTTTGTACAGCTAGTTTTTATTTAAAATCTTGCTCATGTGAAGTTGATGATAATATATTATTTATCCCAAAATTTAAAGTCAAACCGAGCTATAGAATGATTTGTATAAATATTTCTTTAGTTTGGAGTTTTATCAAAAAGAAGGAGAAAAAGAAAATAAAAAAGATGGGGCGACTCCAATCCATATCGGACTGAAGAGCCATGCCCAACAGAACAGACGCAGAATAGAGCCCCCACAAAGGGGATGCTTGCCCAAGATCCGAAAGGCAAAGCACTATAAAAGCCTAATTTTGTAGACCCCGAGGGTGGGACGAATTCGTAGCTAGGGTTCTGGTCAAGATTGTGGGCTGGTGAAAGAGAGCAAAGAAGAAGAAGCTGGGCGGCGCCATTACTGGAAGCTATGAAGGTGCGCCACGAGGGATCCTTGATCCCGACCACCCAAGCCAAGGAGGTAGCGCCGCCCTTGTTGATCAGGACTGGCTGGAGACGAGACACAATTTCCCTTGCGGTCGCGCGGCCTCAGGCGCAAGATCATCCTCACCGGAGGTGATGGACTAGCGGTACTCTGTTGTTGTCTGAGTCTACACACACGGAGTCGGAAGGGATGAAGCGCCGGCCCTAGCCTGGGATGCACGTGAGACGAGGGCCGCTGGATTAGATCTCGATGGCCGAGATTGGCCAAGTTTAGGTAAACTTCAAAAATTCATATCTTGAGCTACAGATCTTAGTTTGGGACAAACAAGATACCTATGGAAAGCTATTCGAGTTTACTATCTTATAAAAATAGTTATAGAGTACGATCTTGATGTCTTCTATTTATTATATTCTGGGTAGACAAAACTATATAATTTTTATGTTTTACCAATTAAAAATAGTAAACGTCTTTATAAATTCATACAAATTTTAGTGAATGTGTATTTTGATATGTTTAACATTAATTCCAATCCTGATCTTTCATATATGAAGTTTTAGTGAGGTTTTTATTGTAAACCCTAATAAGGGTATTTTGGGTATTTCACCCATGATATGATTTTTAAATGACCTGATATTTTAATACATGATCATTCCTACATTATATGAATACTTTTATAGAGATTTGATGAAGTTTCTTGTGATATTATATTAGTTATTAGTTTTAGATGAGTAGCCATTATGAAAGAATAATAAATGATTATCCTAACACTATAAGTGATATATGTATGGCCAATTAGGCATGATATTAGTAATGTGATGATATTCTACTTTGATTTCCTGATTGATTCAATAAGTTTACAATATGTGACTATTTTTGAGAATTATTCTCATTATATGAAGTATATGTACATATTAGTGCATAAGACGATTTATGTCTTATTTGAGTATAAAGATAATACTAATTATATAGTATGAGTTTAATTTTATTCCAACACTAAGATTTTATGGTGATTTTACATTAAAGTTATGTTTAGTCTAAATAAGAACCCTAAGTTGGTATATGTAGTTAGGAAGATGGGGTTTTGAGATTTAGAAATAGAAAGAGGGAATATAAGCTTGGACTGATAAAACTATGATGATATCCATGTTATTAAAGTTATGGAACTTAGAATCGAGGCTTCCTTATCGATGTCATCTGTACAAGAGGTAAGTGGTCCATGCATATGAGTACTCATAGTCTATGTTCAATATGTTTACATGTCTCCTAATAAGAGTTTCATGATCTATGTGATTTAATGGTCTAAGACTTCAATGTTAAGATTTACATACAATATTATTCTCATATTTCTATCTTTATGCAATGGTAGATACTCAAAGTCTAAAATAGTGATATGTTGCTCAAAATAGTTGTGACTCATGGACCAAGTCCATGAGAAAGTTGAAGAATCATATTTCTATAAGATTTCTTAGAAATGTTTGGAAGTAATGAATACGATTTCAAAATAAGATATGCCAGTAATGCACCCATACTTAGTTGATAATTTCAAATAGCTTTGTATGAAGAATGTAAGTACACATATGTTATTAGAATTTCTCATATTTATAGTCATAGTTATGTGGTAAGATTTCAAGTAGAAACATGCCATTAAGATTTCATACATATGTAGAAATCTAAGAACTAGATTCTTTAGAATAAATAGTATCTAGAATACAAGTACAATGTAAGAATATGAATTTGAAAATATTAGGACATGGTGTACTAATAAAAGTATGTTTGGTATCAGAAGGTATTGTAAAATGAGTTCATGATGGCATTATAAGATAATGACACATTAAGTTATGATTAGGTTGCAAGACAATATTTTATGAGATTTCTATTCTGATATTTAAGGTTTAACATGTAAGTTTTTATGCAAATATTAAGGATCAGGGTAACATCATATTTAACAAGAAGGATTGAACCACCTTGTCAGAATTCATATTTTTAGATATGTTAAAATACGTTTATGAACCTGACTTAAGACACTTTGTATACCTAGTAATTCTATGAGCATTTTAGGTCCTTTTTCCTAAGTTATTTATCATATAATTGGTGTAAGTGAAGTAATTTGACCAAATAAGAGTTTTAAAACAAAGTTTACCCCAATAATGAGATACATGTTCAAATCAAGCAGTGAATTCAGTTTAGAACTTAAGAATAAAAAGATTTAGATTCAGACTTAGACTACTCAATGTATGAGTAGCCAGATTTTGAATAAAGGTACATGATATGGGTTATAGACCCAATCCCAATTAGGTAGTTATTGAGATACATGTTTACATTTAGATATAGATTCAGATTCAGATATAGATTTAGATTCAGATTCAGATATAGATTCAGATTTAGATTCAGATTTAGATTTCAGATTTAGAATTCAGTACATGTTTAGTACTCAGATTTAGATAAGTTCATATTCAAAGTTTAGTAAAGATAGACTTAAGATAATTAATTTGAAACATTCACATAATGAATTATATAATAAGTCCTCACCATATAGTCCCAGGACGATTCAGAGGGCGCGCTGCGCCAGACACTGCGGGTGGCACAGAGGGCATTTATGCCAACAGAGGACACGTTGTGCCAACAGAGGGTGTGTTGCACCATAGAGGACACTTCGGTGTCAACAGAGGGCACGTGTTGCCAACAGAGGGTGTGTTGCACCACAGAGGACACTTTGGTGTTAACAGAGGAGGACTTATTGTATAATGGTGGCCACAAACAGATAAAAATCATAAGTAAAAGATACTTTAGATTAGAGTATATCTGTAATCTCATCCATGAGTGTGATGAGAGGAATTCAGATGAGATAAGTATGACCTAGACACTTTGGTGTAGGTCATGAGACCCATGGTATAGGTCTCCAGAAAAGTTAGAGTAGAAAGATAAGAGTTAAAGAAGTCAAGAGATATTATGTTTTCAGATTTTAATCAGCAATTGCTATCAGTTTTATAGTGTCCAAGAATATTTTGTAACATTGTTAGCTCTTCAGTAATGTGCACTTTAGAATACTCATGCCACTTACTCTAACAACTGTTTTTCCCAATGTATGACTGGGGATGCGATGTCTGCAGGTTTGGAGCGATTGAAGAACAAAGGGACCAGCAAAGGCCTAAGAGACTTTCAAGCTTGCCTAGTGGGGTGCCATCTACCTAGACGATCCTGAGTATTGACATCTTTTTATTATGAAATTATGCATAAACCTGATGTAGTTTTATGTTGACAAAAAGCTATATATGAATCGGTTTTACTAGTCTTGCAAAGTGTTTTATTTACTTTTATTGCAATGGTTATCATGTTTGTGACACTCCCAGAAGAAGAAAAAAAATGCTTCCACTCATGTGATATGAAAATCGGGGTGTTACATTGTGTGTATGAATGGAATGGGTAGTGAGCGGTGAAACGACCACATTAGTCTTCTAGTGCATTTTTCAATTTTAATCCTTATTTGGATCTTTACAATTATTTTAATTCATTAATAATTCCAACCATTCATGTTTATCATCTAGTACTAAATTCAATAGTTAACACATTAGCATTTAATCAAGTTGTCCCTTGAGATACTATATTGTCGGTAGGATCTATCCACTTGTGGATGATTTATTGTATCCCTTAGTTAACATTAAAATTATAATTATTTACTCTATTGGATTTGGATACACATTTTTTAGAACATTCAGGTACACATACAAACACATCAATCATGTCCCTGAGTCTTTCGTTGTTAAATTATGTGTCCATAGATAATAGAGTGTAATAATGTTTATTGTAAAACATGATATGTTTTGGAATAATATGTATTATGACATGTGATATTATGTAATATTTTTACCTATCTCCTACACCCAAGATGAGGATGCAATGGAAGAGAGGATGAGTGTCCTACCCCAACCTCTTTAGACAACCCTACAATGGACCATCATGTATTGTATATCTTAGGGTGGCTAGATAAATCTAGAGATAATGATTCCACCATTGACACAAGAATCATGCATTGTGAATCTACATGGTTAGGTACATGTCAGGTAGTTTTAGGAAAAATAAATAAAAGGGGATAAGACAAGTAGAATTGGTATGATTGTGTTTTATATCCTATTTACTACTTGTCATTGACCTAGTTGATTGGATATATTTATAACATGTGCCAATTCGTTGCATGATGTTATTATATAAAATATTGTCTCACTCATGTCTACTTATTATGACACCTAATTAGTAAATTTGATATCAAGAAATCCCTACTATTTGCCATGTGGTATATTTTTTTGCTACCTCTCACCATGTTTAAGTTATGTTTGGTTGTTATGTCTTTTGTGGTCCTCATGAGAGTAACAACCCTAAAATGGGAAGAAAACTAAGTAGTTATCTTGGTGGATCTAAGAACCTAATTTTACCCTAATATTAGGAGCTATTTTATAATAATGAGTAATGAATTAATATAGTTCGATTCCATTACAAGATGAAGTTCAAGGATGAGAAGTGACTCATATGAATGTATTCTTGAATTGTAATCATATGCTAGCATAATTGTATTTTGAGAACAATCTAACTATGGGAAATGTTCTGCTTCTGTATGGTGTGATATAACATGCATGTTGTAAACATCAATTAATTTTATATATAGGCTAAAACTTGTTGTGTCCTATTTTCATGAATCCCTTGTGGTGATATTGTAGTTTGCTAATTATTAATAGTTTATATTGATTTAGTAGGTACATTCTTAAAGGATGGTTAAGTAATTGTAACTTGATCAAAATGAATGCCTTTATGATTGATATGTCTATTATCATAAAATATTTAGTGACAACTCTATGTTATATTTGTAAAATGATACATATTAGTTACTTACAAACAAAATATGCCTGATCTACCGATACATATTTACGTAGATAGAGTGAGAAATTTCCATTCTTGGAGACTTTGTATGAGTTTCATGTTGGTTGTCAAAATGTTTATGACTATAATATCATACAACAACAAGGTCATGCTAAGTAAGATCTGAATAGAATAACTTGTATTGAGTTTTTACATACTCTCTCTCTTATCTCAGTGGGGTTAAATATTTAGGCTATTCATTTTTACATGAAATATAATTTACAATATAATTTTGTTTTACCATGTTTATATGAATAAAATTTATTTGAGTGGAATAGTAATGTTGGTTGAGTCTAGATTTTATTTGGCATAAGCTTTGGTTATGCAGTTTTAAATAAAGGGAAATTTTATTTGGGTTCCTTGTTTACCATTACGATCTTGCTTGGCATGAAATTTAATTGAGGTTTAGATGTAGACATTTTCTCTAATTATTAGCATTTATGCTAACTAAAAAGGACGTGTCTAAAATAATGGATTTATCAAAATCCCTCATCTACATAAAGAAGGAGGAATCAAAACTTTCTACAATGATGACTTCCTATTTTCTAATATGTTTATGTGAGGAAGGGCTAAATCTCATATACTTCTTTGTAATCAAAGTAAATAAAGAAGATAATGGGTTCTTACATGTGTCCCCAAACATATGTCTCACACAATAGTAGATTATATTTTAAGGCCATGGTTGTTTCCCCAAAGGCTAAGGGATATAGGAGATGCTTGGTGGAAATTTCATAGGATGTAGATTGCTAGTTTTAGGGTTGAAACTTGGAATATGCGATTAAGAGAGAAAATCCCCCCTCTCCCACGCCCATGATGGAGGTTGAACGCCCAAGAGGGTGGTAAATTAAGGGGTAACTAGGATTCAAACATGGGTCCCTTTGTTAGGGACACCATGCTTGATCACTTGAGTAACTTCTTGTCGGTGTTGAAACTTGGCATATGTTTATATGGTCCTTTACAAGAAGTACTCTATGCATGAGGTTTACATAGGGAATTTTCTCACAATTTCCCATCATGTAGAGATTATGCTAGGTCTCTTCCTTAATATAAATTAGATTTATAAATGGTTATATAAATATATATATATTTGATCCTATTTCACATTCAAATTTAGAACAAAAACTAGATACTCAATGAATTCAAGTTGGAATCTAGATCTAAAATTCTAGATCGGGTATTAATGCATCCAATCCGAAAAACATATCTAACTTTGTATGTATATATTAATAAAAATATGATACATAGTTAAAAAATAAAAATATTTTATCTTTGATATTTATAAAATTATATACATTTCACATATATATGCTACCCATTAACATTAAATGGATACATTTTTATTTAGATAGGATGGTACCCAACTGGATAAGATTTTGTTGTTAGATTAGGATGTTAGAATATGATATTAGTTTCAAATCAAATATAGATGCAAATGCAAAATATTAAATTTATATTTTGATAGCACCTTATATGCTTCTACTTTAGTTTGCCCACATGCCTAATCCCAGTGCATAAATGCCTAAGAGATATGTTTTCTTAGGATTCATCCCTACATTGGAAATTTTTTGAACTCTTATTGAGATTCCTATATGTTAGTTGTTTGCTTCAAATGGATCAACCACCTTAGTGGACAACATTTGTAAGTAGATTTCAACACTTTAATACAATTACCTAGAAGTTTGCCTAGGGGTAGTTGAGGCATGCATGGTTATAGGTTATGTGAAAATATTTGCTTCTTATTAGAAGTTTGTAGCCACCACATTGAGATTATTCTAGACAACTAAGATCCTGCAATGTCAAAAATAGTAGTTTCACCTCCTATGACATTGATATAGAGATTCACGACCACTTTACTAGTCAATAAAATATTTAAAATAGATGAGGAATTTAGAGTCACCGTATTAGCATGTGAGGAAAACAAGGAAACTTATAAATTAGCTTTTACAATAGCAAAAATTCAAAAAGGACAAAAAAATGACTCCATTCAAGGGTGGACAGGACAAGGAAAGAATGTCTAAGAGTCTAGAAATGACAATCCTATTACAAACATGTTAGGAACTCCATGTTCCCCAATAAATCAATATTGCACATGATCGTGAGTCTTGTGAAAGCATTTTATTTGACTTGGGTCAAGGTTAAGAAAATGAAACAAGAAAAATTATTAAAGCGTGTGACTCTTTGGGGCCATAGGATCATTGAGGAACTTTCCATCATTACCCTAAAAAACTTTGGTTTGATTAATGGATTCCAATATCCTCACAATCTCCCATGCTAGAGATCCATCCCGATCAATCAGGATGAGACGTGGGAAATAGACAAAGGTACTATAGAGAATAATATGATTATATTGAGTGAGATATATATATGTGTGATCATTTACCTTAGTGTTATATATTTATATTTTTGATTAAGATGCATTAAAGAAGTGTTCAATCATGGGGACGGACTGATCTTTTAAGCAATCAAGCAAGCACGACAAGTTGGTGCCAGATAAGCATGGTAAAATCTAGTTAAGAAAATTGTGAAGAACTTATATGACTAGATGAACATCACAATATCTATTTCAATTTGTGAAATTAGATATATATGACTAGATAATCAAGGAAAATCTAGTTTACTTCAATATCAATTAGTTATGTTGTTAAGTGATGAACAAGTACATGGTTGAGAAATTAGATCATGAATTTTTGATACTAAGATAGATCATGAACAAGTTAGCATTGATCTAGATTTAGAAATAAGTTGAACATGAGAAATAATTTAAGTAGATCTAGAGGCCCTAGGTTCCTATTACCATTTCTATATCCTCCCAACGTATCAAAAAATGTCATTCATAAGAATGATTTTGTAGGCAATTGTCAATCTACAACCTGGTCAAGATAGGATAGTCTCTCTCGAGCATCAAGAGACCCAAAAGGGCCCTTTTAGTGATGGATACAGTGGAGATATTTCTAGTTTTGTGAGGGTCAAATTTATCAACATCAAGAAAGAGGTTTTGAGAACTAGATTGCCTTTAGATCAGGAGTAATAGATAAAAATCAGGTTATTGTGTCCTGAGGGACCCAAAGATGCTCCTTTCAACATTGTTGTCTGCTAGAAGATTGTGGCATTTCACTCCACGTGGAACCTTAGCATAATGTGGAAATCTGCCGAGGTGTCCCTAGGCAAGCAACATGATGTTTTTCTTTTATGATTTTTTGACTCTCTAGAAGATTCTAAATGTGTCTTGAAAACATAATTCATTTCTTTTTATGAGATTGTATCACCTAGTAATATACATTTTGATTAATAATAGAGATGAAGAGATGTCAATACTAGAGGGAAAAGCCAATCTTTTATTTTTTCCCAAAATAAAAAGATATGAAAATGAATTTTGTATCCTTTCTATTAAAATGATGGTGTTGGTTTTAAGGAAGGGACAAAAAGGCAGTTGATTTCCAATTATGAATTTCAAGTGAATTCAAACTAGGGAATTTGTGGACAAAGACTAGTAAAAAAGCTCATTTTAAGGTAAACTGCACTTAAGTCCATTGTATCACCAAACCCTTGATAGGTTGAAATTAGATAAAAGAGTAGATAATGAGGTGAAGTATCAAATAAATCAAATAAAATCTATTATTAGTCAGAGAGAAGAGTTGATTACAATAATTCATCGGGTGACTAAAAATGAGGCATCAAAAATCACATATTAGGTCATTTTGTGTAGATTTAGATGCTCAAGATTCCCCTCAAGTCACACTCATTTGCTGGATGTTAACTCATATCTATCGTAGGGCTTCCACTCTCCCCTTTTGGGTTTGATTTTTCTCTTTTTATTAATTAGATACCTTGAACTCTTTGATGGGAATGTCAATACTTGAAACCAACTCAAAGAGGTGAAGAATATTGGTCTATATTCTATTTTCATGATAATTGAGGCCTTGCTAAGGTAGTTAACATCCTACATTGCACATGATGTATGGTTGTGATGAGTTGGAACCCAAAAAAGGCAAATGCTGGAATCATGGTAGATCATGAAAGGATTTAGATGGGCATATGGGTTGAGAGAAAAAGCATCAAGGACATGTTTATAGAATTTAACACCCTAACAAGTTCCTATGAGAGATGAGGGATATAAATACAAATCAAGAAAAAAAAATAGGCATGAGAATTTTTTTATATTAGTTGGTCATTACAACTTGTTGACTTAGAAAAATACCATTTATGGCATAGTTCTTGGAAAGTAGGTAATATAGTGGAGTGAGTTTTATACAAGATAATATATCTAGATTAACTCTTAACATGGGTGCTACTAACACATCTAGTGACGGTTTCAAATGGGTATGAATATCCAATCTCCCTCCTCATCTTCGGGACTTAGACATCTTCCATAGTATAAACACTTCGATTAGATCTACCATACAATTTATTAGCTCTAAAACCTTGCCCCTAGCCAATTTCATCAATGATTTTTGTGTATTTTTCCATCACATGAAATTTGACTCCCATGAACCCAAAATATATGCTTTGGTGCGTTCTACTATACCATCAAACTCAATTGAGAAGACCTACATGAATTCCCCTCCATCTCATCCAAACTCTTTGGGCATCCTACCACCTGGTATAATCCTAAGGACAAACATACAAGTAAGTACACAAATGTTAATCTTATTTCCCTACCCAATAAGGGACATGTTTTGGTCCAAAAGGATAAAGGCACACTAAGTCTTTTACAATCAAAATATGCCAACAATAATGTCGATGAATTTATACCCACATACCATACCAAAAAAAATGATGTCAATCCTCCCAACCACAAAACCAGTCCATCATTATGCCAACTACGATCGTCTAAATTTATATATACCTAATTTCCTCAGAGCTTATAAAAACAACAATTTTCTCAACCATCTCCAAACAACCCAAAGGCAGTAAAACACTTAACAACACAAATAAAATCAGTATTTCTTGAGGAATTGGATATGAATAATGAAAACCCTACAAATAAAGATTCTACCACCACAAATATCACAAAAATTCCATCAGATGTTGTTCGGATGGTTATTATTTATCTAGACATTAATATATAACTCTTAATCATATCACATTTTGACCATCATGTGAAAATATTTCAAATTTCATTTTATTTTCAAAACAATCAAAATATAATTTGATTAAAATTTAATGGTGATCTAGCTCTCTATGAACTTGAAACTTATCTAGGTTGGAAAAATAGATGACCATTAGCGCTGACCATTAACCACCTTGGAAAGTTTTCTCTCTAATTCCCTTCTTTTCATTGTTGATATATACACTATTTTGATGATCGTTGCTTTGTGAGATGTTTTTGGTGCATTCAATTCTGAATGTAGACACAATACCAAGCAACTTATCATGTTATCAAGATAAACCTTATCACTATGGAAGAAATTAAAAACAACTCTCATAACTTCCATCTCAACACCATAGACAACAAAAACATCACTAAATGGGTCTAAATACCCTCATGTGGTCCTAGTGGAAGACTCCTTATTGACTAGGAACTCATCATATATCAATGCAATGACCATATATGAGGTAAAACCACTTCATTTTTATAAAATTACATAACAAGGGTGATAAAATACCATGGAATTTCAGTGGTATGAACAATAAACCTAGATATGACAAAACCATCTTTATTTAAAAACAAGATACTCTAGCAGGCATATACCAAAATTCCCCTTGGTTTATATGTGGCGATTTTAACTCTACTACAAACTCATATGAGAGGAACACCTCTCCATCAAATTCTCACCAACACAATAAAAATAATACAATATGCAACCATTAATTCTTGATAATCACTTACTTGATCTTTGTAACATCCCAAGATATGTAGATTTGGGTAAAATGATATTAAAATGAATGATTGGGCTACACATATCATCAAGGTGCACCTCCTTTTCAAGGAGCTTATCACTAAAAACTTAAAAGTCAAACATGCTCGGCTTGGAGTAGCACTAGGATGGGTGACAATTCAGGAAGTTGATTCTGACTTGAGAGTGAGTGAGGACAAAGCACAAAGTTAAGGCCAGTCATGACATGGGCCAGCCATCACTCCTAAAACTCTACTAGAGCCTTGGGCAATGTGCATGGACCTTAAAGAATGGTATTAGAGACAAAACCCCTCCAGTACTTGGGGCCCACATGGACATGTGGCATGCCGATCTTGATTCATGCGGTCCAGGCATTTTGGAAAGGCATGTACATGGTGATGTAGCCACCCTTGCACTAATAGTTGTGATCGAGAGTTGGGTGTTCATGGGCCATCCTGAGTCTTCAACGAAATGGGGAAATATTATGAGGCCATATAGTTGAGCTTTTATGAGGATGTCAAGAGTCTAAGTGGGGGAGATTATAACATCTAGAGACTTGAGGCATTAGAAAAAATGATATCAAAATGAATGATTGAATTACCCATATCACCAATGAGTACCACCTTTGTAGGGATCTCATTATTAAGAATTCAAAAATTAAGCATGCTCAACTCAGAGTATTACTAGGATGGGTGACCAATCAAGAAATTAATCTCAACTTGTGTGAGAGTGAGGAGAAAACACACAGTTAATGTCAGTGGTTGTCTGTGGGGCCAATCATCATTGTTGAATCTCTACTAGAGCATTGAGAAATGAAATAACTTCAACTTTGAACAATTAGGAGATCCCACTCTAAATTTGGACACATCTTCTCTTCCAGTTGACTGAGTTATTCCTTTTATGCCAAACCTATTTATCATCTTCATATAAACCTAGAAAATTTCATACATAAACTTATTCAATGGAACAAAAACACCTTGGCAATATCAAGCATAGAATCAAATTCTAACATGAGGAACTTCTCCTAGATGATAACTCCCTCCTCACTGATCCTACCAAAACTCTAGCTATTTGTTCTGACCTGACTACCCTATACAATATGCAAGAGATTCTCTAAAAGCAAAAAGTGAAGCAATTGGCTTCATCAAGGTGACAAGAACACAATTCTTTTTTCATAATATGTGCAATAATAAGAAGAGAAACTCCCATATTCATATTATCAAAACCAGCAATGTTTTGACTACAAATAAACACATATTGTGGATCAGTTAAACAAATTCTTCACTATCATTTTCACAAATGGCCTCTCATACTCTGATATATTCCACCCTAATCGGAACATTTTTCTATTCATATAATATCACTGACCCCCACTCTCTTACTACATCATTCCCAACATTAGATAAAAATGCCATGAGAGACCTAAGTTCCTACAAATAACCTGGCCTGGATGGCTTTAGTCTTGACTTCTACCATCTACCATGGGACACAATAAGAGAATTCCATGATCTATTTTCCTATATACATAACCACGATGATATCACTCCACAAATTGGCATACTCAATTACAGAAATGTTTCTCTCATAAGAAGAATGGGACCCCCACCCTAGTCAGTCTCTTAAGACCTATCACCCTCATTAATTCTTCATATGAGATCATCTCCAAAGTCCTCAGTACTAGATTTAGTTTTTTTTTGCAACAGATTGTGGGACTACAACAAAACACATTCATTTAGGGTTGTAATATCCAAGATGCTCACATCATTGTTAGTGAAAAAACCCACACATGCCATTTGAAACATATCCCTTTCCTCACCCTCAAACTTGACTTTGAGAAAGCCTTTGACAATATCAACTAGAAGTTTCTCATTACATGACTTAATGGATACATATTTCTTGATAGATGGATTAACTAGATACATAGTTGTAATAGCTCCTGCCATGGTCTAAATAATATTACTAGACTAGCTTTTGGGTATTTTAAAAGCTCAAATGGACTCAGATAGGGTGATCCCCTCTCCCCATACCTCTTTATCCTAGCTACTTTCGTTTTAACCATATGATTCAACTTGGCATGAAATACAAACTGATAGAAAATTTGACAAATTTCCCTAATAATATTATACCATATGCAGATGATACTATCAACTTTCTTACTCTAAACTATACTAAAATCATTAATGCTATTATTATCTTAGATAACTTTACACAAGTTTCATGATTTTAAAACTATTTCCAAAAGTCTACCGTTTGTGGTACACACATCCAAAATAGTGATATGGAAAGATTCAAACGTATGTTAGATAGTAAAGAAGAGCATTCCCAGTCAGATCTTTCCCTCCCTCTTTCTCTTGTGAAATTACCTACTATTTATTAGAACTCTATCAATAAAAAAATTCACAACAAATAAGCCCATCAAGACATCATCCACTCTCAACATGATAGGACGTTTAATGCTTCTTAGCTCCTCTCTCACCCACTCATCACCTACTTCCTCGGTTGCATCTCTCTCCCTTCAAAAGTTATAAACTATAATGACCCCACCCCTATGTAACCCCCAATTAAGGGGTACCTAGAAGCTAGAGCTGCTATCCCAAAACATGACCAATGGTTTTGTAAAAAATCAAATATAATTAATAAATTCTACTAGAGACTAAGCTTAAAGCTGGAAAAAAAATTTCTTTTCACATATCTTTCAAAAATAGGAGTTTAGAACTTTTCCCAAAGTAAAGTTGTATCTAACAAAATCCTCCAATCCTTATATAGCTTTATCCTTCAAATGCCACTTTAATATTTATCCACTTTCAATGATTTCCTAAAACACTGATAAAAAATGTTGGTCAGTATAAAGAATATACTGGTATGTGGTGGCAACCAAACTTTTACACATATATCATAACAACCTAATCACATCAAATAGTTATTAACAATCCCAGATTATGTTTTCATTATAACTTCCCTACTATTTTTTCTCATCCTCTGGTATACCCTCTCTTTGGGTTTAGTCCTTGTAAGGGACTTTAGGCTACCTTCTCCATCCTGAGCTTGGTACCTTGTGGGCCACCTCTCTAGGTGCCATGTAGTCTTCCCATCCAGGGCTTTAACACTTATGACCTTCCCTCCAGGGATTGGTCCTCATAAATCATAAATCATAAATCCAGAGATGGTATGCAGGTTCAGACAAGTCATAAGTAATTATATTGTGATAATCATAGTCACTTTATAGATTGCATGAAATAAAGTCATCGAACCATTTAATGTCAAGCAATAGATAAAACATCAGGAATCACCGTGAACCTAAAGCAAGTAATCATAAAGACAATTGCATACATGATTTGGAGATCTCACAGAATCAAGCAAACTATCCAATCCAATCAAGTAGTCCAATCCACCCAATCAAGTAAATCACACAAGAAATTTGAATCCTAAAAAGCATGTATTACCTAATCATTACATACCCATCATAAACTATTTTATTGACTTGGGAATCCCTTCTAGGGTTTCTAGGTTGAATTAGGGTTTCGTAGATCTATTTCTCAAACTTTACCTTTTAGGTCAACAAACCCTAAAACATCTTTTCTATCATTAAACCCTAACTACTCAAATTATCCACATTAAAATTCATTTATTCTCAATTTGGCTTAGGGTCATCATATCTCTGTCTTATGCATGGATTTTTGAAAAATGAACCATTAAAAGTCCTAATCACCTAAATTAGGGTTTCTAAGCCCATTAATGCACTTTATATACATGAAACCCTAAATTGATCCCATTAAGAACAATTATCATCCTTTTAGATATAAATCTTCCTTTTTATTAACAACATGTTAATATCAACTGAAATCATCCAGAGAACCTTACTAGATCCCATTAACATCAAAATTAGGGTTTTCCATTCATAAATCCATTAAAAGTAACAACTTTATATAATTTTTTAATTGCAAATAGATTAAGCCTATAGTTATATTTTTATTGCATTTTACATATTTTTTATGATCAACTTTCATATATAACATTTCATCATATGATAATCCTATAATTAATTATGATTTTAGCAAAAAACACCTTTTATGGTCAATTCAAGATTGCCACGTAGCCTATGCAACCTACTTGCGTCGCGTTGGCAGGGCCAGGCTAGAGCCAATTGGCTCATGTCGTGTCAGCACCTGGTCCTACAAGACAACTCACTCGTTTGCTAAAAAAACAACACGAAAAAACTAAAAAGGGTTTACCTTTCAAATGCATGCTCAAGGGTAGGCTAGTCCTTTCACCATGGATCATCTTCCACCTCTCGTCGCCTACTCGTGTGAGCCAACGGTCAACTAGGTAGTTGACCTTCTTCACTTGCGCATAAGATAAGGCTTCCAACCTCTCCACCTCACTCTCACGAACTCGACGAGCCCTTGAATTGCTTAGTTGTTTCTCTCCATTGTGGGGTCGACTCCGCGTGTTCTCTGGCAAGAACACCTTCTGGTTAGGTGTGAAGATCGTGACCCATGACCCAATTGAAGGCACTGGGGTGTTCATCGGCTTCCTCTGGACTCGATGAGATATTATTTGCATTTGCCGATGGGGTGTATAGCCCCCCTTCTAAAGGGCAGGATCAACGAGTAGTCCCTGATTGGGGAAACTCTGAGAATTCCTTGATAGGTATTAAATCCTATATCAACTCCAACCAAAATTCTCTCCTAAATTCATCAAGATGGTCTCCAAGGTTTCTCAGACTCGGGTTCACATGAAATTTGAGATCCAAGATCTCAGTTTCCTGTTCCTTTCTGAGTCCTAACTCGAGCGAGATGATGTATGCACACCATTGGATTTGAGATCCAATGGCTCCCATAAAAGTGCCTCAATCCTTAAGTAAATTGGAATTATAAATAGGTGTGACCTTTAATACTTTATTCATGATATTCAGTTCACTTTAGGATTATTACTAAAATCCATATCTCTTTAACTGTTAATCCTTTTGCTTCCAAATTTTAGGGGAAACTTTTTAATAACTTTATATACACGTGTGCTAAGTTTGAGTCCCAAACTCAAAAGTATGAAGGAATTTTCTTCATATGCAAGTTAACACTTAATAAGGCATATTTTGTCCATATTTTCTCTCTCTTTCACTCCTATTTCCCTTATTTGAAATTCTTTTATCAATACAAACCATGTGGATCTGAAATCTAATCCTTCATGAGTAAACAATCAGCTTTCTAGATAATTCTACATAATTCTCAACATTATCTTAAATTTCCTTTTACTTTTTATACATTATTAGATTTCTTTCTATTTTCTTTTCTTTTAATCATATTGGACTTACTACCTCAGTAGGGTCCACAAAACATGCATACAAAAGGAATAGTACCAAAGAAATCCATTCAATACACATAAATTATTCAATTTTCATAATCATGCCCTTTATTGGAGAAATTACATTTCAACCCATACATAAGAAAATTGAGAATATAACATCCTCCCCTCCTTATAAGAATTTGACCCACAAAATTCAAGCAATCAAGCAAACAAATCAGGATAGGCTTTTTCCATGTCCGTATTCAACTCCCATGTGACTTCATCCTCTCCATGGTGCTTCCAAAGAACCTTTGCCATCTCTATATTCTTACTCCTGAGCTCTTTCACCTTAGTATTTAGTACCCTCATAGGTGACTCGGGGTATGTTAGCCTACCTTGGAGTTCAATAGGTTCAATATGCTCAGCACACGGCTCAGGTCCTTCACATAGCGCTTTAGATTAGACACATGGAAAATGTCATGCATCATACTATGTCGAGGGGGTAATACCAAACGGTATGCAGCTTCACCAATTTGTTTTAGATCCTCAAATGGACCCATGTATCGGGGCCTCATCTTCCCTATATTCTTAGCTATAGTTTGAAGCAGTTGGATTTTCAAAAAACATATGTTGTCCCACAGTGAACTGCAAGTCAGTCTGCTTCGCATCAGCATACGCCTCCAGTCGATCCTGGGCTTTCTCATCCATTGCTTGATCAAAGCAACTTTACCAGTATACGACTGTAGTTTTATTGACCTCTACAAGGTCCTCTCACCGATGTCATCCTAGTGAAGTGGTGACTGACACGACCTCCCATAAAGTGCATCATACATCCTGATACTGGTTGTGGTGGCTGTTAAAACAAACAAACTCAGCTAGGGGCAAGTATCGATCCTGCGATCCACTCCAAACGAGCACATATGATCTCATCAGACCTTCTAAAATCTAGATCATACTCTCTTGACCGTCCATTAGTTAGGGGGTGATATGTTGTACTAGACTTCAATCTAGTATTGAGTTCTTCTTGTACCTACTTCCACAACATGGAAATGAACTTAAGTCCATGCTCAAGAATATTTGAACTCGGATCACTATCAGTCGAACTATCTCTCAAATATAGCTTAACTAGGTCTTTCAAATTGGTAGTAATCTCTAAAGAAACATGTTGACTTGGTAAGGCGATCTACCATAACTCATATTGCATCATGACCTCCCTTGGTCTTGGGGAGACTCACCACAAGGTCTATGGTGATCTGCTCCTATTCTACTTGGGAACTCCCAACCATCTATAGCAATCCACCGGGTTACTGGTGTTCAGGCTTCACTCTTTGACATGTGTGATATCTAGCCACATATGTCTCTATATCCTTCTTCATTCCAGGTACCGCTACAAACCTTAAACATTTTGGTAGTACTAGGGTGTGTGGTGTACTTAGAATCATGAGTTCTTGCACGACATGATTCTTCTAGGGTGATTCCTCATAAACCCTAAAACACTCTAGTAGTGGACTTCACCACCTACTCTTCCTGAAAGGTGCATTTGAGGTTTCTCCATCAAACTTTTCATCCCATCAAGCTCTGGGCTGGCAACTAGGCATTTACCAACTTGGTCTACCGGTCTGGTTGTATTTGGATGTTAGCTACCCAGGTCTAGTCTTTCAATGGTTGTAGGGTCCACGTAACCACCTCTTCCAATAGCTGCACACCGAAGTTGTTTCCAACTGTGAACATTTGGTTACCACATTAGCTTCCTTGTGTGCTAGGTGATGGTGAAGACATAAATCTTCATATACTCCACTCATCATCCTTGTCTCAGATTTTGGCTTGTCTGAGTCAGGAAAACATTGAGCTCTTATGTAACATACCCAATTTTGACTCATTTGAATTGCAATCTGGTTCTAATAATCTTTTAAAACTTTAATTGGGCCCATTTTCATATTCACCCTTTACCTTGCTAATCACGAACCCTACTCGGCAATCTATCTGAACTTCCATGAACACTCGTGATGACATCTTATCTCTTAATTTTCTTTTGTACTCTCAAATGTATCGAAAGCTCAAAACAACCAAGTGATAGGTAGTGCGTATCAATGAGGGTCTTTGTTGCTTTAAAATCCATAATAAGTAGTAAATTGGTTACAAATATTGAATCACGATGAACATAGCTTGAAATATGCCAACTATAATCTAATATTACTAGTATTTAAATAGATTGGCCTAATAAATTGTATTTATACTTCATGATCTACATTTCATTTACATATGTTAAGAACTTAGATTCCAACACTTCACATAAATACAAAAGTTATACCCAACGCTTCAGTTCTCATTGGGTCGAATTGGTGATTAGTTACTTAAGATATTAATACACCGATTGATCATCTTTTCTATTTCGTAGAATAGTAGTGGACAATTAAAATAACAACAATTTAGTTGGGATTGCCAACACACCCACATCTAATTTGTACCAATGTCATATTCGATTCATCTCCTCAACGACGGGTTAATATGGAAAGGAGAAAGATAGTGACCTTTCAGCTGAGGCCTCCTCACGGTACGGTCCAAATCTTGCATCCTTAATGGCTTAGCATTAGTATTATTAAAACGTATTAATAGATTAATGACTCCTCGCATCTGCATTTTTACCGTCTACGATTAAATTTCCCCCTCCACCAGGTAGCCTATTGGCCAACATCCACCGCCATTCCTTCACTTATATAGAATCTATGATTTTAGAAATAAACTTGCAAGCCTCCTTGCCCGCTAGCCGCAAGTCATTAATCTGTAACTTGTCTGCAGAATCTTTTTTACCTTCTAAACCTATAATCCAAGCAAGTTTCTTCCACCGATGTCATCTATCAAAATCATGAAATAGCATCATGAAGCTATAGCCTGCAAATTGAAGACCAATCTCAGTCCTGACTTCTCCAGATTTCATTGCACCGCCGATCGATTTCCTCCATCAAGTTTACTGCCGCTGCCAGTCGTGACTCACACTGGGAACCACATATCTTAGGGAAGGTCGAGGACTTCATTCGGAGTGTGTTACCGGCACAGGCGATGAGACCTGCAAGCGTCGTGCTCTTTAGACCTGGACAATGGGCGTGTAAAGTCTGTGACACTTTGGCCACCAAAATGTTGGAGATCATTGTTGGCCTGGAAATAAAAGACCATAAAATAGAGCAGCTCCAACTTGGAGATTGATCTAGGCACTGATCCTGAGTATTGGTTCATGTATGCTGGTACCAGTAGGTGAGTTGTTCTTTAATCTTAGAATCTCAAAATCTGGTCATAATTGAAAAGCTAATACCGAATTGGTCAATGTCACTGGTGATTCATATAACTGATACAATGATGAATGGACATATACATATGCATATTGTTATAGCAATGCCCAATTGATAATCTGAAAACCACTTTATATAACCGTAAACTCAATATGGATGGCGTTATCCTTTCTAAATACTAATCTCTAGTCTAGCATACATTTTTGTATGTATTTGTATCAATATTTTGACAACTAATTATAATTGTAAGTCATATTCTAATCCTAATATTCACAGTGCTTCTAATAGTAGAGATCTGGTAGGTAATGTCAGATAAAGACATTGCATATTCAGTGCGTGTTTAAGTCGTCATAGCAATAATTAAAAGCTGTCGATTAATTAATCCTTGATAAAGACACATGCACGTACCCATGCAATAATATGAGTAGGCTTGACCCTTGTGGGTTATATTATACTTGTAAGAAATTTCATTAATATTATTTCATAACATATAGGTAGGTCTACACGTAATATTATGTTGGGTTTGGGTTTTCTACACGTGCACCCATCTAATATTCTAATTTCCTAAACATATTCTTATGGGTGTAGTTATTAAGAGAGAAAAATAGTAATCAGAACTTTTCATATATTGTTTATAGTTTTTATGAAAATGAAAATTACTTAATTGAGTTCAGTGCCACTAACTATAGCAGTTTAGATATAGGCATAGTCTTATATACAAGTGTGAAATAATACAATTTGGTGGTTAATCAATGTATTAATATTTTTAATATTGCTTTGTAAAGATAGTTATCATACTAAATCATAACGGTAATGAAAATAAACCTTAGGTAGAGATTTTTTTTGGTATATTTTTTTTACAAAGGAATTAATACATTAATGATGCTACATATTATTTGGATACTAATCATTCATATATTAAACCTAAAGTATGAATACATGACCGATATTGATTAATCATATCATTAATAAAAGATGTAACATCTAGGAAGAAAATCTAGAGATGATTCCAAGTCCATGACAATGATTGTGATCAATGCTCCTATTTTATGTAATATTCAGTTGAATCTTTGTGAAAGACTTTCTTATTGATTGAGTTGAATGATTGCTCTTGAATCAAGGTACGGAAATCTTCTATTTTGTTTAAATAAAGTTTACATCCCTCTTGAATATCATTCACGTGTAAGAATTATTGGGGAGTCCAATTTGTTAAACGTTTAGCCTACTCTTGAAAGACGTCCAATTAGACTACTTTATGACTCGGCACGATAATTGGTACTGTCAAATTTTAGGGCTGAGGCTCAGTTATTTAGTGGAATTACGCTTCCACAACTCTACGTAGAGATAAGGGACTGTGGTCCCCTAGTCAACTAGCAATTCTACTTAACGTGGTCATTCTTATTTTGGATAATGAGAACATATGGTCACCTAAGCATAGATAGAGTATACCAAGTGCCTAAATTGCTTGAAAAATACTCTTAAATTGATATACCATGTTGATTGAAATTTGACCTATTCTCTTTTGAATCACTTACCTACATTTTATATCTCATTGCATCCTTTTCTTGAATAAATCTTGAGTAGATAGTGCATATTTATTTAACTTTGTTTAAATTGGATTTCATATCAGTCTTTTAGACTGACCTGTGCCCTTATTTTGTGTTCATACATGATGTATTCCCTGGGGGAATGTATGAACACCAAGCCTATCATGGGATTATTAAGAAAAGAATCAGAAGAAGAGTTATTGGAAGATTGTATGAGCTGTCCTCTATTCGAGATGATTGATAAACTAGAAAAAAATGTTTTTACTAATATTTGATGTATAAGTTTTTTAGACCTCCATGTACTATAAAGATTTATATGAATGCAAAGATTGTTTATTTTTTTGGATCAAATTATGTTAAAATTCGATATCCAAAGATTGGGTCTTTACATCTTACTTCCACCATCTCGGTTACCAAACCCAAATCTATAACTCATAGATTCCAAGCTACTTTAATTTGGTACGTCCTTTGTTCTTTTAAACCATCTATCCAACATATTGTTCAAAGGGTGTGGTACTTCCTTCGATCCTCCATTACCATAAAAGGTTTCAACTCAAATATTTACCGCTCATATCACTTTTATCCTTAGTATGGCATGTGTTGTGTCATGTCTCTCACTCCCATAAAAAGATGAAATAAGCATTTGGTTGCAGTACAAATACATAGTTCATCCCATTCCAAGAGTAGAGATGGTGCATCACACATCACCATTACACTTTCTTGTCTAAATTGAAACATACTTCACATGTCTCCACACCATGAATATCCCAAATCTATGCTTACATCCATGGAAAGGTTATTCCCAAACAATTTTGGGTCTGAATATTACTCATATACACAATCCTTAGTCATTTCCTCAAGGTTTCTAGGGTGCCAGTACTTTTGGGATGACCTTACCCTTATGCATCTACGGAGTGCCTCTCACATTTACCCCCCAGGTCCCATGAACTCATGAAGGTAGTCAACCTCCTAACCCACAGGCCTCGAACAAAGGTAGTTGTTACCTCCCTGAACCTATGGTCTTGTACATCCAAGGAACAAACAACTCCTACTTCCATCAATTTTATCCCTTCTTGACCTTAGTATTGACTTAGGATTCTATCATAGCTCGTAGCTCCTTTGTTGATACTCAAGCACATCTCATCCTTGAATCCTCACCTGAATCTGTATCATCTTTCTGGGCACTCATGATTGACCTTGCATCTCTTCATAGGAATCATGGCAACCTACCTAACCCGGTCTGGCCCCATACAGGTTACCTCTATGTCAACATATCATCATGCCCCTTAAAGATGATCACACATGGGTCTATAGATTCACACTCATACGATGTGCTCTTACACTTACCACATCAAGATCTTATAAGTGACCTCTTACGGTTACCTCAAACTTAAACAAGAGTAGGTACTTACCCCAACATGAAGGGTCCCTTCCCAGGATAAGAGAAAACTATCACTTGATAGTAATAGTTGTCACAAAACGTCCTTGCATCCAAAGCCTGTATCATCATGTATATGCATAACTCCTATCTAGATACCTATGCACATGGCTAGCAAGAAGACAACCTATTCAACCTTTCTAAGTTCCTTGGTATGTCATACTTGTTCATCATTCCTCAAGGTTGGACCACTATCATACATGCATATGTCACCAAGCTGTGTGAGTGGCTCATCATACATATATCTCAGTTCAAGTGGAGTTTCCTTTTACTCTAATACACGGGGGGTTCCATGTTTAATTCCTATGAAGTCAATCATACTCATGAGAATCATGTACACCACATACTTCTACTTCCCATCTTTGGTCCAGGAACCCCAGGTTCACCTCTTATGCATCAGCTACCAAACCTATATAAGATATGGCATATACTTCTAACACTCTTCCACGTGAGCAACCCTTAGAGTCCTACACAGGGACAACCAACTGGGGGCAAGGCCTTACAACTTGTTACCACACGATACCTCTTCAGGGTCCATGGAACTCTCTACCCTACACCTATAAGGTTGGTACTCATATCATCTATACATTTGTTGAGGAAGCCTCTTTCTCTTTTCTAGGGTTTTGTTCCTCTAAAGGCACCTAAGGTACAACAACTTCTAAGGTCATGCATGAAGCAACTCCATACACCTACTCAGGGCCATCCATTCTAGGCTATATCATACCAAACATCTGCATAGTTCCCCATATCTCAGAGTCTAGGTCTCCAACCTTCTTCATCTGGTATCTCTCTTTTTTGAGCTAACCCTATAACTTGGCCTAAAACTATAGGACCTTAAGATATGCATCTATCGTTACCTGGATGAAACGTACCATCAAGACTTATGTCTGGCCAAGATCATCACAAAGCTCTATGTTAATATCTTTCAGTATGTTTATCTCATAACTAAAAGGCATAACCCCTCTTTCTTAGGACTAAATCATATTACCAACCTTGATGTTGCTCACTCCTATGTAGGTGCATGCCTCTTTCCTTCTCATATATGCCCTTTATGGTTCCTATACGGTCACCACCAACCTTCTCAACGAGGGAGCTATCCCTCACCCTTAATAGGCTCGTCCTACTCAAGGTCAGGTCTCCAAAAGCCACTAGGGGTCAAACAACCACACATAGTCTATGTTTCCCATGCATACTCAAAGCCTCTATGTAAAGCATGTATGTCTAACCCACATACTTGCATACATCGAAAACTAAGGTATCCAACTCATCGTGTTCTCTCTTTCTCTAACTACTTCTTAAGGGTTTGGGTTGTGCATCGTCCTCAGAGGATACATCAAGTCTCTTCCTCTTCTCAGAGGCTTCTTCCTCCCAGACTATCCCTCTCCTCCTCATACTATGAGATGATCTAACCTCGGTGTTCTCCTAAGGGCATGAAAACACAGACCTTGTAGCCTAAGCATGTAACTAAACTCAGTCTAAGTTTCATCATTTAGACTTATGTCCATGGCATCTTTCTTACACACTTTTTATTATTTGGTGGAGGATTTCTTGATCATTATCATTCTTAACCCAAAAACTTAGGAGGGGTGGAGAGAGAGAAACCCTAAGCACTTAGACTTATTCAGTGAATCAGGGTGGAGATGGGAAGAAGACAGATGAGAGAAAACCTAGAGTTATCTTATTTTGAGTCAAATCCTCCGATTATGGCCAGGAAGTCACACATATTCTTAGAGTCCTCATAGACCGACTAGCGGGGTGGAGGAAAATCTTGCCATCTCTGGATTGTGATCCTTTTCTAGATACATCCATCTTTAGAAAATTCTCTCATAACTCCTTTGGGTTCTAAAGAGTTTGTAAAATGTAATAATTATTAGAGATTAAATGGAAAACCATGCTTTGATACCAATTGTAACGACCCCACCCATCGGTAACCCCCAATTAAGGGATACCAAGAAGCTAGAGTCACTATCCTAAAATAGGATCAATGATTTTCTAAATAATAAAAAATAATTAATAAATTATACCATAGACTAAGCTTAAAGTAGGATAAAAATTTACTTTTCACATACCTTTCAAAAATAGGAGTTTGAACTTTACCCAAAGTAGAGTTCCATCTAACTAAATCCTCCAATCATTATATAGCTTTATTCTTCAAATGTCACTTTAATATTTATCCACTTTCAATGATTTCCTAAAATGCTGACAAATAAAACGTCAGTTAGTATAAAGAATATACCGGTATGTGGTGACAACCAAACTTTTACACATATATCATAACAACATAATCACATCAAATACTTATTAACAATCCAAGATTACATTTTCATTATAACTTCCCAACCATTTTTACTCATTCTCTGGTATACCCTCTCTTAGGGCTTAGTCCTTACAAGGGACTTTAGGCTACCTTCTCAATCTTGAACTTAGTACCTTGTGAGCCACCTCTGTAGGTGCCACATAGTCTTCCCATCTATGCCTTGACCACTTATGACTTTCCCTTCAAGTCTTAATCCTCACGAAGTGTAAATCATAAATCCAGAGATGGTATGCAGGTTCGGGCAAGTCATAAGTAATTATATTGTGATAATCATAGCCACTTTATATATTGCAGGAAATAAAGTCATGCAAACATTTAATTTCAAGCAATCGGTAAAACCTTAGGAATCACTATGAAACTAAAGTGAGTAATCATAAAGATAACCACATACCTTATTTGGAGATCTCACAAAATCAAGAAAACTATCCAATCCAACCAGGTAGTCTAATCCACCCAATCAAGCAAATCACACAAGCAATCTGAATCCTAAAAAGCATGTTTTACCTAATCATTACATACCCATCATAAACTCTTTTATTGACTTGGGAATCCCTTCTAAGGTTTCTAGGTTGAATTAAGGTTTCCTTACAGTTTCTTAGATCTATTTCTCAAACGTTACCTTTTAGGTCAACAAACCCTAAAACAACTTTTCCATTCATTAAACCCTAACTACTCAAATTATCCACATTAAAATTCCTTTATTCAAAATTTGGCTTAGGATCATCATATCTCTGTCTTATGCATCAATTTATGAAAAATGAACCATTAAAAGCCAGAATCACCTAAATTAGGGTTTCTAAGCCCTTTAATTCACTTTATATACATGAAATCCTAAATTGAACATTAAGCACAAAGATCACCCTTTTAGATCTAAATCTTCCTTTTTATTAACAACAGGTTAATATCAACTTAAATCATCCAGAGAACCTTACTATACCCCATTAACTTCAAAATTAGGGTTTTCCATTCATAAATCCATTAAAAGTAACAACTTTATATACTTTTCGAATTTCAAACATATTCATGCTTCAATTATATTTTTATTGCATTATACATATTTTTTTAATCAACTTTCATATATAACATGTCATCGTATGATAGGTCTATAATTAGTTACAATTTTAGCAATAAAACCCTTTTCTGGCCAATCTGAGATCGCCACGTAGCCTATGCGACCCACTTGAGCCGCACCAGCGGGGCTAGGCTTGAGCCAATCGGCTCACACTGTGTTAGCACCTGGGCCCATGAGACAACTCACCCGTGTGCTAAAAAACAACACGAAAAGACTAAAAAGGGTTTACCTTTCAAACGCATGCTTGAGGGCAAACTAGTCCTTTCACCGTCGATCGTCTTCCACCTCTTGTTGTCTGCTCGCGTGAGGTAGTGGTCAAATGGGTAGTTGACTTCAGTTCCTGCTTCACCTATGCAAAATACAAGGCACCAGCCTCTCCTCCTCGCTCTTGCAAACTAGATGAGCCCTTGAATTACTCAGTTGTTGCTCTCCACTATGAGATCAAATCTGGGCAATCTCTGGCGAGGACACCTTCTAGTCAGGTGTGAAGATCATGACCCATAACCAAATTCAAGGCACTGGGGTGTTTTTAGGCTTTGTCCAGACTCACTGAGATATTCTTTGCATTTGTAGATGGCATGTAAATCCCCCCTTATATATATGGCAGGGTCGACGAGTAGTCCCAGATTGGGGAAACTCTGAGAATTCCTCGATAGGTATTAAATCCTATATAAACTCCAACCAGAATCCTCTCCTGAATTCATCTTGATGGTCTTCAAGATTTCTTAGGCTCTTGTTCACATGAAACTTGAGATCCAAGATCTCAGTTTCTTGTTCCTTTTCTAGTCCTGATTCGAGCGGGACAATGTATGTGCATTGTTGCATTCGAGATCCAACGGCTCCCATCAACGTGCCTCAATCCTTAAGTAAATCAGAATTATAAATAGGTGTGACATTTTATACTTTATGTAGGGAAATACAACATCAGATAGGAAGCAGAAACAAAAATTTTACTGACATATTTCCCATTAACCAACAGATCGTGTCAATAACTATGCAATGAGAAGGATGGTTTCATGAAGATATACATGGTCCTGAAGCAAGTCCAACAACAATTCTCATCAATGTAGATGCACACTCTATCTTAGACGGTGGTTGTACAGCTCCTAGTCGCACTTGGATTTGTCTGACTACTCCTCCACAGACATCAGACTCTGACAACTACAACAACAACTCCTCAGATCTTGCCACAGACTGTGAGTTGATGTTGCCCTCCTAGTAATAGCCAACAAACTCCAGCTTCTAGAGTAGTCCACACAGACCAACTAGAACTCTTGTCATCCTATAGGAATAGACAGGAAGGATTTGTCCCTCCCGTTGGTGTACTAGTCACAAACATGCTCTCCCACAACAATGATCCTCAGTTATTGCTCTCCCATGGCTATCCCTCCCTAGTCGGGTAGGACTTACCTGGGCTCTCATGATTACCAAAACCAGAGAGGACAACACCTGTCAGAGCAATTGATTCTCAATTATTTGTGTAGTAGTTGTGTTCTGGGAAACCCCCAGTACCCATCTATTTATAGGAGGGATTAGGGTCAGGGTTCCCAGTCCCCAGCCAATGTGGGACTAAAGCGAGAGTGGAAAGGATGAGTAGATCTTGAATTTTTTAACTTTTTTGGAAGTTTCACAACCTACATGTGATGAAATGGTCATCTCTCACGTGAGATGGTTGTTTATTTAAGCAAAACAACTATTTTGCACCTTCTAGTTCTGCACATATGTTTTCAATTCAATTCTAATTAGTACTCAGCTTGACATACCCCCAAAATGGGTGTTTGGTGCAACTGAGACAGGCATCTCGCACCAAACTAAATGGTCGTTTGGTGCAACTAAGATGGGCATCTCATTCCAAGCTAGACGGCAATTTCACACAAGCGAGATGGGCATCTTGCAGCCCAGGTCATGCAGAAATCCAACCAATGCATAATACAATCAGCCTGACACTCCAAACAACAATCTCAACACTTGAACTAATCGTTTGGCAGTCTACTCACCTGATTTGTTGTGTGAATTGAAATACCTAAACACTTTAGTAATCAATTCAATTATCATTCAAGATCAAACTCCTCTTCTAGATGAGTTCCTATGTGTGTGACCCTATAGGTCCCATATCACGTTGGTAGTGAATGTCCATAACTAGCTTATGACATCAGAAGCAAAGAGTGGTGCCTAGTTGCACGTCATTTCTACCCAAGTGAATGGAAAGTTGGGGAGCAACTTCAACCTACAAATTGTGTATGGTGTTATAGTTTTTGTATAGTTCCTTTGTCACTGATATCCAGATTGAACTAGAGGCATGGAGTAGTCACCCTCATTATTATTCAATCTTATTTACTGAACCAGAGCAGACTGCATGAGATATATGTGAGATCAACATGTTGACTCACATGCATATGGTCATACTTTTCTCAGTCTCACTAATCAAGAGGCCTAGGATATCATACTCCATATAGGAGGGACAAATCCCATATTTATCACTCGCAGTCAATCCCCATGTATCAAAGTCACCCAATCATCACTGTTATAACAACCCATGTTTCAAGACTACGTTTGATGATGTTAAAGTGTACCCAACGACGTGTGATGAGTGTAGTGATTTCAAGTCTAAGAACTACAACCACCACCATCACTGTGAGAGATGACTATGACTTCTGTGAAGATGTCTTCCATGTGTCAGTCTCACAGTGGGTATGTCTGATACACTATTCTATAACATGTATCTATGTGCTTGGTTTGATATTGCTATATCATGACTAATGAGATATATTCATCAACCAACTCACACTCTGATCTCATGTATTATTGTTGTCTATCAACCTTCCACAACAACAATCGATCATGGACATAATGAGAATATGTATATGTACTCTTAACATTTGTATGATATCATCCATAAGATTAGTAACTTGACAACATACGTCATTGAGTAATATAATTCTCTAGACCTTCATTCTACATCCTCATTATCTCATAACTGAGTGAAATGGATGAATTGGAATCTTGCCTTTATTATTATCAATTATCAAATCATTCATCTAATGCCTCATCCCAATCATCATATGATTGTCTCTCTGGGCATACATACCAACAGACTCCCACTTGCACTTAGAGCCAATCACCCATGGATCTCATCCTGAGTGACCTAAAATGACCTTCATGCTTCTGTTGTGCAAGTGCTTTTATAGCAAGTTTAGCAATGTTTGCCTTAAGTTGGTATTTTGTAATTTTTACATATCTTCACTATATTACTACTCATGATATGGAAGCACTGTAGTATGCTATCTGATATTCCCAGCCTAACTAGTAGCTCCATTGTTGTCATCAGTATTTCTACTGTGTCTTCAATGGTTTGGAACCTCACACAAGTTCACCCATATGAACTTCTTGATCCATATAGTAACCTCTGCTATTTTCATAACATCGAGATACTCGACTTCTTTTGTAGATTAGAACAATTGGCATTAACTCAGAACCCTTTCTAGCTTACAGTTCTTGTTTAATCTCAAACATAAATTTAGATTGTGATTATTTTGTCAGTTTGGAAGCTTGCATGAGTGTAATGCTTTACATCCAACTCTTCCTTATTACCATAACTAAGGACCCAATCCTTTATGTGCTTCACAAGCACATAAGGATGTCCATTATGGTATTCTAGTGACTCTCACTAGTATCTGACATATACCCTCTCGTCATGTCTAATACATACGAGATTACTAGGTAGGTATATATGTGTCCTCTCATCATGTCAATACATATGAGATGATTGGATATCCACTTGTCACGTCCAATACATATGAGATTACAGGATATCTTCTCATCATATCCAATACATACAAGATAATTTGATAAGTACATAACATAATCCATTATTGTCATCAGTATTTCTACTGTGTCATCAATGGTTTGGAACCTCACACAAGTTCACCCATATGAACTTCTTGATCCATATAGTAAACTCTTCTGTGGCAACACATCCCATTATCACACAGATAACGAGGTGTTACGTGAAAACGTGCGGAAATCACCATAACCACAGATTATCAAAAACACGGGTTAATTAAAACCGATTTCGGAAAACTGATAAACTGTGAAACTATTACTTTCCAGTCCTCATCCAGCACAGAAACATGTCATATAAATATGTGCATACACAAGATCTGACACGTGTCTACAGCTCAGGAACAGCTGTCCATCCATCACATGAGTTCACCACCTGTTCTTATATACATAAAGGCCCACATCCGGCCAACAGCAGGATATATAGATATCATCGAACGATCTTCGTGAAACATCGTCAAAACACTGCCAAGGACCTGAGAGTACAGGGATGACTCTAGACTCTACTACAAAACATCCAAAACAGCAGCATGTCCAACGCTTGCCTTCTACTGCTCCTCAAGCTGCTCGTCCGCAACACCACAACCATGACCACGTCTACCTCGACCACCTAAAAAGGGTGAAAACCAGTGGGGTGAGACAATTGAACAATTGTCCCAGCGGGAAACATAGCTCCCACCGCAACTATAGAACCTCAGCAAGATAAACCATAACAACAATTATAACATGAGCATATATATCAGAAGCAGTTATATATATATATATATATATATATATATATATATATAGCAAGATCATTCTTACCGGAAAGCATACCAACTGTACTAAAGCGTAAAACCAGATGTCTTTCAAAGGAACATGACTATCAAGATGAGATATATCAACATGTAATCGGATTATTAGAACAGGGTATAATGCCATATAACCTGATTATCAAGATAAGACAGATTGCCACATAACCTGCAAGGTATAACAAACAAGGCCTCAACCAATGTTTCGTGTTTGATTTGATCAGTAAATACTAAACGACTATATTACATTTTATTATGCCCTGAGGATTTGAACCGTACCGTTCAAATCCAACCTTCAGTTACGAAACCCAAGCCGGTGCCATACAAGGTCAATGGAAGAGCCAGACTCCACGACCTCTCACCTCATGGTCAGTACATGAGTACAACACAAGCAGGACCGCAGTCACATGCTGAAGTGGTCTAAGCCACAGGGTTAGCTCCATAGGCTACCCATCTCTCTAGCCCACCTTGGTACAGGTCTCGGCGCTAGTAAAACTGAGCCACGGGCCTGATCACCGTGCTCTGAGCCATGAACGCATTCATGCTCCATACATCACATATCCTGATCCATGGGCCTGTTCACCATGCTCTACACACATATCTGAGTCTTCAACCGAAGTTACACTCTTACCTCCTCATTTTCAGGCTAGGAGCAACCTACACATATTCAATAATATGCGCTTCCAGGTTAACCCGTAGGAAAACCCATTTCACCATCACCAAGTCCTGACGATGATGGATCTATGGCCAGGGCAAACTACATGATATGTTTCACTGTGATTAGTTAGTATCTTTTAGATGGATTGCAAGATTCAACCAAGGTGTATAACATGCAAGATATAACAGAAAGTAAAGAACATTATATTAGGATCTGATTACATCAACCTGATCCATCTCAAGGATCCAATATCACATGTTACCACTTGGCCTCTTGCCAACCATCCAGATCCATCTCAAGGATCATCACATACCACAGGGTCTCAACCCTTCATCATGTACTGTCACTGCCTCTTAAGGCTCACATCATCATCATGGGCCAACACATCACATACATAATCTTATAGAGCAATTATCAAAGTAATGTTACTCATTACATATGTCACATAGCCCTTTCATGGCTAAGTCATTACCTGCATGGTTAGGATACACAATAATCATTGATTCAACATAAGGAATATGCTCACTATCATGAAATATCATTCAAGATAATCTTCTTATCCATATTACACTTATTTGGTAACCAACTGTATTAAATACCTCATTAACAAACCATACTGATGCTTACCCTTATCTCAAGATTTTACAAACAATCATGGTATATGGAGATCATGTTATGTATACAAAACTAACACTATTATTACCAATGTCATTATTGTTGCCATCAGCTATTGTCATCTTTATCATGAGGCAACCTTTAACATAACTGCCACTTAGCATCATTATTACCAACATTATGATCATTAAACAAACTACTAGAGTAGTTATCATCATTCTCATTATCATTAACAATTAAGCATAACAGGTCACATCATGCATCTATTACATGAGCGCTATCATCATATACATTACTATCATTAGCATCCTTATTATTTGCAAGGCAACATATTACATATTGATGGTATCACAAACACCACCATCGTTTTATTAGTTAATAGATAAACATCCACTTCTATCACATAAGGGACCGTCACCAAAGAAACTCACACCCTCACTATAGCCTCACAACCCTCATCTATAGCCTATCACCCAGCATTGGTATCGACCACCACACTAACCCTATCGGCCATCATGGCCCAAGGCATGTCGCCCAACATGGTATCGGCCACCATGGTATCGGCCATCATGGTATCGGCCATTAGGGCACAAAGCCTATCGTCTAACATGCCATCAACCATATCGGCCAACCAGACCTTAGCTCACTCCATCGCCCATCAAGGTGCCATGTCGGCCACCAAAGAGAGCACCATGTCGCCCAACATGGTCACCATGTCGGCCAACACTCAAGCTAGGTCAACCTATCGACCTCCAACTCAAGGAACTCCAACCCTAAAGCATCAAATCGTTCAACTTAAGGGCAAGTGTGTCACCCAACACACCCACAAGGAAGGGATATCGCCCAACCCTAGGTCACCTTCAACCTCCAACTCAAGGAAGCCCCAAACCCTAGAAAGCAAGGTACACTAAGGGACCCTACAACCCTAAGGGGGATATCGGCCACTAAGGTACACTTAGCAAAGTACAAAAGCAAGGAGATAAGCTAAACTACTACATGCATAAGATCAAGCAAGAAGTAAAGGAGTTAGGGTTAGAAGCTATGCAACCCGCCTTAAGCTCCAAGCTCTAAAGCACTCCAGGTCCAAAGCTATCGTCCACCAGGCTGCTCCAGGAAGGTGTATCGGCCACCACTTCAGCTCCAAGGAAGTGTATCGGCCAACACAAGTAAGATGGAGAGGGGTATTGTGCACCAAGGGTGGAGGGGAGACCAAAGGACCAAAGGAGACTAAGGCAAGGAGAAGAGCTACCTATATAGGAAGAAGGGGAGGAGAAACCAAGGTTCAACCATGCTATGTGTCGCCCACCCAAGGGACACATGTCCACCAACTCAAGCCACCTCTCATGCAAGCCATAAGGCACTTGTCCAAGACATGCACCAAGGGTCCACCACACCAGACCAAGCATCTTGGGCGACATAGGCAGCAGCTCTGCTGGGCGACACACCAGCCTGCTGGGCGACACACCAAGCAACTGGGCGACACACCACCTGCCCTGGGCGACACAAGGCTCAAGCAAGCCCAAACAAGGAACTCCAAGGCCCAAACAAGATCAACTCAGGCCCAAAGGACTCAAACAACAAGCCCAAGCCTTCCTCTCAACCCTAGAGGAAGCAAGGAGGAAAAACATCTCACAAGATGGCAAAATTGCCCACCAAACCCTAAACTTGGGTTATTTGCAAGTAGCCCCTCGAACTCTCAACAAAGCACAACCAAACCCTAATCACCACTAAAGGTGATTAGCAAGCATCAAACCACTAAGGTTAAGAAAAACAAACAGGGTAAACCCTAAACGCAGGTCAGGGTCCTTACAACCATAAACCTCTACAAAAGGATTTCGTCCTCGAAATCCGAAGAAAAAAGCGAGGGATACTTCCTCCTCATCTCTTCCTCAAGCTCCCACGTGGCTTCCTCAATGCCACGGTGATGCCAAAGGACCTTCACAAGAGCCAGATCCTTTCTCTTCAACTTCTTGACTCTTCTGTCAAGGATCATCATAGGACCCTCTTCATAAGTCACATCTTTGTCAAGCTCAACTTCAACTGGTTGTATCACTGTTCCTGTATCCGGATGACTTTTCTTTAGCATACTGTCATGGAACACTGGATGTAACCTGTGCAACTCTGGAGGTAACTCTAACTTGTAGGCCACCTTGCCAAAACGTGCTATGACTGGGTAAGGCCCCATATATCTGGGAGCTAACTTACCCTTCCGTCCAAACCTCAGCACACCTTTCCACGGAGAGACTTTAAGATACACCTTGTCTCCCACCTGGAACTCCAAAGGTCATCGGCGATTGTCTGCATAAGACTTCTGCCTGTCTTGTGCCGCTTTCAACTGTTGTTGTATCACCTTGATCTTTTCTGTCGTTTGCTGTACTAACTCAGGACCCAAAAGCTGATATTCACCTTATTCATACCAACACAAAGGAGATCTGCACTTCCTCCCATACAAAGCCTCATAGGGAGCCATGTCAATGCTCCGCTGATAGCTATTGTTGTAGGCAAACTCTATCAAACTGAGATGTACGTCCCAACTGTCTAGGAACTGCAAAACACAAGCACGAAGAAGATCCTCCAAAGTCTGAATAGTCCTCTCAGACTGTCCATCTGTCTGCGGGTGAAAAGCGGTACTGAACTTCAACTGCGTTCCCATCGCCCTATGCAACTCTTCCCAAAAACGACTTGTAAACTGAGGACCTCTATCAGAAACTATCGTCGCTGGCACACCATGCAAACGAACTATCTCATCTACATATACTCGAGCGAGCTTTTCAGCTGTATACGTGGTCTTCACAGGTATGAAATGGGCAGACTTCGTTAATCTGTCCACTATCACCCAAATGGAATCATGATTCCTAGTTGTCCTGGGTAGACCAACTACGAAATCCATGGTTATATGATCCCATTTCCACTGTGGTATAGGCAAAGGTTGCAATGTACCTGCCGGCTTTTGATGCTCAGCCTTTACTTGCTGACATACCGCACACCTTGCCACAAACTCAGCTACGTCTTTCTTCAGGCCGGGCCACCAATACAAGTCCTTCAGACTATGATACACTTTGGTGATGCCTGGATGCATAGCATACATCGACATGTGTGCTTCCTCAAGCACCAACTTCCTCAGATTATCAGCATCTGGAACCACCATCCTATTATGATAGCAAACCACTCCATCCTTGGACTCATGGAACCCATCACGCTTTTCGCTGCCAAACTCTGATCTGATTAGCTGTACTATATCATCTGTTTGCTGTTCATCCTTGATCTGCTGTCTCAACGTGGGCTTGATTTGCATCTGTTCTAAGAGTCCAGCTAACGAGGAAACCTCCATCTGTATGTTCATCTGTCGTAAGGAGAATAACATGTCCCGCTTATGGCTTACCAAAGAACTCATCTGTGCCTTCTTGGGAGTAGAAGACTTTCTGCTAAGCGCGTCTGCTACCACATTCGCCTTACCAGGATGATACTTGATAGTGCAATCATAATCATTGATCAACTCCATCCACCGACGTTGTCGCATGTTCAAATCTTGCTGTGAGAAGATGTACTTCAGATTCTTGTGATCTGTAAAGATCTGACACACTTCCCCATAAAGATAGTGTCTCCAAATCTTTAATGCATGAACCACTGCTGCCAGCTCCAAGTCATGGGTCGGATAGTTCTCCTCGTGTTTCTTAAGGTGTCGCGAAGCAAAAGAAACCACATGATCTTCCTGCATCAGCACACAACCCAAACCTTTCTTGGACGCATCACAGAAAACAACATAACCTTTTCCAGATTCTGGCAAGATCAACACTGGAGCACTGGTTAGCTTTTCCTTCAAACTTTGGAAAGCTTGCTGACATCGATCATTCCAAACAAAAGGTACATCCTTCCTGGTCAACTTTGTCATCGGTAGAGCTATCGAACTGAAGTCCTTGATAAACCTCCGGTAGTATCCTGCTAGACCAAGGAAACTATGAACTTCCGTCGGCATCTTCGGCTGTTCCCAATCTGCAACGGATTCCACTTTCTTCGGATCTACTTTGACTCCTTCAGCAGATATCACATGACCTAAGAAAGTCACTTCATCCAACCAGAACTCACACTTACTAAACTTAGCATACAACTGATGTTGACGAAGGAGAGTCAACGCTTGACGAAGATGTTGCTCATGCTCTAGCTGGTTCCGACTATAGATCAAGATGTCGTCTATAAAAACTACAACAAACTGATCTAAGAACGGACAAAACACTCTGTTCATCAGGTCCATGAAAGCAGCAGGTGCATTGGTTAACCCAAACGGCATAACCACAAACTCAAAATGACCATACCTCGTCCTAAAGGCTGACTTTGGTATGTCATCCGCCTTTATCATCAACTGATGATATCCAGACTGTAGATCGATCTTCGAAAACACTGTAGCACCACACAACTGATCGAACATGTCGTCTATCCTCGGCAATGGGTACTTATTCTGGATCGTGACCTTGTTCAACTATCGGTAGTCTATACACAACCGCATCGAACCATCCTTCTTCTTAACGAACAACACGGGAGCGCCCCAAGGTGACGTGCTCGGTCTGATGAAACCTTTCTCCAACAACTCTTGTAACTGCTTCTTCAACTCTACCATCTCTGCTGGAGCCATCCTATAAGGTGTCTGTGCAATCGGCTGCGTTCCCGGAACCAGATTGATCTCAAAATCGATCTCTCGGGGTGGAGGAACACCAGGAAACTCCTCGGGAAACACATCTGCAAACTCTCGGACCACTGACACTTCTTCAAGGTTAAGGCCTTTCGCCTTGGTATCCACAATGGTATCCACAACGTGAGCTAAGAACGCCTCACATCCTTGTCGTAACAACCTATCTGCCACCATAGCTGACACCAGACACGTCAGAAGAATCTTCCTATCTCCCTGGAAGATCCACTTCTCTCCAGCAACATCAAACACCGCCTGCTTGGAACCACAGTCCAAGACAACCTTATACTTCTCTAAGGTATCCATCCCAAGGATAACATCGAAACCATGCATATCAAGTGGTATGAGATCCACCTGAATGCTGTGTCCCGAAAAAGACAAAACACAAGATGGACACTCTTCTCGAAGTAAAGAGGAACCATCAAGAGTGGGTTCTAACAACAAGCTATCCTTCTTACAACTAACAGGTAGATGACAGTTTTCAAGCATACTATAGGTGATAAAAGAGTGTGTAGCACCCGGGTCAACCAGAACAGATATAAAGCAAGAAGAAGACATATCAGAATGAAATAACTCCATCTGACCTGTCACCACTCGCGGGTTGACTATCGCCTCCGGCTGATTCATGGCATAGAATCGAGCCGTTGCTTGCTGTCCACGACCTCTGCTCCCTTGAGCAGACGATCCAGCTTGAGACGCTTGACCGCGTCCTCTTCCTCTGCTACCACTGGGCTGTGGTCTCTCAGACTTCTGGAAACTCTGCCTCGGTTGCTGCGTCACTTCAACATCTCTATTCGTGCAATTGAACTTCCAATGCCCGACTTGTCCACAGAGATGACATGCTCTATTGTCAACTTGTGGCCTAGATGGCCCTATCACTGCCACAGAAGCTGAACTGTGCGCCTTAGATGGTGAAGAAACATAACCTTTTCCTTTACTCGGAGACCACTGAGATGGTACACCAGCACTTCTTATCACTGACGGTGCTGAAAACCTGGGTTTCTTGAAGCCACCAAACCTTTGTCCTTGAAACTGAGCAGGTCTTTTAAGAGACACATACTCTCTTTTCTCCCGTACTGTCCTCTCGATCCGTCGAACTGATTCCACAAACGTTGCAAACCGCTCTCGGTTTTCCAGCGCAGACACAGGGGTTGTCAACTCAGCACTCAAACCCTTCTCGAAACGTCTGATTCGTTCGTCATCTGTCGCCGCCATGTGAGGACAGAACCTCAACAGATCTATAAACTTAGCTTCATACTCGGTGATGTTCATCATTCCTTGCCGCAACTTCTCAAACTGACTGATCTTCTCATCCAGGTATGTCTTCGGAAAGTATCTGGTGACGAACTCGCACCGAAACACTTCCCAACAGATCACCTCACCAGGCCGCTTCTCTTCCTCGATGGTCCACCAGTGACCAGCACTACCCTTCAAAAGGTAGACAACATGTTTTACTTTGTCTGCTTCGGGGATGTCGAGGATCCGGAAAGCCTTTTCAAGACTCGTCAGCCACAGATCTGCATCCGTTGGATCAGCCGTTCCATCATAATCCGAAGCTCTGACTCGGAGAAGCCGCTCAAAGGTCTTCCCAATACCCGATGCTTCTCCATGGGGAACCTGTGCTCGCGGAGGAGGCACTGGTAATCGCTCAACCATGAGATTCATCGTAGCCATTAACTGCCCCATAAGTTGTTGGTAGGCAGGATGTTCAAGTATGGCTGGGTCTGGTTGGGGGACCTCAGGCACCCGATCTTCATGTGCCCGTCCATCTGCTCCATCAACCGATGCAGCATCACTATACTCAGGAGCATGTTCTTCATGGTTTCTAGACATCTTGGCTTTTCTCCCGTTGATGGCAGAAGATTTTTTGTAAGATAACCTGGAAAACTCATAAGAACAGACTCAACCTAGTCCTAGATCCCTGTAGACTCAGCGAACCTAGGGCTCTGATACCAAACTTGTGGAAATACATCCCATTATCACACAGATAATGAGGTGTTACGCGAAAACGTGCGGAAATCACCATAACTACAGATTATCAAAAACACGGGTTAATTAAAACCGATTTCGGAAAACTGATAAACTGTGAAACTATTACTTTCCAGTCCTCATCCTGCACAGAAACATGTCATATAAATATGTACATACACAAGATCTGACACGTGTCCACAGCTCAGGAACAGCTGTCCATCCATCACATGAGTTCACCACCTGTTCTTATATACATAAAGGCCCACATCCGGCCAACAGCAGGATATATAGATATCATCGAACGATCTTCGTGAAACATCGTCAAAACACTGCCAAGGACCTGAGAGTACAGGGATGACTCTAGACTCTACTACAAAACATCCAAAACAGCAGCATGTCCAACGCTTGCCTTCTACTGCTCCTCAAGCTGCTCGTCCGCAACACCACAACCACGACCACGTCTACCTCGACCACCTAAAAAGGGTGAAAACCAGCGGGGTGAGACAATTGAACAATTGTCCCAGCGGGAAACATAGCTCCCACCACAACTATAGAACCTCAGCAAGATAAACCATAACAACAATTATAACATGAGCAGATATATCAGAAGCAGTTATATATATATATATATATATATATATATATATATATATATATATATATATATATATATATAGCAAGATCATTCTTACCGGCAAGCATACCAGCTGTACTAAAGCGTAAAACCAGATGTCTTTCAAAGGAACATGACTATCAAGATGAGATATATCAACATGTAATCGGATTATTAGAATAGGGTATAATGCCATATAACCTGATTATCAAGATAAGACAGATTGCCACATAACCTGCAAGGTATAACAAACAAGGCCTCAACCAATGTTTCGTGTTTGATTTGATCAGTAAATACTAAACGGCTATATTACATTTTATTATGCCCTGAGGATTTGAACCGTACCGTTCAAATCCAACCTTCGGTTACGAAACCCAAGCCGGTGCCATACAAGGTCAATGGAAGAGCCGGACTACACGACCTCTCACCTCATGGTCAGTACATGAGTACAACACAAGCAGGACCGCAGTCACATGCTGAAGTGGTCTAAGCCATAGGGTTAGCTCCATAGGCTACCCATCTCTCTAGCCCACCTTGGTACAGGTCTCGACGCTAGTAAAACTGAGCCACGGGCCTGATCACCGTGCTCTGAGCCATGAACGCATTCATGCTCCATACATCACATATCCTGAGCAATGGGCCTGTTCACCATGCTCTACACACATATCTGAGTCTGCAACCGAAGTTACACTCTTACCTCCTCATTTTCAGGCTAGGAGCAACCTACACATATTCAATAATATGCGCTTCCAGGTTAACCCGTAGGAAAACCCATTTCACCATCACCAAGTCCTGACGATGACGGATCTATGGCCAGGGCAAACTACATGATATGTTTCACTGTGATTAGTTAGTATCTTTTAGATGGATTGCAAGATTCAACCAAGGTGTATAACATGCAAGATATAACAGAAAGTAAAGAACATTATATTAGGATCTGATTACATCAACCTGATCCATCTCAAGGATCCAATATCACATGTTACCACTTGGCCTCTTGCCAACCATCCAGATCCATCTCAAGGATCATCACATACCACAGGGTCTCAACCCTTCATCATGTACTGTCACTGCCTCTTAAGGCTCACATCATCATCATGGGACCAGCACATCACATACATAATCTTATAGAGCAATTATCAAAGTAATGTTACTCATTACATATGTCACATAGCCCTTTCATGGCTAAGTCATTACCTGCATGGTTAGGATACACAATAATCATCGATTCAACATAAGGAATATGCTCACTATCATGAAATATCATTCAAGATTATCTTCTTATCCATATTACACTTATTTGGTAACCAAGTGTATTAAATACCTCATTAACAAACCATACTGATGCTTACCATTATCTCAAGATTTTACAAACAATCAGGGTATATGGAGATCATGTTATGTATACAAAACTAACACTATTATTACCAATGTCATTATTGTTGCCATCAGCTATTGTCATCTTTATCATGAGGCAACCTTTAACATAACTGTCACTTAGCATCATTATTACCAACATTATGATCATTAAACAAACTACTAGAGTAGTTATCATCATTCTCATTATCATTAACAATTAAGCATAACATGTCACATCATGCATCTATTACATGAGGGCTATGATCATATACATTACTATCATTAGCATCCTTATTATTTGCAAGGCAACATATTACATATTGATGGTATCACAAACACCACCATCGTTTTATTAGTTAATAGATAAACATCCACTTCTATCACATAAGGGACCGTCACCAAAGAAACTCACACCCTCACTATAGCCTCACAACCCTCATCTATAGCCTATCACCCAACATTGGTATCGACCACCACACTAACCCTATCGGCCATCATGGCCCAAGGCATGTCGCCCAACATCGTATCGGCCACCATGGTATCGGCCATCATGGTATCGGCCATTAGGGCACAAAGCCTATCGTCTAACATGCCATCAACCATATCGGCCAACCAGACCTTAGCTCACTCCATCGCCCATCAAGGTGCCATGTCGGCCACCAAAGAGAGCACCATGTCGCCCAACATGGTCACCATGTCGGCCAACACTCAAGCTAGGTCAACCTATCGACCTCCAACTCAAGGAACTCCAACCCTAAAGCATCAAATCGTTCAACTTAAGGGCAAGTGTGTCACCCAACACACCCACAAGGAAGGGATATCGCCCAACCCTAGGTCACCTTCAACCTCCAACTCAAGGTAGCCCCAAACCTTAGAAAGCAAGGTACACTAAGGGACCCTACAACCCTAAGGGGGATATCGGCCACTAAGGTACACTTAGCAAAGTACAAAAGCAAGGAGCTAAGCTAAACTACTACATGAATAAGATCAAGCAAGAAGTAAAGGAGTTAGGGTTAGAAGCTATGCAACCCGCCTTAAGCTCCAAGCTCTAAAGCACTCCAGGTCCAAAGCTATCGTCCACCAGGCTGCTCCAGGAAGGTGTATCGGCCACCACTTCAGCTCCAAGGAAGTGTATCGGCCAACACAAGTAAGATGGAGAGGGGTATTGTGCACCAAGGGTGGAGGGGAGACCAAAGGACCAAAGGAGACTAAGGCAAGGAGAAGAGCTACCTATATAGGAAGAAGGGGAGGAGAAACCAAGGTTCAACCATGCTATGTGTCGCCCACCCAAGGGACACATGTCCACCAACTCAAGCCACCTCTCATGCAAGCCATAAGGCACTTGTCCAAGACATGCACCAAGGGTCCACCACACCAGACCAAGCATCTTGGGCGACACAGGCAGCAGCTCTGCTGGGCGACACACCAGCCTGCTGGGCGACACACCAAGCAACTGGGCGACACACCACCTGCCCTGGGCGACACAAGGCTCAAGCAAGCCCAAACAAGGAACTCCAAGGCCCAAACCAGCTCAACTCAGGCCCAAAGGACTCAAAAAACAAGCCCAAGCCTTCCTCTCAACCCTAGAGGAAGCAAGGAGGAAAAACATCTCACAAGATGGCAAACTTGCCCACCAAACCCTAAACTTGGGTTATTTGCAAGTAGCCCCTCGAACTCTCAACAAAGCACAACCAAACCCTAATCACCACTTAAGGTGATTAGCAAGCATCAAACCACTAAGGTTAAGCAAAACAAACAGGGTAAACCCTAAACGCAGGTCAGGGTCCTTACAACCATAAACCTCTACAAAAGGATTTCATCCCCGAAATCCGAAGAGAAAAGCGAGGGATACTTCCTCCTCATCTCTTCCTCAAGCTCCCACATGGCTTCCTCAACGCCACGGTGATGCCAAAGGACCTTCACAAGAGCCAGATCCTTTCTCTTCAACTTCTTGACTCTTCTGTCAAGGATCATCATAGGACCCTCTTCATAAGTCACATCTTTGTCAAGCTCAACTTCAACTGGTTGTATCACTGTTCCTGTATCCGGATGACTTTTCTTCAGCATACTGACATGGAACACTGGATGTAACCTGTGCAACTCTGGAGGTAACTCTAACTTGTAGGCCACCTTGCCAAAACGTGCTATGACTGGGTAAGGCCCCATATATCTGGGAGCTAACTTACCCTTCCGTCCAAACCTCAGCACACCTTTCCACGGAGAGACTTTAAGATACACCTTGTCTCCCACCTGGAACTCCAAAGGTCGTCGGCGATTGTCTGCATAAGACTTCTGCCTGTCTTGTGCCGCTTTCAACTGTTGTTGTATCACCTTGATCTTTTCTGTCGTTTGCTGTACTAACTCAGGACCCAAAAGCTGATATTCACCTGATTCATACCAACACAAAGGAGATATGCACTTCCTCCCATACAAAGCCTCATAGGGAGCCATGTCAATGCTCCGCTGATAGCTATTGTTGTAGGCAAACTCTATCAAACTGAGATGTACGTCCCAACTGTCTAGGAACTGCAAAACACAAGCACGAAGAAGATCCTCCAAAGTCTGAATAGTCCTCTCAGACTGTCCATCTGTCTGCGGGTGAAAAGCGGTACTGAACTTCAACTGCGTTCCCATCGCCCTATGCAACTATTCCCAAAAACGACTTGTAAACTGAGGACCTCTATCAGAAACTATCGTCGCTGGCACACCATGCAAACGAACTATCTCATCTACATATACTCGAGCAAGCTTTTCAGCTGTATACGTGGTCTTCACAGGTATGAAATGGGCAGACTTCGTTAATCTGTCCACTATCACCCAAATGGAATCATGATTCCTAGTTGTCCTGGGTAGACCAACTATGAAATCCATGGTTATATGATCCCATTTCCACTGTGGTATAGGCAAAGGTTGCAACGTACCTGCCGGCTTTTGATGCTCAGCCTTTACTTGCTGACATACCGCACACCTTGCCACAAACTCAGCTACGTCTTTCTTCAGGCCGGGCCACCAATACAAGTCCTTCAGACTATGATACACTTTGGTGACGCCTGGATGCATAGCATACATCGACGTGTGTGCTTCCTCGAGCACCAACTTCCTCAGATTATCAGCATCTGGAACCACCATCCTATTATGATAGCAAACCACTCCATCCTCGGACTCATAGAACCCATCACGCTTTTCGCTGCCAAACTCTGATCTGATTAGCTGTATTGTATCATCTGTTTGTTGTGCATCCTTGATCTGCTGTCTCAACGTGGGCTTGATTTGCATCTGTGCTAAGAGTCCAGCTAAGAGGAAACCTCCATCTGTATGTTCATCTATCGTAAGGAGACTAACATGTCCTGCCTATGGCATACCAAAGAACTCATCTGTGCCTTCTTGGGAGTAGAAGACTTTCTGCTAAGCGCGTCTCCTACCACATTCGCCTTACCAGGATGATACTTGATAGTGCAATCATAATCATTGATCAACTCCATCCACCGACGTTGTCACATGTTCAACTCTTGCTGTGAGAAGATGTACTTCAGATTCTTGTGATCTGTAAAGATCTGACACACTTCCCCATAAAGATAGTGTCTCCAAATCTTTAATGCATGAACCACTGCTGCCAGCTCCAAGTCATGGGTCGGATAGTTCTCCTCGTGTTTCTTAAGCTATCGCGAAGCAAAAGAAACCACATGATCTTCCTGCATCAGCACACAACCCAAACCTTTCTTGGACGCATCACAGAAAACAACATAGCCTTTTCTAGATTCTGGCAAGATCAACACTGGAGCACTGGTTAGCTTTTCCTTCAAACATTGGAAAGCTTGCTGACATCGATCATTCCAAACAAAAGGTACATCCTTCCTGGTCAACTTCGTCATCGGTAGAGCTATCGAACTGAAGTCCTTGATAAACCTCTGGTAGTATCCTGCTAGACCAAGGAAACTACGAACTTCCGTCGGCGTCTTCGGTTGTTCCCAATCCGCAACGGATTCCACTTTCTTCGGATCTACTTTGACTCCTTCAGCAGATATCACATGACCTAAGAAAGTCACTTCATCCAACCAGAACTCACACTTACTAAACTTAGCATACAACTGATGTTGACGAAGGAGAGTCAACGCTTGACGAAGATGTTGCTCATGCTCTAGCCGGTTCCGACTATAGATCAAGATGTCGTCTATAAAAACTAAAACAAACTGATATAAGAACGGACGAAACACTCTGTTCATCAGGTCCATGAAAGCAGCAGGTGCATTGGTTAACCCAAACGGCATAACCACAAACTCAAAATGACCATACCTCGTCCTAAAGGCTGACTTTGGTATGTCATCCGCCTTTATCCTCAACTGATGATATCCAGACCGTAGATCGATCTTCGAAAACACTGTAGCACCACACAACTGATCGAACAGGTCTCCTATCCTCAGCAACGGGTACTTATTCTTGATCGTGACCTTGTTCAACTGTCGGTAGTCTATACACAACCGCATCGAACCATCCTTCTTCTTAACGAACAACACGGGAGCACCCCAAGGTGACGTGCTCGGTCTGATGAAACCTTTCTCCAACAACTCTTGTAACTGCTTCTTCAACTCTACCATCTCTGCTGGAGCCATCCTATAAGGTGTCTGTGCAATCGGCTGCGTTCCCGGAACCAGATTGATCTCAAAATCGATCTCTCGGGGTGGAGGAACACCAGGAAACTCCTCGGGAAACACATCTGCAAACTCTCGGACCACTGACACTTCTTCAAGGTTAAGGCCTTTCGCCTTGGTATCCACAACAGTATCCACAACGTGAGCTAAGAACGCCTCACATCCTTGTCGTAACAACCTATCTGCCACCATAGCTGACACCAGACACGTCGGAAGAATCTTCCTATCTCCCTGGAAGATCCACTTCTCTCCAGCAACATCAAACACCGCCTGCTTGGAACCACAATCCAAGACAACCTTATACTTCTCTAAGGTATCCATCCCAAGGATAACATCGAAACCATGCATATCAAGTGGTATGAGATCCACCTGAATGCTGTGTCCTGAAAAAGACAAAACACAAGATGGACACTCTTCTCGGAGAAAAGAGGAACCATCAAGAGGGGTTTCTAACAACAAGCTATCCTTCTTACAACTAACAGGTAGATGACAGTTTTCAAGCATACTATAGGCGATAAAAGAGTGTGTAGCACCCGGGTCAACCAGAACAGATATAAAGCAAGAAGAAGACATATCAGAATGAAATAACTCCATCTGACCTGTCACCACTCGCGGGTTGACTATCGCCTCCGGCTGATTCATGGCATAGAATCGAGCCGTTGCTTGCTGTCCACGACCTCTGCTCCCTTGAGCAGACGATCCAACTTGAGACGCTTGACCGCGTCCTCTTCCTCTGCTACCACTGGGCTGTGGTCTCTCAGACTTCTGGAAACTCTGCCTCGGTTGCTGCATCACTTCAACATCTCTATTCGGGCAATTGAACTTCCAATGCCCGACTTGTCCACAGAGATGACATGCTCTATTGTCAACTTGTGGCCTAGATGGCCCTTTCACTGCCACAGAAGCTGAACTGTGCGCCTTAGATGGTGAAGAAACATAACCTTTTCCTTTACTCGGAGACCACTGAGATGGTACACCAGCACTTCTTATCACTGACGGTGCTGAAAACCTGGGTTTCTTCAAGCCACCAAACCTTCGTCCTTGAAACTGAGCAGGTCTTTTAAGAGACATAGACTCTCTTTTCTCCCGTACTGTCCTCTCGATCTGTTGAACTGATTCCACAAATGTAGCAAACCGCTCTCGGTTTTCCAGCGCAGACACAGGGGCTGTCAACTCAGCACTCAAACCCTTCTCGAAACGTCTGATCCGTTCGTCATCTGTCGCCGCCATGTGAGGACAGAACCTCAACAGATCCATAAACTTAGCTTCATACTCGGTGATGTTCATCGTTCCTTGCCGCAACTTCTCAAACTGACTGATCTTCTCATCCAGGTACGTCTTCGGAAAGTATCTGGTGACGAACTCGCGCCGAAACACTTCCCAACAGATCACCTCACCAGGCCGCTTCTCTTCCTCGATGGTCCACCAGTGACCAGCACTACCCTTCAAAAGGTAGACAGCATGTTTTACTTTGTCTACTTCGGGGATGTCGAGGATCCGGAAAGCCTTTTCAAGACTCGTCAGCCACAGATCTGCATCCACTGGATCAGCCGTTCCAGCATAATCCGAAGCTCCGACTCGGCGAAGCCGCTCAAAGGTCTTCCCAATACCCGATGCTTCTCCATGGGGAACCTGTGCTCACGGAGGAGGCACTGGTAATCGCTCAACCATGAGATTCATCGTAGCCATTAACTGCCCCATAAGCTGTTGGTAGGCAGGATGTTCAAGTATGGTTGGGTCTGGTTGGGGGACCTCAGGCACCCGATCTTCATGTGCCCGTCCATCTGCTCCATCAACCGATGCAGCATCACTATACTCAGGAGCATGTTCTTCATGGTTTCCAGACATCTTGGCTTTTCTCCCGCTGATGGCAGTAGATTTTTTGTAAGATAACCTGGAAAACTCATAAGAACAGACTCAACCTAGTCCTAGATCCCTGTAGACTCATCGAACCTAGGGCTCTGATACCAAACTTGTGGCAATACATCCCATTATCACACAGATAACGAGGTGTTACGCGAAAACGTGCGGAAATCACCATAACCACAGATTATCAAAAACACGGGTTAATTAAAACCGATTTTGGAAAACTGATAAACTGTGAAACTATTACTTTCCAGTCCTCATCCTGCACAGAAACATGTCATATAAATATGTACATACACAAGATCTAACACGTGTCCACAGCTCAGGAACAGCTGTCCATCCATCACATGAGTTCACCACCTGTTCTTATATACATAAAGGCCCACATCCGGCCAACATCAGGATATATAGATATCATCGAACGATCTTCGTGAAACATCGTCAAAACACTGCCAAGGACCTGAGAGTACAGGGATGACTCTAGACTCTACTACAAAACATCCAAAACAGCAGCATGTCCAACGTTTGCCTTCTACTGCTCCTCAAGCTGCTCGTCCGCAACACCACAACCACGACCACGTCTACCTCGACCACCTAAAAAGGGTGAAAACCAGTGGGGTGAGACAATTGAACAATTGTCCCAGCGGGAAACATAGCTCCCACCGCAACTATAGAACCTCAGCAAGATAAACCATAACAACAATTATAACATGAGCAGATATATCAGAAGCAGTTATATATATATATAGCAAGATCATTCTTACCGGCAACCATACCAGCTGTACTAAAGCGTAAAACCAGATGTCTTTCAAAGGAACATGACTATCAAGATGAGATATATCAACATGTAATCAGATTATTAGAACAGGGTATAATGCCATATAACCTGATTATCAAGATAAGACAGATTGCCACATAACCTGCAAGGTATAACAAACAAGGCCTCAACCAATGTTTCGTGTTTGATTTGATCAGTAAATACTAAACGGCTATATTACATTTTATTATGCCCTGAGGATTTGAACCGTACCGTTCAAATCCAACCTTCGGTTACGAAACCCAGGTCGGTGCCATACAAGGTCAATGGAAGAGCCGGACTCCACGACCTCTCACCTCATGGTCAGTACATGAGTACAACACAAGCAGGACCGCAGTCACATGCTGAAGTGGTCTAAGCCACATGGTTAGCTCCATAGGCTACCCATCTCTCTAGCCCACCTTGGTATAGGTCTCGGCGCTAGTAAAACTGAGCCACGGGCCTGATCACCGTGCTCTGAGCCATGAACGCATTCATGCTCCATACATCACATATCCTGAGCCATGGGCCTGTTCACCATGCTCTACACACATATCTGAGTCTGCAAATGAAGTTACACTCTTACCTCCTCATTTTCAGGCTAGGAGCAACCTACACATATTCAATAATATGCGCTTCCAGGTTAACCCGTAGGAAAACCCGTTTCACCATCACCAAGTCCTGACGATGATGGATCTATGGCCAGGGCAAACTACATGATATGTTTCACTGGGATTAGTTAGTATCTTTTAGATGGATTGCAAGATTCAACCAAGGTGTATAACATGCAAGATATAACAGAAAGTAAAGAACATTATATTAGGATCTGATTACATCAACCTGATCCATCTCAAGGATCCAATATCACATGTTACCACTTGGCCTCTTGCCAACCATCCAGATCCATCTCAAGGATCATCACATACCACAGGGTCTCAACCCTTCATCATGTACTGTCACTGCCTCTTAAGGCTCACATCATCATCATGGGACCAACACATCACATACATAATCTTATAGAGCAATTATCAAAGTAATGTTACTCATTACATATGTCACATAGCCCTTTCATGGCTAAGTCATTACCTGCATGGTTAGGATACACAATAATCATCGATTCAACATAAGGAATATGCTCACTATCATGAAATATCATTCAAGATAATCTTCTTATCCATATTACACTTATTTGGTAACCAAGTGTATTAAATACCTCATTAACAAACCATACTGATGCTTACCCTTATCTCAAGATTTTACAAACAATCAGGGTATATGGAGATCATGTTATGTATACAAAACTAACACTATTATTACCAATGTCATTATTGTTGCCATCAGCTATTGTCATCTTTATCATGAGGCAACCTTTAACATAACTGTCACTTAGCATCATTATTACCAACATTATGATCATTAAACAAACTACTAGATTAGTTATCATCGTTCTCATTATCATTAACAATTAAGCATAACAGGTCACATCATGCATCTATTACATGAGGGCTATCATCATATACATTACTATCATTAGCATCCTTATTATTTGCAAGGCAACATATTACATATTGATGGTATCACAAACACCACCATCGTTTTATTAGTTAATAGATAAACATCCACTTCTATCACATAAGGGACCGTCACCAAAGAAACTCACACCCTCACTATAGCCTCACAACCCTCATCTATAGCCTATCACCCAACATTGGTATCGACCACCACACTAACCCTATCGGCCATCATGGCCCAAGGCATGTCGCCCAACATGGTATCGGCCACCATGGTATCGGCCATCATGGTATCGGCCATTAGGGCACAAAGCCTATCGTCTAACATGCCATCAACCATATCGGCCAACCAGACCTTAGCTCACTCCATCGCCCATCAAGGTGCCATGTCGGCCACCAAAGAGAGCACCATGTCGCCCAACATGGTCACCATGTCGGCCAACACTCAAGCTAGGTCAACCTATCGACCTCCAACTCAAGGAACTCCAACCCTAAAGCATCAAATCGTTCAACTTAAGGGCAAGTGTGTCACCCAACACACCCACAAGGAAGGGATATCGCCCAACCCTAGGTCACCTTCAACCTCCAACTCAAGGAAGCCCCAAACCCTAGAAAGCAAGGTACACTAAGGGACCCTACAACCCTAAGGGGGATATCGGCCACTAAGGTACACTTAGCAAAGTATAAAAGCAAGGAGCTAAGCTAAACTACTACATGCATAAGATCAAGCAAGAAGTAAAGGAGTTAGGGTTAGAAGCTATGCAACCCGCCTTAAGCTCCAAGCTCTAAAGTACTCCAGGTCCAAAGCTATCATCCACCAGGCTGCTCCAGGAAGGTGTATCGGCCACCACTTCAGCTCCAAGGAAGTGTATCGGCCAACAAAAGCAAGATGGAGAGGGGTATCGTGCACCAAGGGTGGAGGGGAGACCAAAGGACCAAAAGGAGAAGAGCTACCTATATAGGAAGAAGGGGAGGAGAAACCAAGGTTCAACCATGCTATGTGTCGCCCACCCAAGGGACACATGTCCACCAACTCAAGCCACCTCTCATGCAAGCCATAAGGCACTTGTCCAAGACATGCACCAAGGGTCCACCACACCAGACCAAGCATCTTGGGCGACACAGGCAGCAGCTCTGCTGGGTGACACACCAAGCAACTGGGCGACACACCACCTGCCCTGGGCGACACAAGGCTCAAGCAAGCCCAAACAAGGAACTCCAAGGCCCAAACAAGCTCAACTCAGGCCCAAAGGACTCAAACAACAAGCCCAAGCCTTCCTCTCAACCCTAGAGGAAGCAAGGAGGAAAAACATCTCACAAGATGGCAAACTTGCCCACCAAACCCTAAACTTGGGTTATTTGCAAGTAGCCCCTCGAACTCTCAACAAAGCACAACCAAACCCTAATCACCACTAAAGGTGATTAGCAAGCATCAAACCACTAAGGTTAAGAAAAACAAACAAGGTAAACCCTAAACGCAGGTCAGGGTCCTTACATCTTCTATTTTCATAACATTGAGATACTCGACTTCTTTTGTAGATTAGAATAATTGTCATTAACTCAGAACCCTTTCTAGCTTACAGTTCTTGTTTAATCTCAAACATAAATTTACATTGTGATTATTTTGTCAGTTTGGAAGCTTGCATGAGTGTAATGATTTACATCCAACTCTTCCTTATTACTATAACTAAGGAGCCAATCCTTTATGTGCTTCACAAGCACATAAGGATGTCCATTATGGTATTCTAGTGACTCTAACTAGTATCTGACATATACCCTCTCGTCATGTCCAATACATATGAGATTACTAGGTAGGTATATATGTGTCCTCTCATCATGTCAATACATATGAGATGATTGGATATCCACTTATCACGTCCAATACATATGAGATTACGGGATATATTCTCATCATATCCAATACATACAAGATAATGTGATAAGTACATAACATAACATTCAACATATATCCAATGGTACATAGCATTGCATTCAAGATAGATCCAATGGCATCTATCCATGTGTCCTTGTTCTTCATAAGAACTACGACACTAGGCTCTTGAAAGACTAACTCCATGGAACATGGATATGTTTTCTCTCCTTGAGTCTTGCATGTTGAACCCTTTAGTATGTTTCCAATGTATGTGCTTTTACTTAGGTCAAGAAGCTTTCCAGATCTATCTCTACAGACCTTGATCCCTATCACATAGGATGCTTTTCCTAAACCCTTCATATAGAGGGTACTTTCCTCATCAAGTTTTAATATTTACAGGATAAGGATTTTATTCCACATCATTATGTGGAATATCAATATGCTCCCACTAAATCTTTTATGATCATAGATTCCATCTTCATTCTGACTCAAGTCAAACCCTTTGATTATCTTGTCAAATTGAAGATTCCAACTCTAATATGCTTACTTCAATCCACAGATTGACCTTTGTAGCTTATAGACTCTATTTGCATTCATTGATATATAAAACCATTATGTTGTGTCACATACACATCCTCTTAATTATTCCAATTACATAATGTGGTTTTAATATCCATATGACAAATCTCATAGTCATAATAAGTTGCAACAACAAGCATGATCCAGATAGATTTAACCATGGTAACTGGTGAAAGGCTTCATAAAGTTCAACAATTTGAACTAGTTTGAAACTCTTTGCAACCAATCTACCCTTCCATGTTGGTCTTTTTACAAAGACCCAAATACACCCTATGGGTTTTACCCCTTCAGGTGCATCCACCAAGGTCATACCTTGTTGGTTTACATGGAGTTCATCATAGATCTCATGCCCTTAAGCAATTTTTCAGAATATGGTTCTTCTATAGTTTCTAGGTAGGTTGTTGACTCATCTCTATGATCAACTTTCCACCTTTTGAGTTATAAGATATCATAATATTTCAAACTCAATGTGTGTGCTACTAGAACTATGAGTTTTGTGTTTACATAAGGAACTTGAGATTCCACAACAACTTGTGATTCTCCTTGTTCCTATTATACCTCTTTAGGTTCTATGTTTTATTATTTGTCTCAAATATTTCGAGTTATACTTTTACTCCCATTGATTCCTCTAGAATTACTTTCCATTTAGAAATTCATCCATCCTACCAACAAACAGTTTGTTGTCGGACTGGAATATAAGTAGTATTCAACAAGATAGCATTCATGTGATTTGTGGATAAAGCCATTTAAGAAACTAATTTCTTATATAATCCTTCAATTCTAATCACTAAAAAAGACTCATCAGGACAATTCCCATGCCATATCTCATATGGTGCCTTTTGAACCATTTCTAGGCGGTACATTGTTAAGTGTTTAAGCACATGCCAAAATGAAATTGTAAGATTAGCTAGATTTTATTGATAATCTCACCATGACCTAACAGGGTGTGATGCCTTCGTTCTGACACATCAGTATGTTTTAGGTGAAGTTCATTATAATACTCTATCATGATCTCCTTGAAGGTCCTCAAACTCTTGGTTTATGTATTTCAACATCGATCATATTGAGGTATCTTAATACTTTTACCAATTTAGTTATGTACTTCATTTATTATCTCCTTGAACACTTCAATAGATCCAAACTTGTATTTCATTAAATACAAATTTCAACATCTACTAATTGTATCAGTAAATATAATGAGGTACTTGTAACTACCTTTAGCATTCATCCAAAAGGTCTACATACATCAGTATGTACTAGTCCTAATGGAATAGTTGATCTCCTACTACATCTAGTGAAGATTCTTTTGTCATTTTTCACAACAAATAAGACATGCATGTCTCTATTGGTTCAATAACCAAAAGAGTCTACATAATTATCATATGCATTTCTCATTTATGCACTCTAGATGACAGTTATATAGGTATTCAATGTTTGAGTTATCAAGTCATTCAATATATGTGCCATACACATTTGTCTTTACAACTATCAAGTATAGTATATGAGACATAGGGTATTGCCACAAAAGATCATAATGTTCTTATCATACAAAACATATGATCTTTGGCAAGTACATAATAGCAATTCACTAATTCTATTATGTGCCCATGAAATGATAACATTTAATCATAGTGAAAGCAACCCTTGCTCCATATAGTTCTAGCTTACTTCTTCTCACATCCTGAAGTAGAGATCTCTATCTCTATCTTCTTATTGGGATCCTCTTTGAAGAGGATAATTCCTTTCCATTGTTCGAACAAGTGATAATGGTGGCACTTTGTTTTTTTTATCCTTTAAGTGAAAAAGGACAAATTCTTTTTACACTTACCCTTCTCCGTATATTGAGTACAGAAGACTTGGGCTTTAGCTTAGCCTCATAACACTTATTGGCCTTGCTTCCTAGGACTCACTTCTACTAATCACCATCACAGACTTACCCTTGTTCTTCCGTACTTTGGCATCAACATGCCAAACATGTGATAAACTAACTATATGATTCATGCAACGCTTGCATAACCGTATTCATGGTCAACTCTTGACCTAAGAGAAATCTCAGTCATTCCACATGTCCAATCACATTCAACACATGGGGTTCTACTGACCTCCCTTTGTCAATTTTTACTCAAATTAGCACTTTGGAGACATTATACCTTCTTTTCTTTACATGATTCTTAAGATGTTCTACCATCTCGAGAATTTCCATGTAATCATGTTGTTCATGCAACTCATAGTTCATACAACATAGCATTAGGTATTAAAATGTCTATGGCATCATTGGCATGCTTCCAATAAGCATCCATTTAGCCTTGGGCACATTTGGAGCAGGTTCCTCTGGAATTGGTCTATCAAGGACATAGAGCTTTCACTCATTGATGAGAACATTTTTCAAAGTCCTTAACCAAATCATGGAACTTTATCCCGTTTTGTCCTTTTTGGGGACTGATCGCAATTTGAACATGTTTTGTGTTTGACATTTGATTCTACAAAGAAATATTGCAACTTTTCAAAACATTTTTTATTTGTTTTGACTTGATAATTTGATGATATTAATTAGTTCTTTAATTAACTATCACTCCCACTATTTTATCTGAATTGATAGCCCTCAATATCAATTCAGAATATTGTAGCATACAATATTCTTGTTATGACCCACTCTGAGTTTAACTAGTAAGTACAATGATTAGTGCTTCACCATGTTGATTAAGCTAAGATAAGTGTTCAAGATGTGATTAATGCTTTGATTAAGTTGAGTCAATCTAGTTAGTATGTTTTCATGCTTTGAGGTTGAAGTGTATCTCGCACTTGAAAGTTTACAAAAGAAATCACTTGAATCGGACCTTCGAGGCAAAAGTTATGATATTTTCAAGTTTATTGGACTTAGACTGCAATTTACCCATTAGTGGATTAATAAACCCTTTCCCTTATCCCCTTCCTCATGATCGGGGAAAAGCACCGCTTGAGCGGCACACAGTAGCACTGCTGATCAGCCAGCAGAGGGAGAGGCGCATGGTGATTTTAGAGCTTCTTAGAGCCGAGCTAGCTTGGTGTCATCTTCCTCCTCCTTTCTTTTCCCTCTTCCTTGCCCTAACTCGTGCCCCAACTGGCTAGGGCAGCACGGCCAGCAGGAGTGCAACTAATAGTTGTGCAGCACTGGCTAGGGGCCCTTTAGGTGCGAGTAGCACCTTGAGTCGACACCCTTGACTCCAGCCTTGAGGTCTAAGCTCGAATCTGCATCCCCAGCCGCGAGCAGCGACGACCAGCCAAGCTTCTTCTTCCTTTTTCCTTCCTGTGCATGAGGTGAAGTTGCTTCTTGCAGCAGGTATGAAGCTAGGGTAGTGCCAAAGGTTGAAGACAACCCTATGGATTCTTAGAAGCGAGCTTTGGGCGGATTTTAGTTATATTTCGGCCACCTCGATCCTCTATGAGTAGAATCTCACCCACTAAGCAAGTATTAACTCTAAGAAATGGATAATTTTTGTTAGATCTATGTTTTTCATGGGTAACAGCAATTACCCAAGTGTCAGGAAGCCTTGGCATCGCCCGACTTCTCATTGCACATTTTTCTTCTTCACATTTGCATGACCCTAGTTATTTTAACTGATCTGTTTGATTTGGATTATTGGAACTATATGGTAGAATAAATCCTAAATAGCTCAGTAGAGAGGATGAAGACAGTAGAACATGACCCAGATTTACAATAGTTTTACGGTTTGGGTATAAACCTAGGATGTATGATTTTAGTAATTAACTAATTGCACATTTTCAAAGAAAAAGATGATGACCTGCAACATTTCAATGGAAACCTGTTTGCATGCTCCTTGTTTTAGTTAATGTGCGTGGTTTAGTATTAACACGAATTGACACGTTTCTCAAAGATATCATTAGAAATTCTTAGTTATTATAAATATTTCTTGCCATGATAAGTAGTTTACTCTTAATTAAGTTATGTGATGCACAACTCATGATTAGGGTTGATGTGCACTTTTTCCAAGGAAGTACAAATAATTTACAGGTGCAAATGGCGATCACTCGTATGTCAAGTAATTAACTCTTATCAGTATATTAAGAAGTTCAATTGCATGATTCTAGCGTATAAGTGCCAAATGGACATGTATTTTGTTTAGTTAAGAATTTTAGTCTGCTTGTATCTATAGTATGATGATTACACAGAATATCATGGTGTTTTGAATATACTGCTCTGCCAAGTTTAGAACGATATACATGTTGTATTATAAACTTCAAATAAATAGACGTGGTACCATAGAGATACCAGAGACAAGTATAAGTAAGAGAGAGATACAATATAGTAAGAGATTTCTAAGAATAATAAAATAATAGACTTAGGAGCCCTGAACACCATAGATTCCCTATGAGAGGTCTGTGTCGTAGGGATGAAATGACCTAACCCTGGCAGTGTCCAGTATACGGGGGTCAGAACATACTAACAGGTGATACGAGGGATGAAGCCCGAGTGGAAGTCTCCTTAAAATACAACATGTAGTGTCCAACATCAACTAGAGGTCCTGGTGGCACTAGAGTACAGAAAAGCCAATAGGTGGCTTGACTCACCGTCTGTGTGCTCAGGTCAGTGGAGGAGTCTGGTTTTATGGCCCATAGGTGTGCCAAGGCCAGAGAGCCATTTTCTTAATGCAAACCAGCAACATTTTCAGGCTTAGCATCTCAGGTGTGTCAACTAAGTCTTGTACGGCGAGATCGTATTTCGTTACAATTTTTCATATGTAGAGTACATTGCATATGATCAGGGCATAAGATAAAATATGATAATATAAGTTTTAAAGAGTTTCTTATAAGTAAGAAAGGCTAAGAAAGATTCTAGTACAGTTTCACAGTAGTTGTTCTTTAAATATAATTTTGGCATTCTATGTTATTTAACTGTATTGTTTTAGATCTACTCAGTGTAGTAATTCATTATTTTATTTCAGTTTAATAAACATAAAATGAGTTATTTGTGATGGTTGGGTGAAATTATATTCACTGAGCCAATAGAAAACCAACCTACTGAAAATGTTTTTTAGGTCAACATCAGCACGAGGAAGTTGAAGGATCTTATCACCTAGGCTCTTAGAAGGTAGTTCATAGTTAGAATAGACATCTCTTAGTCCTTTTCCCTCAGTCCTTGGGGCATGTGGTGTGGTAGAGAGAGAATGTTATTTAATATGTAGTTTAGTTTTTAGTTATCTATTGTGCTTTATATTCTGCATGAAAAATGTAATATGTTGTGTGAATTTGCTTTACCTACCTAGTAAAGTAAATAGTAGTTGCTTCCGCAGTTTAGTAAGATTTCGGTTTATTCCAAGTTATGAGATTTTCCTTTAAGTTAATTTTAAGTGATTAAGAAAAGAAAAAGTTAAGGGTAGTTTACCAAGGTTGAAGCTCTAGTCTTCGGGGTCATTAGAGATGGCACGGGGATCGTGGCATCACAACAATTGGTATTATAGCATAGGTTGAACCTAAAATGAATTTAGGTTTGGGACAAGGGTGATAAGAGACTAATAGGATTATGATGTTTTCCTCTTTGAACTGCAATTTTCTAACATATGTGTATAGTTATGGATATGCAGAGATGGAAGGAAGAGGACGTGGACATGGTGAGGAACAAGCTGAGATCCATTACAGCCCTGACCCTCAAGCAATGGCTCAATGTGAAGAGGATAATGAGGCAACAAGAATGTATCGTATTTTTCTAGAGACAAAAGAAAAATACAAGATGGACAAGAAGTCTTCATCTTCTAGTAAGGATCTGATGAGATCCTATGAGTTGGTGAAAATGCTTGGTGGAACTAAATTTTTTGGAACAAAATATCCAGCTATGGTGGAGGTGTGGCTTTGATAACTAGAAAAGGTCTTTCGCCTAATGGAGTTATCAGAAGATAAGCAAATCAATCATGGAGTCTATTTTCTCAAGGGAGATGTTGAGTTGTGGTGGCGAGGAGTGGAAGATAAAAGGAGAAATGCAGAGATGACCGGGAAGGACTTTGTGGATGAGTTTCACCTTAAGTATTTTCCTCCTACCTTCCTAAGTGATAATATTAAATAGTTGGAGAATATCATACAAGGAAGTATGACAATTGGTGAATATGAGGTATATTTCACGAGGTTGGCAAATTTCTGTCCACAACTTGTGCTAGATGATGTAGAAAAGTGTAGAAGATTTCAACAAGGATTAAGATCAGAGATTAGACACACTGTGTCAGCCATTGGTCGAAGAGACAGAGAAAACTTTGGGGAATTTGTGGAAGCAGCGAGACATGTAGAAGAGTCAGTTAATGTTGATAAGCAGTCTGAGAGTAAGAAAAGATCTGGAGACTTTATTAGAGGGGGACAAAGTAGTGGTGGATACAGAGGAGGTGCGGGTTTCTTCTCTAAGATAGGATGAGGACTTGGATATTTTTGGAGACAAGGATCTAGGTTTTCACCAAGTGGAGGAAGGCCCAATTCCAATAGATGGAATACACAGTCTACATGGACACCTCCAACAAGGTCTTCTGGATCATCGGCCTCAGTGACAAGTCCGCCAAGGAGAGAGATATCAATGTGTGATATTTGTGGAAAGCCACACTTCAGCCAGTGTTGGGGTGTATATTTTTAGGGATGTCACATCTGCGGACAGGTGGGACACTTTAAAAGGCAATGTCCCCAGTTACAGCAAGTGGTAACATAGGGTTCACAGTTATAGTATCAGAATGTTCCGAGACAGGCTCCAACTGGAGGAGTAGATTCTTCGGTGGCTTCAGGTTCACGAGCAGGAGAACCAAGTGGAAGGGAAGGACAACGAGGACATCATGGGATAGGAAGAGCTTCAAGACACTTCTTCTCTCTAACACAACAAGAAGGTATTGTTTCTTATTGAGTAATTACATGAGAAATACTTTTCTTTAATAGAATTTTAGTTATAGTTTTGATAGAATCGGGTGCTACTCACTCATTTATACAGAGTTCTTTATCTTGTGATCTTAACCTATTAACCCAAGAGTTACCGTTTGAGTTGTAGTTGAGGGCTCTGTTAGGTGAACCGACAGTGTTGACGGAGTTTTGTCCCGAATGTTTGTTGACTTTTGGTGGTTACACCATTGCGGTTAACCTTATACCCCTATATGTTAACTCTTTTCAAGTTATCTTAGGTATGGATTTCCTAGAGACGTACAAAGTTCAGCTCGACTGTTGGAAGAAGGAGGTTGTCTTTCAACAGGGTGGATTTTCTTGTGTCTTTTCTGGAGACAGGAAAGTTTTGCCTACGTGTATCATATCCATTGTTGTAGATGATAAGATGTTGCAAAAAGGTTGTGAGGCATTCTTGGCACATGTAGTAGATAGTAGAGCAGAGAAGAACATAGTCATCCTATGGGATGTGCCAGTGGTTTGTGAGTTCCCAGATGTTTTCCCAAATGAGTTTCTAGGTCTACCTCCTAAAAGAGAGATAGACTTTGAGATCCAGGTGATACGAGGTAGTCACCCTGTAGCACTGCCAGCCTACAGAATGGCACCTACAGAGTTGAAGGAATTGAAGATCCAGTTACAAGAGTTATTGGATAAGGGTTTCATTTGACCTAGTTCTTCTCCATGGGGAGCTCCAGTCTTGTTTGTGAAAAAGAAAGATGGTACTATGAGGTTATGTATAGACTACAGACAGTTGAATAAGATCACCATCAAGAATAAGTACCCATTGCCAAGGATAAATGATATGTTTAATCAATTGCATTGAGCAATGATCTTTTCTAAGATAGACTTGAGATCTAGATATCATCAGTTGAGGATAAAAGCCTTAGATATTCCTAAGTCAGCTTTTAGAACAAGATACGAGCATTATGAGTTTCTGGTCATATCGTCTGGACTGACTAATGCCCCATCAGCTTTCATGGATATGATGAACCAAATTTTCAAGCCGTTCTTGGATCAGTTCATAGTGGTTTTCATAGATGACATTCTGATTTATTCCAGAGATAATGAGCAACATGAGCAACATCTGAGGATAGTGTTACAGTTGTTGAGACAACACCAGTTATATGCTAAGTTCAGTAAGTGTGAGTTCTGGTTAGCTGAGGTGTCTTTTCTTAGACATGTCATCTCAGGAGATGGAGTAAGTGTTGACCCTAAGAAATTCGAGTTTGTTCTATAGTGGGAGCAACCTAAAACTCCTACTGAGATCAGAAGCTTCTTAGGATTGGCAGGTTACTATAGGAGGTTCATCCAGAACTTCAGTGTTGTAGCGTCACCTCTGACATGCTTAATGAGAAAAGGTGCACCATTTATCTGGTCAGACAACTATGAGAAGAGTTTTCAGATCTTGAAGAAGAGATTGATTACAACACCAGTGTTGATCCTGCCCGGGGCTGGTAAAGGCTACACAGTGTCTTGTGATGCTTCAAGGAGAGGTTTAGGCTATGTGTTGATGTAGGAAGGCAAAGTAGTAGCTTATGCATCTAGAAAGCTTAAGAAGAATGAGGAGAATTACCCGACACATGATTTGGAGTTAGTTGTAGTAGTTCATGCTCTTAAGACATGGTGACACTATCTTTATGGTGAGGCGTGCCAGGTGTTTACGGATCATAAGATCTTGAAATATATATCTTTGCCCAAAAGGATCTGAATCTAAGACAGCGGAGATGGTTAGAATTGATCAAGGATTATGAAGTGATGATAGATTATCATCTTGGAAAAGCGAATGTGGTAGCAGATGCCCTGAGCAGGAAGTCAAGTTGAACAACTGATGTATTCTATATGGCATGTTTCAGGAGAGACCTACGAGTAGAGATGTAGAAGTTGAACTTAGACTTAGGAGTGACAAAATAGAGTGGTTTGATTGCACAGATGCAAGTCAAGCCTACCTTTTATGATCAGATCGAGGGATTATAGCAGAGTGACAGTGAGTTATAGTAGATCATGCAGGACATGACAGGGGGAAAATAAAAAAGGTCAGGTTTTCAGATGATGGTTTGTTGTATCAGCATGATAGGTTGTATACCTAGAAACAAAGATTTGAAAGAATAGATTCTTGAGGAAGTGCATGCATCAATGTACGCTATGCATCCAGGAAACACTAAGATGTACATGAATCTTAAGGAGTTGTACTGGTGGTCAGGTAAGAAGAAGGATATAGCTGAGTATGTGGCTAGGTGTAGTGTGTTCCGACAGGTTAAGGTTGAGAATTAGAAACCTGTAGGCACCTTGCAATCTCTTCCTATACTAGAGTGGAAGTGGGAACATATCACAATGGATTTTGTGGTAGGATTGCCCAGGACATCCAGAGGTTATGATTCGATATGGGTGATTGTGGATAGACTGACTAAGTCTGCTCACTTTCATTTTGTTTAGTCAACCTTTGATGTACCAAAGTTGGCTGAGATATACATGGATGAGATACCCAGGTTGCATGGTATCCCAGTTTCAATAATATCAGATAGAGATCCTAAGTCACATCCAGGTTTTGGAATCAGTTTCATCATGCATTAGGCACAAAATTGAGATTCAGTATAGCTTTTCACCTGCAGATGGATGGTCAGTCATAGAGGACCATTTAGACTCTTGAGGACATGCTGAGAGCATGTGTCCTACATTTCAGAGGAAGTTCGGAGAACACTTGAGCCTTATAGAGTTTGCATACAACAATAGTCACCATTCCAGTCTTGGTATGGCTCTGTATGAAGCTCTGTATGGTAGAAAGTGTAGATCACTCGTATGTTGGTACGATGTGGGTGAAAAAGAGATTCTTGGACCAGAGATAGTGGATTTGACTACAGAACAGATTACAGTGATCAGAGAATAGTTGAAAGCTGCACAGGACAGGCAGAAGAGTTACGCTGAGAAGAGGTGTAGACCTCTTGAGTTTGAGGTCGGTGATGAAGTGTATCTAAAAATTTCACCATGGAAAGGAGTGTTGAGATTTGGCAAGAGAGGCAAACTGACTCCTAGGTTTATGGGCCCATATCATGTCATTGAGAGGATTGGACCTGTAGCCTATAGGTTGGATTTGCCATCCAAGTTGGCTAATCTACATTGTGTTTCATGTATCGATGCTGAAGAAGTGTCACCTTGGTATAGATAATGGACCCAGAACCTGCACAACTTAGAAAAGATGTGTTCTATGTTGAAGGACAACACAAATAGTTGATCAAAGGATTAAGAAGCTCAAGAATCAAGAGATACCGTTAGTGAAAGTTCTGTGGAGGAACAACAACCTAGAGGAAGCCACGTGCGAGCTTGAGTATGAGATGCGTAACAAGTTTCCTTTTCTCTTTTAGGAATTTCGGGATGAAATTCTTATAAGGGAGGGAGATTGTTATGACCCACTCCAAGTTTAACTAGTAAGTATAGTGATTAGTGCATCACCATGTTGATTAAGCTAAGATAAGTGTTCAATATTTGATTAGTGCTTTGATTAAGTTGAGTCAATCTAGTTAGTATGTTTTCATGCTTTGAGGTTGAAGTGGATCTTGCGCTTGAAAGTTAACAAAAGAAATCACTTGAATCGGACCTCCGAGGCAAAAGTTATGATATTTTCAAGTTTATTGGACTTAGATTGCAATTTACCCATTAGTGGATTAATAACCCCTTTCCCTTATCTGCTTCCTCACGATCATGGCAAAGCACCACTTGAGCAGTGCACAGTAGCATTGCTGATCGGCCCGTAGAGGGAGAGGCACATGGCAATTTTAGGGCACCTTATAGTCAAGCTAGCTTGGCATCGTCTTCCTCCTCCTTTCTTTTCCCTCTTCCTCACCCTAACTCACACCCTGACCAGCTAGGGCAGTGCAGCCAGTAGCAGCATGACCAGAAGTTGAGCGGTGTCGGCCAGGGGCCCTTCAGGCGCAAGTAGCACCTCCGGTCGACGCCCTTGACTCTGGCCTTGAGGTCAAAGCTCAAATCCGCATCCCCAACCGCGAGCAGCGACGAACAGCCAAGCTTCTTCTTCCTTTTTCCTTCCTGTATGTGAGGTGAAGCTGCTGCTTGTAGTAAGTCTGAAGCCAGGGTAGTGCCAAAGGTTGAAGACGACCCTATAGACACCCATAAGCGAGCTTTGGGCAGATTTCAGTTGAATTTCGGCCACCTCAATCCTCTGTGAGTAAAAGCTCACCCACTAAGCAAGTATTAACTCTAAGAAATAGATGATTTCGGTTAGATCTATGTTTTTCATGGGTAACCACGATCACCCATGTGCCGGGCAGTCTTGGCATCACGCGACTTCTCGTTGCACATTTTTCTTCTTCACATTTACATGACCCTAGTTATTTTAACTAATCTATATGATTTGGATTATTGAAACTATATGGTTGAATAAATCCTAAATAGCTCAGTAGAGAGGATGAAGATAGTAGCACATGACCCATATTTACAATAGTTGTACGGTTTGGGTATAAACCCAGGTTGTACGATTTTAGTAATTAACTAATCGCACATTTTCAAAGAAAAAGATGATGACCTGCAATGTTTCAATGGAAACCTATTTGCATGCTTCTTGTTTTAGTTAATGTGTGTGGTTTAGTATTAACATGACTTGGCACATTTCTCAAAGATATCATTAGAAATTCTTAGTTATTATAAATAATTCTTGCCATGATAAGTAATTTACTCTTAATTAAGTTGTGTGATGCACAACTCAAGATTGGGGTTGATGTGCACATTTTCCAAGAAAGTACAAATAATTTATAGGTGCAAATGATGATTACTTGTATGTCAAGTAATTAACTCTTATCAATATATTAAGAAGTTCAATTGCATGATTCTCATGTATAAGTGCCAAATGGACATGTATTATGTTTAGTTAAGAATTTTAGTCTGTCTGTATGTATAGTATGATGATTACTTAGAATATCACAGTGTTTTAAATATACTGCTCTGCCAAGTTTAGACTGATATACATGTTATATTATAAATTTCAAATAAATAGACACGGTACCGTAGAGATACGAGAGACAAGTATAAGTAAGAGAAAGATACAATATAGTAAGAGCTTTCTCAAAATAATAAAATAATAGACATAGGAGCCCTGAACACCATAGATTCCCTATGAGAGGTTTGCTCTGTAGGGATGAAATGACCTAACCCTGGCAGTGTTCAATATACGGGGATCGGAACGTACTAATAGGTGGTACGGGGGACAAAGCCCTAGTGGAAGTCTCCTTAAAATACAACATGTAGTATCCAACATCAACCAGAGGTCCTGGTGGCACTAGAGTACAGAAAAGCCAATAGGTGGCTTGACTCTCTACCTGTGTGCTCAGGTCAGAGCAGGAGTCCAGTTTTATGGCCCATAGTTGTGTTGAGGCCAGAGATCCATTTTCCTATTGCAGACTAGCGACGTTGTCAGGCTTAGCATCCCGAGTGTGTCAGCTAAGTCTTGTACGGTGAGATCATATTTCCTTACAATTCTTCATATGTAGAGTACAATGCATATGATCAGGGCATAAGATAAAATATAATAATATAAGTTTTAAAGAGTTTCTTATATGTAAGAAAGGCTAAGAAACATTCGAGTACAATTTCACAACAGTTGTTCTTTAAATGTAATTTTGGCATTCTATGTTATTTAACTGTATTGTTTTAGATATGCTCAGTGTAGTAATTCCTATATTTTATTTTAGTTTAATAAACATAAAATTAGTTATTTGCGATGGTTGGGTGAAATTCTATTCACTGAGCCAGTAGCTCACCAACCTACTGAAAATGTTTTTCAGGTCAACGTCAGCACGAGGAAGCTGAAGGATCTTATCACCCAGACTCTTAGAAGGTAGTTCATAGTTAGAATAGAGGTCTCTTAGTCCTTTCCCCTCGGTCCTTGGGGCATGTGGTGTGGTAGAGAGAGAATGTAATGTAATATGTAGTTTAGTTTTAAGTTATCTATTGTGCTTTATATTCTGCATGAAAATGTAATATATTGTGTAAATCTGCTTTACCTGCCTAGTAAAGTAAATAGTAGTTGCTTCTGCAGTTTAGTAAGATTTCAGTTTATTCCAAGTTATGAGATTTTCCTTTAAGTTAATTTTAAGTGATTAAGAAAATAAAAATTTAAGGGTGGTTTACCAAGGTTGACTCTCCAGTCTTCAGGGTCATTAGAGATGGCACGGGGATCAGGGCGTCACAATTCTAGTGGGCCAAGATCCAAAATAATTCAAATGTTACTCGTCCTACACTAGTATCCACAGTCAATTATCAAGGTAAGCAATCATGCCAATTGCATCATATGCGACTCTTGGATAGATGATAAGTGCAACTCCTTGCCATGATCATATGCATTCCTCTGCGCCCAGACTCTCTGAGAATCTCCAGTCAAGCCTGACCCAAAAGCTGACACGATAGAATATGTACCCTGCTTTAGCATAACCTACATGTGGCGAAGCGTTCAAAACGTACATCATTAATTAAGCGGAAGCGATCACTAAGCAGCGGATTACTAAAAATCACTAAAAATTTAAACCTTTTATAAAGAGATCCATACACAGGAAAACTCTTTTATTAAGAACCAATGCTTTTCATTTACATCCTGGTTCATGAGTACATATTTTGTACCATTCCTTCTTCTGGATTATAAGCATCATCTGCTCTGTTAACAACTAAACACAGACAACATAGGAACCTCAAGGAAACAAGCCAAAATCTCATATTGATTTATTAATAACACTAGTTACTAACTCTGAGGATCTGAGAGTACAGAGACAACACTTAGGACTTCTATCTACAAGACACAACAGACAGTACACTCCACCTGAGCTGTCACTGTTGTCCCTATTGTTGTTGATGTACTTCCTCTGCAAGATGTTCTCAGTCTCCTCCATGCTTGTCCACCTAAAATGTTGGATCCCACAGGGGTGATACAATTGTAATTGGCCCAACAAGAGATACAACTCTCCGCCAAAAACATTATTATTGCAGCTGAATGATATAAAACTGAGCAGAGGATAAGCAGTTTAAAGAGTTCTCATCTTTTAAAGCATTGCAACTATTTATGATAGAACAATAGATCATCTATTCTCTTAGTAAGGAATAGGAAGAACATGTATATCATTTATCCATCATATTATACCATCATGTCAAACTTCTATTTTGACACTCATTCTCTTGATATGCCACCCATGAGACATTCTTGTTTCAATCTGTTGGCCTTAGCCAATCTACTAAATAGATATGTGATTATATATACCATGACTCATATATCATTAATACAGGCATTAGGTTATTACCAATCATGTATCATCATTACAGGCATTGGGTTATTACCAATCCTGTGTCATCATTACATGTATTGGGTTAATACCAATCATGTGTCGTCATTACAGAAATTGAGCCTCTGCCATGTATTGGACTCTTCCAAACCTGATTACACCGCCTGACATTAGACACTACCAATCCTAATTTCACATCCAGGCATTGGACTTTAACCAACCCTAATTATACAGCTAGGCATTGGACTATAACCAACCCTGATTACACAGCCAGACATTGGACTCTAACCAATCCTGATTACACAACCAGGCATTGGACTCTAACCAATCCTGATTACACAGCCAGGAAGTGGACTCTAACCACTCCTGATTACAGGCTTCATGCCTCTGCTAGGTATTGGACTCTTCCAAACCTGATTACACAGCCAGGCAGTGGACTCTAACCACTCCTAATTACACATCCAGGCATTGGACTCTAACCAATCCTGATGATACAACTAGGCAGTGGACTCTAACCAATCCTGATTATAGGCTTCATGCCTCTGCCATGTATTGGACTCTTCCAATCCTGATTACACAGCCATGCAGTGGACTCTAACCAATCCTGATTTCACAGCCAGGCATTGGACTTTAACCAACCCTGAGGTTAGCCTTCATAACTTTTCACATTCTTTATTGAATACAATTGTTCCTTTTATTAAGTTTATTAAAACATTATCATTTCTTACAATAAACTTTTATAATCATCTTGGTACCTCTCACTATGCCACAATTGTTCTCATGGCTCATAAGGCCCATAAAGCATCTTGTCACCTCTCACTAGGCAACATCTAAACATATGGCTGACAAGGCCATTCAACTTCTTGTCACCTATCCCTGGGCAACATCTAATCATATGGCTCACAAGGCCATTACTCATCTTGTCACCTCTCACTAGGCAACAATAACATATTACCTCATGTAATACAATAGTAACACCATTATTCCCTCAATAGGGTTAGGGCTTACTATTTACGTCACATTAGGGTTTCTCATGTCCCATTACCCAATTTAGGGTTAGGGTTTCCCATCTTACATTAATTAGGATTTCATATTTATCAAATCAACCTTAATATATTGCTTCACACCTCTAGGAACATCCATTAACATCTCGAGTATTCAATCATGTTTATTACTCTTAACATTTATCATTAAATGATTATCAATACAAGGTATGAGTTCATTTCTCATCCTTATCATTGTATGATTACATCATACTCATTAGTTTGGCTTAACCCCATTCTCAAGGTATATTAGCCTATACTTATCAAAGTATACCAAACTCATTACATTTCATTATAACAATTTACATAACACTCTTCATGTGTTTCTTGTCTAAGAATATTGGATTTGAGGTGCATCAAGGTATATCAACCCTGGAATGCTAGAAGTGATATCTATCATATCTTGATGTATCACTTTCTTCGTCACTTCCAACTTACTTGAGTTATCAACTTATCTTGGATTAAGGTATTTCCCATCTTAATACGTTCATCCACTAACCTATCACTTTTACCATGAAGTGCATAGGTCACATACAAGAATGGTTCAACTATCTTCAATGATATGGACTCATTTCAGGTTAAGGCATTGCTTACTATAAAGTTTCCTATAATCAACCATTTGGGATATTTCACCTTTATAAGGCATTACCCACTATTTTATCATTAGAGTTCTCTCATACCATTACCCAGTAATTAGGGTTATGGTTTATCATCATATTGCCCAAGGTTAGGTCTTCATGTATTATAACTCAAAATTAGAGTTTCATATACCTTCACTCTGTATTAGGGCTCCTCATCATACCATTGCCTAGGGTTTCACATGGCATCACCCTCAATTAGGGTTTCACATGGCATCACCCTAGGGTTTCACATGGCATCACCCTCAATTAGGGTTACATCATTACCCTAGATTAGAGTTTTACTCAATTTTTTCCCTAATTTTAGGGTTATGGCTTATTATTCTTCATGATTAATACTCATGTAAGAATCATTTTTATCATCCTCTCAACTTAATTAGGTCACATCAACCTTTCAATCATATATATACAACTATGGTTGACATAGTGTATTGAGACATTACTTTCATAAGCTTTTACGGTTAACCATTCTAAAGGTACTGATCATCTAGGTACTTTAGGGTTTCAACCTTTGTACCTATCATTTATAATTGTTATTATCAACCATTGGATCAATGGATCAATCATCACCTTAAATCTTCAAATGATTTGATCACTTTAAACCTCCATTCAGTTTTGATCATGACCTTCAAATGGTCTTGAGGTCACACCCTCAAACGGTCTTGGGGTTAGACCTTGAAATGGTCTTGGGTTTAGACCTTCAAACGGTCTTGGCCCTTAGCCCCTTAAATGGTTTTGAAACTATTTCCTTTCAAATGGTCTTGAATACATTTTCCTTCTCAAATGGTTTGAAACCTTTTCATCTTCAAACGGTCAACCTTCACCAGACGGTCAAACCTATCAAATGGTTTTGAAACCGTTTCCTACAAACGGTCAACCCTTGATCCTCAAACGGTTTGAAACAGTTTGAGCACCAAATGGTTTGATGAAATCATTTGCTCATCCAACATGAAATTGAATCAAATTGATTAGGGTTTCAATGCTTCAATCTGATTAGCGTTTGCAATTGGTAGATTATCCAATCATGGAACCCTTAGAAACCAATCAATTAAATCTATTAGATCATTATTCAACACATCTGCAACCACCCTCAAACGGTCAACCCCCTCCATTAAATCAACCACTCCAAACGGTTTGGAACCCAAACCTCCAAACGGTTTGCAAATCATTTGGTCACCAAACGGTTTGCAAATCGTTTGGTCACCAAACGGTTTGGTGAAACCAATTGGACCATATTGTTGAAACTGTTTGCACCCAATTTTCTTTTGAGGTGTATACTTAGGATGATGTCATCATACTCAAGCTTCAACCTTCGAAAACTACTGCCATTTTCATGGTAGTTCCATCAATTATTCAAAGGAAATTCAAGAAGAGTAATTTGAACAAAAAGGATTGAGGAATTGAATTCAATAAAAATGAATAAGGGTTAAAGTTATAAAACCCGCCTCCAAAAGAGCTTCAAAGCTTCAAGCTCCACGTCTTTAATGGTGGATGCAACTCCTTCAACTATCCCCAAGCTCGTCCTCAAGTCTTTGAGTGAAAAGAAAGGCTAGGGTTGAAGATTGAATGGAGAAAAGAAGAAATCCATCATTTATTTTCGATTTCCACCATGAAATCATGGTTGAAAGTGATCAAGAATCTTACCTACAGGTTGTAAATCTTCCTCCTGTTTCTCCTTAGCCCCCTTGGTCGTTTTGCAAGCAAAGAGTGAAAGTGGATTCGAAATTCCCCTTTCAAGCTATGGATAAATGAGCTTATATGCATTTTTATTAAAATTCATTTTAAGAGAGAGAAAGTAGGGGATAACTCTTTCATTTCCTTTCCACTTTCCCCCTCCTCTTACTTGGATATGAGGCTATATTCCTTTCCTAATATTACTCTCAATTATCCATGATTTAAAGAAAAGCAAATTAAGCACCATAACCCATTTAATAATAATATCCATAAGTTAGTGGATATTTCTTATTCTTTTAATAATGTGAGTGAGTTATCCACTTCCTTTAAATATTTTCGTGCCTTTGCAAGGAACATGGTCGTCCATTATTTTTAAAAATCATCTCTTACCTTTTGGTTGAAGGGCTCTTCAATTAATATATTTATTTTTGCATTAAATTGAAGTAAAGTTCCAATTATGCTTAAATCTTGATTATTTTAATATCAAGATTCTCTCTCCTCCAAAGTGATTCAAATGAGGTGCCCCTCTCATTTTATTTACTCTACATGATGACAAGAAACATTAGGGACTCTCTAAAAGTGATATTTTGCATATTGAACCCTAGTTTTTGGGTAAATTGCACATTACACAAAAACTAGGTTTTAATGCACAAATATTGCTTAATAAGCTCTTTCATGGTGCTCAGGCTTTCACAAGCCATACCTCTGCATCATTCTCATTCTTATGATGCTTCAAAACTTGAGGAACATTTTACCATGTAATGTTTGCAAGTTAACCCCTCAACTTGGGTAATTTGCACTTTAGTCCAAAATAAGCAAAACATTGTTTCAACATTATTCGAAAAGGACTAAAATTGAAACATAAGTTCCTCTTGAGCCTTAATTACTTTCCACAAGATAAAATCAAGGATCTAATTAACTTGATTAAACAAAAACTTCCAAGGTTAGGGCATAACCCAGGTCAGGGATATTACACTACATATCTACCAATACACTTCCATGAGATAGACGGCGCACCACGCTTTAGCATAACCTACTCTTGGTCGATCAATCTTTTCACATGTGCCACTTTTTAAAGGCATCTAAGATTTTGATATTTTAATTGAGGGAGTTTGTTTGTATAAATATATATACTTTATCCAATCACCACATATATAGTGCATATCATATACATGCTATTAACACAAATGAGAACATGCAATAAATAAAACACGCAAGCAATGATTATGGCCATTCTACTGTAATTCCTTAGCGCCACAAGGAATTACTACCGCCCATGGTCCACATCATATGCAACCTATTGTTGGTGAAGATCTGTGCTTGAAGCAATCTGGGTTGATCAGTTCAACTCATTAACCGGTTGGCTCGCCTCCTGGTTGCTTGGTTCAATTTTTATGAAACGGTCATCTGGTTCACAGGTCCAACCAGTATCTAGACACCTCCAATTAGTCGGTTGTGTCACCATTCAATCGGTTCGTCCTCCTATCGTCTAGCCTCCTCGGTCCTCCATTTGATCGAGTCGTCTCACGAGCCAGTCATTTTTCCTTTATGCAGATCATCATCTCACATCATAACATAACTTAAAACTATCCTATTTCTTATTACATTGTACATGGGAAAACCTGGAGTTACATTTGAGTGAATATAAAAATAAGAGCATTAATTTACATATTGAAAGGAGAGAGAGGCTCGGTAAGCAGATCGATTAACAATAAAAATAATAACCACAACCATTCACACACACATATGGTGTTTTAGTCATAACCATGCTTTACATCTACCATTAAAACCTATTTTATGGTTACACATGTAAATTGCATATATATATATATATATATATATATATATATATATATATATATATATATATATAGAGAGAGAGAGAGAGAGAGAGAGAGAGAGAGAGAGAGTCAGGCTAGAATACACTCAAGTGTATTTGCGGCAAAATACACTCAAGTAATTTTTCATGATGCAATATTTTTAAAAAAAATCTAATCCATTTATCTTCTTACATATATTGTGAATAGCTCATATACAAAATTTGAGCACATTTGGACATTTATAGGTCGTCTTATAAAGACCGTAAAAATTATGCATTTCAAATTAGTTTTTTGCGGCAATTTTGTTGCCCTTGGATGAGTGACTTCCACTCATCCAAATGGGCTCAAAATTTTTATGTAGCCTAATAATAGTATGAAAATGAAGATCAATTTTTTACATTTTGTAAAAAAATAGTCTTGATTAGAAAACACACTTGAGTGTATTCGTACAATATGTAGACTCGAGTGTATTCTAGCCTGACTCTCTCTCTCTCTATATATATATACATACATACATATATACATATATATATATATGTTTGGATTCTTATATGGTGATTTAGATGGATGTGCACATCAACCAGTTTAAATATTCACATTGCATGCAAGAAATAAACTCGATAAAACCAAAAATATGATCATATCAATTATCCCAAAAGATAATTAATTGACGTGGCTCTGATACCACTGTAGGGAAATATGACATTAGATAGGAAGAAGAAATAAAAAAATTATTGACATTTCTCATTAACGAGCAGATCACGTTAATAACTATGTAATGAGAAAGATGGTTTCAAAAAGATATACCTAGTCCTGGAGCAAGTCCAACAACAATCCTCATCGATGTAGATGTGCATTCTATCTTAGACGGTGGTTGTGCAGCTCTTAGTCACACTTAGACTCGTCTGACTACTCCTCCATAGACATCAGACTCAAACAACTACTGCAGTGGCTCCTCAGATCTTGACAGACTGCGAGTTGGCATTGTCGTCCTAGCAGCAACAAACAGACTCTTGCCTCTAGAGTAGTCTACACGGACCAACTAGAACTCTTGTCATCCTACAGGAATAGACATGAAGGAGTTGTCCCTCCCAATGGTGTACTAGTCACTAACATGCTCTCCCACAATAATGATCCTCATTTGTTTCTCTCCCATGGCTATCCCTTCCTAGTCGGGCAGGACTTGCCTGAGCTCTCACGCTTACTAAAACTAGAGAGGACAACACTTGTCAGAGCAACTGACTCTCAATTGCATGTGTAGTAGTTGTGTTCTGGGAAGCCCCCAGTACCCCTCTATATATAGGAGGGGTTAGGCTTAGGGTTCCCAGTTCCCGACAAATGTTGGACTAAAGAGGGAGTGGAAAGCACAAGTAGATCTTGAATTTTCACAACTTTTTTGGAAGTTTCACAACATGCGTGCAACAAATCAATTGTTTCGTTAAGTGAAATAGTCGGGCACCTTCTAGTTATGCACATATGTTGGCAACTCAATTCCAATTAGTACTCAACTTGACGTACCCCCGAAACTGGCATTTGGTGCAACTGAGACGGGCGTCTCGCACCAAACCAAATGGCCATTTGGTGAAACTGAGATGGGCATCTCACACCAAGCCAGACGACCATTTCACACAAGCAAGATGGGTGTCTCACAGCCCATGTCAGGCAGAATTCCAACCAATGCATAATATAATCAGCCTAACACTCCAAACAAGAATCTCAACACTTGAACTGATCGTTTGGCAGTCTAGTCACCTGATTCATTGTGTGAATTGAAATACCTAAAAATTGTAGTAATCAATTCAATTATCATTCAAGATTAAACTCCTCTTCTAGATGAGTTCCTATGTTTGTGACCCTATCAGTCCCATATCATGTTGGCAATGAATTTCCATAACTAGCTTATGACATCACAAGCAAAGAATGGTGCCTAGTCGCACGTTATTGCTACCCAAGTGAATGGAAAGTTGGGGAGCAACTTCAACCTACAATTTGTGTATGGTTTTATAGTGTTTGTATAGTTCCTTTATCATTGATATCCAGATTGAACTAGAGGCATGGAGTAGTCACACTCATTATTATTCAATCTTGTTTCTTGAACCAGAGAAGACTGTATGAGATATATGTGAGCTCAACATATTGACTCACATGCGTATGACCATACTTTTCTCAGTCTCACTAATCAAGCGGCCTAGGATATCATACTCCATATAGGAGGGACAAATCTCATACTTATCACTCAGTCGATCCCCATGTGTCAAAGTCACCCAATCATCACTGTTATAACAACCCATGTTTCAAGACTGTATTTGATGATGTCAAAGTGTACCCAATGACATGTGACATGTGCAGTGATTTCAAGTCTAAAAGATACAACCACCACCATCACTGTGAGAGATGACTATGACTTCCATGAAGATGTCTTCCATGTGTTAGTCTCACAGTGGGTCTATCCGATACACTATTCTCTAACATATATCTGTGTGCTTATTTTGATATTGCCATATTATGACTAATGAGATTTAGTCATCAACCAACTCACACTCTGATCTTAAGTGTTATTGTTGTCTATAAACCATCCACAACAATAACTGATTAGGGTCATAATGAGAATATGTATAAGTACTCTTAACATCTGTATGATCTCATCCACAAGATTAGTAGCTTGACAACATACATTAATGAGTAATATAATTCTCTAAACATTCATTTTGTATCCTCATTATCTCATAATTAAGTGAAACAGATGCATTGGAAGCTTGCCTTTATTATTATCAAGTATCAAATCATGCATATAATGCCTCATCCCAATCATCATCTAATTGTCTATCTGGGCATACATACCGACACTTTATTCATGATAATCAGTTCACTTTAGGATTATTACTAAAATCCATATCACTTTAATCGTTAATCCTTTTGCTTCCAAAGTTTAGGGGAAACTTTGTAATAACTTTATCTACACGCGTGCTAAGTTTGATTCCTAAACTCGAAAGTATGAGGGACTTTTCTTCATATACATGTTAACACTTAATAAGGCATATTTTTTCCATATTTTCTCTCTCTTTCACTCCTATTTCCATTATTTGAATTCATTTTATCAATAGAAACCATGTGGATCAAAAATATAATCCATCGTGAGCAAACACTCAACTTTCTAGAGAATTCTACATAATTCTCAACATTATCTCAAATTTCCTTTTCCTTTTAATACATTATTAGATTTCTTTCTATTTTCTTTTCTTTTAATCATATTGGGCTTACTACCTCAGTAGGATCCACGAAACATACATACAAAAGGAATATTACCAAAGATATCCATTCAATACATATAAATCATACAATTTTCGTAATCATGCCCTTTATTAGAGAAATTACATTTCAACCCATACATATGAAAATCGAGGATATAACATAAACTAAATAGACAAAATCCATAAATTTGTACTTTAAGGTGACACTAACGATAAAACCAAAGTATATTTAGTCAATTGGGAGAAAATATGTAAACTAAAAATTTATGGTGGATGGGGCATCCTCAACTTTAAGACACCCACGTTTCCTAAAATACTAAAAGGTAACAAAGTTGTGTACCAACACCCCCATCATTTGGAATGAGTAGTCCTAAATATATATTACTAGAACACAAACATGTGGCATAAAACTAGACATTCAATCACCTCCCCTCTATGGAAATATCTCAATATATATATGTATGTATGTATGTATGTATATATATATATATAGATATATATGTATGTATGTATGTATATGTGTATATATATATATATATATATATATATATATATATATATATATATATATATATATATATATATATATGGTTGTTCATTCATTACCCGCGTGGGTAGCCAGAATTTTCGCTACCCGCTGGAGTAACTCGGGTCAAAAGAGTAACTATATGATATGCTAGAGTAACTCTTCTAAATAGCAAGAGTAACTATATGGTACACTGGAGTAACTCTGAGCGCAAAAGAGTAACTGCGCAGAAAATATACACTCAGTAAATATATGGATGAGTTTTTTATTTTGGGGGGGGGCAAATGATATTATTTTAGGATCAAATTTTTTGGGGAGTTAGAAAAAATGATCCTCTACAATTGCATAAAAAAATAAATAAAAAATATCAGGAAGTGTGCGTAGGTAGCTACCCGCACGGATATTAAATATAAGCCCTATATATATATGTATATATATATATATATATATATATATATATATATATATATATATATATATATATATATATATATATCGGAATCATGTAAATATATTCTGACATCCCCCCTAAAAAATATTAGGGGGCCATAATTACATGTAGGCCCAACACCTTACACCCAGATCAATATTACAACTCATGCATTTAATTTATACGTAGTCTACGTCTAATGTATTTACAAATTTTTACAGCAATGCTTGTGGCATTCATGGACTTCTTTTGATGTCTTCTAGCATTTCTCTCTTCCCAAGTATGGTAGCATAGACCAACAAACAAGAGATTTCTCTTCACATCTTTTCCACATCTAGCAAGCATCCTTCTCGGTTCAGCAATGATTTGAATCTGAAGTCTGAAATCTCTGCATAAATGCTCCCAAATCTCCTTTGTGAACTTGCATTCCCCTACGATATGATTGTGACTTTCTTCCTCCTCCCCACATAGCAAGTATACAGTAGATATATCATAATTCCAACCCTTTATTATATCAAGAGTAGAAAGGATATAGTGCAGAAATTTATATACACACACACTCCATTTTGGCACATACCTATCCATCCATATTTGTTCTCCCACTGGGTCATTCACGCCTCTAGTTCGGGATATCTCCCACAAGTTTGTCTTCTTGTCTTTGAGCTGCCATCCACCAGAATTATTAGCAATAAACAAGTTTTTAATTTGCGGCTATATTTCCCTCATGACATTGATGGATCTTGAGTGCCATTCTCTTATTTTCGGAATAAAATCCAGCCCTCTAGGATATCTGTCTCTCATCCATTTTCCCCATATAGATGTGCCTTCTTAGTATGCAATTAGCCTTATCATGTATCCCCATCTAGCAATATATCTAGGGGTCTTCAAATTCATCCCTCCTTCAACTTTAGGAAAAGACAGCCTAGATTACTTCATAGGATGGTGCTCACTCTCCTAAAGAAAGTTAGCAATCTTCATTTTAATTCTATCCTGAATAGATATAGGAATTTCACCTTGTTGTACCCAGAAGATGAGAAGGCCCTCTGTAACAGTTTTAATCAAGGTTCTACGTCCGGCCATGGAGGTCTTTTGTGTAGGCCATCTATTTATCATCTCATCTACTTTATCAATGTAGTCCGTGAAATCTTTGACGTGAAGGTTGCCACCTGCAAGTGGAAATCCCAAGTACTTGGTTGGGAATTTGCCTCTTTCTACTCCCATTGCCTGCGTGAGTCTGTCATCCACCTGATGGTCATTCTTTGATAAGAAGATATGTATTTTATTTGCATTAACACACAACACCGTTTGCAAGAAATCTCCCAGTAAGCCTTTAAGATTTTCCAGATATTATTGTTTGGCTTCAATGAACACCAGGACATCATCTGCAAAAATCAAATGCATCATTACCTTTGTGCCGTGAATAGTGTAAGGCTTTATTTCCTTCCTTTCTTTAGCTTTTTGCATCTTCCTTGTAAAATACTCCATTACAATCACAAAAAGAAGAGGAGATAGAGGGTCACCCTGGCGCAGCCCGTTGCCCCCTCTAAAAAGACATGCAAATGCGCCATTCACCAGAACTGAGTAGCTAATGGTCCCAACACATTGTTTCATCCAACCAATCAATTGTTCATTGAGTCCCATCTGTTGCATGATCCACCATAGTTTGTCCCACCGTACACTGTCATAAGCTTTGGAAACGTCAAGTTTTAGGCAAGCCTTCCTACTACCTCTCATGACATTATAGTCTAGAAGAAATTCACCAGCCAGAAGAGCACAATCACTAATGCTTCTACTTGTAACAAAAGCTCCTTGGTTTGTAGAGATCAGAAAGGGGAGGACCATTTTCAACTGAGTAGCCAGAATTTTTGCAATAATTTTATATTGTACCGAGCAGCAAGCAATGGGCCAATAATCCAGTAAGAGATGATGTAACTTTCTTCTTTGGTATAAGAGCAAGAAATGAGTGATTCACCTGTCTCACCATATTTCCACCTTGCAAAAACTAGTCCACATAAGTAATCAACTCATCTTTAATAATATCCCAAGTCTTCTTATAAAAGAAAGCGTTGAAACCATTAGACCCCGGTGACTCATTACTTCCAATACTCCACACAACGTCTTTGACCTCTTGTTCATTAGTCCTTCTAGTGAGAATATTTTTATGAGTACTAGTGAGTCTAAATTTCCAATCGACTTCCTCCTACTCGTCAATAATATCAGAAAAATCTTTATTGTACAGAGACATATAGAACCTGATGGCTTGTTCTTTAAGATCCTCCTATTTGTTGACTACCATACATTTAGCATTAATGAGTTTAGAAATAATATTACCTGCCTCTCTTCTTCTAACTGTAGAATGGTATAGCTTTGTGTTTCTATCTCCATCCTCCATCCATTTTTCCTTGCTTCTCTGCCAATAGAATTTCTCCTCTACCTTCTTTAGATCTTCAAGTATCATTTTTAATTCCTTGTCTTTCTCAATCAGATTAGGATTTAATGGATCAACCAACAATCATTCTGTAGTGTCCTTGCACTCTTGCTTGGTCTCCTTCAGTAGCTTTGGGATGTTCACATCTTCATCTACCCATTTTTTGAGTGTCATCTTGGTTTTCATCAGTTTTTTTTGCAAAAACATACATGGGATTGCCTGTCACCTGAGTACTCCATCTTTTCTTTATGACTTCATCAAACCCTTTCCAATCAGCCTAGTAGTTTAAAAATATGAAAGGTCTTCTTTTCTGCTTCTTCTGGGTAATCTGGACAGCAATAGGAGCATGGTCACTTATATCAGAACCTTCAGCCTTTACCTGCACATTAGGAAAATTTTTCATCCATTCATCATTCACTAGAGCTCTATCCATCTTTCTTGTTATCCTGTCACCGAGGCCTCTTTCATTATTCCAGGTAAAGATATCTCCACCAACCATTGGTAGTTCAAACAAACATGATTTATTAATGACTCGGTTGAAAGCATCTACTTCAGCATTAATAACAAGTCTTCTGCCTTTTTTCTCAGCCTGCAGCTGCACTGTATTAAAATCACCAATGATCACCCATGGGAGCATAGCCCGTTTAGAAATAGAAACCATAGTGTCCCATAGTTCCATTCTCACTTTCCCATCATTGTGTCCATAAATAGCTGTCAACCACATATGCAATCTTCCATTATTAACACAGTCCACTATAACTTGTTGATCTGACATCTGCACCATTGAAAGTTGCCATGCATTAGGCTTCCACACCACACATACCCTAGCAACCTCGCCACAATCAACGTTGGATACGTGCTCCCAACCCTGCGGAAACAAATATTTAATACTATTTTTATTTTGTACCTTTATTTTCATCTCCACCAATGCAACCAGAGAATGACCGCTAGCAGCAATCCATTCTCTAATTTCCTTCTTCTTGCTCCTGTCACACCCTCCCTTGATATTTCATAAAAGTATGGACATATCAAAGATTTTTGTTGGACCTGGTATGCCTAGGAGGCTCCTTCCCAACATTCTTGCCTTTCCCTTTCTGTTCCTGTTGCTTAGTCACATTTTCCTCCTCATCATCTGATTCAGATAGTGCCTCAAAGCTATTTGTGGTATCCAGTATAGAACTAACACCTTGGCTCTTGGGAATGCCTGCCTTCTTTACCCCTTTCCTACGTGAGCTTGACACAAACTCACCCTCTTCTCAATTATTTGTTTTCTCCAGCACAGACTCGGCCTGCTTCTCTTTTATTTCCTTTGCTTTGCTATTGTTTATTTCCTTCCCCTTTGGCGTTTGCTGATGTTCAACATCACCTTTGGACCCCTCTTTCTCTTTACTTTAGTCAACCATAGGAGGTTTGGCAGGTGTGGGTGCGGGCATAGGCTTCTCCCTCCAAACCTGCCCACCTTCATTGTTGTTGTCCGCCGCTGGATTCTGGTCACAATAAGCATCCGTGTGACCAAACGTTTTGCATGTGGTGCACCTCGTCGGGACGTGGTCGTATTCACCCTCACGGGGATGGGTTCCCTACCCTTCACATTCAACATGACTTTCTGAGGCATTGGCTTCTGCACCTCGAGCTCCACGATGGCCCGGGCTTCATCGGACTCGAGCGACTTCTCATCAATGTGCAACATTGTCCCGACGTCGCTAGCAATCGTGCCGACCACCCTCTTGGTCTAAGAACGGCCAATCGAATGCACTGTGATCCAAGTCGGAACAGTGGAGAAGATGTCCTTCTTCAGTTCGTTACCATATCAATAGTTCTTCATAATCACCAGTTGTCGATCGAACCACCGGGGGCCGGCGTTCATGGCAACATCCTTGTCGGCGACATTCATGAATCTTACCTGAAAGATGTCGTTGTCTTTGGACAAGAGGTCGAGCGTACCCTTCGGTCTCCACTTGCGCTGGATCTAGGCCTTGAGGTGAGGGTAGAACGACCTCCTCCCAAGGACGTAGACCACCACCGTGAACTCCCAGATGTCGCGCATCCGGTCGAACTCCTACGGCTCAAGTTCCACATGTATCTCGCCCTCTTTCATCATCGGTTGCGAGAACTCCAGTATCTCTTTTGCGTCCGTCGCTGGCTTCGTCAAGATTTGGGACCAAGCCAAATGCCTGTTTTTGTCCCCGTCGCTTCCGCCCGGCTAGGGCTAGCCCTGTCCAGTCGTCCAGTTTCTTGTCTGCTGCTCGTCTTGTGGTTAGGGTTGGCGGTGGAGGTGGATTGGGTGGTGTTGCTGGGTGGTGTGGGGTGGACATTACCGGCCGGAGTGGCCGACAATGTGGACGCCATGCCGCAAATCGGCGGCAGTCGCACGGAACACACGAATCGCCAGAGCCGGACCAGAGGGAGGTGTATGTGTGTGTGTGTGTGTGTGTGTGTCTATATATATATATATATATATTTATATATTTATATATTTATATATATATATATATATATATATATATATATATATATATATATGCCATACATTTCTAAATCAAAGTCCGCGCTCCTCCTGAAAAACAAAAACATTTAGGTAGATCCTTGGTTGGAGTGTAAAACCATTGAATCTATACAACTTAACATTTTAATTCTTACAATTCCAAAAAACTAAACTAAATTTAGAACACTCAACATCTCTCGTTCCAATGCGATAAATATCTTAAGAGATGCCTCTCTCTCCTCTTTCCACCTCTTTGACACCGATTGCATATAAAACTAACAATCTTCTAACAATCTTTACGGATACAAACTAGATTTGGGTTGATTTCTACACCTTCAAACAAGCATACTTGTTCTACACACACCTTGGAATCACAACATTTTTTGATAAAAATTCCTGGAAGATCATATGTTTACCTCAAATTCACATTCTAATATGACTAATTGGTTATAACAAGCTATTCTTGGAGACAAATGGACCTCGTGTGGGTTCCACAGACCAATCATTTTCCTCCTTTGCTGAACAAATTCTGAAAACACTGACCATTTCTTCTATTTTTGTACACTAGCAGAAAATATTTGGGTCTATCCTTGGTACATCCATCGGTTAAATATTATAAAATATAAGAACACAAATTCTAACACCCCGAGATTCTAGCATGTTGTATTTTTTGAAACGTTTGGATTGCTCGAAATAAAATTTTATTTCACAAATAAACTATCTCTACCCCGAACTTGTATAGAGACATCAAGGATTTCTATTATGACATTATCGCGATTTCTAGTTGAGGCATACAGTATGAATCTTGATCTTGAGCAAGGACACTCAAACCAAGACCAACTGCGTAATGATGGTATTTGTCAGGCTTCATAAACACCGGAGAAGATCCTGGAGGCTACGGAGATGACTGATGTTGTGCCTTTATTACTATTTAGTTAATCTAAAGGCTTGTAAGATGTGCCTCTCCCTCATTATCAAAACGTTATATGGTTTGTGTTTAATGATACTTCTTCTCAAATTTTCTACTTTGTAATATTGGCGGATGTGGTCTCAGATTTATCTTTATCATAATGCCAAAAAGTGGGCCAAACGATGTTAGCAGCAGGTAATAGAGAATAAGAACGCTAGCTTTGTAATAATCAGCATTAGCTTGGGTCACGCAGTAGGCTGGCCGGCCCTTGGCCCCTGCCAAGTAGCTTTGTAATAATCAGAATCTTTCGCTTGTCTTTCTCAAATCTTCTACTACGAAACAGATGGAAGACAATTGGCGAAATGTTTGGCGTCGGTTTGGACACCGTGAAATCGAGTTGAGAGCGAACCGCCGCGGGCATAGCAGTATACTGAGATTCCATCTATACCAATGTCGGGCTCGGCACAGCAATATGCTGAGATAGAGCAGCGAAAAGCTGCAGCTTCAGCACTAGCCTTTCTTTTCACTCAAAGACTTGAGGATGAGCTTGGGGATAGTTGAAGGAGTTGCATCCACCATTAAATATGTGGAGTTTGAAGCTTTGAAGCTCCTTTGGAGGTGGGTTTTATAACTTGAACCCTTATTCATTGTTATTTAATTCAATTCCTTAATCTATTTTGTTCAATTGCTCTTCTTGCAATTCCTTTGATTGATTGATGAAGCTATCATGAAATGGCAGTAGATTTTGAGGGGTTGAAGCTGGAGGATGATGACATCATCCTAAGCACACTCCTCAAAAGAAAATTGGGTGAAAACAGTTTCAATAATATGGTCCAATCGGTTTCACCAAAACCGTTTGGTGACCAAATAGTTTGCAAACCGTTTGGAGGTTTGGGTTGCAAACCGTTTGGAGTGGTTGACCAAATAGAGGGGGTTGACCAATTGAAGTGGGTTTATGATTTGTTGAATAATGATCTAATAGATTTAATTGATTGGTTTCTAAAGGTTCCATGATTGGATAATCTACCAATTGTAAACCCTAATCAAATTGAAGCATTGAAACCCTAACCGATTTGATTCAATTTCATGTTGGTTGAGCAAACGATTTCATCAAACCGTTTGGTGCTCAAATGGTTTCAAACCGTTTGAGGATCAAGGATTAACCATCTGAGAAAGGTTGACCGTTTGTAGGAAACCATTTCAAAACCGTTTGATAGGGTTGACCGTTTGATGAAGGTTGACCGTTTCAGATGAAACTGTTTCAAACCGTTTGAGAACGAAAAGGTTTTCAAGACCGTTTGAAAGGAAACGGTTTCAAAACCATTTAAGGGGCTAAGGGCCAAGACCGTTCGAAGGTCCAACCCCAAGACCGTTTGTGAGTGTGACCTAAAGACCGTTTGAAGGTCATGATCAAAACCGAATGGAGGTCTAAAGTGATCAAATCGTTTGGAGATTTAAGGTGATGATTGATCCATTGATCCAAAGGTTGATAATAATGATTATAAATGATAGGTAAAAAAGTTGAAACCCTAAAGTACCTTGATGATCAATACCTTTAGAATGGTTAATCCTAAAGGCTTATGAAAGTAATGTCTCAATACACTATGTCAACCATAGTTGTATATATATTTGATTGAAAGGTTGATGTAACCTAATTAAGTTGAGAGTATGATATAAAGGAATTCAGACATGAGTATTAATCATAAAGAATATGTGATTAGGATATGATCCTTAGTAGAGAGATCATGAAACCCTAATCGAGTTGGTTAATAAGCCATAATCCTAAAATTAGGGCAATCCTGAGTGAAACTCTAATCTAGGGTAATGATGTAACCCTAATTGAGGGTGATGCCATGTAAAACCCTAATTGAGGGTGATGCCATGTAAAATCCTAATTGAGGGTGATGCCATGTGAAACCCTAATTGAGGGTGATGCCATGTGAAACACTATGCAATGGTATGATGAGGAGCTCTAATACAGGGTGAAAGTATGTGAAACTCTAATTTTGAGTTATTATACATGAAGCCCTAATCTTGGGCAATATGATGATAAACAAAAACCCTAATCACTGGGTAATGGTATGAGAGAACCCTAATGATAAAATAGTGGGTAATGTCTTATAAAGGTGAAATATCCCAAATGGTTGATTATAGGCAACTTTATAGTAAGAAATGCCTTAACCTGAAATGAGTCCATATCATTGAGGATAGCTGGACCATTCTTGTGTGTGACCTATGCACTTCATGGTAAAAGTGATAGGTTAGTGGATGAAAGTATTAATATGGGAAATACCTTAATCCAAGATAAGTTGATAACTCAAGTAAGTTGGAAGTGATGAGGAAAGTGATACATCAAGATATGAAAGATATCACTTTTAGCATTCCAGGGTTGATATACCTTGATGCACCTTAAATCCAATATTCTTGGACAAGAAACACATGAAGAGTGTTATGTAAATTGTTACAATGAAATGTAATGAGTTTGATATACCTTTATAAGTATAGGCTAATATACCTTGAGAATGGGGTTAATCCAAACTAATGAGTATGATGTAATCATACAATGATAAGAATGAGAAATAAACTCATACCTTGTATTGATAATCATTTAATGATAAATGTTAAGAGTAATAAACATGATTGAATACTCGAGATGTTAATGGATGCTCCTAGAGGTGTGGAGCAATATATTAAGGTTGATTTGATAAATATGAAATCCTAATTAATGTAAGATGGGAAACCCTAACCCTAAACTGGGTAATGGGACATGAGAAACCCTAATGTGACGTAAATAGTAAGCCCTAACCCTATTGAGGGAATAGTGGTGTTACTATTGTATTACATGAGGTAATATGTTATTGTTGCCTAGTGAGAGGTGACCAAATGAGTAATGGCCTTATGAGCCATACGATTAGATGTTTCCCAGGGATAGGTGACAAGATGTTTAATGGCCTTGTGAGACATATGTTTAGATGTTGCCTAGTGAGAGGTGACAAGATGCTTTATGGGCCTTATGAGCCATGAGAACAATTGTGGCATAGTGAGAGGTACCAAGATGATTATAAAAGTTTACTGTAAGAAATGATAATGTTTTAATAAACTTCATAAAAGAAACAATTGTATTCAATAAAGAATGTGAAAAGCTATGAAGGCTAACCTCAGGGTTCAGAGCCTAAAGAAGGATGTGATGATCAATGGTGAGTTAAAGGAATTTATATCCCATGATCTGTGTAATCAGGATTGGTTAAAGTCCAATATATGGTAGAGGAATGAAGCCTTTACTCAGGAGTGGTCAGAGTCCACTGCATGGTTGTGTAATCATGATTGGTTAGAGTCCAATGCCTGGCTATGTAATCAGGAGTGGTCAGAGTCCACTGCCTGGCTGTGTAATTAGGATTGGTTAAAGTCCAATGCCTAGCAGAGGCATGAAGCCTATAATCAGGAGTGGTTAGAGTCCACTGCATGGCTGTGTAATCTGGAGTGGTTAGAGTCCAATGCCTGGCTATGTAATCAGGATTGGTTAAAGTCCAATACCTGGCAGAGGCATGAAGCCTGTATTCAGGAGTGGTTAGAGTCCACTGCCTGGCTATGAAATCAAGATTGGTTAGAGTCCAATGCCTGGTTGTGTAATCAGGATTGGTTAGAGTCCAATGCCTGGTTGTGTAATCAGGGTTGGTTAAAGTTCAATGCTTGGCTGTATAACCAGGGTTGGTTAAAGTCCAATGCCTGGCTGTGAAATTGGGATTGGTAGTGTCCAGTGCCTGGCGGTGTAATCAGGTTTGGAAGAGTCCAATACCTAGCAGAGGCTCAATGCCTGTAATGATGACCCAAGATTGGTAATAACCCAATGCCTGTAATGATGATATAAGATTGGTAATAACCCAATGCATGTATTAATGATATATGAGTACACGGTAGATATAATCCCATATCTGTTTAGCAGATTGGCTAAGGCCAACAAATTGAAACAAAGAATCTCTCATGGCTGACATATCAAGAGAATGAGTGTCACAAGAGAAGTTTGACATGATGGTATAATATGATGGATAAATAATATACATGTTATTCCTGTTCCTTAGTAAGAGAATAGATGATCTATTGTTCTATCATAAATAGTTGCAATGCTTTAAAAGATGAGAATGCTTTAAACTGCTTATCCTCTGCTCGGTTTTATATCATTAAGCTGCAATAATAATTTTTTTGGCAGAGAGTTATATCTCTCGCTGGGGCAATTACAATTGTCTCACCCCCATGGGATCCAACATTTTTAGGTGGACAAGCACGGAGGAGACTAAGAACATCTTGCAGAGGAAGTACATCAGCAACAACATGGACAACAGTGACAACTCAGATGGAGTGTACTGTCTGTCGTGTCTTGTAGATAGAATTCCTATGTGTCGTCTCTGTACTCTCAGGTCCTTAGAGTTAGTAGTTAGTGTTTTAATGAATCGATATGAGATTTTGGCTTGCTTCCTCGAGGTTATTATGTTGTCTATGTTTAGTTGTTAACAGAGCAGATGATGCTTGTAATCCTAAAAAAGGAATGGTATAGAATATGTACTCATGAACCAGGATGTGAATGAAATACATTGGTTCTTGATAAAAGAGTATTCCTATGTATGGATCTCTTTGCAAAAGGTTTAAATTTTAGTGATTTTTAGTAATCTGTTGTTAGTGATCGCTTCGGCTTAGTTAATGACGTATGTTTTGAACGCTTTGCCACAATTTAGTGGTATCAGAGCTGTAGGTTCACTGAGTCTACAGAGACATAGGACTAAGGTATCGAGTCTGTTCTAAGTGTACCTCAGTGTATCTTATAGTGCTTTATGCTTATGCAGAAGAAGATATATAACTCCATGATGTCCGAAGAACATGAGGGACACGTTGCTGCACCAATAGAAGGTTCTAGGGATCAGGCAAGAGAAGAAACGGTGCCTGAGAATCCCCCTGTTGATGAAGTCATGATGAGAAACCCAGATTTTTCTAATCTTTTTGGGCAATTCATGACTATAGTGATGCATATAACAGATCAGATGCCGATACCACCACCCAAGGCACTAGATCCCAATGAGAGATATGGGTCTGGTAAGACTTTTGAACGACTACATCGTGTTGGAGCCATAGAATATGCTGGGACATCTGACCCAGCAGATGCAGATTTATGGTTCACTGAGTTAGAAAAAGCTTTTAAGATCCTTAGTATCCTAGAGGCTGACAAGGTTAAACATGTTGTATACCTTTTGAAGGGTAGTGCTGGACATTGGTGGGCTATAGAAGAAATAAAAAGGAATGATGAAGAGGTGGGATGGGAGGAATTTCATCGAGAATTCATTAATAAGTACTTTTCCAAGGACATACTTAGATGAAAAGATCTCACAGTTTGAGAAGACTCGATAGGGAGCCATATCGATAAGTGAATATGAGGTTAAATTTATGGAACTTTTGCGATTTTATCCTCAAATGGCTGCTACTGAGGAAGAAAAAATTCGACATTTTGAGAAGGGACTGAATGCTGAAATGTCTATTCCGGCATCTGCCCTAGAAGTAGAGAGAGGTTTGCCACATTTGTGGAGTCAATTCAAAGGATAGAAGGGTCTATGACAAAGAAACATGAGACAAACCTTGAAAGGAAGTCTAAACAGTCACAGGAACAAGGAATTGGTGGTACTAAACAATCAAAGATTTCAGTAGTACCGACTCAACTACAATATAGTGCACCAATGCAACAGTCACCAAAAATGCTCCGAGCTTGCTATAGATGTGGACAGAGAGGACATTTGAGGTGGCAATGCCCAAATAAAAAGTGATGAGGTGACCCAACAAACAAGACACTAGATAACTTGTGAGAGGTAGACATTTCAAAATAAATCCTTCTATTTTGAAATATCCTCTACTCTCTACTATAAGAAAGGTAGTGATGTTTAGTTCATCTGTATAATCCTTTTGAGGATATGAGGAAGAGATAAGTAGGATGAAAACTTGTGTTTAGTTTAATATTCTTTTATATGTTTTGAAATTTCTCTTTCTTCAATAAGGAAGGGAAGATATGAAAAAGGAACACAGAAAAAAAGCTGAGATATTAAATATATCAAATTTAAAGAGATGAAAACATAAAATAAAATAAATGCATACGACCTAATTTCAGTTCTTGAATACCCTGGCCAAGTATTCATTTATTGAAGGCAAGGTAAGTATGACATACCTAGATTGTTATCTTTTTTATTACTCTGATCAAGTAATCATTCTAAAAAAATCCAAAGAAGCCTAATGAAGAAGGAGATGTGGCACGGATAATTCTACCACATTCTAATTGATATACGGAGGAATTTTATTTAATTATAGATCAACTTATAAACAAAAGAAGATGCTTAGTATAATGTGTATCCTGGTCTAAAGACCCAGAGGTAACAATTATCTGATAAGAGATAACAATGTTCAGTGATGAACTAAAGGTTTGAATACCCATATCTAGTATTCATGGTGATAATAATGCTGAGAGATAATGATATATAATCATCTTTATAATTCCTATGCTAATAGTAAGGAACCTAGGATGAAACAAGAGTAAACGACTCATGAACAGTTGAAAATTTATACAATGACCAAAGGAAGATGAGGATGTGATGTGTTATCAACACATGCGTTAGATACCAAGGTAAGGGATTATGGTATCTAAGAAATAACAAGCCATTTAATGATGGTTACCTGGAATGGTTAACTGTGGACTCAGTCCAGTTACCTAATGTAGTATGGACATCATATGTTAGGGGTTTATGCCTTGCATAAACATAACATTGATGAGAATGAACTATTTGAAGGAATAATTGTAAAATTATTACAAGAAAAGTGTATCAAATAAAATTAACAAATAACCTCTATCTAAATAAGAAAAGTGTTACCTGACACAGAATTAACTCCACAGTCAATAATGAAAGGACAGTGGAGTATGTGTCCTGTGTGTTTGATTCTATGAGAATTTTGTGTGGAAGAACTTTGTATTGATCAAAGTTCTATGGTGTCTCCATAACAATGAGATGTTATGTGGAGACTTGATGATATAATAAGTGAATAATATCTATCTCCTTTTATCTGGGATTTCGGGGACAGAATCCTTGTTAGGGTTTATAATTGTAATATCCCTGACCTGGGTTATGCCCTAACCCTAGAAGTTTTGTTTAAGCAAGTTAATTATATCCTTGATTTTATCTTGTGGAAAGTAATTAAGGCTCAAGAGGAACTTATGTTTCAATTTTAGTCCTTTTCGAATAATGTTGAAACAATGTTTTGCTTGTTTTGGACTAAAGTGCAAATTATCCAAGTTGAGGGGTTAACTTGCAAATGTTACATGGTAACATGTTCCTCAAGTGTTTAATAATCATAAGAATGAGAATGATGTAGAGGTATGTCTTGTGAAAGCCTGAGCACCGTGAAAGAGCATACTAATCAATGTTTGTGCATTAACACCTAGTTTTGGTGTAATGTGTAATTTACCCAAAACCTAGGGTTCAATATGAAAAATACCACTTATAGATAGTCCCTAATGTTTCTTGGCATCATGAAGAGCAAATAAAATGAGAGGGGCATCTCATTTTTACCTCTTTGAAGGAGAGAGAATCTTGATATTAAAATAATCAAGATTTAAGCATAATTGAAACCCTAATTCAATTTAATACAAAAATAAATATATTAATTGAAAAGCCCTTCAACCAAAAGGTGAGGGATGATTTTTAAAAATAATGTACGCCCATGTGACTTGAAAAGGTACGAAAATATCTAAAAGAAGTGGATAACTCACTCACATTATTAAAAGAAAAAGAAATATCCACTAACTTATGGATATTATTATAAGGGTTAAGGTCCTTAATTTGCTTTTCTTTAAATCATAAATAATTGAGAGGAATAGGAGGCAAGGAATATAGCCTCATATCCAAGGAATAGGAGGGGGCAAGTGGTAAGGAAATGAAGGAGTTATCCCCTACTTTCTCTCTCTTAAAATGAATTTTAATGAAAATGTATATAAGCTCATTCATCCATAGCTTGAAAGGGGAATTTCGAATCCACTTTCACTCTTTTCTTGCAAAACGACCAAGGGGGCTAAGGAGAAACAGGAGGACGAGTTATAACCTGTAGGTAAGCTTCTTGATCACTTTCAACCATGATTTCATGGTGGAAATCGAAAATAAATGATGGATTTCTTCTTTTCTCCATTCAATCTTCAACCCTAGCCTTTCTTTTCACTCAAAGACTTGAGGATGAGCTTGGGGATAGTTGAAGGAGTTGAATACACCATTAAAGATGTGGATCTTTAAGCTTTGAAGCTCCTTTGGAGGTGGGTTTTATAACTTGAACCCTTATTCATTGTTATTGAATTCAATTCCTTAATCTATTCTGTTCAATTGCTCTTCTTGCAATTCCTTTGATTGATTGATGAAGCTATCATGAAATGGCAGTAGATTTCAAGGAGTTGAATCTTTAGGATGATGAAATCATCCTAAGAACACACCTCAAAAGAAAATTGGGTGCAAACGGTTTCAATAATATGGTCCAATCGGTTTCACCAAAACCGTTTGGTGACCAAACGGTTTGCAAACCATTTGGAGGTTTGGGTTCCAAACCGTTTGGAGTGGTTGACCAAATGGAGGGGTTTGACCATTTGAAGGGGGTTTATGATGTGTTGAATAATGATCTAATAGATTTAATTGATTGGTTTCTAAAGTTTCTATGATTGGATAATCTACCAATTGTAAACCCTAATCGGATTGAAGCATTGAAACCCTAATCGATTTGATTCAATTTCATGTTGGTTGATCAAACAATTTCATCAACTGTTTGGTGCTCAAACGGTTTCAAACCATTTGAGGATCCAGGTTTGACCATTTGTAGAAAACGGTTTCAAAACCGTTTGATAGGGTTGACCGTTTGATGAAGGTTGGCCGTTTGAGATGAAATAGTTTCAAACCGTTTGAGAAGGAAAAGGACTTCAAGACCGTTTGAAAGGAAACAGTTTCAAAACCGTTTAAGGGACCAAGGGACAAGGCCGTTTGAAGGTCTAACCCCAATACTATTTGAGGGTGTGACCTCAAGACCGTTTGAAGGTCATGATCAAAACCGAATGGAGGTCTAAAGTGATCAAATCGTTTGGAGATTTAAGGTGATGATTGATCCATTGATCCAATGGTTGGTAACAATGATTATAAATGATAGGTACAAAGGTTGAAACCCTAAAGTACCTAGATGATTAGTACCTTTAGAATGGTTAACCCTAAAGGCTTATGAAATTAATGTCTCAATACACTATGTCAACCATAATTGTATATATATTTGATTGAAAGGTTGATGTAACCTTATTAAGTTGAGAGTATGATAGAAAGGAATTCATACATGAGTATTAATCATGAAGAATATGTGATTAGGATATGATCCTTAGTAGAGAGATCATGAAACCCTAATCGAGTGGGTTAATAAGCCATAATCCTAAAATTAGGGCAATCCTGAGCGAAGCTCTAATCTAGGGTTATGATGTAACCCTAATTGAGGGTGATGCCATGTAACACCCTAATTGAGGGTGATACCATGTAAAACCCTAATTGAGGGTGATGCCATGTGAAACCCTAATTGAGGGTGATGCCATGTGAATTCCTATGTAATGGTATGATGAGGAGCCCTAATACAGGATGAAAGTATGTGAAACTCTAATTTTGAGTTATTATACATGAAGCCCTAATCTTGGGCAATATGATGATAAACCAAAACCCTAATCACTGGGTATTGGTATGAGAGAACCCTAATGATAAAATAGTGAGTAATGCCTTATAAAGGTGAAATATCCCAAATGGTTGATTATAGGAAACTTTATAGTAAGCAATGCCTTAACCTGAAATGAGTCCATATCATTGAAGATAGCTGGACCATTCTTGTGTGTGACCTATGCACTTCATGGTAAAAGTTATAGGTTAGTGGATGAAAGTATTAAGATGGGAAATACCTTAATCCAAGATAAGTTGATAACTCAAGTAAGTTGTAAGTGATGAGGAATGTGATACATCAAGATATGATAGATATCACTTTTAGCATAGCAGGGTTGATATACCTTGATGCACCTTAAATCCAATATTCTTGGACAAGAAACACATGAAGAGTGTTATGTAAATTGTTACAATGAAATGTAATGAGTTTGATATACCTTGATAAGTATAGGCTAATGTACCTTGAGAATGGGGTTAAGCCAAACTAATGAGTATGATGTAATCATATAATGATAAGGATGAGAAATGAACTCATACCTTGTATTGATAATAATTTATAGATAAATGTTAAGAGTAATAAACATGAATGAATACTTGAGATGTTAATGGATGCTCCTAGAGGTGTGGAGCAATATATTAAGGTTGATTTGATAAATATGAAATCCTAATTAATGTAAGATGGGAAACCCTAACCCTAAATTGGGTAATGGGACATGAGAAACCCTAATGTGACATAAATAGTAAGCCCTAACCCTATTGAGGGAATAGTGGTGTTACAATTGTATTACATGAGGTAATATGTTATGGTTGCCTAGTGAGAGGTGACAAGATGAGTAATGGCCTTGTGAGCCATATGATTAGATGTTGCCCAGGGATAGGTGACAAGATGTTTAATGGCCTTGTGAGCCATATGTTTAGATGTTGCCTAGTGAGAGGTGACAAGATGCTTTATGGGCCTTATGAGCCATGAGAACAATTGTGGCATTGTGAGAGGTACCAAGATGATTATAAAGTATTGTAAGAAATAATAATGTTTTAATAAACTTAATAAAAATAAAGAATGTGAAAAGCTATGAAGGCTAACCTCAGGGTTCAAATCCTAAAGAAGAATGTGATGATCAATGATGAGTTAAAGGAATTTATATCCCATGATCTATGTAATCAGGATTGGTTAAAGTCAAATACCTGGCAGAGGCATAAAGCCTGTAATCAAGAGTGATTAGAGTCCACTTCCTGGCTGTGTAATCTGGATTGGTTAGAGTCCAATGCCTGGCTCTGTAATCAGGAGTGGTTAGAGTCCACTGCCTGGCTGTGTAATCAAGATTGGTTAAAGTCCAATACCTGGAAGAGGCATGAAGCCTGTAATTAGGAGTGGTTAGAGTCTACTGCCTGGCTGTGTAATCAGGAGTGGTTAGAGTCCATTGCCTGGCTATGAAATCAGGATTGGTTAAAGTTCAATACCTGGAAGAGGCATGAAGACTGTAATCAAGAGTGGTTAGAGTCCACTGCCTAGATGTGAAATTAGGATTGGTTAGAGTCCAACGCCTGGTTGTGTAATCAGGATTGGTTAGAGTCCAATGCCTGGCTATGTAATCAGGGTTGGTTAAAGTCCAATGCCTAGTTGTATAATCAGGGTTGGTTAAAGTCCAATGCATGGATGTATAATCAGGGTTGGTTAAAGTCCAATGCCTGGCTGTGAAATCAGGATTGGTAGTGTCCAATGCCTGGCGGTGTAATCAGGTTTAGAAGAGTCCAATACCTGGCAGAGGCTCAATGCCTGTAATGATGACATAGGATTGGTAATAACCCAATGCCTGTAATGATGACACATGATTGGTAATAACCCAATGCTTGTATTAATGATATATGAGTACACGGTAGATATAATCCCATATCTGTTTAGCAGATTGGCTAAGGCCAACAGATTGAAACAAGAATGTCTCATGGGTGACATATCAAGAGAATGAGTGTCACAAGAGAAGTTTGACATGATGGTATAATATGATGGATAAATGATATACATGTTCTTCCTATTCCTTACTAATAAAATATATGATCTATTATTCTATCATAAATAGTTGCAATGCTTTAAAAGATGAGAATGCTTTAAACTGCTTATCCTCTGCTCAGTTTTATATCATTAAGCTGTAATAATAATGTTTTTGGCAGAGAGTTATATCTCTCCCTGGGGCAATTACAATTGTCCCACCCCCGTGGGATCCAACATTTTTAGGTGGACAAGCACGGAGGAGACTGAGAACATCTTGTAGAGGAAGTACATCAGCAACAACATGGACAACAGTGATAGCTCAACTGGAGTGTACTGTCTGTCGTGTCTTGTAGAGAGAATTCCTATGTGTCATCTCTGTACTCTCAGGTCCTTGGAGTTAGTAGTTAGTGTTTTAATGAATCGATCTGATATTTTGGCTTGATGCCTTGAGGTTCTTATGTTGTCTGTGTTTAGCTGTTAACAAAGCAGATGATGCTTTTAATCCTGAAAAAGGAATGGTACAGAATATGTACTCATGAACTAGGATGTGAATGAAATATATTGGTTCTTGATAAAAGAGTATTCTTGTGTATGGATCTCTTTGCAAAAGGTTTAAATTTTTAGTGATTTTCAGTAAACCGTTGTTAGTGATCGCTTCCTCTTAGTTTATGATGTATGTTTTGAACGCTTCGCCACAATTACTTTCTAATATTTTTAGGTCATGGAATAAGTGTAAGGCCCCTGACCTAGCTAAGAGCTTGAGTATGCTTGCTTTTCTTAATAATATGGTTATAACCTTAATCTAATCCTATGAGATGCTTTGTTAACAATTGAAAATCTTATGTTTCTAGTTTGGTTCCGTCCTGATGATGTTTGAGCTTTGTATTCTTATTTTGGACCAAGTTGCAATTTACCCATGTTGAGGGGTTATTTTGCAAACTGTTACATGTTGAGGGTACCCTTAGTGCTTTAGAATCATGAGAGAGAGATAGATAATGATGCTATGGATGCCTTGTTGGATCTTGGTTGATGAGGTGGCATGATGTGGTGATTCTAGGGTTTCTAGGGTTTTGGTTGTTGTGCATGGTGTCGACCATGTTGAGCTTGGTTGAGTGTTGCCACCTTTGTCTCAACCATGTTTGTGTGCTTTGGGTGTGTATCAAATGAAACACCTTCCTTGAGTGGCTTATATTGACCTTGATGGTCTTGAGGTGTTTCTGGTTGGGATGGTTGTCTTCTTGTGGTGTGTCTCAACCTGGTTTGTTTGGTGACCTATTGTTGTCGTCAAGAAAAGATGTCTTGGTGTTTTTTTCAACCTCTAGGGTGGTGGTGACCCAAGTGGTCGACACCCCACCAAGGTTTTATCACCATAATTTTCATGCATGCATATAGTGGTTGCATGGCTGTTTTCTTAGCAGACAAGCATCCCTTTAGTGCTCTCTTATGTTGACATATCACACGTACCTTACTTTCCTCCTCCTTTAAGTATATAACCTCTCTCTTCTTCATGCAAGTATCTTTTTTGGCCCTCATTGTTCTCCCTTCTCTTGTGTTAGTCCTTGGAGCTTTGAGGAGCAATAAGCACTGGTCTTGGGTGCTTTGGATGTCGATCAACCTTGCATGTGGTGCTTTGAAACTTCAACACCTTCCATGTGGTGATTCTTGGTGGTTTGACTTCTTGGTAAGAGGTTCTTTTCCCTTGATCAAAATTTTCTTTTGGAACCCTGCATTCATTCTTCTCTTTATCATCCATAAGACCATGTTTTGACATGGTGGCAACTTTGAATATCTTCTCCTCATAAAGGGGTCAGAGACTATGCTTTGACATGGTGACACCCGAATGAGGAGAAACTTTCTTCTTCCTTCTTTCTTCTTTCTTCGGCCTAGGGTTTCTCATCCTCTTTCTTGAGCATCCTTTTTACAATGGTATTTTTCTCTTTGGAGGTGATCTTGTAGCCAAAGTGTTGATCCAAGTTGGAGAATCTTCTTCTCTCTTGGAGCTTGGTTCTCCCATTATGACGGGTTATATAACTCTCTACTTCTTCTATTACTTGCACCATAATACTGCTTGCATGCTACTATTTTGATCTCTAAACTTAATGCTAATATGTTAGATTTTATTATCATAACATAGGGTTTAAGTATTGTTAATAGTATCTTGAAAGATGCTTCATATCGTAAACCCTAAATTCTTGTACCTGATTTGTTAAGTGATGGTTGAGGTGATGATCATACATGTATTGTGTTTCTTAGTTTTATCATCATTCTATGATTCGGTCCTTAGGTTTTTCTTAAGGTTTTTGAGTTGGCTTTCTTGAGGTTGATTCTTGGTCTTCTTTATCCTTGTTTGTTTTATTGAAGGTTCATGTTGAAGTTCGGATTTCAAGGGTTTGATGTGATTTTTGCATGGAGTTTTTCTAGCTTATTGATGGTGACCTTCCTTGATGTTAACCTTCTATTTCGAAGTTTCTCTCTATTTTGATGTTGTATAAGTGTTGTTAGGGTATCTTGACCTTGGTAGTCACTACACCTTGATCTTGTCTTGGTCGAAGCATATGTGTTGTTCATGGTCGAGACCTATGTTTTGGTTTTGGTCGAGATGCATGCCTTTGTTTTGGTCGAGACTCATGACCTATGTTTTTGTGTTGGTCAAGATGCATGTATTTGTTTTGGTCAAATACACTTCCCATTGGTTGATCCCTTTGCCTTATCTTTGTACTTATTTCTTGAATTATGATGTGGTAAGAGAAATCAACTATTATACATGTTCATTACATTCCTTATTAAAATATTAATTATTCTACTGCTCAGTGGTAACTGCATAGTTTGTTTAGTCTACATTATCTATTGAATATATATCATTTAGCTGAATCTTCTCAACCTGTGAATTATGTTATATACCTTCTTAGTTACATGTTCTTTTAGTAGATGTTGGTGGAGAATTATATCTCTCGATGGGACGTTTGGCCTCACCCCATGGGTTTCCACATATTTTAGGTGGTCATACACAACAAGGTAGCGATCGTGTTATTGAGGATGAGCAGCATGAGGAGCAATAGCTGAGTAAAGGTTGGATGAGTAACTTGTGTTTTGTAGTAGAGTCTTATGTGTTGTACATGTACTCTCAGGTCCTTGGGGGAGTTTTATAGATGTTGTATATCGAGACGATATGTTGTCTATATGACTTTGTTGTATAGATATGGCGTGTATGTATATGAGACAAGTTATCATATGTATAGGTTGTATCCATTGAGCTAGTGAACAATGATATGTAATAATCTTTTGGTAGGTGTTATACATATACATGTGGATTTTATGGACTCTAGTGTCATAAGTTTCCACTTGAGGTGGATATGTGAAATGGTTTTAATTTCTTGTGTTTCTTGGTAATTAGGTTTATTTGTGTTAATTCCACATTTTGTTTTGAGTAATCTCGCTTTGTGGCACGTCGGGGCATCAGATATTAAGTTTGGTATCAGAGCTCTAGGTTTTCTGAGTCTACATGGACATAGGACTAGGGTTTGTGTATGTTCTAGTGTCCTCCAGTCTATTAATGGTTGCTTCTGCTTAGATAGAAGAAGAAGAAGAAGCGAAGAAAAGATGACTGGAGAATAGGAAGAACATGCTGTTGAGAGTAGTGTTGCTACACCAGGAGGTGGTGCAAGGAGGAAGGAGAGGGTGGAAGATGTTCCTGAGATGCCTCAGTTAGACTAGGAAGTGGTGGTGAATCCTACTTTTCATTTCTTGTTTGGACAATTTATGTCATGATTCCACATATGGCGGATAGAATGTCCGTTACTCAAGTGAGAGAAATGGTCCCCATTGTGGAATCTTTAGGATTTGGGATGACCTTTAAAAGGTTAAGGCAGGTTGGGGTTTTGGAATATGCTGGTATGACACATCTGGCGGATGTGGTTGACAGAGCTGGAGATGATCATCAAGATCCTCAACATCCCTGAGGCAGACAAGGTGAAGCATGATGTGTATCTTTTGAAGTGGAGTGTTAGACATTGGTGGATCATTAAAGAGGAGGAGTGACCATAGGTTGAGATCAGTTTAGAGAAGTTCCAATGGGAGTTTGTGAGTCAGTACTTTCCTCAGGCCTACCTAGATAAGAAGAGAAACCATCTGGATAGGATCCAACATGGATCCATGTTGATCAATGAATATGAGGCCAACTTTATAGATTTGTTGAGGTTCTATCCTCACATGGTTTCTACAGATCAAGAGAGGATCTGACATTTTCAGAAGGGCTTGACCACAGAGTTGACTACACTAGTGTCAGCTTTGAAGAACTATAAGAAGTTTGTGACATTTGTGGAGTCGCTCAGGAGAGTAGAATGATCTGTGGTGAGAAGTGTAAGAAGAGTGCCAAGAAGAGACTGGCATAGTATCAAGTAAAATCATTTTGAGGCATCATGAAGCCTAGGTTTTCAGCATCATCAACACAATAGAGATCAACAAGCCAGTCTCAGTGGTCACCTAGCATAGGCAGAGGCCGTAGTTTTCCACCAATAGGAGCCCATAGTGCTGCATCTATGTCTGTGAAGGGCCGTCTGGGCCATGGTAAGAGAACAAGATGTGCTACAAGTGTGGATAGACTGGGCATACAAGACTGTATTTCCCTATGAGAGATGAAGAGGTGACCCAATAGTCTAGGCAGAGTCAGTGGGGCTCGTATAGGTAGCAATTTAGCAGAGGTGGATGTAAGGCCCCTAAACTTGCTTAATGAGTTGAATGATCTTAATCACCATAATTGAATGCTTATAACCCTAATATAACCTTTTGATATGTTTTGAAATCATAAGACAAGCGCTTAAGTTTCAAATTTGGTCCAATTTGGACACTGTTTGAGCAAGTTATGCAATTTTCTGTACATTTTGGACTTTTTTGCAATTTACCCAATTGAGGGGTTTTCTTTGCATTTTTTCACATACATTATGTTATTTATATGTTATATTATCATTCTTGAGATTTTTGATCCATGGGGCTCCTACCTGAGCCATGGTTTGAAGGTGTTTTCCTCAAGGGTATTTTAGGGTTTACCCCTTCATGGATGAGCTAACTTTAGTAGCTATCAACTAATGAATTATGTGATTGGTTGGGAAATTTGACAAAGGAAAGCTAACAAGTTACATACAGATAGTGGGAGAGCTACTTGTGTGTGTGCTTGTATATTCTTAATAATTTAAGGCCATGGACACTTGGATAGATACTAGAACTTTAACTTTTTCTTTTTCTTTATCTTAAAGTGTCACATACTTATCCCCAAGCACCAAAACGAGTCATTTTGTCTCCACCACTTCCCTCATTCTCTGACCTTCATTCTCCCTCTTTTCTTTTGTGAATTTTTCTGCCCAAGGAAGAAGAAAGTGGGGATCTTATTGGAAAAAATTCTAGGGTTGCAATTGATTTCCTTTTTGGGTATAAAAAGCTTCCTCGTAGAGATCTTGACCTAAAAGTGTAAGTACTACCTTATTTACTCCATTTATTTCTTTTCTCTTCTTCCTCCTATATCTCTCCAGGCTAGAACCCTATTGTTCAGTGGTGAAAATGGCCCTAGAACTCAAAAATCTATCCTTCTTATTTCTTTTTCTAGGGTTTTGCTTCTTTGTGGAGAGAAGTGCCTATTTGGTCAAGTTCAGATCTCAATCTAGGGATTTATTGCCTTATTTGCTCGAGATTCTTGCTTTTTTGGATCTGATGTACTATATAGAGGCGAGTTATATAACATTCTTCACTTATATTGCTTGTTAGTTCATGTTTATGCTTTAATGAGATGAACTAAGCATAGAGAAACCATGCTTGTTTAGTATTACGAATTTTGTGGTGTTCCCTATTTTGTTCCAGTTCTATATGAACTTGTAAACATGTGTATGACCTTTCTAAGGTGTAACATGATCTGGAACTGGTTGATAGCATCAACCTATGGTGCTAAGCACAAAATAGTTGATAGTTCAAATTAGGGTTTTCAAGCTATTTCCTTCCCTATCACACCACCGATGGTCATACCATTCAATAGCCAATGGTGTTGCTATCTTGGCAACTGATGTTCATGATCAAGTGTGTCAAATTTATGGTTACAACCTATGGTCACCCTCTTAGGTCAGGTTTTGTCTCAATTAAATGTTTAATTATCATCTACTAAGTATTCTAATGATGTTATCAATCGATGATGACATTAGCTTAATATTTGATGGTGTTAACTGAATGTATTACTGATCTAACAACGAATGGTAACCTAATGATCACAATTAATGGTGGATCAGGTCATCATCATATATGATGAGTTAAAAATTTAATTGTAGATTTGACTAAGCCTTAAACTAATGGTTCATTGGTTCAATTGATCTAATAGTTAGACCTATACTTCAATTGATAACCTTGAACAATGAACCTGATCCAATGAATAATATTGGATGCTTCCACATCGAATAGATTAGAATAAATCACATGGTATTATATGTGGGTCCTAGGGATGATAATTCAATGGTCCAATACCATTAATTTTTAGTCTTACCTTTGTCACCATATAGTTATATTTGATAAATCACTATAATAAGTGGATGTGTAACTCCCATGTGATCTAGTTTGTTATGCCTAACCATAATGTAATTGTATGATGTTTATTGGTTATAATCCGACCTCTTAAATGATTAATGTGATAATGAATTCAAGTGTTAGGGAGGATGACAGTGGTCATACCTAGCCCTTAGTTTGAGAACGGCTGCGGTCATTTCTCGATGATTATATATATATGATGAGATTGGAGGACAACTGTAGTTGTACCTCGGATGGTAGGGTATGTGTACCCACCTCCTTTCACTAGTGTCATGACCTATACCAAGGATGGACTAGGCTATTAGTAGCTTGACCTTATGTGTCATTGTGGCGGACCCGTACTGACCAGGGGCAGAGAAGATCTTAGGAGTCTGGCTCTTCCTAGATCTTGTATGGCACTGATTTTGACTTAGTAGTAGTCAGTTGGGATTTGAGTGGTATTTATCAAATCCCTCAAGTAAATGTAATAAAAGAAGTGATACCAACCATGTAGTATAATTTCTAAGGTTTAATATGTATCACATTGGTTGATTAACCCTTGTCTTGTCTTTACACTACATAGTTCTTACATGATGCAGACTTATGAAAATTATGCAATTCTACTTGATGTTACAACTTATTTTCTTAACTGCTTAGTATGCTTAAACTGTTCAATCTATTCATATTTCTTATTCAATACTCTAACTGGTCAATGTATTTACTGTTAATAAATATGTTATAATCAATATATGTTGGAGAGAGTTTTATCTCTCACTAGGACTGGGTCTCACCCATGGATCACCACATTTTTTAGGTGGTCACGGGAAACAAGGTCAAGGTCGTGCTATGGAAGAGAACCATCTTGGTGATCAATAGATTTAGAAGGTTGGTTAGTTGTAGATGTTAGTAGTAGAGTCCTAATGTCGTCCCTGTACTCTCAGGTCTGGGTATGGGATGTGTTTTCTAGATGATATACTCGTATCGACATGAGATTTTGGTAGTGTGCCAATGTTTGTAAATATATGGCATGTACATGTGAAATATCTTTTGTATGTAGGATGTGACTGAGGTCTTTGGACCCATATGTAAATACTTGTTACAGTATATGAGAATGGAATGATGGAACTTTTGTAAATGTCCTCAGACCCAAGGTATACATTATACTATACATCTTCTTTTATTTATAAATTGATTAATGATTTAACTCAGATCCCTTCGTATATCAATTAGAATGTGGTAGAAATATCCTTGCCACATATTCTACCTCATTATACTCTTTAGATTGTCTCAAAATGACTACTTGATCAGAGTAATAAGAAAGATAGCAATCTAAGAGTAGCATACATACCTTATCTTCAATAGATGAATACCTGGCTAGGGTATTCAAGAACTGAAGTTAGGTAGTGTGTATTGGTTTTTATATTATGTTTCATCTCTTTAAGTTTTACCACTTAGTATCTTAAATTTTCTATGGGTGTTTCTATTACATCTCTTCCTTTCATCATGAAGAGAAAAATTTCAAAACATATATGAGAATATTGGACGGAATATAAGTTCTCATCCTTCTTATCTCTTCCTCATGTCCTCATAAGATTAATTAAAGAAAGCTCAACAACAACTAACTTTCTTATAATTAGTAGGCAGAGAGTAGAAAAAGAAAGATGATTCAGAATGAAAAATTCTATCTTGACATGTTACCTCTTACGAGTTATCTAGTATCTTATCTGACTCAATACATGGATTAGTTGTCATCTGCTATTGCCTTTGTCCTCTACTACCAGAGGTAGGTGGACCAAACTGTGACACTTGTCTTCGTCCTCGGCCTTCTTCTTCACTACACTGTGGTCCTTGTGGGTTTTGTAGATTATGCCTTAATTGTTGGGTCACCACATTATTTCTTCTTGGACATTTCTGCCTAAAATGTCCTATCTGTCCACATTTATGGCAAGTTCGTTCCTCACTTGATGACCACTGCATTAGTGTACTATATTGTGGTTGAACCGGTGTTACAAAAAATCTCAGTTGTTTAGTACCACCAATCCACTATTCCTGTGATTGTGTAGACCTCCTTTTGAGGTTTTCCTCATGTTTCTTTGTCACAGACCTTTCTATCCTCTGAATTGACTCCACAAATGTGGCAACTTTCTCTCTACTTTCTAATGCAGCTTCTGAGATGGACACCTCATCATTCAGTCCTTTCTTAAAATGTCAAATCTTCTCCTACTCAGTAGCAGCCATTTGAGGACAAAATCGTAAAAGTTCCATAAACATAGCCTCATATTCATTTATTGACATAGTTCACTACCGAACCTTCTCAAACTGTGAGATCTTTTTGTCTAAGTATGTTCTTAGGAAATACTTATTGATGAATGTTTGACGAAATTCCTCCCAAACAACCTCTTCATCATTCCTTTTTACTTCTTCTATGGCCCACCAATGGCCAGCACTATCCTTCAAAAGGTAAACATCATGTTTGACTTTGTCAACATCTGGAATACTAAGGATCTTAAAAGCCTTTTCTAGATTAGTGAGCCATAGATCAGCATCTACTGGGTCAGTTGTCCCAACATATTCTATAGCTCCTACACGACATAGTCATTCAAAAGTCTTACCAGACCCATGTCCCTCATTGGGAGTTGGTGCCCTAGGTGCTGGTGCTGGCATCCGATCTTCAAGATTCCTCATTGTGGTCATGAATTCCCTAAATAGAGAATGAAAGATTGGGTTTTCTATCATGATACAAATCGTCCAGTTCCACAAGGACTGGGACTCTACCGAGTTACAGAGGGATTTTTCCCTCTCAATTTCCTCGTGATCCTGAGGGTGTGCAAGCTTGTTCTTATTTCCTATGGATTTAGGAGAGGAGTCTGACGAGAACCATCCCTACTTTATAGGGGATTGGTCGTTGATTGGGGAAGTTCCCAATTCTCACAAACCTACCTTCAACCCTATATACAGGGGAGGGTGAGAAAGGGTACCAACACGCCTACTTGCTACCCTAAACGCTGCGCCAGACTGCGAGGAGTGCTCTCGTGCCTCCAATTGCTTCTTCTACCCCGACTTGCACCCTCATCTTCTTGGCAAGCCTCGCCAGAGTCCGGTGAGTAGGAGGAGATCTTGGCGTGGTTCTCATGCACAATTGAAGCTGTGATCAAGTTCGGTGGAGGGAGGCAGAGCTCCCTGACCTTTCACCGTGCTCATTAGTGGTTGGAGTCCCAAAGTCAACCATGAGGTTGACCATCACAGTAGCGAGAGGAGTCGTGAGGTTGAAGAAGAGACCCCACGATATTACCAGTGTGCCCTCTTGTCTCCTTCTGACAAGGATCAACTTGTGTGTGCTTGCCTAGTTTCTTGCTTGGTTGAATTATTTCTACACTCAAGTCATCTTAATAGGTATGTGGTTAATTATGGTTAATTGCATTAGTTTTCCCTAAGGTTTTCTGGATGGTTAATCGCATTAAATGCCACCTATCAATTTGGATGTTCATACTTGCAAATTATAAAGTCACTATGATGATCACAATTGTAAAATAAATGTGTATTCTTGCACCTACATGCCACCCTGATGGATGATGCAAAAGGTCAAGCCCAGGAGGGAAGACCAATGGGAACCATGAGAGGTGACCCCAGACACCAAGCTCGAGAATGAGAAGGTGGTCAATGTTGCATGACTAATGGGAACCATGAGAGGTGACCCCAGGCACCAAGCTCAGGATTGAGAAGGTGGCCTTAAGTCAATGGCAAAAGAGAAACCCTAGAGGGGGTATTCCAGGGTTAGGGCAAAAGCGGTGGAGAATGACACCTTGAAAATGTAAATTGGCTTGTTAATTACCTTGATTGTGATAATTAGATTGTTAGCCATATTTGAGAAATTTTGGTTGTCCCCACATACCGACATATTCTTATATGCTGACCGACGTTTTGTTTGTCGGTGTTTTAGGTACAACCTTGAAATGAACAAACAAAAAAGTGACACATTGTGAAAATAAGAAATAAAGTGCAAGGAGGATTAGATAGAATAGATCTAAGCTGTGGATAGAAGTAGATTTCCAAATTTTTTGAAAAGGTATGCAAAGTTTTATTTTATACTAGATTTTAGTTTAGTTGGTAAAATTTCATAATTATTATTGATTAATTATCAAACCTTTGATCCGATTTTTTGGGATAATGACTCTGACCTCTTGGTCTCCCTTAATTGGGGGTTACCGGGAGGTGAGGTCGTTACATTTGGTATCAGAGCATTTTTTCCTGATTTAATCTTTAATAATTATTAAATTTTACAAACTCCATAGAACCAAGGGAGTTATTAGAGGATTTTCCAAAAGACAGAGGTGTCTAGAAAAGGATCACGTGCAGGGGATGGCAATATTTTCCTCCGCACTGCTATTCAGAATACGAGGACTCCTAGATTTGTGTGACTGCCTGGCCAATGTCTCAGGATTTGACTTGAAATAAGATACCTTTAGGACTCTCTCATCTTGTTCGTCCCTTCTCAACTCAAATTTTGTTAACTTCTCAACTGAAATTCTGTTAAGGATTTTGAGGATTAGGGTTTTCTCTCTCTTCCTCACCCTCTTGAGGTATGGGTAAGGTTGATAAGGTTTAAGGAATCCTCTACCAAATTAATAAAAGATATGTAATTAAGATGTCATTGACATAAGTATAATCGGTTGAGTATAGACTAAAGGTCGGTTTGCTTGCTTTTATAGATGGCTCATACAAAGATCATTGCTATCCCATTTTCCGCCAACAGTGGTGGGCCTCCTCACAAGGAGAAGGGGTCTTCCGAGAAGAGGAAGAGGAACCATGGTGGTGAATCCTCAAAGAAGAGGAAGAGACATGAGGAGACTGCTTATGAGGCCCCCAACCCTGAACCAATACCTTTCAGCAACCTTGAACAAGAGGAGGGACTGGGATATGAGGAGCACCATGTGTACGAGGAGGTGGCCCAGATGGAGGAGGACCAATCTGGTGGTCTGGAACCAACTATGGTGGTTCACACTACGGATGCGGTATGGATGGAGCAGCAAAAATAGCTAACTGAGGCGATCCGTGCCTTGGCCCTCAAAGGCATAGCTAGAGGTGAGAATGGCGAGCCACTTCCTATTCGTCCTCGACTAGGATCCACCATCTTGGACTTTGTCAAGCTGAACATCGAGAAGTTTTGGGGAGAAGATAAGTCTAAAGTGGTCGATAAGGCGGAGGCTTGGCTTCTTCCAGTCGAGAATGGATTTTATATGCTCGAGGTGCAGCCAAACAAGAAGGTTCTCTTTGCTGCTCACCTATTGGAAGGTGCAGCCAAGATATGGTGAGATAACCATATCACGGGAAGAGGCTTAAGCAAAGAACCTATTGTGTGGACCGATTTCAAGACCATATTCACCGCCAGATTCATCCCCGTCTCAGCCAAGAAGGAGAAGGAAAGAGAGTTCACTAACATGACTCAAGGAAGCTCGTCAGTTGCGGACTTTGGTCGCAAGTTCCGCATCCTGAAACGTTTCAGACACATGATGGATGAAGAGAGGAGGGTGGACCACTTCATAGAGCGTCTACACCCTGCCATCAAGCCCCATGTGATGGCTAGTAACACAAAGACCTTCTCAGAAGCCTACAACACTGCCTTGGACATGGAAAGGACGGTGATGCCTGCAAAGAATCTCTTCAAGGGATACCTGGGTTTCACTGAAGGAGCTCAGGGGCAAAAGAATGAATAAAAGAAGGGGCAAGGGAGAAACCACAACAAAATCAAGCATGAACACAAAGGCAAGCCCCATGGTCACCTCCAACAGTGTCGCACCTGCGGACGAACACATCTTGGGAAGTGTCGCTTTGAGAAAAATGTGTGTTTTATATGTTAGCAAGAGGGACACTTACATCGCCAACTGCCCTCAGCCTAACCCAAGAGGACCTTTGGGGTCACAACCAGTGGCAGCACAACCGGTGGCTGCAGCACCCCCAGCAGGGGCACCAGCCAGAGCACCCCCAATTGGAGAGAGGAGACAAGCTAGAGTGTTCGCCATCGACAATGAAGAAGCCCAGGTGAATGCTATTAGGCTGATTGAGGGTAATAACCCCTAGAGTTTTCCTTTTAGTCCAGTAGATCATGTAGTAGCTTTCTGATGTGGTATGAACTATGTAGGCTTGCTAGAAGTCATGGGGCACAATGTAAAAGCACTTTTTGATTATGGTTCTACTAATACTTTTATTTCAAGAAATCTGGGAACTATGCTTTGTTTGGATATCAAGGATTTGGGTTATGTTTTGGATATCACAACCCTGAGTGGTCGTATTTATACATATCTTTTGAAAAACCCCATCTTGCTAGTAAGTATCTGTCACACCCCGATCTCACACTAACCACTAATCACGAGATTAGGGCGCGATGGAGGGATTATCACATAAACAAATCACTGAGAACTTTTTCATTTTAAAACCTCGTGAGATATCCAGATTATTGTTGTAAACTAAAACATAATAAACTATTGCGGAAGCATTTCAATTAAACTGGCTAGAGAACATAAACAGAGTTTACAACATGTAACATTGTTTAACAGAAAGTAAAACATAATAGTTAATTTACACCTTCATACACATTCCACATACACACTCTCTCTCACCCACACCATGTCCCAAGGACCGAGGGGAAAGGACTAAGAGACCACTATCTATCTAAACTAACTACATATACCTTCTACAGATTTAAGCGTCAGGATGAAAAGATCCTTCTGATTCCTGGAATTGTCGCTGACCTGAAAATGTTTGAGTAGAGGAATGAGCCTACTCGCTCAGTGAATAATATTTCACTTAGCCATCATCAGATAACTCCATAATTTTACATTTAACAGGAATATGTGGATAAAATAACAAACTGAGCAGTTCAAATTAAACAGTGCAATTATCGCAGAAAAGTATACTGAACATTTAAAGAACAAGTATTATAAATTCTAAATCTGATCATACACAAGTTTCATATTAATCTATCTTAATTCTAAGTGATCATCTTTTAACTTATGTCCTTATCATATGCAGTGTACTCTGCATATAAAGTCTCATAGCGAACTACGAACCCACCGTACAAGACTTAGCGACACACCCGGGAAATGCTAAGTCTGACTGCCAACCCTGTTCTGCTACAGGACCACAGGCTCTCCGGCCTACAGGCTCACCGGCCTCAATGCACTAACTCCGAGTGCTCTAGACTCCTCCTCTAACCTGAGCACACAGGCAGAGAGTCTCACTGGGTTACCACCGTGACACACGCACGGATTATTGTTGAATAACCCCTATTTACTCCAGTGCCACCGTGACTCCGCACGGATTATTGTTGAACACTTCCTCTCTGTCCTCGTGCCACCGTGACTCCGCACAGTTATTGTTGCAACACGAGTTTCACCCCTAAGAAGCAGACCTCTCAAAAGGGTTCTACGGTGTCAGGGCATCTAAGTCTAACACATTTTATTATAACAAGAAAACTCTTATAACATTGTGTCTCTCTCTCACATATTCGACTACTGGCATATACTGTAATTCTGCAATTCACTAGCTGAAACTAGAAGTTCAACTTTCATAACATTTCTATATATAGTGCAACAACTATTCTCTTATATCGCAATAACTCATAACTCAGCTATGCTTTCATGCAAACAGATTCATTCACTGTAAATAGATTTCATATCTATTCCACGTCTCTATACTGATTTCATATTACTGAACATTCAAATATACTGTATTGAAAGGAATACTCAACCTGAAATACTTTATCACATTTATTCGCATCTTACTGAAATTACACGTAAGGCATGCACATTTATATTACTAATCATTTCATTTCGTTTGAACTATGCAAATTAAAAGTCTAAGGATGCTAACTATGCTCGGCATCCGGGTAATCTCTATTACCCACATATACACATAAACATCATTTTCATATATGCAATACCTACAATTAAACGAGTTAAACCTTGATAATTAAGTGAGATAATACTCACCCAATTCGGTGTGTTCGTATACACCGAAAACGTCCACAAACACGCCTAATTCTGCTTTTCTGCAACTTTGCACCCCGTGCAACTGATCTGCACGCCGTGCAAACTGGCCGACTTTCTGTCCTGTTTTCTGTAACTTTGCACGCCGTGCAAACTGATTTGCATGCCGTGCAACCTGTGCAGAAATGGAAATCCCCTGTTGCTGGGCGCCACTGAGTGGTCTAGCTGCTGCATCGTGCAAGAACAACTACTGCTACTGGTCGTCAGCCAAGTAGCTAAGGTGGCTGGGGTAGGTGCTAACTATGACTAATGGCTGTAGATTCGAGTAGTAGGCTCCCAACCGAAGTCACTGGTGTCGATTCGAGGCTTTGGACACGCCCAAGAGAGCCCCTGGCCGCTGTTACGGCTGCTGCAAAGTAGGGCGTCGCCCCTAGCTGATTGGGGCGCTGCTATTGCTGACCACACTCAAACTGGTCGGGGCACCACAGTTCCTTGCTCGGACCTCAAGCCGAGGTCGATGGGCGTCGTCGATGGCTCCTAGGCGTTGCTTCTTGTAGCGGCTGCTGCTGCTGTTAGATGTGAGCTGCCCTTGTTAGGTTGAGGTACAGGTGGCGTAATGGAAGCGGGGAGCTGCGGTTTCGTGCACTAGGCTCTTGGCCGAAGTCAGGCGGCGATCTTGGTGCTGCTAGCTTGCCCCCAGCTGCCCCTGGCTGCTATGGCTGCTGGCCGGCGCTGCTCTATGCAGCCGGTCAAGCTACAGGTGGGGCGCCGCCCTGGGGCAAGATGAGGAGGAAAGAAGGAGGTGAAAGGAGGTTGCTGCTGGATCGGAGCTCTAAGGCTCAAGGATTCGCCCCAAGGTCGCCCCTTCTCTGCTAGTCGATCGCCCGATCGACTCCTCTACAGCACCACCTCCAGCAGTTGTTTGTTTCTGTCGGGCAACAGATAAGGGAGAAGGAAAGAAATAAAAAGGTTATAAGCTGAATAATTGGGTAATTTGCAGATTCAACCCCAGAAATTGAAAATGATATATCTTTTGCCTCGTAGGTCCAAATCAAGTGTTTTCTTTTGCAAATTTTCAAGTGCGAGATCCTCTACAACCCCAAGGAAATAGAATCATGCCAATTAGCTTGTCTCAGCTAATCAAAATGCTAATCACATCTTAAGCACTTAGCTTAGCTTAATTAACTTGATGATTCACTAATACCACATGAGCACTTAACTTATCTCAATTAACTTAATTATGCACTAATCATTGTACTTACTAGTTAATCATGGAGTGGGTCATAACAGTATCTGAACCATGAGCTTCCCACTGACTTCATCCTTCTTGATATGAATGATTTTGATGTAATCATCGGTATGGATAGGCTTTCCACCTACAGAGCCCAGATTGACTGTAGAGAGAAGAAGATCCTTATTAAGAAGACCGATCATCCACACTTCACCATTCGAGGGAGGAAGGATGTGACAACCAGCCTCTATGTGTCCCCAATGAAAGCTGAACGGATGTTATCCAAGGGATGTTGAGCCTACCTAGTCGTAGTTACTGTACCTGAGGTTAAGGGGCAATCCTTAGAGGAGATAGAGGTGGTTCGAGAGTATGCAGATGTGTTTCTGGATGATCTTCTAGGGGTTCCCCCTGAGATGGAGGTAGATTTATCCATCGAGTTATCTCCTGGGACTAACCCTATATCTAAGGCACCCTATAGAATGGCCCCTGTAGAGTTTCTTGAGTTAAAAACCTAGTTGCAGGAGTTGTTAGATAAAGGCTTTATCCGACCCATTACATCACCTTGGGGAGCACCAGTCCTCTTTGTGAAGAAGAAGGATGGGTCACTTCAGATGTGTATTGACTATCGGATGATCAACCAGACAACCATTAAGAACAAGTATCCTTTTCCCAGAATAGATGACCTGTTTGACCAAATCAAATAATCTTGAGTCTTTTCCAAGATCGATTTGATGTCAGGATACCACCAGGTGAGAGTAAGGAGTGAGGATATACCTAAAATGACTTTCCAAACCTGATATGGCCACTATGAGTTTGTGGTCATGCCGTTTGTATTATCCAATGCACCTAGTGTCTTTTTGAACCTCATGAATAGTGTGTTCCAGCCTTTCCTTGACTCTTTTGTGATAGTGTTCATAGATGACATTTTGGTGTACTCAGATGACCTAGCCCAACACTGTGACCACCTGGGTAGAGTCCTTGATTTCTTGAGAAATCATAAGTTTTTTGAAATGTTCTCAAAATGTGCGTTTTGGTTAGACCAAGTCATGTTTCTTGGACACATCATCTCGGGAGGAACAATCACCATAGATCCAACCAAAGTGTTAGCAGTTTGAGACTAGCCGGCACCAAAGAACCCCTCCGAGATTCGTAGCTTCTTGAGGTTGGTTGGATATTACCGTCGCTTCATCAAGGATTTCTCAAAGATTGTGTTGCCGCTGACCATGCTAACCCGTAAGGATGTGAAGTTCATGTGGTCTGAAAGATGTGAAACTCGCTTCCAGGAATTGAAGGAGAAGCTAACCACCACCCCTGTGTTGACTCTACCTTCCGACAATGAGGGTTTCATGATATTGACCGATGCTTCCAAGATGGGACTTGGCTGTGTGTTGGAATAGAATTGGCACGTGGTTGCATATTCTTCCCGACAACTCAAGCCCAATGAGGTGAATTATCCAACACATGACCTAGAGCTAGCTGCTATTATCCATTCCTTAAAGATATGGTGGCATTACCTATATGGTGCTACCTTCGAGATCTTCACCGACCATAACAGCTTAAAGTACCTGCTGACACATAGAGACATGAACCTATGACAACAACGATGGATGAAGTATATGAAGGATTACGACTTCACCATCGCCTATCATCCTGGTAAGGCGAATGTCGTAGCAGATTCTTTGAGTTGGAAACAGCTTAAGTGTCTACCTGTTTTGTCCAATCAGTGGAAGAGTTTGGAGGAGCTGGTGGAGTGGACTCCACAACTGCTAGAAGATCGATTTTTATTGGCTAATATCTAGATTCAATCTGAGTTGTTAAGTGAGATCATAGCAACACAGTTGACCAGTGAAGAGCTAGACAAGATGAAAGGTTTGATGATGAAACCACAGACTCATCTATCCATGGGAGTAGACGGAGGAATCAAGTTTGAGAATCGCATATGGGTTCTAGTGGATTCATCGATAAAGGAACGTATCATGCAAGAGTCTCATGGATCCAAATACACAGTGCACCTAAGAACTACTAAGATGTTAAAGGACTTGAAAAGGTTTTTCTGGTGGCCAGGAATGAAGAAAGACATTGCGACATGTGTGGCCAACTGTTTTATGTGCCAGATGGTGAAGGCTGAACACTAACAACCCGGTGGGCTTTTACAGTCAATAGAGATTCCAGAATGGAAATGGGAGCAGATCACCATGGATTTTTTGGTAGGTCTACCCCGAACCAGGAAAGGTCATGATGCGATATGGGTCGTCGTAGATCATCTTACCAAGTTAGCACACTTTCTTGCCTTAAAGACCAATGCTAAGGTGTCAGACCTAGCTGAGTTGTATATCAGAGAGATAGTGTGTTTTCATGGCATACCAGGATCGATCTTCTTGGATAGAGATCCAAAGTTTACTTCCAAGTTGTGGAAGCAAGTTCAAGAAGAATTTGTTACTAGGTTGAAGTTTAGTACTGCTTATCACCCCCAGACGGATGGTCAGTCAGAAAGGACGATCCAGACATTAGAAGATTTGTTGAGATCTTGTGTGCTCGATTGGGGTGGCTCATGGGAACAATACCTACCTTTAGATGAGTTTTCCTACAACAACAGCTACCAAGCCAATATCAGAATGCCTCCATATGAAGCTTTGGACGGGAGACCGTATCGGTCCCCACTTCACTAGGATGATGTGGGTGAGAGGACCTTATTGAGGTCAGATGAGCTCCAAGTGTATGCTAATAAAGTTGCTTTGATCAAGCAAAGGATGAAGAGAGCCCATGATCGGCAGAAGTCATATGTTGATGCAAAGCAGACTGATGTGCATTTCACTTTTGGAGAGCACATATTTTTGAAAATCTGACCACTCTGAGCTATAGCTAAGAACAGAGGAAAGCTGAGTCCCCGATACGTGGGTCCATTTGAGGTGCTAGAACAGATTGGTGAAACTACATATCATTTGGTGTTACCCCCTTAGTATTGCATGATGCATGATGTGTTTCACATGTCCAACCTGAAGTGATATGTGCAATATCCGAGCCATGTGCTCAGCATTGAACCTATCGAGCTTCAAGGGAAGCTGACTTATCTCGAGACACCTTTGTGGATTCTAGATACCAAGGTGAAAGAACTCAAATGCAAGAATATAGAGATGGTAAAGGTTCTTTAGAGGTACCATGGAGAGGATGAGGCCACATGGGAACTGAAGTCTGACATGGATAAAGCATACCCTGATTTGTTTGTTTGATTGCTTGAATTTTGAGGGAAAAATTCCTATAAGGAGGGGAGGATGTTATAAACTCAATTTCTTAAGTATTTAATGAGAGGTGTAATTCTCTTTTAAAGAATAAATGAAATCTATTTTTGATTTGTGATGGATTTTGTGTGAAATGGCCTTTATTGATTGATAATGGGCTTTGTCGGCCATTGGGCCCAATTGAAAAGAAAAGAGAAATAAAAAGGAAAAGGATTTAATTGATAAAAGGAGAATATGTGAAATAGACATTTACAAGAGGATAAAGGAAAATAAATATTCCCCAATATGGGAATTCATACCTTTAGGATTTCTTGAAGTCCAAGGGACCCAAGGTAACAAGATAATGGAAAAGGGAAAAGAAATACTAATTAATTTTGGATTAATTAATGGATAACTTGGGAGGGAAGGAATCCTTCTCATATGTTGGAATTTGTTTCCCAAATTTAATAAATAGCTAGATAATGTCAAGACGATTTTTCCCTTAAAATTTGAGATAAAAAGGACCTATGGTTTAGGAGATATGATTTTCTCAAATTATCTCCAAAATATAGAATTGTCTTGCCAATAGGAATAAGTTTTTCCTTTTTGGTTGATCACATGCAATTAGAGATGTTGGATCTTGATTCAACGCTTGATGCTCATCATCTAGTTCCATAAGGACTGGGACTCTTCCGAGTTACAGAGGGATTTTCCCTCTCAATTTCCTCGTGATCTTGAAGGTGTGCAAGCCCGTTCTTATTTCCTATGGATTCAGGAGAGGAGTCTGACAAAAACCATCCCTACTTTGTAGGGGTTTGGTTTTCGATTGGGGATGTTCCCAATTATCACAAACCTGCCTTCAACCCTATATATAAGGGAGGGTGAGAGAGGGTGTCAGCACGCCTACTTGCTATCCTAAACGCTGCGGCAGACTACGAGGAGTGCTCTCATGCCACTAATTGCTTCTTCTACCCCGACTTGCACCCTCATCTTCTCGGTAAGCCTCGCCAGAGTCCAACGAGTAGGAGGAGGTCTTGGCATGGTACTAGCATGCAATTGAAGCTGTGATCAAGTTTAGTGGAGGGAGGCAGAGCTCCCTGACCTTTCTCCATGCTCGTTGGTGGTCAGAGTCCCAAAGTCAACCACAAGGTTGACCATCGTAGCAGTGAGAGGAGTCGTGAGGTTGAAGAAGAGACCCCGCGATATTACCAACATGCCCTCTCGTCTCCTTCTAACAAGGATCAACTTGTGTGTGCTTGCTTGGTTGAATTATTTCTGCACTCAAGTCATCTTGACAGGTATGTGGTTAATTATGGTTAATCACATTAGTTTTCCTGAAGGTTTTCTGGATGGTTAATCACATTGAATGCAACCTATTAGTTTAGATGTTCATACTTGCAAATTATAAAGTCACTATGATTATCAAAATTGTAAAATAAGTGTGTATTCTCGCACCTACATGCCACCCTGATGGATGATGCAAAAAGGTCAAGCCCAAGAGGGAAGACCAATGGGCACCATGAGAGGTGACCCCAGACACCAAGCTCGGGAATGAGAAGGTGGTCAATGTTGAATGACTAATGGGGACCAAGCTCGGGATTGAGAAGGTGGCCTTAAGTCAATGGCAAAAGAGAAACCCTAGAGAGGGTATTCCAGGGTTAGGGAAAAAGTGGTGGAGAATGACACCTTGAAAATGTAAAATGGCTTGTTAATTACCTTTATTGTGATAATTAGATTGTTAGCCATATTTGTAAAATTTTGGTTGTCCCCACATACTGGCATATTCTTATATGCTGACCGACGTTTTTTTTTGTCGATGTTTTAGGTACAACCTTGAAATGAACAAAAAATAAAGTGACACATTGTGAAAATAAGAAATAAAGTACAAGGAGGATTAGATAGAATAGATCCAAGCTATGGATAGAAGTAGATTTCCAAAATTTTTGAGAAGGTATGCAAAGTTTTATTTTATATCAGATTTCATTTTAGTTGGTAAAATTTCATAATTATTATTGATTAATTGTTGAACCTTTGATCCAGTTTTTTGGGATAACGACTCTGACCTCTTGGTCTCCCTTAATTGGGGGTTATCAGGAGGCGGGGTCGTTACACATATTATTTGTTAAATGATTCTTAATGTTAAACCTTATAACTATAAATGACATAATAATCATATAAAAATAAAATGTAGAGATATCAAGAATACCTCCCTTCATACTATCAATAGCCATTTTCAGATGTCGATCTTACCTATTTGTTGGCATGTCTTGCCAATACATTCTCTAGAGAAGAAACTATAAGTGAAAAGAACAACAGTGCATGAAATGCATAACAAAAATTTCAAGGTGTAAAGAAAAATGTCAAGACACACAGAAGATATACGTGGTGAGGTGTGGGAGCACCCTTATAAGGAAGAGAGAGGGGTAGGGTTTCAGTTTCTAATTCATGCCCTAAAATGTGAGAGTGTTGCATTTTGTTAAGTCAACCTTTCTGATGGTGAAAGATCATATATATATATATATGTATGTATATATATGTATATGTATATATATATATGTATGTATATGTATGTATATATATATATATGTATGTATATATATATATATGTATATATATATATACTCCACAACAAAAGTCACATTTCCAGGAACATAAAAATGCCGGATAATAGACATATTTATGCCAGAATTAGCCTTTTCCAGCTTTTTTAGTAATGTCGGGAGTATGCCGTTTAAAATCATGTCGCTAAAAGTATTGCGACACCATATAAAATGTCGGGAAACTACATCAAAAGCAGCACGACACAATGCCAGAATTTGACTCTATGGCGGCGTAAAATGACACCATACCAACATTATGTAATGCCGGATACGAGATTAGATAGTGTTGGGAAAAATCTTACACATTGCTACTTATAATTTTCAGTATATATATATATATATATATATATATATATATATATATATATATATATATATGTATGGAAATAATTCACAGATGGTTGAGTCTAAAACAGAACTAGGTATATTATTGAATTTATATTGTTTCTACATATCTTTGCTTCACATACATCATTCCACACACGTGCATACGTTAGTCAAATATATGTACAACATTGTGATTAATGTTACAAATCCATCCTCTTTGAATCTTCCATCCAGCAGCAAGTCAATAAACCTCATGGGAGATCTGCATAATTCTGGAAGCTCCCCTTGGACCACAAAATTCATTATTCTCCAGCTGCATTTTTCTCAACAAGATGACTTAACGAAGGTTCTTGTTCTTTATCTGTAACCCATGCCTTGCAGTTTCTTCTTGGTTTCCTACTGATGACTTTCAAAACCTGGTGCAAAGAAATAGGTATACGTACATTGCAAGATACAAACTAGTTAGCAATACAAAGTTTAGTAAACACTGAAGGTACTGAGTCAACCAAGCAATGATAGAGTTAACTATTGTGTGTCTAGTTACTTTACCTCAATATCCAGTGATCCAAATAGCAGTCTACAAGATGAACCCTGCAATCATCCTAGCTCAAATACCCTGCAAATCTCAATGTCAACCACAAGAAGAGAACAATATAATATGCAAAAAAGTGCTTAAGAAACAAAGCATAACATTCAGTAGAAAAAGATGTCCAATCCCCAAGAATGTCCTTCATTGCCAAGGCTATTATCATCCCATTTGCATATCTAAAAGTAGAACCCACAACAGACACCTCTATTCTTGACAAAAGTTGCATCTGTGTTGATTTTTGTAAAAATCAGCGTGTTGCAGCAACCACTTCATGCATAAGTTCTCCCTAGAGTTGGGATTGAATCTATTGGATGTAGCTATTGGGTTCTTTATACAAAAATACCCATTTAAACATATTGGTTTTCATAAAAGCAGCAACATGTTTCTTTTGGTTGAAAAAAACTTCATCACGACATTTTCATGCAGCAAGACAAGTGACACTGTATTAACAAAGTCATTGATATTGAATTTCTCGAGTAGGCACACCCATATAGACAAACAGTTGAGATCCTCCTTTTCCTTTATATATTTAGACCTTGAAAATATAAAGAAATGGATGGCATTACATCATCATAAAGTATGATACATAAGTTAACACTGCAAAAAAATTGTAGTCTACTTGTGCACCCTATAAGATTCATATAAAGATAATGCATCAATCATCAATGAAAACGCATATGTTGATGGATCTTAATCTTTTCTTTTTGATATAACAACTCACCTTTCTATTTTTATATTTTTGTATACAGTTATACATGACTCAGTTTCTGCAAGCAGTTAACTTGATATACGACTCACTGCTATCCAAAAACAAACTATGGCACAACCACACAAACATGACCAAAAAAAGAACATAAGGGTTATCCATAGACCTATGGAATCACTGACCAATTTTCAGATAGCATCCAACAAACTTTCTAATAGTAGAGTCATCGATCAATTTAATCCCTAGATCCTCAGTAAGGATAAATAAGAAAGAATAAAACTCCATTAGCAACTAGATCAACAATAGATATGTACAACATGCATCAATTTCCTAAAGGAGTCCAATCTCTTAACACTTCACCTGCAGAGCAAGGCTCAAACTAGTAAGAAAACCATCTCCATCTCTATTAAAGATTGAGATATGCTCAATAGCTATCAAAAAGGCCATTCTATTTCATATGAGAGCCTGATGAAAAAGTAAACAACTCAAGAGACACCAACTCAATGCCACATTTCAGACTTTAAGAAAACACACCTCATCAATCAGGAAAAATGCACACCACCAGTGAAACAACAACATATGAAGATTAGCTCAGAGGTACAAAGGCAACAAAGAATCAAACAGAAAAACTAGCTTCAGAAATCCCTACTGTCAGACACAGAGAGGAAATCACCAATGAAGGATATTAATCTTAAACAACATTATTTAAATGTACAGTTAAATTATAAGTTAAAGAATTGGTTTACAAGTGGAAACTATTATGCATGTGATGAAGTCGGGATGACACTATGATTGATGTCTCTACTAACTCCGTGTTAGCTTTCTTTTGAGGTAAACTCTGTGTTATCTATCATCATTATAATCGGATATTCTTTTGTGTGTAATCCAAAATGAGCATGATGGCATGAGGGTAAGGAATTATGGCATGGAAAAGGAGGATATATATTGATGTATTTATGAGACTGTGAGAGTGTGAGGTTGTCGGTAGGGGTGAATGAGAAATCATTGCATGATTGAACCAGTGGTTAATTGATGTGTCTTGTTTTTCTTCACATTCCATTATGCACTCCTCCAACTATTTATTTCCACTAATATGTGGAGGCATGATAAACTATATTACTATTCCCATATCTTAAAAAATGCATAATACTATTAAACAAAGTACAATCCCATCCTTAAAATAATATTTAATACACTAATTCTAACAAATAAAAGGGAAACTATGACACTAACTCAATTCAATAGAAAAATAAGAGGACATTCCAATCTCCGAGATTTGTTTATCCATGCCAAGAGGCCCTGAGATGTCACAACGGGTTCCTAGTCATGCCTATTTGTAGGTGTGATGCTATGTGATCCCCCCCAAGAGCGATTGAGCAACGCCTCATTGGGCACCTAGTCAAGGGCCTCAACAAGTGTGTTTAGAGATGGAAAAAACTTTATGCAACTGTTGCAAAGCTTATGGAAGTTACAAACAAACAAGTAAACTTAATGCAAGGAGAATTATTCGCTATAAATCAAATAAACAAGTAATCTGCATGCAAGATGGAATATTTCTACAAGTTCTCAGGAGAAATATTGATGATGAAGATAGCATTTAACCACATACCTTTCTACATAATGGACAATCATTGGATGACTACAATAGTCTTTGCATCCCTCACATTTCTTAGGTGATTATAAAAATCCTTGTAGTCGTGTTATTTTGTTCAAGCTAACTGCACTAGGTGAAAACAAATTGCTAAAGCAGTGCAGTATATAAAGATATGCTTATTAGTTGAGGACAACAAAAATGACTTTACCAGGATTCTCATTGGGATGATTTTGAATTGGTTCATCGGGCTGTTGTGAGAAATCATGTATAGTTTGAGGCCTCGAGACCCTCTTTCTAGTATTTTTCCTCCATATTAAAACATTGTTATCCTCCATATAGCCTTCAAATAATTAATTGCAGTGCATACTATAGATTACGAACATTAACACTACATGCAAGTATAAACACAACTAAACACATCTATGGAAAATTAAAATAAAAATATTTACCATGATCCTTTCGAGCATGTATATGCGGAGGTGCTTCACTTTTCATGCCATTTAGATAAAGGTCCTCATGATTAATTTCCCCTCTTCTTTCTTTATCAACACCAACACATTCAACTTGGTTTGAATGATAATTGTTTTGCTGAAATACACTGCATTTTGTGAAAATAATGATTAAAGATTTCATAGTGTAAAGGGCATTTAGTATTTATCTATTGCTTAAAAATATGAAGTCTAAGTATCACCATTATTTGCTTCTGGGAAATTTCTTGAATTTGGCATTTGAGATTGTTTCTCATGAGCGACATGGCTGAGTCCTAAATAACAGTAAGTAATCATTTAGAAACATACATATTTTTGTGTTGGAGTATACAGTAAAGTAGAAAGATTAACTTTTTAAACCTATAGATTATAATTGATTTTGTTCAAAATAAAAATAAAATATAGAAATGGATTCTAGAAAAAAATAATATTTCAACCGGATACTTAGATTGCTACAGCTGAAGCATTTACCATATTTCCCAACTAATCATCCTTCTGTTCTGTGTCCACATTGCGCCTCCATTCATATAGACTTTTCCTTCTTTGATAGATCTGCTCAATGATGAAAATGATATTAAGTTGAAGGAATAAAATGGTATTTTTATTAGTTAAGGACATAAAAAATGACTTTTACCATGGTTCTCATTTCGCTGATTTTGTATTGGTTCATTGGACTGCTGTGAGTAGTTATTTATGCCATTTAGATAAAGGTTCTCATGATTAATTTCCCCTATGCTTTCTTTCACAACACCAATACTATCAACTGGGTTTGAATAACAAGTTTTGTTGCTGAAATTCACTGCATTTTGTGAAAATAATTATTCAAGATTGCACATTGTAAAGGATATTTAGTATTTATCAATTGCTTAAAAGTACAAAGTCTAACCATCACCATGAGTTTCTTCAGGATGATTTCTTGGACTTGTCATTTGAGACTATTTCTCATGAGTGACATGGCTTGGTTCTAAATAACAAAAGGTAGTCATTTAAAAATACAGATTATTTGTGCTAGAGTGTAGAGTGAAAGGAAAAAGTAAAACATGCATCCACTTGTTTATTTAGGCAATATGTGTGAAGCATGTGTACAAGGCAATGTGTGTGAAGCCTGTGTACAAGGCAATGGTACAGGGTGTATCATGGCATTGCCAATAATGATCAAGAAAATTCAAAACCCTCTCCTCTCATTCATGCACATGGTTAGATGAGATAAGGCTTTCTCATAGCATTTAAAAAGCAATAAAATATAGACAAGTTCAATAAACATATGCATACCACATTTTCATTCTCATAAATCATTCTAAAAGAAAGCTTAAAAAGCAGTAGCAAGCTCAGTATCTACTCTAATTTCTTCCATTGTGGCTCGATCATAGCACGGTGCGATCTGTTTTAGTAAACCTTTGTAAGAGGACAATGGGTTGGACTGTATTATACGAATTAGTGCCTACAATTTAGATTTATTTTTTTGTTAAAGTCACATTTTAGAGGTAGAATATCACATGGACCTTATTGGTACATTCATACATATCCCAACACCATGTAATGGTAAAAAATATAAAGATCATCCACTCTAGTTTCTCATCATGAATTTTTAGGTTACTGGAATACCTTGGTTTTTCTTTCTACTATACTTTGCCTCCATTGCTTGTTTTCATAGAACAAGTCTCTGAGTTATGTGATCCAAAAAAAGGTGGCTAACAACCATTCATTTTGAAGTCTGGTTTTCTTTGTAATGGAGCCATACTTCAACAACCTCCCAAAATACTTAGTAGTGAACACAAATTTCATGCAGTTCCTAACAAACACAAAGGAGAAACACCACCAAAAAATATGATGAAGTAACAAAGAAACTCCATGCCAAAAAAAAAAACAAAAATAGCGGTGTTCATAACATACCTTCACTAGTAATGTCTGTTGTTGGTGAAGTAATTGTTTCCTAGATTATCCATTGTTGTCTGAATCACTGATGAAGTTTGAAGCGTAAACCTTCAACTTTTATAGCAAACTGAGCAACCTGGCCACAATGTAACCAACCTTGAGAAGCCCAAATTAAGCATCAACAACGTACAAATCCCCATTCCTCTTGTCAAATTAAATTCCTAAAGATATTTATACATATGCTCATTCTATAGGAAGTTCTTCCATTGAGTTGGATCTGATCTCCTGGATTTGTGCATAGAAAGTAGAAGAACAAATGAATTAGAGGCACCACTGAGCCACTTCCTATCTTCAAAACCTCTATGAAATCAATAGCAACATATAAAAATCGTTGCCTTATGTTTCATACATACATAATTTCTCATCTATTAGATCCATATACTTAATGGAAACCACATTTATTGCTATCTAACTTAAACATTTAGTTTGGAATGGAACATTTCAAATTCAAACAAAAAGGCAAAATTTGAGATTTTGTGCTAACCTTGTGGGATTGATTGTCCACATATATTGCAGGTTGACTTTCATTATTTTGTGCTAACCTTGTGGGTAGGATTGTGAATAGTACCTTGGCAATCAACATAGTTGCATAATTACTAATCACCTATATAGACAAGACTGAGATGAAATAAAAAAACCATGTCAGAACAATTGAACATAAGGTAGGTACTAGCCTTCCATGAATTGTACAAGCCTAATACCAACACAATAAGAAACAATTTAATAGAAACTAAGAATGGAAAACAACATAGAATCATTCCCATCACAAGGAAAACAAATTATAGCTAACAAATTAGAGAATCATCCCAATCAGAAGATAAACTACTAATCACACATATAGTAGACATATTTCTTAGAAAATTGAGAAGAATCACAATGAAACAAAGGAGAAACCACTACAACTATCCTTGCCACATATAACTAGTAGCAGGAGAAAAAAAGTAACTAACACCTCAACCTAGAGCTACAAGAAAAGGAAACCCAAAATATGTATAGGCCCTTACAACAGAGCCTCCACTATCTAGGTTGTGTTGTACAACCATCTAATAAATATACCAGGAAGCATAAAGACCAAGTGTTGTACAAAATGGTTTCGAACTTCTAACAAAGATAATGAGTCAACCCAAAATCTAATCAACAAAATAGTACTTACCTCGAGGATTGCACTATCTTACAAAGCCAACATGCACTTAACATTAAAGAATTGTTAATCACATAATCTTCATACTGAATAATGTTTGAAGAACATAACAACACGAAAGGACACATTTAGAAACTAAACACAACATATATCAATCATCAATAACAGCGGGTAGTCACCTCTTAAAATTTAGAAGTCATCCCAATGAACCAAACAAGAAAATAGTATAAACAATCTTTCTACAACCAAAAAGCATAAGCATGACAAAAAAAAGCTATGACCTCGAGCTCGAGTTATAAGAAACAAAAACCCAAATGTTTATGAATAAATTCATATTATAAAAAAATTCATACTTTATAATAGTATAGAATATGTATAGATAAGATTTTATTGAAATCAATACATCGTTAATGTAAGGACCCTACCCTCCATTTTGGGCTTACCCTATTTGTTTTGCTTAAACCCTGTGCTTGGTTGCTTGCTAATCACCTTTAGTGGTGATTAGGGTTTTCTTGTGTTTTGTTGAGAGTTGGAGGTGCTACTTGCAAAATAACCTAAGTTAGGGTTGAAGAGCAAGTTTGTCACCTTGAGAGATGTCTTTCTCTCTCTTTACTTCCTCTAGGGTTGAGAGGAAGGTTTGGGTTCGTGCCTTGTGTTGTCTTGGGCTTGGTTGAGCTCTTTTGGGCCTTATTTTCCCTTTTTTGGGCCTTGCCTTGCTTGGTTGAGCCCTGTATCAGGGAAGGTAGCTTGTGTCAGCCTTGGTGTGTGTCGGCCATGCCTTGTATTGGTCTAGAGGAGTAGTGTGTCAGACTTTGACTTTGTTGACCTTCTTGCCTTGGTTGTGTCAGCCTAGCTTGGACATGTGGCCGAACATTGGATGAGTGGTGGCATGGCATGTGCATGTGTTTTTCAAGGTGGAAAACATGTGGGCAAGTGTCCCTTAGTAAGGTGACACCTTGCCTTGGTTTAACCTTGACCCTCATCTATATATGCCTTGCCTTTCTCTTCCTTGGGAACCCTTTAGCTCTTTTGTTGCTCTTCCCTCCTTGTGTGCACGACATGCCTTCTTTAGAGAGCTTGGTGGACGATCCTTTTCCCTTGGTGGAGATCTCTTCTTCTTCCTCTATCTTGGTGGCTGAACCCTAGGTGGGTCTTGTTCTTTGGTAAGCATCTTCTCTCTCTTCTTAGCATCTTTTTCTCCATCTTGCCTACCCTTCGGCAATAGTGGTTATGATCCTTGTTCCTTTTCTTGAGGTGGTCGAAAGTGGTGTGCTTAGAGCTTGGACCTTTGGAGCTTGAGGAATTTGCTAAAGGTGGGTTACATAACTTCTAACCCTAGCTATACTACCTTCTCTATGTTGCATGTTCATATATGTTGATGATCAGCCATGCATGTTATGTTTCTTTCTCTAGTACATGTTGTTGATCTTATGGATATAGTGAGCATGATGTTATTGATGTTTATATGCCTTTGGATCTAGTTAGCTTTACCATAGTTGGGGTTTTCTTGTTGAGCAATACCCCTTTCTCTCCTTGGTTTTTGAGAAGTGAGTTTGAGCTCTAGTGATGTGGGCAATACCCCTCTCTCGTTTAAAGTTGAGAGGTGAGTCTACATTCTAGTGCTTGGGCAACACCCTCCTCTCACCATGGATTTGAGAGTGAGCTCTTGGCTATGTGATGACCTATGTTGAGGTTGGTCCTTATGGTTGCCCGATTTGTGATAGAGGTTGTGCAAAACCCCTCTCTCTTGTTTGTTGAGAGGTGAGCCTATCTTCTTGATCAATTAGGGTTTGGTGCCCTTGTGCTTGAGGTTGAAGATGACCATGTTGGGTTGTGCCTTACACGATATGACCTTGGAGTAGTGCTACCTGATAGCCTTATCTTAGGTTGTACCCTTGGCTGATACACCTAGTTGAGATGGTTGGTTTGATGCCCTATATGGTTCTCTTGGCTTGAGATAGAGGTTGGGAGACACACCTTATATCTTGTACTCTGAACGATACATCTTGAAGTAAGGTTGCCCGATACTCCTACATTATGTTGATCTTTGGCCGATCTAATATGGAGTTGAGATGGCTGGCTTGGTGCCCGTTATGCTTAGGCTGATATGGAGCCTAGTAGTCTATCCTTATGTTGGGCGATATGGTTTAGTTGTGGTGATGCCCGATATGGGTTGAGTGGTGCACCATAGTGAGTATCTTAGTGGTGACCGATGTAATGTGTTTGATCTTGTTGGGTGATGAGCTTTCTCGGGGTGCCTTGGTATCGGTTGTTGTCATGAACATGGTGGGTGCTACAAGGCTGAGCTTGAGCTCCATGTTGCTGGCCGATACCAATGTTGGACGTTAGGGAAGTTTCTTCCCGTTACAAACCCTAACACTAATGGGCGATAGGGTCTTGGGCAATAAGAGGTGCCCATGTGCTTCCCGATACCACCTTGTAGTTGTATGCACAGTACACCTTACCCGACACCATGTGAACTGGTGGGTTCTAGTTGCATGATAGGTGAAATGATGGGTTGGCCGATATGGTCAATGTTGAAGGTTAGCTGATAGAGAAACCCTAACCCTAACCCTGATCCTTGTGCACAATAGGCCTTTGGCCGATAGCATCTGTTGATGCACGATACACCTTTCCTGACACCATGTGAGCTGGTGAGTCCTTGTTGTATGATAGGTGAAATGATGGGGTTGGTCGTTATGGTGGTGGGCTTGCTTAGGGTTGGGAAACCCTAGCTGATACATCCTTTGGTGAGGGTATGACCATACCCAATACATCTTTTGGGTGAGGGTTCTGATAACTCGGAATGTATAAAATTGATAGTTCTCTATTAATAATGATAATACAAGTGATATGATGTAATCACCTTGAATCATGCAACTATGATGATGAGATAAGATGATAGGTTGTGAACTAGGTATGTTTGGAAAGATATGATGTTGCTACACATGTTAATGTGACACGTGCATATGGTCACAAGTATAAGGCATAATATATGCTCATGATTGATAATAATACTATGAATGATAAAGCTTATGTGTGATATAATCATGGATGTTGCTCTATACTTGATAGTATAATAATCTTGTTAATCCATGATGGCTTAAGTTATCTCTCTGAATGTGTATACTAACCATGAAGGTATACTATGTGGATTCATAGCCTGGTAAGATCTATGAGAAATATGTACTTGACTAGCACAATGAGATGATAATCCTTGCTAATGAGATAACATGTTGATAGGTCTGAGGACCTGATAAAGGCTGAGTGCCTAGTTGAGGTGTTATCCTCTGATTATGAGTTAAGGGATGCATTCCCAGAATGTTGATGCATGATTATGATGCCTTGAGAGGCAATGGTTGTTATAAACTTATAATAAGGGATTGAGGTCCCAAGATAGTATGATGATGGCAACAGTGATGTAATTCGATAAGGCTATGTTTATAATTTGGTTGCCTCAACAATTGGCTGAAAAATATACTAATTAATTATAGATGGACATATCATGTAGTTTGCCCTGGCCATAGATCCATCATCATCAGTATCATGGTGATGGTGAAACAGGTTTATCATGCAGGATTACGTGGAGCGCATATTGTTGAATATGCGAGGTTTCCCCTAGCCTAAAATAGGAGTGTTTGTGTGCAACTGTGGTTGCAGACACAGGATATATAGAGCATGGTGAACAAACGCATGACTCAGGATATGTGATGAGGAGCATGATGCGTCCATGGCTCAGATGTATGTACTAGAAACTGTGACAAGGTGAGCTAGAGATATGGGTAGCTTGCAGAGATGACCCTCAGGCTAAAGCCATATAAGCATGAGACTGTGGTCCTGCTTTGGTTTTTGTGTACTGACCATGAGAAGGTGAGGTCCTAGAGTCCGGATCTCCTTAGACCTTGTGTGACACCGGATTTGGCTTCGCAACCAATGGTTGGATTTGAGCAGGGAAGGCTCACTTCCTCAGGGCATAATAAAACATAATCCAACCGAATAGTATATCTTGCTTAGAGTAAAATACAGAACATTGATTGAGGCCTTGCTTATATAGATGATCTAGTTGTACTATGCAGTTGTGTGTGCAATCCTTATATTTTGTGATAAGTTCTTATAAAGATTATCTTGTCAATCATGTTCCATAAAGAAATGCTTGGTTATATGCCTCTTGGATATCTTGGTAAGATTGATGGTAATAATAGCCTTGTCTCATCCCTATGGGATCCAACATTTTTTAGGTGGATGCAGATGAGGAGGTAGAAATCATATAGTAGGGACAGAACAACAGCATCAGGGACAACAGTAATATCTCAGGTGGAAATACTGGCGATCGTGTCTTGTAGATATGAGTCCTATGTGTCGTATTTGTACTCTCAAGTCCTAGGAGTTAGTAGTTAGTGCTTTTATAATCTATCTAAGATTTTGGCTTGAATGCCTCGAGGCTTTGTGTTGCTCATGTGTAGACTTAACAGAGAAATTTATGTATGTAATCCTCGAGAAGAGATGGTATATGATATGTACTTGTGGACCAGAATGTACATATAATACTTTGGTTCTTGTTGTTAAGAGTTTCTTGGAATTGGATCTCTTTGCAAAAGGTTTACATTTTTAGTGATTTTTGTTAATCCGCTGTTAATGATCGCTTCCACTTAGTTAATGACAATTTGTTCGAACAGTGTGCAACAATTAATGGTATCAGAGCTCTAGGTTCGCTGAGTCTACAGAGACATAGGACTATGGTGTTGAGTCTGTTCTAGTGTTCTCCAGTATATCTTATAGCGACTTCTTCTTATGTAGAAGAAGGGAGATAGCTTAAAGATGTCTGGAGAACACGAGGATCACGTTGTTGAAAGCGCAGTATGCTGCTCTTGTTATATGCTTTATTAGTTATCTGCTGTTATTGCTTTAACCTTCTAAGGTTTTATAGTTTGGCGGGGAGTTATGTTTCTCGCTGGGATTGTGTGTCTCACCCCGCTGGTTTATACCCTTTTTTAGGTGATCGCTCTAGACGTGGTGGTGGTCGTGAGGTAGCGTCCGAGCAACAAGAAGAGTAGTAGAAGGCAAGAGATGGACATGCTGCTGTTTTGGTGGTTTTGTAGTAGCGTCCCAGAGTCATCCATGTACTCTCAGGTCCTAGGAGGTTTTTGACGATGTTTCACGATGTCTAGCTGTTCTAATCTTGTATATCCTGCTGCTGGCGGTACGTGGCCGTTCTATATATATAAATAGGTGATGAAATTTGTTGCTGACAATACAGCTGGTTCTGATAAGCTGTGGACATATATCAAGGCTTGTAATATTTTTATAACACATTTCCCTATAGGATCTGGATGCAAAAGTTCTCTTATGTATGCTTTCTGCAATCGATTTTAATTAACTCGTGTTTTCAGTAATATGTGGTTCCACACATTTTTGCGTGTCATCTCGTTGTCTGTGTGATGGCGGGGTGTCACAGTTGGTTTGGTATCAGAGCTCTAGGTTTGCTGAGTTTATAGGGACCTAGGACTAGGCTTTCGTCTGTTCTTGTGAGTTTTCCAATTTTTCTTACAATGACCTTCTGCCCTCAATAGAAGAAAAAGCTTAAAGATGTCTGGAAACCATGAAGAACATGCTGCCAAGAGTAATGAGGCTGCATCAGTGGATGGAGCTAGAGTGCAGGCACATGAAGATTGGGTGCATGAGGTCCTCCAACTTGACCCAACCATTCTTGAAAGTCATGCCTATCAACATCTTATGGGGCAAGTGATGGCTATGATGAATCACATGGTGGAAAGAGTGTCATTGCCTCCACCAAGAGCACATGCTCCCCATGGTGAGTCATCAAGCATTAGGAAGACCTTTGAGCAGCTTCATCGATTCAGAGCTTCAGACTATGTTGGAATGACTGATCCAGCGGATGCAAATCTGTGGCTGACCGGTCTCGAGAAGGCTTTCCGGATCCTTGACATCCCTGAAGCAGACAAAGTCAAGCACACTGTCTACCTTCTGAAGGGTAGTGCTAGCCATTGGTGGGCCATCAAGGAGGAGAAGCAACCCAGTGAGGTGATCTGTTGGGAGGTATTCTGGTGAGAGTTCATCAACATATACTTTCTGAAGATGTATCTAGATGAGAAGATCAATCAGTTTGAGCGTCTACGCCAAGGCACGATGAGCATCACCGAGTATGAAGCCAAGTTCATGGACTTGCTATGGTTTTGTCCTCACATGGCGACGACAGATGATGAGCAGATCAGACAGTTTGAGAAAGGTTTGAGTGCTGAGTTGTCGACACCTGCTGCTGCTTTGGAAAATTGAGAGTGGTTTGCCACGTTCGTGGAGTCCATCCATAGGATTGAACGATCTGTCAGGGAGAAAAGGGAGTCCATGACCAAGAAAAGGCCTGCTCAGTTCTAGGGACCAAGATCTGGTGGCTTCTAGAAGCCAAGGTTTCAAGCACCTTCCGTAATGAAGAATTCTCATACACCATCTCAGTGGTCTTCGAGTAAGGGAAGAGGTTATGTTTCTTCACTATCGAAGGCGCATAGTGCAACTTCTATAGTAGTGACAGGGCCATCTGGGCCACAGTTGGAAGGCTGGTCATGTTATCGTTGTGGACAGACTGGACACTTGAGGTCAAATTGTCCAAGGAAGGATGTTGAAGTAAGACAACAACCAAGATAGAGTCAACAAGTGTCAGACAGACAACAACCCAGTGGTAGCAGAGGGCGAGGATGCGATCAATCATCACAAGAAGGATCGTCTGCTCAAGGAAGAAGAGGACGTGGACAACAAGCAATGGCTTGATTCTATGCTATGAGTCAGCCAGAAGCGATAGTCAACCCGCGAGTGGTGATAGGTCAGATGGAGTTGTTTCATTCTAATTTGTCTTCTTCTTTCTTTATATCTATTTTGGTTGACCCCGAGTGCTACGCACTCTTTTATCGCACATAGTTTTCTTGATAGTTGTCCCTTACCTGTTAGTTGTAAGAAAGATAGCCTGTTGTTAGAAACCTGTAACATCCCTGACCTGGGTTATGAGTTAACCCTAGGTGTTTTGCCTAATTATGTAATTAAGATACTGGTGATTATCTTTTGGCATGTAATTAAACTCTTGAGGAACACATATTTCCATTTCTTCCCTAATTGAACAATGTTTTAGTATTGTTTTGTAATATAGGGACCTATGTGCAATTTACCCAGTTAGAAGGGTTAACTTGCAATTTGCACATGTTGATATGTTCTTCTGATGTTGAGGCATCATAAAAATGATTATGGTAAAGTTTGAAGGATTTCCCAAGCTTGAGCACCAAGGTGCAGCTGTGGAAGCAATCCCTGTGCTTGAAACCCTGGTTTTGGGGTAAAATGCAATTTACCCAAAATTTGGAGTGCAACTTGTAAATTTCATCTTCTAAAATATCTTTTATAACTTTTGTCATCATTTAGAGTAGAAATGATGAAGAGGGCACTTCATTTGAATAATCATATAATGAAGAACACCTTTGTGATTAAATAATCAAGGAATATGTATAATAGCTCTTTTATATGTATACTTTAGTAATGGGTTGATCTTCTTTGCCTTCAATTCTTGACCTTAGAAGGATATTGTCCTTATAACTAAGGGGTAGGGACGAGCAAAGAAGAAAGGAAGGACTTAGATGAGAAATGGGATAAAGTAGAAGCTTTATGGAGAAATTTCACTCAAAAAATATATACCACTTCCTTTGTAAGCAAAGGAACATTTCTTTCATTCCCTCACTTATCCCCCTTGCTCAAACCGACTAAGGCAGAGCTCTGGAGCATCGGAGAACGACCACGGAGTTCAAGGTAAGTTTGAATCATCCCTTTTGCTTGAATTCATGGAGGAAACTCGATTTCAAGGTTGAATTCATGGCTAGCTCACCTAGCTTTATCTTTCTAGCCATTCCTTTCCAACTTTTCCTTGGAGAATTCACCTTGGCCGACCTGTGGAACTCAAAGACGCCATTAAAAACCTGAAGATTGGAAGCTTGGAGCTCAAGGAACAACCTTTAAGGCGGGTTTTATAACTCTAAACCTTATGCTTTGATTATACATCTTTTTCTACGCATATAGTTGCTAGTTCTTCTTCTTCCCTATCTTCCCTTGCATCCTTGCAAGCAAAATCGTGAATAACTTCTACTGTTCTTGAGGTAGAAGATAAGGGCGTTAATTCCTATGCTTATCCATGGATTTCCATTTTACCAAACGACCTCCACCAATTGCCCATACGGTTTACACAACCGTTTGGTGGGCAAATGGTTTCAGGGTCGTATGAAGGCAAACGGCCTTCAAGACTGTTTGGTCACGTTGACCAAGCTACGACCGTATGGGAATCTTGTTTATAATTACGTAGGTTAATCACCCACAAAATTTTAGGGGTTAACTCCAAAGGAATCGCGAGATATAAGCAAATCAATTAGCAAATCCAATTAAATTAAGTTCTGATTTTCAATCTGTTTAATTTGCCCTTTTTGGGAAAACGGTCTCAAGACCGTTTAAGATGGTTGACCAAGCGTTGACCGTTTGGTATTACTGTTCATAATTATGTTGATTAATGACTCACCAAATTTGATGGATTAACTCCAAACGAGTTATGAGTTGAAGGTTGATTAATAGGGCAAATCCCAATTGAAATCAGTGCTGCAATTCCAATGAGTTAATTAGTGATTTTGGGTTAATTAGCCCAAACGGTCTCAAGACCATTTGGGGAATCATCCAAACGGTCTCAAGACCGTTTGGGGATCACCCAAGACCGTTTAGAGGTCTGGGGTCAAGTATAGTTGACCCATTGAAGGTCCAAAGGTACCAAATCATATTGCAATTAAGTATTGATGTGATGATCAACTCAATAGATCAAACCTTGATGAATTTTCACTAGAGTCCAAAGGATGGATGGGAAAACGGTCTCAAGACCGTTTGGAACTCATCCAAACGGTCTCAAGACCGTTTGGTGTCAACCCAAGACCGTTTGGAGGTCTAGGGTTAAGGTAATTTGATCAATTGAGGGCCCAATTACAGTGGGTTATTGAAATAATCAAATTGCTGATTTGTGACTTAATTAAGGTTCAACCCCTATCAAATCAACTTAGATTTTGATGAATTCTTGGGCAAACGGTCTCAAGACCGTTTGGAGGTTATCCAAACGATCCCAAGACCGTTTGGGCCAAGTTTGAGCCCGATTGGAGGTCAATTGATGGGATCAACTTCGATTTGATTCACATTGTTGAGTGTTGATGGTTGAATGTTTATAGACCTTAATTGAACCAACTCCAACCTTAATTGGATATCAATTGAGGATCAATTGAGTGACCAATTGGTTAAGGCTAACCCTAATTGTCTCAATTGATAAGTGGTTAGCAAGCTTGAGACCAATTGAAGGCTTCAACATAGGAAACCCTAATCGAGTTTACCCTTTGAATCACCTTGGAGGCCCATGCGATCTTGAGCTTTTAGGACCATACGACTTCAGGACCGAATGAGTTCATACGACTTCAGGACCGAATGAGATCATACGACTTCAGGACCGAATGAGTTCATACGACTTCAGGACCGAATGCGTTCATACAACTTCAGGACCGAATGAGTTCATACGACTTCAGGACCGAATGAGTTCAAACGACTTTAGGTCCGAATGAGCTCAAACGACTTCAGAAGTCAATCTATGACTAAACGATCTTCACCCCATCTTGGGAAAATGACCTCAAGATCGTTTAAGGGTAAACGGTCTTGAGTGTCATGCGGTCTTGAAGTCAACCAAAGCTAAACGGTCTACAACCTTAAACGATCTCAGGATCGTTTGAAGGATGAAGGTGTGAAACCCATTGGGGATTTTTAAGGATAAGTCTGCCTAATGCCTTGAAGGCTTAGATGGTATGATGGTTGTTCAACCTAAACCCTAATGATACCTAGGGACAGTAAGGGTCAAGTGGTTAGTATATTAACCCATGTTATGATCAATGGTGAACTTTACCAAAATACCCTTTATGGATTCAAGTAGGTAACCCCTTTTTATCATGCAAACCCCAATGGTTACAATGGTGATGACTTGGCTAGGCTTATCAATGTTGATTAGACCTAACCCAATCTAGAGGGATGTAATCATCACCTATGAGCAAGAGGAGAGAGAAAATCCCAATTATGGTTGAAATCCAAGTAAAATACCTTCAATATATATATGAATGTACATGATTAGGGTATGATCCACCTATGTGAGATCATGAAAACCCTTATTATGATAATTGATGAATCTTAATCTTATCTGAGGACTTTAATGATGATGTTTCTCATACATGGTGATGTTATGAGATCAATTCACCAATAGGTGAATATTAAACCCTAATTCTAGGATGATGACATGTATTGTGAATAGTAAACCCTAATTGATGAAAATCAGGGAAACCTAGCTCTTGTATGAGTAGGGAGATACAACTTCTTTAAATGAGTTATTTATTGTTATCAGTTGATTTAACCATGCAGGTTCCTACATGAGGATGATCATATCCAGGTATGGATGATGATACTATATTCATTGAAAGCATGTTGTTAGCTTTATGAATAGTGATTTATCCCGATGCCTTGTTAACAGCATCTTATGAGATTGATAGGCTGTGAGAGCCATGAATACCATCAAGGTCATGCTTTAAGAGATGACTTGTGATGAGAGTAATGAGAAATGATGATTATGTGAGTTAGACTTGATACATTTAGTATTCTACTTTCACAACTGTTGTTCTAATGATTAATGTTTGAAAACATGTATGATGTTAAAAGAATACTAAAATGTACCTAACTAATCAAGTATAATCATACCATGTAGAGCCCTGATCATAGATCCATCATTGTCAGGAGTTAAATGATGGTGAAACAGGTTTTCCTAAGGGAACTCCTGGATCACATACTTTTGAGTACGTGGGAAAAATGGATGTGAATGTCCTTACATCCTAGTGTAGGAATTGATGTAGATGTATCTTAATCTATCAATCCTTCACTATGGGTTATGCCGGGGTGATGTAACACTAATCTCCCGAGGAAGTCTTTTATACCGCAATCGATGAGACATAAATAAGAAATCTTTCGATGGCGAAGAGAGTACAGAATGCCACTGTGACTCTAATAGCGAAGTACCAGAATACCCGGGTAAGCTATAGTGGCAGAGACATTAGATGTCCTGCATGTTGATCCTCACACTGACTGAGGAAGATGAGGTCATAAGAATATGGCTCTTTTGATGACCTATGTATGATACCGATGCGACTTAATAGTGATCGGTTGGAGTATGAGTGGTATACCTCATCTCCGCAGGGCATAATGATGTTTGTAAAACATAATCAACCGCGTAGCATATCTGCTTAGGTTGATCCACGAGATACATTGATTGAAGATACATTACTTAGTATACATGTTCTTCATATTCCTTAAATGTTGTTGTTCTAATTGATAACAATCTGTTGTTAATTACCTTAAAGTTTTTATTGCCTATGTTGTTCTTGAATTGTTATAATAAAGCTTCTGGCGAAGAGTTATAACTCTCGCTGGGACAATTATTTAAAATTGTCTCACCCCGTAGATTTCAACCTTTTTAGGTGGTCGTCGAGGACGAAGGAATCAGTCTGCAGGTGGACAGTATCAGCAGCAGCAGCACCAGGAGCAGTAGTAAATCTCGGGTGGAGATTCAGACTGCTGAGTTGTGTAGTTAGATAGTCAGTCCTATGTGTTCTCTGTACTCTCAGGTCCTTGGAGTCTTTTGGTCTGAGATTTTGATTCTGAGTTCTTGAGATTTTGTATCATGTTGTATATAATTACTCAAGAAGTAATTATCAAAGATGTAAACAATTTATCTTCTTTTATGAAAGAAGTTTTTACGGATTCAAGCTCTTACCTCAAAAAGTTTTAATTTTCCGTGATTTTTGTCTTCTGCTGTTAATCGAACCGTTTCCTCTACGTTTAAATCGTGTTTATATCGTGGTTTGGAGATCAGAGCCCACAATTAGTGGTATCAGAGCTCTATGTTCGCTGAGTCTATAGAGACATAGGAATTAGGATGTCGAGTCTATCCTTAGTATTTCTTTCTTATCTAATAGAGTCTTCTGCTCCTCAGGAGAAGAAGATAATTAAGAATGTCTGAACCACACGAGGAGTTCGTGGCAGAAAGTAGTGTTGCTGCACCCCAAGGAGGTGCAAGGAACCTGGAAATAGAACAACATGTACCTAAGCCACCCAGAGAGCCACCTCAGTTTGACCCAGCTGACATGGAAAACCCAGCTGTTCAAACTATGTTCGGGCAGTTTATGACTGCCATGACAGACATCACCGACAGGATGCCCATGCCTGCACCTAGGGCACCTGCCCAGCCTGAAGGACAAGGTATCGGTAAGACGTTCGAGCGACTTCTTCGTGTCGGAGCAACCGAATACTTTGGAACAGCTGATCCTGCAGATGCCGATCTGTGGTTGACCGAATTGGAAAAAGCTTTTAGAATCCTCAACATCCCAGAAGCTCAGAAGGTTAGACACGATGTCTATCTTCTCAAGGGAAGTGCTGGTCACTGGTGGACCATGGAAGAGCAGAAGAGGCCTGGAGTGGAGATCTCGTGGGAATATTTCCGTCGGGAATTTATCAATAGATATTTTCCAAAGACCTTCCTAGATGAGAAGATCTCTCACTTTGAGAGACTGAGGTAGGGCATGATGAACATTAGCGAGTATGAAGCTAAGTTCATGGAGTTACTGCGGTTTTGTCCGCACATGGCTGCCACAGAAGAAGAAAGAATCAGAAGGTTTGAGAAGGGTTTAAACGCCGACTTGACTACTCCCGTGTCTGCCCTAGAGAATCGGGAGATGTTTGCTACCTTCGTTGAGTCAGTCAGAAGGATAGAGAAATCCGTAGTCGAGAAGAGACAAACCCATAAAAGATATCCGCAGTTCCAGAGTTCTTCATCTAGAGACTTTAAGAAGCCTAGATTCTCTGCACCTACACCTCCACCACCCAGAACGAGTGCTCAGACACAGTGGTCACCGAGTAGAGGCAGGGGACGAAGCCTACCTCAACAAGAGACTTGTAGTTCAGCATCGATGTCAGTCACAGGACCACCCAGACCACAACAACTGGAGAGGAGCTGTTACAACTGTGGGAAGGTGGGGCATTTAATGAAGGACTGCCGATCTAGGCCTGTCAGTGTGACACAACCTCAGAGGCAGAGTCAACAAGGATCTCAGAGAAGGCAATCTCAAGGAGCAGCTCGAGGACGTGGACAAGCGTCTCAAGATGGATCATCAGCACCACCTCAACACCAGGCGACAGTAAGGTTCTATGCTATGAACCCACCTGATGCAGTGGTCAATCCACGGGTAGTGGCAGGTCAGATGGAACTTTTATATTCTTATATGTCTAAATCTTGTGTGGTATCTGTTCTGATTGACCCGGGTGCTACACACTCCTTTGTCACTCAGAGAGTGATTCATAACTGCAATATGACAGTCAGTCATAGTGCAGATAGCTTGTTTTTGGAGACTCCGTTGAGTGGGTCTGCCGTGTTGCAAGAGGTATGCTCTCCCTGCATTCTCTTCTTTTCTGATCATCACATTCAAGTGGACCTTATACCACTTGATATGCAAGGATTTGATATAATCCTCGGGATGGATACCTTGGAAAAGTATCGAGTTGTCTTGGATTGTGAATCCAAGCTTGCTGTGTTTGCTGATAAAAACAACACGTGGATCTTTCAAGGAGAAAGGAAGATTCTGCCCACCTGTCTTGTGTCAGCTATGGTTGCTGATAAGCTGATGAGGCAAGGATGTTATGCATTCTTGGCCCATGTGGTAGATGTTACCAAAGAAGGTCTCAACCCTGCTGAAGTTCCTATAGTCAGGGAATTCAAGGACGTGTTTCCTGAAGAACTTCCAGGTATACCACCGCCTCGGGAAATTGATTTTGAAATCAATTTGATCCCAGACACGAAACCTATAGCCCAGACACCGTATAGGATGGCACCTGCTGAGATGGCAGAACTCAAGAAACAACTTCAAGAGTTACTTGAGAAAGGTTTTATTCGACCGAGCACTTCACCTTGGGTTGCTTCGGTTTTGTTTGTTATAAAGAAAGATGGGTCAATGTGGTTGTGCATTGATTATAGACAACTCAATAAAGTAACGATAAAGAATAAGTACCCTCTGCCGAGGATTGATGATCTCTTTGACCAGTTGCATGGTGCAACCATCTTCTCAAAGATAGACCTGAGGTCTGGATATCATCAACTCCGTATTAAGGATAGTGACATATCCAAGTCTGCCTTTAGGACAAGATATGGTCACTATGACTTCACGGTTATGTTGTTTGGACTAACCAATGCACCAGCTGCATTCATGAAACTCATGAATAGAGTTTTTCGACCTTTCCTCGATCAGTGTGTTGTCGTCTTCATAGATGACATTCTGATTTTTAGCAAGGATGCTCAGCAGCATGAGCAGCATCTTTGCCAAGCTTTGACCTTGCTAAGAGAACACAAGCTGTATGCTAAGTTTAGCAAGTGTGAGTTCTGGCTGCCGGAGGTATCTTTTCTTGGACATGTGATATCTGCATCGGGAATTCGTGTTGACCCTACAAAGGTAGAATCTGTTCTACAGTGGGAACAACCGAAGACGCCGACGGAGATTCAAAGTTTCCTAGGGTTAGCAGGCTATTATCTAAGGTTCATTAAGAATTTCAGTTCCATAGCCTTACCCTTGACTAAGTTGACCCGGAAAGATGTTCCTTTTGTTTGGAGTGATAAGTGTCAGCAATCTTTCCAGCTGTTGAAGGAGAAGTTGACAAGTGCACCCATACTTGTGCTACCTGAGCAAGGCAAAGGATATATAGTTTTCTGTGATGCTTCTAAGAATGGACTAGGGTGTATGTTGATGCAGGATAAACAAGTAATTTCTTTTGCTTCTCGACAGCTTAAGAAACACGAAGAGAATTATCCGACACATGATCTGGAGTTAGCTGATGTAGTTCATGCCCTGAAGATATGGAGACATTATCTTTATGGAGAGACGTTTCAAATTTTCACTGACCATAAGAACCTTAAGTACATCTTCTCTCAGCATGAGCTTAATATGAGACAACGCCGCTGGATGGAATTAATCAAGGACTACGATTGTACGATTGATTACCATTCGGGGAAGGCTAATGTGGTTGTTGATGCCTTGAGTAGGAAATCAGCAACATCAACCATGGAAAGGGCACAACTAAACTCTTTAGTATGCTCTAGAAGGGATATGATTATCTCTTTGAGACAAGACAATGTGCAGTTGAAGGTGTCATTGTTAGCCGGTTTGTTAGCTGAGATGCATATTAAACCTACCCTTAGAGAGCAGATTAAGGAAGCACAGCAAGGTGATACTGTAGTTCAGCAGATTAGATCGGAGTATGGTAGTGAGAAACGAGATGGTTTCCATGACTCAGATGATCAAATAGCCTGTTATCATGGGAGGATGATAGTGCCGGATGTGGACAACTTGAGGAAGTTAGTCCTGGAAGAAGCTCATTCTTCGATGTATGCCATGCATCCAGGGAGCACCAAGATGTATCGAAACTTGAAAGATATGTATTGGTGGCCTGGAATGAAGAAGGATGTTGCAGAGTTTGTTCTGAGGTGTCTTGTGTGTCAGCAAGTTAAAGCTGAACACCAGAAGCCTGTAGGAACAATGAAACCTTTACCCATACCACAGTGGAAGTGGGACCATGTTACCATGGACTTTGTTGTTGGCCTACCCAGGACAAGCAAAGGACATGATTCCATTTGGGTAGTTGTTGATAGGTTGACTAAGACAGCGCATTTCTTACCTGTCAAGACAACCTACACTGCTGAGAGGCTCGCACAGATTTACATAAATGAGATAGTGTGTTTGCACGGGGTTCCAGCTACTATCGTTTCTGATAGAGGTCCCCAGTTCACTAGTCATTTTTGGGAACGACTTCATAATGCTTTAGGCACCCAGTTAAGGTTTAGTACGACCTTTCATCCACAGACTGATGGACAGTCGGAAAGGACCATACAGACCTTGGAAGACCTGTTGAGAACATGTGTTCTCCAGTTTACCAGAAGTTGGGATCTACACCTAAGCTTGATAGAGTTTGCCTATAACAATAGCTATCAGCATAGTATTGATATGGCACCTTATGAAGCCTTGTATGGTAGACGTTGTAGATCACCCTTGCGTTGGTATGAGACTGGTGAGCATCAGTTGTTAGGACCTGATCTTATGCAGCAAACTACAGAAAAGATTAAGGTAATACAACAACAGATTAAGACTGCACAGGATAGGTAGAAATCTTATGCTGACAAGCGTCGTAGACCCTTAGAGTTCCAGGTCGGAGACAGAGTGTATCTCAAAGTCTCGCCTTGGAAAGGAGTTCTTCGTTTTGGAAGAAAAGAGAAGTTAGCTCCTAGATTTATGGGGCCTTATCCAATCATTGAACGGATTGGAAAGGTAGCATATAAACTAGAGCTGCCACCAGAGTTACAGAGGTTACACCCTGTGTTTCACATTTCTATGCTGAGGAAATGTCACCCAGATACCGAGTCAGTTCTACAACCTATGGAAGTAGAATTGAATGAAGATATAACTTATGAGGAAGGACCAGTGTCAATCCTTGATAGTAGAACTAAAAAGTTAAAAAAGAAAGATATAAGCCTTTTAAAAGTCCTCTGGAACCACCGTGGTGTTGAAGAAACCACTTGGGAACTAGAGGAGGAGATGAGAAGGAAATACCTTACTCTTTTCTCTTAATACGTTTTATCGATTTCGAGGACGAAATCCTTGTAAGGGGTGGATAATTTGTAACATCCATGACCTGGGTTATGAGTTAACCCAAGGTGTTTTGCCTAATTATGTAATTAAGATACTGGTGATTATCTTTTGGCATGTAATTAAACTCTTGAGGAACACATATTTCCATTTCTGCCCTAATTGAACAATGTTTTAGTATTGTTTTGTAATACATGGACCTATGTGCAATTTACCCAGTTAGAAGGGTTAACTTGCAATTTTCACATGTTGAGATGTTCCTCTGATGTTGAGGCATCATAAAAATGATTATGGTAAAGTTTGAAGGATTTCCCAAGCTTGAGCACCAAGGTGCAGCTGTGGAAGCAATCCATGTGCTTGAAACTCTGGTTTTGGGGTAAAATGCAATTTACCCAAAATTTGGAGTGCAACTTGTAAATTTCATCTTCTAAAATATCTTTTATAACTTTTGTCATCATTTAGAGTAGAAATGATGAAGAGGGCACTTCATTTGAATAATCATATAATAAAGAACACCTTTGTGATTAAATAATCAAGGAATAAGTATAATAGCTCTTTTATATGTATACTTTAGTAATGGGTTGATCTTCTTTGCCTTAAATTCTTGACCTTAAAGGGAGATTGTCCTTAGAACTAAGGGGTAGGGACGAGCAAATAAGAAAGGAAGGACTTAGATGAGAAATGGGATAAAGTAGAAGCTTTATGGAGAAATTTCACCCAAAATATATATACCACTTCCTTTGCAAGCAAAGGAACGTTTCTTTCATTCCCTCACTTATCCCCCTTGCTCAAACTGACTAAGGCAGAGCTCTAGAGCATCGGAGAATGACCAGGGAGTTCAAGGTAAGTTTGAATCATCCCTTTTGCTTGAATTCATGGAGGAAACTCGATTTCAAGGTTGAATTCATGGCTAGCTCACCTAGCTTTATCTTTCTAGCCATTCCTTTCCAACTTTTCCTTGGAGAATTCACCTTGGCCGACCTGTGGAACTCAAAGACGCCATTAAAAACCTGAAGCTTGGAAGCTTGGAGCTCAAGGAACAACCTTTAAGGCGGGTTTTATAACTCTAAACCTTATGCTTTGATTATACATCTTTTTCTACGCATATAGTTGCTAGTTCTTCTTCTTCCCTATCTTCCCTTGCATCCTTGCAAGCAAAATCATGAATAACTGCTACTGTTCTTGAGGTAGAAGATAAGGGCGTTAATTCCTATGCTTATCCATGGATTTCCACTTTACCAAACGACCTCCACCAATTGCCCATACGGTTTACACAACCATTTGGTGGGCAAACGGTTTCAGGGTCGTATGAAGGCAAACGGCCTTCAAGACTGTTTGGTCACGTTGACCAAGCTACGACCGTATGGGAATCTTGTTTATAATTACGTAGGTTAATCACCCACAAAATTTTAGGGGTTAACTCCAAAGGAATCGCGAGATATAAGCAAATCAATTAGCAAATCCAATTAAATTAAGTTCTGATTTTCAATCTGTTTAATTTGCCCTTTTTGGGAAAACGGTCTCAAGACCGTTTAAGATGGTTGACCAAGCGTTGACCGTTTGGGATTACTGTTCATAATTATGTTGATTAATGACTCACCAAATTTTATGGATTAACTCCAAACGAGTTATGAGTTGAAGGTTGATTAATAGGGCAAATCCCAATTGAAATCAGTGCTGAAATTCCAATGAGTTAATTAGTGATTTTGGGTTAATTAGCCCAAACGGTCTCAAGACCATTTGGGGAATCATCCAAACGGTCTCAAGACCGTTTGGGGATCACCCAAGACCATTTATAGGTCTGGGGTCAAGTATAGTTGACCCATTGAAGGTCCAAAGGTACCAAATCATATTGCAATTAAGTATTGATGTGATGATCAACTCAATAGATCAAACCTTGATGAATTTTCACTAGAGTCCAAAGGATGGATGGGAAAACGGTCTCAAGACCGTTTGGAACTCATCCAAACGGTCTCAAGACCGTTTGGTGTCAACCCAAGACCGTTTGGAGGTCTAGGGTTAAGGTAATTTGATCAATTGAGGGCCCAATTACAGTGGGTTATTGAAATAATCAAATTGCTGATTTGTGACTTAATTAAGGTTCAACCCCTATCAAATAAACTTTGATTTTGATGAATTCTTGGGCAAACGGTCTCAAGACCGTTTGGAGGTTATCCAAACGATCCCAAGACCGTTTGGGCCAAGTTTGAGCCCGATTGGAGGTCAATTGATGGGATCAACTTCGATTTGATTCACATTGTTGAGTGTTGATGGTTGAATGTTTATAGACTTTAATTGAACCAACTCCAACCTTAATTGGATATCAATTGAGGATCAATTGAGTGACCAATTGGTTAAGGCTAACCCTAATTGTCTCAATTGATAAGTGGTTAGCAAGCTTGAGACCAATTGAAGGCTTCAACATAGGAAACCCTAATCGAGTTTACCCTTTGAATCACCTTGGAGGTCCATGCGATCTTGAGCTTTTAGGACCATACGACTTCAGGACCGAATGAGTTCATACGACTTCAGGACCGAATGAGTTCATACGACTTCAGGACCGAATGAGTTCATAAGACTTCAGGACCGAATGAGTTCATACGACTTCAGGACCGAATGAGTTCATATGACTTCAGGACCGAATGAGTTCAAACGACTTCAGGTCCGAATGAGCTCAAACGACTTCAAAAGTCAATCTATGACTAAACGGTCTTCACCCCATCTTGGGCAAACGACCTCAAGATCGTTTAAGGGTAAACGGTCTTGAGTGTCAGGCGGTCTTGAAGTCAACCAAAGATAAACGGTCTACAACCTTAAACGATCTCAGGATCGTTTGAAGGATGAAGGTGTGAAACCCATTGGGGATTTTTAAGGATAAGTCTGCCTAATGCCTTGAAGGCTTAGATGGTATGATGGTTGTTCAACCTAAACCCTAATGATACCTAGGGATAGTAAGGGTCAAGTGGTTAGTATATTAACCCATGTTATGATCAATGGTGAACTTTACCAAAATACCCTTTATGGATTCAAGTAGGTAACCCCTTTTTATCATGCAAACCCCAATGGTTACAATGGTGATGACTTGGCTAGGCTTATCAATGTTGATTAGACCTAACCCAATCTAGAGGGATGTAATCATCACCTATGAGCAAGAGGAGAGAGAAAATCCCAATTATGGTTGAAATCCAAGTAAAATACCTTCAATATATATATATGAATGTACATGATTAGGGTATGATCCACCTATGTGAGATCATGAAAACCCTATTTATGATAATTGATGAATCTTAATCTTATCTGAGGACTTTAATGATGATGTTTCTCATACATGGTGATGTTATGAGATCAATTCACCAATAGGTGAATAGTAAACCCTAATTCTAGGATGATGACATGTATTGTGAATAGTAAACCCTAATTGATGAAAATCAGGGAAACCTATCTCTTGTATGAGTAGGGAGATACAACTTCTTTAAATGAGTTATTTATTGTTATTAGTTGATTTAACCATGCAGGTTCCTATATGAGGATGATCATATCCAGGTATGGATGATGATACTATATTCATTGAAAGCATGTTGTTAGCTTTATGAATAGTGATTTATCCTGATGCCTTGTTAATAGCATCTTATGAGATTGATAGGCTGTGAGAGCCATGAATACCATCAAGGTCATGCTTTAAGAGATGACTTGTGATGAGAGTACTGAGAAATGATGATTATGTGAGTTAAACTTGATACATTTAGTATTCTACTTTCATAATTGTTGTTCTAATGATTAATGTTTGAAAACATGTATGATGTTAAAAGAATACTAAAATGTACCTAACTAATCAAGTATAATCATACCATGTAGAGCCCTGATCATAGATCCATCATTGTCAGGAGTTAAATGATGGTGAAACAGGTTTTCCTAAGGGAACTCCTGGATCACATACTTTTGAGTATGTGGGGAAAATGGATGTGAATGTCCTTACATCCTAGTATAGGAATTGATGTAGATGTATCTTAATCTATCAATCCTTCACTATGGGTTATGCCGGGCTGATGTAACACTAATCTCCCGAGGAAGTCTTTTATACCGCAATCGATGAGAGATAAACAAGAAATCTTTCGATGGCGAAGAGAGTGTAGAATGCCACTGTGACTCTAATAGCGAAGTTCCAGAATACCCTAGTAAGCTATAGTGGCAGAGACATTAGATGTCCTGCATGTTGATCCTCACACTGACTGAGGAAGATGAGGTCATAAGAATCCGGCTCTTTTGATGACCTATGTATGATACCGATGCGACTTAATAGTGATCAGTTGGAGTATGAGCGGTATACCTCATCTCCACAGGGCATAATGATGTTTGTAAAACATAATCAACCGCGTAGCATATCTGCTTAGGTTGATCCACGAGATACATTGATTGAAGATACATTACTTAGTATACATGTTCTTCATATTCCTTAAATGTTGTTGTTCTAATTGATAACAATCTGTTGTTGATTACCTTAAAGTTTTTATTGCCTATGTTGTTCTTGAATTGTTATAATAAAGCTTTTGGCGAAGAGTTATAACTCTCGCTGGGAAAATTATTTAAAATTGTCTCACCCCGTAGATTTCAACCTTTTTAGGTGGTCGTCGAGGACGAAGGAATCAGTCTGCAGGTGGACAGTATCAGCAGCAGCAGCACCAGGAGCAACAGTAAATCTCATGTGGAGATTCAGACTGCTGAGTTGTGTAGTTAGATAGTCAGTCCTATGTGTTATCTGTACTCTCAGGTCCTTGGAGTCTTTTGGTCTGAGATTTTGATTCTGAGTTCTTGAGATTTTGTATCATGTTGTATATAATTACTCAAGAAGTAATTATCAAAGATGTAAACAGTTTATCTCCTTTTATGAAAGAAGTTTTTATGGATTCAAGCTCTTACCTCGAAAAGTTTTAATTTTCCGTGATTTTTGTCTTCCTCTGTTAATCGAACCGTTTCCGCTACGTTTAAATCGTGTTTATATCGTGGTTTGGAGATCAGAGCCCACAAAACCCCTCTTGATGGTTCCTCGATGCTTCAAGAGGAGTGTCCGTCTTGTGTTTTATCTTTCTTGAGACACAATATACAAGTGGATCTTATACCACTTGATATACATGGATTTTATGTGATCCTTGGGATGGATACCTTATAAAAGTATAATGTTGTGTTGGACTGTGGTTCCAAGCAGGCAGTGTTTGATGATGGTGGAGAAAAGTGGATCTTCCAAGGAGATAGGAAGATTCTCCCAACGTGTTTAGTGTCAGCAATGGTGGCACAAAAGTTGTTGCGGTAAGGTTGTAAGGCATTCTTAGCTCATGTAGTGGATACCAAGGCGAAAGGTCCTAGCCTTGAAGAGGTGACAGTTGTCCGATAGTTTGCGGATGCGTTTCCTGATGATTTCCCCAGTGTTCCCCCACCCTGAGAGATTGATTTTGAGATCAATTTGGTACCAGGAACATAGCCAGTTGCACAAACACCATATAAGATGGCTCCAGTAGAGATGGCAGAGTTGAAGAAGCAGTTACAGGAGTTGTTGAAGAAAGATTTCATCAAACCGAGCACGTCGCCTTGGGGTGCTCCAGTACTGTTTGTTAAGAAGAAGGACATATCGATGCGGCTATGTATAGATTATCTGCAGTTGAACAAAGTCACGATCAATAATAAGTACTCGTTGCCTAGGATAGATGATCTGTTCGATCAGTTGTGTGGCACTACAATGTTCTCAAAGATCAATCTACGGTATTGATATCATCAGTTGAGGATTAAGGTTGATGACATACCTAAGTAAGCGTTTAGGATGAGGTATGGTCACTTTGAGTTTGTGGTTATGCCGTTTCGGCTAACCATTGCACCTGCTACTTTCATGGATCTACTGAACCAAGTGTTCCATCCGTTTCTAGATCAGTTTGTTGTAGTCTTCATAGATGACATCTTGATCTACAGTCGGGACAATCAAGAGCATGAACAACATCTTTGACAAGCATTGACTCTTCTTCACCAACATCGGTTATATGCCAAGTTTAGTAAGTGTGAGTTTTGGTTGAAAGAAGTGACTTTCTTGGGCATGTGATATCTGCAGAAGGAGTCAGAGTGGACCCCAAGAAGGTGGAATCAGTGGCAGATTGGGAACAACCAAAGACGCCGACCAAAGTTCGTACTTTTCTAGGTTTGGCAGGATATTACCAAAGGTTTATCAAGGACTTCAGTGCGATCGCGTTGACAATGACAAAGTTGACCAGGAAGGATGTACCTTTTATCTGGGATAATCGTTGTCAGCAAGATTTCCAAAGTTTGAAGGAGAAGCTGACTAGTGCTCCAGTGTTGGTGCTGCTAGAGCCTGGGAAGGGCTATGTTGTTTTCTGTGATGCTTCCAAGAAAGGCTTAGGTTGCGTGCTGATGCAGGAGGATCATGTGGTTTCTTTTGCTTCGCTACAGCTTAAGAAACATGCAGAGAACTACCCGACACATGATTTAGAGTTGGCAGCAGTGGTGCATGCGTTAAATATTTGGAGACACTATCTTTATGGGGAAGTGTGTCAGATCTTTACAGATCATACGAACTTGAAGTACATCTTTTTGCAGAATGAGCTGAACATGCGACAATGTCATTGGATGGAGCTAATCAATGATTATGATTTCACCAATGAGTATCATCCTGGTAAGGCAAACGTGGTAGATGATGTGTTTAGCAAAAAGTCTTTTTCTCTCCCCATGAAGAAGGCACAGTTGAGTTCCTTGGTATGCCATAAATGAGATATGTTTGTCTCTTTGTGGCAGATGAATGTGCATTTGGAAGTTTCCTTATTGGAAGGACTATTGGCACAGATGCAAGTCAAGCCTACGCTGAGACAGCTGATCAAAGACGTACAGTAGGCGAATAATACAGTGGAGTTGATCAGGTCAGATCTCGGCAGCAAAAAGTGTGATGGGTTCCATGAGTCTGAGGATGGACTAGTTTCCTATCATGGTAGGATGGTGGTCCCCAATGGTGATAATATAAGAAATCTAGTGATCGAGGAAGCACACACATCAATGTATGCTATGCATCCAGGAGTCACCAAGATGTATCATAATCTGAAGGACCTATATTGGTGGTCTGGATTGAAGAAGGATGTAGCCAAGTTTGTGGCTAAGTGCGCAGTATGTCAGCAAGTTAAAGTTGAGCATCAGAAGCCGGCAGGTACGTTGCAACCCATGTCGATACCATAATGGAAATGGGATCATATAACCATGGATTTCATAGTTGGTCTACCTAAGACAGTTAGGAATCATGATTCCATTTGGGTAATAGTGGACAGGCTGACAAAACCTGCTCATTTCATACCGGTAAAGACAACATATACAGTAGAGAAGCTTGATCGAGTATATGTAGATGAGATAGTGCGATTGCATGATGTATTGGCAACAATAGTCTCCGACAGAGGTCCCCAGTTCATGAGTCATTTATGGGAACAGTTGCACACAACGTTGGGAATACAGTTGAGATTCAACATCGCCTTCCACCCGCAGATGGATGGATAGTTGGAAAGGACTATTCAGACTTTGGAGGATCTTCTCCGAGCATGTGTTTTGCAATTCCTAGGCAGTTGGGATGTGCATCTCAGTTTGATAGAGTTCACTTACAATAATAGTTACCAGTGGAGCATTGACATGGCTCCTTACGAGGCCCTATATGGATGGAAGTGCAGATCCCCTTTATGCTGGTATGAGTCTGGTGAGTATCATCTTTTGAGTCCTGAGTTAGTGCAACAGACAACAGAATAAATCAGAGTGATACAACAACAGTTGAAAATGTTATAGGACAGACAGAAGTCTTATGCAGACAATCTCCGATGACCTTTAGAGTTCCAGGTGGGAGACAAAGTGTATCTCAAGGTCTCACCTTGGAAAGGTGTGCTAAGGTTTGGTCAGAAAGGCAAACGGGCAACCAGATATATGGGGCCATACCCAGTAATAGCGTGTGTTGGCAAGGTAGCTTACAAGTTAGAGCTGCTGCCAGTGTTGCACAGGTTACACCCAGTGTTCCATGTCAGCATGCTAAAGAAAAAGTCATCCAGATACAGGGACGGTGATACATCCAGTTGAGGTTGAGCTTGATGAAGATGTGACCTACGAGGAAGGACTAGTGACGATCCTTGACAAGAGGGTAAAAAGGTTGAAGAGGAAAGACCTGGTTCTTGTGAAAGTTCTTTGGCATCATCGTGGCGTCGAGGAAGCCACACGAGAGCTTGAGGAAGAGATGAGGCGGAAGTATTCCTTGCTTTTCTCTTCAGATTTCACAGATGAAGTCCCTATGTAGAGGTTTATGGCTTTTAAGGACCCTAACCTCTGTTTTGGGCTTACCCTGTTTATTTTGCTTAAACCCTGTTCTTGGTTGCTTTCTAATCATCTTTAGTGGTGATTAGAGTTTTCTTGTGTTTTAGTGAGAGTTGGAGGTGCTACTTGCAAAATAACCTAAATTAGGGTTGAAGAGCAAGTTTTTCACCTTGAGAGATGTCTTTCTCTCTCTTTGCTTCCTCTAGGGTTGAGAGGAAGGTTTGGGTTCGTTCCTTGTCTTGTCTTGTTCTTGGTTGAGCTCTTTTGGGCCTTGTTTTCCCTTGTATGGGCCTTGCCTTGCTTGGTTGAGCCCTGTATCGGGCAAGGTAGCTTGTGTCGGCCATGCCTTGTATCGGACTAGAGGAGTAGTGTGTCGACCTTTGACTTTGTTGACCTTTTGTCTATGTTGTGTCACCCTAGCTTGGACATGTGGCCGAACCTTGGATGAGTGGTGGCATGGCATGTTCATGTGTTTTGCAAGGTGGAAAAACATGTGGGCAAGTGTCCCTTAGTAAGGTGACACCTTGACTTGGTTTAACCTTGACCCTCATCTATGTATGCCTTGCCTTTCTCTTCCTTGGGAACCCTTTAGCTCTTTTGTTGCTCTTCCCTTCTTCTGTGCACGACACACCTTCCTTGGAGAGCTTGGTGGACGATCCTTTCCCCTTGGTGGAGATCTCTTCTTCTTCCTCTAGCTTGGTGGCTGAACCTTAGGTGGGTCTTATTCTTTGGTAAGCATCTTCTCTCTCTCCTTAGCATCTTCTTCTCCATCTTGCCTACCGTTCGGCCATAGTGGTTATGATCCTTGTTCCTTTTCTTGAGGTGGCCAAAAGTGGTGTGCTTGGAGCTAGGAGCTAGAAGCTTGGAGCTTTGGAGCTTGAGGAGTTTGCTTAAGGCTGGTTACATAACTTCTAACCCTATTTATACTACCTTCTCTATGTTGCATGTTCATATATGTTGATGATCGGTCATGCATGTTATGTTTCTTGCTCTAGTACATGTTGTTGATCTTATGGATATAGTGAGCATGATGTTATTGATGTTTATATGCCTTTAGATCTAGTTGGTCGAACCATAGTTGGGGTTTTCTTGTTGAGCAATACCCCTTTCTCTCCTTTGTTTTTGAGTAGTGAGTTTGATCTCTAGTGATGTGGGCAATACCCCTCTCTCATTTAAAGTTGAGAGGTGAGTCTATATTCTAGTGCTTGGGCAACAACCTCCTCTCACCATGGATTTGAGAGGTGAGCTCTTGGCTATGTGATGACCTATGTTGAGGTTGGTCCTTGTGGTTTCCCGATTTGTGATAGAGGTTGTGCAAAACCCCTCTCTCTTGGTTGTTGAGAGGTGAGCCGATCTTCTTGATCAATTAGGGTTTGGTGCCCTTGTACTTAAGGTTGAAGATGACCATGTTGGGTTGTGCCTTGCACGATATGACCTTGGAGTAGTGCTTCCTGATAGCCTTGTCTTGGGTTGTACCCTTTGCCGATACACCTAGTTGAGATGGTTGGTTTGATGTCCTATATGGTTCTCTTGGCTTGAGATAGACCTTGGGCGACACACCTTATATCTTGTACTCTGAATGATGCATCTTGAAGTAAGGTTTCCCGATACTCCTGCCTTGTGTTGATCTTTGGCTTATCTAATATTGAGTTGAGATGGTTGGCTTGGTGCCCGTTATGCTTTGGCTAATATGGAGCCTAGTAGGCTATCCTTGTGTTGGGCGATATGGTTTAGTTGTGGTGATGCCCGATATGGGTTGAGTGGTGCACCTTAGTGAGTATCTTAGTGGTGACCGATGTAATGTGTTTGATCTTGTTGGGTGATGAGCCTTCTCGGGGTGCCTTGGTATCGGTTGTTGTCATGAGTATGGTGGGCACTACAAGACCGTGCTTGAGCTCCATGTTGCTGGCCGATACCAGTGTTGAACGTTAGGGAAGTTGCTTCCGGTTACAAACCCTAACCCTAATGGGCGATAGGGTCTTGGGTGATAAGAGGTGCCCATGTGCTGCCTGATACCACCTTGTAGTTGTATGCACGGTACACCTTGCCTGACACCATGTGAACTAGTGGGTTCTAGTTGCATGATAGGTGAAGTGATGGGTTGGCCGATATGGTCAATGTTGAGGGTTAGCCGATAGATAAACCCTAACCCTAACCCTGATCCTTGTGCACGATAAGCCTTTGGTCGATAGCATCTGTTGATGCACGGTACACCTTGCCCGACACCATGTGAGCTGGTGAGTTCTTGTTGCACGATAGGTGAAATGATGGGGTTGGCTGTTATGGTGGTGAGCTTGCTTAGGGTTGGGAAACCCTAGTCGATACATCCTTTGGTGAGGATATGACCATACCTGATACATATTTTTGGTGAGGGTTCTGATAACCCGAAATGTATATAGTTGATGGTTCTCTATTAATAATGATAATACAAGTGATATGATGTAATCACCTTGAATCCTACAACTATGATGATGAGATAAGATGATAGGTTGTGAACCAGGTATGTTTGGAAAGATATGATGTTGCTACACATGTTAATGTGACACGTGCATATGGTCACAAGTATAAGGCATAATATATGCTCATGATTGATCATAATACTATGAATGATAAAGCTTATGTGTGATATAATCATGGATGTTGCTCTATACTTGATAGTATAATAATCCTGTTAATCCATGATGGCTTAAGTTATCTCTCTGAATGTGTATACTAACCATGCATGTATACTATGTGGATTCATATCCTAGTAAGAGCTGTGTGAAATATGTGCTTGAATAGCACAATGAGATGATAATCCTTGCTAATGAGATAACATGTTGATAGGTCTGAGGACCTGATAAAGGTTGAGTTCCTAGTTGAGGTGTTATCCTCTGATGATGAGTTAAGGGATGCGTTCCCAGAATGTTGATGCATGATTATGATGCCTTGAGAGGCAGTGGTTGTTATAATAAGGGATTGAGGTCCCATGACAGTATGATGATGGCAATAGTGATGTAATTCTATAAGGCTATGTTTATACTTTGGTTGCCTCAACAATTGGCTTAAAAATATACTAATTAATTATAGATGGACATATCATGTAGTTTTCCTTGGCCATATATCCATCATTGTTAGTATCATGGTGATGGTGAAATAGGTTTATCCTACGTGATTACTTGGAGCGCATATTGTTGAATATGTGAGGTTTCCCCTAGCCTAAAATAGGAGGTTTTGAGTGCAATTGTGGTTGCAGACTCAGGATATATAGAGCATGGTGAACAAACCCATGGATCAGGATATGTGATGAGGAGCATGATGCATTCATGGCTCGGATGTATGTACTAGCAACCGTGACAAGGTGAGCTAGAGATATGGGTAGCTTGTAGAGATGACCCTGAGGCTGAGGCCATATAAGCATGAGACTGTGGCCCTACTTTGGTTTTTGTGTACTGACTATGAGAAGGTGAGGTCCTAGAGTCTGGATCTCGTTAGACCTTATGTGGCACCGGATTGGGCTTTGCCTCCAATGGTTGGATTTGAGTAGGGAAGGCTCACTTCCTCAGGGCATAATAAAATGTAATCCAGTCAAATAGTATATCTTGCTTAGAGAAAAATACAGAACATTGATTGAGGCCTTGCTTATATAGCTGATCTAGTTGTACTATGCACTTGTGTGTACGATCCTTATATTTTGTGATAAGTTCTTATAAAGCTTATCTTGTCAATCATGTTCCATAAAGAAATGATTGGTTATATGCCTCCTGGATATCTTGGTAAGATTAATGGTAATAATAGCCTTGCTCAGTATGTTGCTCTTGTTATACACTTTATCAGTTATCTGTTGTTATTGCTTTAACCTTCTGAGGCTTTATAGTTCAGTGGGGAGTTATGTTTCTCGCTGGGACTGTGTGTCTCGCCCCGCTGGTTTATACCCTTTTTAGGAGATCTCTCTAGATGTGGTGGTGGTCGTAAGGTAGCGGCCAAGCAGTAAGAAGAGCAGTATAAGGCAAGAGATGGACATGCTGCTGGTTTGGTGGTTTTGTAGTAGCGGCCTAGAGTCATTCCTGTACTCTCAGGTCTTAGGAGGTGTTTGACGTCATTTCACAATGTCTAGCTATTATAATCTTGTATATCCTGCTACTGGTCGTACGTGGTCGTTCTGTATGTATAAACAGGTGATGAACTCTGGTGCTGACAATACAGCTAGTTCCGATAAGTTGTGGACATATATCAAGGCTTGTAATATTTTTATAACATGTTTCCCTGCAGGACCTGGATGCAAAAGTTCTCTTATGTATGCTTTCTGCAATCAGTTTTGATTAACCTGTGTTTTTAGTAATATGTGGTTCCACACATTTTTGTGTGTCATCTCATTGTCGGTGTGTTGGCGAGGTGTCACACTTGAGGAACCATCAAGGCCCAACCCCCACATTATCAATAAGATAGGCAAGACAAAAAAATTGGTCTAGAGTTCAATCACAAACCCTGACTGAAAAAAGTCTTCAACATAGCTCAACTAAGAAGGAAGTTACTCACAATAACAAAAATATGTGAAAATACATAACAAAGCAAAACCTATTTAAGTTACCTTATAAATGGTAATATAACATCATAATTTTTCAGAATATACTTGTGCACTTGTAACCATTCGGTAACACTAAGGCTATTGATGGTTCCTACTGATAACAATTTTCCAATTTGCTTAAAAATTGACAATTGTGATGACGTTGTTGTTTCTCTTATATCATTGTATCTTGGCTGATGAGAACTAATTTCATTCTCTTTCATATATCTTGAGGAAAAGACTAAACATTCATTAGTGATGTACATCTTAGCTATTGAACCCTCTGGTCAGTTTTTGTTGCACACATATGATTTTAGAGTTTGAAGATATCTACAAGATCCAACCAATTTTTTAGACCATATTATAAAATAAAAATAAACAAATTATAGATGTTACCTTTCAATGGGGTACATCCATCTATATTGAATAGGACCTCCAAGAATTTCTTGTTTCGCCAAATGAATGGGCAAGTACATCATCACATCAAAAAATGATGATACACATATTTGCTCCATTTTACACAATGTGACAGTGATATGTTTCTCCAATCTATGCAGATCTTCTACAGATAGAACTTTAGAGCATAACTCCTTGAAAAATATACGAAGTTCTATTAATGCCTCAGATATAGGTTTTTCTAATAACCCATGTGTTGCAAAGGGAAGGAATTTTTGCAAAAATACATGAAAATCATGAGATTTCATGCCAGATATTTTGCGCTCACTAACATTCACACATTTAGACATACTAGAGAAAAGCCCATCAGGAAACTTGATTTCTTTTACGAAATCACAAAGGATCTTTTTTTCCTCCTCAGATAGAGTAAAGCATGCTACTGGAACTTCTAGTTTTCCATTTACATATCTAGGTAAGAGCTCTTTCCTAATTTGCATAGCTTTTAAATCTTTACGAGCTTTTGAATTATCCTTTATTTTTTCATCAACGTCCATTATTGTTCCAATTAAACTGTCACAAATATTTTTTTCAATGTGCATGACATCAAGATTGTGGTGCAAACAAAAAGTCTTCCAATAAAGAAGCTCAAAGAAAATACTTTTTTTCTTCCAAGCATGTGTCGGCTTCTCTATTCGAGATCTCTTCTTTCTTTTTCCAAGAATAGACATAAATATTTCATTCAATTGTATCAGAGTATCTTCTCCAGATATCTCTTGGGGAGGAGGTCTTGTTTCTTTTTTCCCATCATATGCACGTTCATCACGCCTCCATCTATGATCTAGTGGTAAGAATCTATGATGGCCCATGTAACAAAACTTTCCCCCATATTTTAATCTAAGAGACCAAGTATCCTTATGACAACAAGGACATGCTAATTTACCTTGGATTGACCACCCAGACAAATATCCATATGCAGGAAAATCATTTATTGTCCATAACAATGCAACATGCATGTCAAAATATTTCTTTGAAACTGCATCATATGTTTTGACCCCTACATCCCATAGCTCTTTTAACTCCTCAACCGGTGGTTGCAAGTACACATCAATCTTATAGGTCGGGGACTTCTTCCCGGGAATCAAAATTGATAGAATAAAATAATCTAGATTCATACAAAGCCAAGGAGGTAAATTATATGGGATGAGGATAATAGGCCATATACTATAAGAATTGCTCATGTTTCCAAATGAATTAAAGTCGTCAGATGCTAAGCCTAGCCTAACATTACGAGAGTCACTAGAAAACATTCAATACTTTGCATCAAATCTTTTCCATTCTTATGCATCAACAGGGTGGCGTAATTTGCCATCATCTTTTCCCTCTTCCTTATGCCATCTCATCTCGGATGCAGTTTGATAACACATATATAAGCGTTTTAAATGTGGTATTAATGGAAAGTGCCATAAAGTCTTAGCAGGAATCTTTTTAGCCAACTTGAACTTCTTTCTATTCTTTCAAGGAGACTTGTATTTGATGATGTCATCAAAAGAGGTGAATTTCCATCTAGATGCACCACATTTCAAACATATATCAACATTCTTTTGATCCTTCCAAAATAGCATACAATGGTTTTTACAAACATTTATCTTCACATAGTCAAGCCCTAGATCAGTGATATATTTTCTTGCTTCATAGAAGGATTCTGGCAAATGACAACCCTTAAATGCCTTGGATAACAATGTAATCAAATTGTTGAAACAATTATTGCTCATACCATGAAACCCTTTGAGCTGCAACAATGACATCGTGAAAGATAGTTTTGGGAATCCTCTAGACCCATCATGAAGTGGCCCCTTTGCATTTTTCATCAGCTTGCAAAACTTAGAAAATTCACTGCTCAAATCATCACTGTCATATGTTTCATCCATATCATCAGGTGTAGCAACAAATCTATTAGGAAACCCTAGACCATCTCTTATCATTCCATGTATATCATCAACAACATCATTAACATCATCACCAACATTATCACTAGTATTAGAATTTATGAATTCAACTGATTCGCCGTGGGCCACCCAACATGTGTACTATCAATTATGCCATTCACTATAAGATCAGCTGAAACCTCATTTTTTGTCTTGAAACATGCATTATTACATTTAACACAAGGGCATGTTATGTAACCATCAACTTCTGTATTTTTATATGCAAATTGAATAAATTTTGCAACTCCATTAATGTATTCTGAAGATAACCTATTCTTATTTTTCATCCAACTTTTATCTATCCCAGCCATAGAATCCTACAATTTAGAAATCATTACTAAAACATATGAAAAAGAATATTATGGTATGTTACTTGATCTTCTCCCTTTTATTCCATTTGCACATAATATGAAGGGAACTTCCAATAGGAGAAACCATTAATGAAAGATATAACATTACTACAAGTAAAAAAGGACTTCTAGTACTTATGAGAAAAATAAAACTATATATATTTATTCATGAATATAAAAAAACAACACTTTGTATTGTATACATACAAACTAACATGACATGGTCATGGAATTGTACTCACTCAGTTCTCTTGGATAGAGCTCCTTTTCATTTGAAATGATGCACTGCTTTAAAAATATCAATATATCCTAAGTTGGGGAAATATCAATGAGAGAACAGATTTTCATAAACATAATAAATGATTGAAATAGTATTGCTTTAATTAGTTAACAACCATCATATTTATTTGACTTAAGTGTGACAAGTGTAGAACAATTACTAGATAAACTGATCTCAAAATTTGCTAAAACAAAAATCTAGGTCATACAAAACTATGGTTCACGTGGACTTTTACATAATGAAGATACAATGAGATAAAGAGTATTAACTAATAAGATGGAAAATTGTAGCTTTGTTATGTGGGAGCTACAAAATTTTATTCCCAAATGAAGCATGTTATGGTCGGATATAGGCTGAAGGTGAAATTCATGAGCATGGATGAGAAGGTTGATCAAAGTAAAAGAAAGAGCACAAGTAATTGGGAATAGACAAATAAGTAATGGATAAAAATAGTATCGAACTTAATCCTTACATATACTATATAAAGAATTAGGTAAGGACAAGGAAGCATGGACACATTTCTAGACATGAACACGGGACACGTCAATTTTCTAAAATATAGGACACAGACACGGCTCTAGATGAGGGGGATTTTTTTTAATATATGCAAACAAATATGTGTATGATGTATGTATTATATGCATATATATATATATATATATATATATATATATATATATATATATATATATATATATATATATATATACTGAAATACATATGCATCTAAATTTATTGTAAATTATCTAGAATTCTACATATTTGTATGTATCTAAATTTATTGAAAACTTATATGTACAATAGTATATGATTTTGAAGTATGCATGTTTTTGTGTGTGCAGTAGAAACAATATGAAGTAGATGCCTAATTGTTGCATTACTTTCAATAGATATAGAAAAATTTAAGAATAATTAAAATGATTGAAATGGTTGTATACAATTATGAATCTTTAGTAAAAAAATGAAGTATCCAACTGACTGTTGCATTATTTTCAATAAACAGAGAAGAATTTCAGATATAGTAAATGACTTTTCATTACTTGATCAATCAATTTATTAGATCAATATGTGATTTATGATATCTAATTCATCTTAAAATTTGCACGCTCACTCTTTTAAGGTATTTAATATGCAATTTAAGTTAGAATATGCATTATAAGTTAGAATACATTTTTATGTAACATTTTCTCAATGATAGTATAGTTATAGGAGTTGTCTATTCAGAATATACTCAAATATGGGCTGCAGTAGCATGTAAAACTACATAGATGTGTCCAAGAAATGTCTGGGCCGTGTCCAAGAAGTGCCCGGGCTGCAAAAATGGACCAAAATGGACAGAGCACGTGTTGTCTGTGTCCAAAATGTTTTGGGTCGTGTCCAAGAAGTGTTCGTGTCCAAAATGTGTCTAACACAGACACGGGGGCTATATAGAAGTGTTCGTGCTTCCTAGGGTAAGGAAGTCAACCTAACCACAACTTTTTGGATAATATTATCGATCCTAAATTTTGTATTATACTAAGGAAAGACAAATTGAAAAAGTTTGACAAGATCTTTGTGAATGAAAATTGTTCAACTACAGTTTCCAGAAACCTTGAGCCTCTTAGTTACTTCCCCGATTCCCTCAATTACATGGATAAGGTGACAACATGATTCTTGTTATAGTTTAATAAATGGTAGTCTTAAATTTGCTTTAAATCACACCTAACAAGACTCCTCATTCCCCATTATATATAAAACATTGTCTCTTTGTAACGACCCGCACTTTTGAGTGTCTAAAAGACCTTAAAGTCGCAGATCGTTAATCATATACTCCAGGATCAGATTCATGAAATAATACAAAATAGTAAACAATTTCCATTAATGATCAAATATTTACATGTTTACATGAAAGGCTTCTCTAAGGTGTTACATAATTTTTAAACATAATTAATTATACATGTATGAAGATAAACCATTAAAACTAAACCTTCATGATAAAGTTGTAGTGTCTTCAACATCTCTATCTGTACCCTCATATCCACGAATCAAGTATATCTGATACCTAAAACTCCGACAAACAAATACGCGATCAGTATATTTCTATACTGGTACATGGGTTCAAACAATAATCACAAGTACAGATATAAGCAAACATATTTATCTTGAATATAAGTAAATAAACTTGTTTTCATATTCTAACCCATATCTGGTCAACTACCTCAGGTGTAATCACTGTCCCTCCGGGGCTCGTGTGCATTACCCTTAAGATCAGTCTGACCCAGGGTTCAGAATGTAATTATTTACTTTACATGATACTCATATGAACTTTATAGTTTGCAAGAACTAAATAAACAAGCAAGCAGTTTATTTGTCGTTCAATCTCATCGAGAAACACCGACAACCTCAGAATTCGATACATGTATTCATAAGCGTAACCACGTACCTTTGTCATGCAGAAACCATGCAGAATATATCACACGTACTTTAAGAGTGTATCCAAACATCCAAGCAATAAAGCATTCGATCTGAAATATACATACTACATATGTGTCACCATGTGTTCACATTATATTACTCAGATCTAGACGTGATCCTAAACTAGGGTTTAGGGTTATCTCATGTTTGGACTAAGGATCAGGGTGACAAACCCTAATTCTATCATATTACGGTTTCTAATATTACAACCCAATCATCCATGTTAGGTTAAACTTTGATTAGTATCTTAAGCATATTAAACTATTCATGACACCTAAGTCACATTTCTAGTATTAAGATTATATCAAGATGTTCACATTGGTTTCAAACCCTAAAACAACATGAATACGATTACTAATATGGAATCATCCATTAATCAACATTATTAAGGTTTTAATCATTATACATGGAAAGATCAGGTGTTAGCCTAACATGAACGAAAATATTCAATTAATCATCAGATTAAGGCAGCTCTAGGTTTTCCCTTACACTAATCACATTAACACATGTATTGCATATACTTTTAGAGCAGGAAGCTAAATTGGACTCTAATTACATTTTATTTAGATTCCTTTCGTTTTTATGAGCAACTTTCATATATTATTTGTCCCCATCCGAACTACCAATTATTTTCTATCAAATTAACAAGATAACACTTAACTTAGCCAATTGTAGCCCGACACCTCAGCAAAACGAATACATTGTATTACCTTATTTCCCTTGGATCGCGGATCCATGACAAGGATCCACTTACCCGGTGACCCGGATTGGGTCCTTCTCCTTTCCCTCGTTACGTGAAGTCCCGCTTGCGCAGGCACTGCGATGTGCAGGTTGCGGCTGGCTGGGAGACGACCGTCCTCGGCACCGTCGGCTAGACCTAGCAGGAATCTTCTTCTTGCCGGTCCCCCACTTGGTTCCTTCACGGCCCTGATGCGCTCAGCTCCCAAAACACTCCTAGACCTCCTTCCTTGCGTAGAGTGCCCCCCTTGCCCGACGCACTTACAGAGCGCAGATCCGCTCCCAGTGCTGCCGGAGGCGACCAGGCGGTGTCCTCCCCCTCTTGTGTGTTGAAACTGCTGCCGAGCCGCCCGTGCGCAGGCACCACCATCAGAAACTAGGCCTCCAAGCGCTGCTTACACACCTCATCTCCCTCACCCCGACCATCCCTGTCGCCATCTACTGCCGGCGCCACGATAACTCAGGTACCTAGCTTCTCAACCGCCTAGCATCGCAAGCTAGCCTCTTTATCCTCTCTGCCCCGACCGCAGTGTCTGGTACACCATGAGTCGCCAACGGTTGCAGCCACCGCCCTCACATTACTAGGGCCCGACTGTTCAACCACCTCGTTCATGCTGTTGCAGGCTGTCTACCTCAGCCACCGCCTCTGTGCTAAGGGGTCTAGGCGGCGCATCACCAGGGTCCCCTCCACTCGAGGGCCGTGTTCAAAGGAGAAAGGGGGGGTCGAGTGCATGGCGGACGAACCGGTGGTGTGCTAGCTTCTTCACCGGTTATAGGACTGCCAAGATCTGTCTCGGCCTCCTTGTAGTAGGTTTTGAAGAGTTGTGGGAGACCGCTTCGAAGGCAGTCCTTGCAAGAGGATAACTAGGGTTAGGGGAAAAGCATACGATGGGAAGGGAGTATCTCCCCATGTGGGTGCAACCATACGTGTTTATATATGGCTCTCACCGAGATGATTCAGTGATCTCATTATCTTCATACTTATTCCCATCCCAACATTAATTACCTTCTAATTCCATTATCCCTTAGTCTTATCCACGGTTATATGGCTCATCGCAATATATTCTTTTAACTTTCCTTATATTGCTCTCTTTCCCTTTTTCCCATGATTATAAAAGCAAAACTTATTAAAAGGGTATGCACGGTTGTTAAGGGAAAGTATTCAATTTATTTCCATCTATATGAACACACGTTTCTATAATTCATTACCAATTTCTCTTAGTTGATACATCAAAAGTCATGAAAGGAAGGCATATACTTATATGACATGTAATTGGGTAACTTGATTCTTGAGTTGCTTCTCAAATACTTCTATTCCTTATTTATATTTTTGATATATTCCTTAACATTAATCATCTTTTATTTCAAGAAAACTCATATGTAAACTCTGATTAACCAATTGGGTTGAAAAGTGTCCCTAAGGCCCATGAATCACCTCTTGGGCCTTCCAAAGGTTCCATGAGCCCAATTACATTCCTAATTACCAAACTTAAGCCTTTGGTAATCCTTACATCTTATATTAGCCTCATATGATCACATATGCTTAACGTTCATTATTAATTTACATTGAACATTTATTATGAATCTAGTGTTTGGAATCATCAACCACGATCCCTCAAATCATTTCATTATCGTATGTTTCGAATTCCATTTAGGCTTGAAATCCAAATATTTCAAGGATGTAACATTCACCCCTCCTTAAAAGGAATTTTGTCCTCAAAATTCAGGCCTACTAAGCCTAGGTGAATGATACACGTCTTATGTTCACAACATAGGGTTAGCACCCTACTTAGATGGCTTAACCCCTTTTCTTTAACATCTATTTTTTTAATTACTAAGATTGGCACTTGAATCTAAATTCCAGTATATCTACATCTTTAGTGTACACATCTTATCATCACTTGATGATTTCATTCTTACTTGTAATTTCATTATGACTTGGTGATTTCTCTTTTCACCTAGGTTTCTGACCTATTCATTATTTGCACACAAGGGTGAAGTAACACCTCTAACCCTACGTCATTACACATTAAATGTAGGATATTCATCCTCATTATCTCAATTTTAAGCATAATGTGTGTCTATCCAATCTCCCTCCCTCATAATGAGATGAAATAAACATTTGACTGCAGCCCAAATACAAATTTCATTCCATTCTAAGAGCGGAGATAGTACATCCACACATTACCTTTCAATTTTACATATTAAGTTGAATCATACTCGGTATGACTCTAAACTTACTTTTTCTTAATTATATATCATTTTTAAACTCCATGAAGTCAAGTATCCCTTTTCTTACTCTTAGGTTAGGGCACAACTTCTCTCAAGTTTTCATGACTTCCTATAACTTTTATATTTACATCTCATGTATCATTATGAGCCTTAGACGAATCCTTGAGGTCTCTAGGGGTATAGGTACTTTTGGAGTGATCTCATCCTTATGCATCAAGGGAGTGTCTTTACATTCACCCTACTGGGCCACATGAACATCAGGTAGGTGGCCAACCTCCTGAGACATGGGCCTAGGGCAAACCAACTGTTACCTCCCGACCACTTGGTCATGTGCATTCAGGATTTATCAACTCCCAACCCGTCGGTTCTATGTACCTCTAATACACCCTACTTGACCCTAGGATTGCATTAGGACTCTACCCTCCCTAAGGGTTTCTTTTGAGATGTCACATCTTTTAAGCACATTATTCTCTTATTTAATTCTTTAACCAGAATTGCCTTCATATCTCTCTTTTGAGTACACATAATGCAGTGTTGTCCCATCATTGGGCTCGGGCCACCTTCCCTCCAGGGCTTGGTGCCATGTCGGTCTTCCCTCCTGGGCTTGACCTCTGTGATCTTCCCCTCCAGGGGCTTGATCCTAAACAACTGCATTGTGGACTTAGGCCACCTTCCCTCCTGGGCTTGGTGCCTACCTGGTCTTCCCTCCTGGGCTTGACCATTTCATGACCTTCCCTCCTGGGCTTGGTCGTCCACTTAGGCCACCTTCCCTCCTGGGCTTGGTGCCTTACTGGTCTTCCCTTCTGGGCTTGACCAGCTGTGTCACTCAGAGTTGGCATCCTTGGGTTCAAAGAATTTAAGTGTTTTTTTTTAATCTTTAACTCTTCATCCCTCTAGGTGAGGATTAAGGTTATCTCAATATTTAAATATGTTTATTCACTTAACTTTTAAGGGAAAGTCCTAGCCTAGGGTGCCTTCTTGGCTCATAGGAGGGGGTTAGGCTCTCTAGCCACAACCTGATCCCAAGATCTAGGTTTTGCCACCCTCATAGGTCATCTTCCCACTCTCGGGTTGACCCTCTCCAGGTTGTCTCACTAACCCTAAAGGTTTCTTAGACATCTTTTTTTTTCATTAGGCATAACTTTTATCATCAACTCATGTTTACTCAATCTCTGGAATACCCCCTCATGATCTCTGTTCATTCAATGAACTTGGGTCACCTTCCCTCCAGGGCTTGGTGCTACCTCGGCCTTCCCCTCCAGGGGCTTGGCCACCATCACTAAACTTCTAGAGACGACATGAGGAGTTTGAGCAAGTTATATTCCAACTTTTCATTTTTATGTATATATATAACTATTAGGTTTTTATGTCTCTTGAGACTTATCACTTAAGTTTTATGCTCCTCATGCCCATATGCATGGGAGATTGGGTTTCCTAAACCATCCCTTATCTTTTTTATTCATGATTTCAAGTTTCACATGGGTAGTGTCCCATACCACCACACCATGTTGATTACCGATTTTAAGTTTCACATGGGTAGTGTCCCATACCACCACACCATGTTGATTACAAATTTTAAGTTTCACATTTTACTTCTCTTATTAATATTTTCTCTTCAAAGATTTTTAAGGAAGAGATGAGAAGTAGACGAAAATATGAGATGAGAAACCTAATTTTTCTCTTAAAATTTCTAAGGATTATTTGAATATTATAGACTATTAAGTATTAGTTGATGAATCTGTGCTCTGATACCAAATGTAACGACCCGCACTTTTGAGTGTCTAAAAGACCTTAAAGTCGCAGATCGTTAATCATATACTCCAGGATCAGATTCATGAAATAATACAAAATAGTAAACAATTTCCATTAATGATCAAATATTTACATGTTTAAATGAAAGGCTCCTCTAAGGTGTTACATAATTTTTAAACAGAATTAATTATACATGTATGAAGATAAACCATTAAAACTAAACCTTCATGATAAAGTTGTAGTGTCTTCAACATCTCTATCTGTACCCTCATATCCATGAATCAAGTATATCTGATACCTAAAACGCCGACAAACAAATACGCGATCAGTATATTTCTATACTGGTACATGGGTTCAAACAATAATCACAAGTACAGATATAAGCAAACATATTTATCTTGAATATAAGAAAATAAACTTGTTTTCATATTCTAACCCATATCTGGTCAACTACCTCAGGTGTAATCACTGTCCCTCCGGGGCTCGTGTGCATTACCCTTAAGATCAGTCTGACCCAGGGTTCAGAATGTAATTATTTACTTTACATGATACTCATATGAACTTTATAGTTTGCAAGAACTAAATAAACAAGCAAGCAGTTTATTTGTCGTTCAATCTCATCGAGAAACACCGACAACCTCAGAATTCGATACATGCATTCATAAGCGTAACCACGTACCTTTGTCATGCAGAAACCATGCAGAATATATCACACGTACTTTAAGAGTGTATCCAAACATCCAAGCAATAAAGCATTTGATCTGAAATATACATACTACATATGTGTCACCATGTGTTCACATTATATTACTCAGATCTAGATGTGATCCTAAACTAGGGTTTAGGGTTATCTCATGTTTGGACTAAGGATCAGGGTGACAAACCCTAATTCTATCATATCACGGTTTCTAAGATTACAACCCAATCATCCATGTTAGGTTAAACTTTGATTAGTATCTTAAGCATATTAAACTATTCATGACACCTAAGTCACATTTCTAGTATTAAGATTATATCAAGATGTTCACATTGGTTTCGAACCCTAAAACAACATGAATAAGATTACTAATATGGAATCATCCATTAATCAACATTATTAAGGTTTTAATCATTATACATGGAAAGATCAGGTGTTAGCCTAACATGAACGAAAATATTCAATTAATCATCATATTAAGGCAGATCTAGGTTTTCCCTTACAATAATCACATTAACACATGTATTGCATATACTTTTAGAGCAGGAAGCTAAATTGGACTCTAATTACATTTTATTTAGATTCCTTTCGTTTTTATGAGCAACTTTCATATATTATTTGTCCCCATCCGAACTACCAATTATTTTCTATCAAATTAACAAGATAACACTTAACTTAGCCAATTGTAGCCCGACACCTCAGCAAAACGAATACATTGTATTACCTTATTTCCCTTGGCTCGCGGATCCATGACAAGGATCCACTTACCCGGTGACCCGGATTGGGTCCTTCTCCTTTCCCTCGTTACGTGAAGTCCCGCTTGCGCAGGCACTGCGATGTGCAGGTTGCGGCTGGCTGGGAGACGACCGTCCTCGGCACCGTCGTCTAGACCTAGTAGGAATCTTCTTCTTGCCGGTCCCCCACTTGGTTCCTTCACGGCCCTGATGCGCTCGGCTCCCAAAACCCTCCTAGACCTCCTTCCTTGCGTAGAGTGCCCCCCTTGCCCGATGCACGTACAGAGCGCAGATCCGCTCCCAGTGCTGCCGGAGGCGACCAGGCGGTGTCCCCTCTTGTGTGTTGAAACTGCTGCCGAGCCGCCCGTGCGCAGGCACCACCATCAAAAACTAGGCCTCCAAGCGCTGCTTGCACACCTCATCTCCCTCACCCCGACCATCCCTGTCGCCATCTACTGCCGACGCCACGATAACTCAGGTACCTAGCTTCTCGAACGCCTAGCATCGCAAGCTAGCCTCTTTATCCTCTCTGCCCCGACCGCAGTGCCTGGTACACCATGAGTCGCCAACGGTTGCAGCCACCGCCCTCACATTGCTAGGGCCCGACTGTTCAACCACCTCGTTCATGCTGTTGCAGGCTGTCTACCTCAGCCACCGCCTCTGCGCTGAGGGGTCTAGGCGGCACATCACCAGGGTCCCCTCCACTCGAGGGCCGTGTTCAAAGGAGAAAGGGGGGTCGAGTGCATGGCGGACGAACCGGTGGTGTGCTAGCTTCTTCACCGGTTATAGGACTGCCAGGATCTGTCTCGGCCTCCTTGCAGTAGGTTTTGAAGAGTTGTGGGAGACCGCTTCGAAGGCAGTCCTTGCAAGAGGATAACTAGGGTTAGGGGAAAAGCATACGATGGGAAGGGAGTATCTCCCCATGTGGGTGCAACCATACGTGTTTATATATGGCTCTCACCGAGATGATTCAGTGATCTCATTATCTTCATACTTATTCCCATCCCAACATCAATTACCTTCTAATTCCATTATCCCTTAGTCTTATCCACGGTTATATGGCTCATCGCAATATATTCTTTTAACTTTCCTTATATTGCTCCCTTTCAATTTTTCCCATGATTATAAAAGCAAAACTTATTAAAAGGGTATGCACGGTTGTTAAGGGAAAGTATTCAATTTATTTCCATCTATATGAACACACGTTTCTATAATTTGTTACCAATTTCTCTTAGTTGATACATCAAAAGTCATGAAAGGAAGGCATATACTTATATGACATGTAATTGGGTAACTTGATTCTTAAGTTGCTTCTCAAATAATTCTATTCCTTATTTATATTTTTGATATATTCCTTAACATTAATCATCTTTTATTTCAAGGAAACTCATATGTAAACTCTGATTAACCAATTGGGCTGAAAAGTGTCCCTAAGGCCCATGAATCACCTCTTGGGCCTTCCAAAGGTTCCATGAGCCCAATTACATTCCTAATTACCAAACTTAAGCCTTTGGTAATCCTTACATCTTATATTAGCCTCATATGATCACATATGCTTAATGTTCATTATTAATTTACATTGAACATTTATTATGAATCTAGTGTTTGGAATCGTCAACCACGATCCCTCAAATCGTTTCATTATCGTATGTTTCGAATTCCATTTAGGCTTGAAATCCAAAAATTTCAAGGATGTAACACTCTCAATATCAATTAATCTGTCTGATTTTATTATACACCAATCTTCTAGGCATTGATTATGAAGTTCTTGAGTTTTACTAAACTTCCATAACAATATGAACCAATCAACAAGTGTCAATATAATCCCTTAGCTTTAAACATTATAAAATAAACCAGCCCAAAAAGGCAGGCTTAGATGTATTTGTTGGAGCAGAATTAGATAATCATGTTCACTCTTTCTACTATGATGTGTATTTGTTTAGGAGAATATGGACTTGGGAAAATGTAGAACATTGTTGAAATGATTCAAATGAAACAGGAAATAAGAAATTAAATAGTATATCTGTAGAAGAAATTTCATTCTTACAATAAGTATAGATGTTGGGACTTACCGACTACATGTTCAGGACTCCTTGGCCGGCTATTAGTTAAAGGATAGTCTTTCCTTTTGATTGTAGACTCCAGACTCTGGTGATTTGATTGGATGTCAGATTCCAATGCCTTGGAAGAAAAGACCATTGGTGAAGCGGTTTTGCAAATAATGAATAATTATACGAGAAATAATTGTTCCACTACGCGCCAGTGGACTTCTCCCACGTGTGGCTTACCGCGGAGACGGGGTTTTGCAGCCCTGCTATCATCTAACTTTGTGGAGACGACCATACCACCATTGTTAAACAAAATTGTCAATAATAAGTACCGAATTAGGCTAGATTTGTTGTAGTGCTAGAATGTGCTATTGTAACCCACATAGGCCTATTTTGGATCTAACTTTTCCTAATTTTATCTAGTATTAACTAAACTAAGAAACAACAACCTAATATAGCCTAGTTAAGCCCATAGTAAAAAAGTTTTTGAATTTTATGAAAATTTGGCAATTTTTTACGATTTTATAGGTTCTCGAATATTCACCACGATTAATATGTTGCTCTCCGATTTTCACCATGATACAACAATGACATGTAGAACCATGCCCTTAGGAAAATAGGTTGAATAGCATAACAAGGGTGTTGTTCTCCTAAGGTTTGAGTAGTAGTCTAGCAGAGCGCAAACAATGAATAATGTTCTAGCTAATGTTAATATCACATGTTAGGGCCTATAATTTGAATAATTGAAATTGGATAACATGGTATGGTAGACTCCTTTTTGAGTCTACCACATGCCTTGTAACTTAGATATGAATACTATGACTAATTGCCCGACATCATTTATGACATAACATTACATATTATGAAGATAAGTCTTTGCCATGGTATTAGACTTTCACAAAGGCAAGAAAATACTATGACATAATTATTTAACTTATTAATCGACAAGAGAATGGCAGTCACATTGTCAGTTGAGTTAGGGGATGATCTATGTTCTTCTATATTTTCAAGGAGACAATCCATATCAATATATGAAAATGATGGGAAATGACTTAATGTGAGGCACATCTTTTCATGGTATGGAGATGAAGGTTACAGGGAGATGGGGATGAAGAACATGTTAAGTAGTACTTTCTATTTATCTAGAAATTAATTGATGATCCAACTTGTAATCAATTAGTAGGATGACATTGGACAGTTAGAGGTCCTTTTGTTAATAGATTCATTAGGTAGACACCTGAAAATTGCTAAGATCCTGAAGCTAGTGATGGTTAAACGCCTAACATGTATGAGTAATAAAACACTTAAGGGATTTATCAACTAATTTGTTGGTTGGTTTCTTAGATTTAACCGTTCATTCTTACCTTATCATAATCGTTAACCAATGTCAATAATTTTTTACTTTTGTCAAATAAAACGCAATGCACACAAAAACTTAAATCAAAGGTGCATTCGTAGAATACTCTATGTTCTAGCATTGTTGGGACCTTGAGACAACCTAAACATGAAAAAAAGACTACATTTATACACCTTGAACTACAACTGGGTAATTTTTCTAAATCAAAATACTTACTAATGCCAAGAAAAAACCATCGTCTTAGATTTGTCATACTGAGCGCAGTTCATTCTTTATTGTGTTTAAAAAACTGCTAAAAAATAACTAGTTAGGACTGATCTTTCTATCAGTAATGTAGGTATACTGGATCATTTATTATTATTCGTATACACATTGTGTTGTTTTGCAGCACCAATGTTATGACTACGTTATGCAGATACTTGCAAATGATTATTGACCCATCAACAACAAAACCACGCAGGGGACTTGCTTTGCACATTTCTTAGTAGACACATAGTTTTGTCTCGATCCCAATTATGTGAGTGGTATCCACAAGATAATTTAGTAGATGGAGAATAGAGACCAAAATAACAAACAAAACGACAAAAACAATAAATTTATGGATGTATTTCCTCTATTAGATAGTAAAAACACCTTATGGTTTGGATGTTTGCAACGAAAATTGTTGTTGGAGTGCACAACTGTGGAAGTCCAGAAGAAGAAAAATCACAAATACTTTATCTCCAGGAATACTCCCCCCTTCTATAAGGAAAAATTGCCATTGTTTTCGATCTTTACGTATTCTGAATCTAGACCTCGTCATGAAACATAGAGGGAGGGAAATCAAGTAAAATATTTTTAAAATGGGAGTAACCTTCTAGTTCTTCCATTAGTAAGTGAGAACAAAACCTGGAGTCAGTCACGACAGTGTCCTAAAAGCCAAACCTAGCCTCTTTGACTCAATTCTCAGTCAATTTCCAGTGGTGTTTGAACACCGTTCCTAGAAGTATCGCAACTGGATGTCTTACCGATCGCCTCTCACAGTATTGTGGCAGCAATTTATCCCAAGATTATTGGCCTCTGAAATCCAACAATTGGAATTAGAAATGATAAATTAGAGTTAACTACTCTGGCATGAATGTTGTATCTGCTACCTGTAACGTCGAAGTTTCTTGCTAAGAGGCAGACAGAGCATACAAAAATAAAGGAAAGGAGCATACATATAAGGGATGGAGTCTACTTTGATGATGACCATGATTGTGCCCCAATCAATCTTGGTGGTAGGACAAGGAAGGGGAGATACTGTGGGGTCCTAGATTTGGCTTGCGTGAGATCAGGTCTAGTGTCATGTTGATGTTGTTTCAGGTGCTTCATGAGAGTGTGTTTGAGAAGATGGTTGATGTTGTTTCTCTGATGATATTTTTAGCCTGCTTGAGGAGTGGGATGAATAACATTGACCTCATTAAATTTAAACAAAATAAAAATAAAATAAAAAATATAATCTATTCTTATTATTAAAACCACCAACAATGCTCATGTGTCCTCACAGATTGCCTGACTTATAATACAAGTACAGTGATGTTAGTATATATCTGAATTGGGTAGGTGATTTTTTGATATAACATAGAAATATTGAATTGTTATCTAGGAATCACATACACCTAGACCAGATGAAGAAATACATATAGGTAGAATCGGATAAGTAAATACCAATAGTTTAAGAAACTACGAATCTTCTAATTGTTGATAGTGAATCAAAGTACCATGGAAAGAATGATGATTTTACCTCATAACAGAAGCAATATAGTAGTCAACTTTTTTTGTTCAGCTGTCCCAACCTGAGTTCTTGCTTTCTTCAGAGACTGCAACACCGCTGGCCGACTTGCTACTATGAGTGTACAAAAAAAACACAAGCAGATATAATATGAAGTCATCTACAAACATAACCAAGCCATGTGAATTTGTTTCTTGACTTATGTAACTAGTTCAAAGTTCGAGCTAGAAAATATAGTTTGAATCAAATTGGTTTTGTGGAAAAAAAGAACACAGAGGTTCGGCTTAATGAGATGTTTACATGGATCCACACGCAGCATGATTAAAAGACTGATATGAAGCTAGAAACCTTATCGACTTAATGGTAGACATCACATACGAAAGGGAAATGAAGGCCGGAGGTGGAGGCCATCGGCGGCCAAAGTAGGTCATTGAGGAACAGGGGAATACAAACTAATTCAAATACTATTAATCACGTATCCCTATGCCACCGTAGCTTGCTATTATATTAATATACGTATTCCACCATTATAGTCAATGGCCCTTTTCAAGAAAAGAAGAAACATCGAAATAGGAGTCAAGATCTGTTCTATTACGGATCATGTCCTTCAATTGGCTTCGGAGGACCCTTGGATAGAGTTAGGCTACACACAGTCCCTTTTATACCCGGCCACCCACTCATTTTTAGGGAAAATAGATCTGCAGCATTTGTAGTTGTCTTTGTATTAATACTCATGCAAAGTCCATGCAACAATATGTCTCTCCACTCTTCTCTCCAGAGTATTAATACTCATGCAAAGCCCATGCAAAGTGTATTAATTCGTTTTTTCTCTTGTAATTATTCTCTCTCATTCTAATCCACCCACCTGCATTCACGTATTAGTACAATACCTACGGAATCCAATAACAACATTGATCTGGAAGCATAAGTACAGTACTCACGAAATCTAGTAGTAATATTTGTCATCTGGACATAAGTACAGTACCTATGGAATCCATGCAAAATAAGTACAGTACTCACTTGTTAATTCCAACTCAGTTTTTTCAAACATAAGTACAGTACTTACCAAATTATAAAACCAAGCATAAGTACAGTACTTAAAAAATTACAAAATCAAGCATAATTGTATAACTGATCTGGAAGCATAAGTACAGTGCCTACGGAATCCATGCAAAATAAGTACAGTACCCACTTGTTAATTCCAACTCAGTTTTTTCAAACATAAGTACAGTACTTACCAAATTATAAAACCAAGCATAAGTACAGTACTTAACAAATTACAAAATCAAGCATAATTGTATAACTGATCTGGAAGCATAAGTACAGTACCTACGGAATCCAATAACAACATTTTTCGCCTAGACATAATTTTTTTACAAAAATGTAGTGCACATCTGGTCCATAATCAATTATAAAATGCATCTATAAGTATTGTACGAAATTATTAATTTTCAACCCAGTTTGTCAAATATAAGTACAGTACCTCTCAAATTCATTTGTGAATGTATATGTATTTATTGTAGGTACATTACTTACGTAATCTGCAGTGGGGATAAATATGCAATAGAATTTTTTTGTAAGCTATAGTGCATTGATATCTGCCATGCATGACAGTTGCATGGAGTAGGTGGCGAGATAATTATTCCATGCATCCTTTTTGCATGTAAAATATGCATAATCGCTGCTGCAGATATCCATTTAATTGTGCATGCAGCAGTAGAGGTTAATGGGTGTGGCAGTGGGCTGGCGCAGCAGCAGGAGGAACACGACAGTTGATGATTCCCGATGACCGGGTATGTGGCCGGGTATACGGCGTGCTATGCGTAGAATTTTTCTCTTGGATAGTGGAGGTCGGTGGTGGAGCAGATGAGTGCATGGCAGTTATCGGATGGGTGTTGGAAGTAAGGAAATAGGTGTTGATTGGAAGGGAAGGGCAGGGATGGGCAGAGCAATTATTAAATGGAACATAGAGAAGAACACATACATCTGATGTGCATGTGAGGGGAGGAGAGGGGCATTGACCGAGCACAAACAAATACAATCAGAATGAGAGATAACGAAGTGGAAGAAATACATACCTAGAATGCGTGAGCATAAATTTGCACTGGTGCTGCTGCAGTTGATGATGAGATCTTTATAGATGATATGGGGTGCACAGGATCAGAGGCGGTGCTCGACGATGGGCCAGACAGGTACGACAGGCATGGAATAGGGATGAGCAGAGGTTTTCCGTGTAAAGCTAAGGTTTTTCACTCGGTGGAGAGGTCGAGCGAAAGGGCGAACGAGAAATAGGGTTGGGCTTCTGATTTTAGCGGTGGTAGTGGGGGGATAATTCCGACGGTGGCATCACGATTAGCGGTGATAATGGGAGGATAATTGGCGCACTCACACAGTTCTGATTAGCACGCTTTGGTAAGATAATTGGCGCGCTCACACAGTTCTGATTAGCACACTTTGGTAGGATAATTGGTATTTTTATTTTTTTATCTAATTACGACATTGGTCTCTTCGTATGCCAGTGCAAAATTTAATAAGAAGTGTCTGTGTGCTTAGTCGTGGCGCTGCTTCCAAAAAATACTAGGAATTAGTGTCGGATTAAATAGAATTTGTTGCAGTGATATATATATATATATATATATATATATATATATATATATATATATATATATGGGCGTTCATTCATTGCCCGCGTGGGTAGCCTGAAATTTCACTACGCGGCAGCTAAAAAAGTAACTCTTCTGGCCACAAAAGTAACTCTGCTGTCAAAAAAGTAACTATGGTGATAAGAAAGTAACTACACGACTACAAGAGTAATTCTGTACAAAATATACATCAGATATATATAAGGACGAGTTTTTTTTATTTTGGTGGGACAAATGATATTATTTTTGGATGAATTTTTTTAGGGAGCTAGATTCCTCTGCAATTGTGAATTTTTTTTTTTCAAAAAAAGTGTCGGAAGGGTGGGCGGGTAGCTACCCGCGCGGGCAATAAAGATGGGGACTATATGAAACCAATTTAGTTGTATATACCATATTGACAATAAAAATAAGATTTTTTAGTAGACAAAGTTAAGAAAATTTCATTTACTTATTATCTCCCACTAGTTTGACATGAGGATCTAAACGACTCTTTCATTTAGGATCATATATCATGTTTTATATGCTATGTATTTCCTTAGTTAGTTTTCATAAATATCTTTGACCTTTTCAACTGTGAAAGAGTCATAATAAGCACATATTCTCGTAAAATATTAGAATTTTTTATTATTTTTGACATGTTTTCCGGTCAATTTTCCCTAGGATAAACTCGACCGACCACACATTCTAGCTAAAATATATCGGTCTAGTATTTGATTTTTATATATTTATTGGTAATTCGGAATGATCTTCATGACTAATAAGATTTGTCATCAACTAACAAACACACTAGTTTAATTATTATTGTTGTCCATTAGCGTTCCATAATAACATCTGACTAGGGACATAACAAGAATGCATATACTCTTGACATATGTATGATCTCATCGTTCAGGTCATAAAAAAGAAGACATACGTCAAAGAGTAATATCATTTTTTAGATATTTATTATGTTTCATCATTATCTCATAACTGAATTTTTTTTAGAAGATTACCTTTATTACTAAATGAATCATTTATAGGATATGTCATTACAATCACCATATGATTGGCTCTCTACACATATATGTTTTATGCATTATTAACCCTACTACTTCCCAAGTCCCACCTTTAAGCCACTACCCCCACCACCAACCTCACCAACCCACCACCAATACCCAGCTCCTGCCCTCTCTATCACCTCTCTCTCAATCCCAACCCCTATAGCCATCGTCTCCATTCCCCTCCTCTCCATTCCCTACACCTATCATCATGTCTCCCCTACCTCCTTCTGCATTCTAGTCACCAACTCCTCTTCACGCCCTACAGTTTTCGCCACTTCCAGATTCTCCTCTCACTATCCTCTAGCAACCACCGTCTTCCCCTCCCCTCCAACCATCCCTTCCCACACCGTTCCTCCCCTCTCCTCTAGCCACCTTTTACGCCACCTCTGCCCTCCCATCCTGATAAGAGTCACACCCTCTAGATAAAAGTTGAACAGTGTCGAGAGGTGTCAAAACATCTTCTAAATGTGAACCAAAATAACCAGTGTCTCGATTATATATGTGTGAGAATGAAGTTCATTTTTTGTTTTATGTATATCAAACCTTTCTTTGTAGCTTTTGGATGAGAAATTCTTGATTTATTTTGATATTCACTCAAGATACCAACAACATAAATAATGTTAGGCCTTGTATGAACTAGTGCATACATCAGACTCTTTACAACATATGCATATGAATATTTATCCATTTCCTTTCATTTCAATGCATTTTGTGAACATTGTATGAGATCGAATTTGTCACTCTTCTGAATAGGACACTCTTTTCCAATACTAAACCATTCTACAACTTATTAATATGTCTTTTGAAGAATTTCTAAAATGCCAAGTGATATTTTCATACAAAATGTTTATATTTAGTCACTTAAGAAGCCTTACCTATTGATTAAAAAAAATTGTTAGAGAGGTATGTCTTTGTTCCATATACCAAATCAGGGTTTCTACTGGTCAACAATGTGTAGAAAAATACTAACAAAAATTATGAACTTACCATCACTCATATATGTGTGTGTCAACTATATTTTCTTTTAAATTGAAATCAATAATGACTTGATCAAACTTCAAGTACTACTAACTTGGGGTTTGTTTGAATCCAGGTAGAGTTTTGGACCATGCTTTCTTGATCTTCAATAATGTAAGCTTCAATTTGTAGTATGTAGATTTCTTCTTTTAAGTATCAATTAAGAAAGATAGTTTAAAATCTATTTTATGGTACTCAAGATCATAATAACCTACTACAACCATTATAATAATTATAAAAGAATCCTATGCAGATCAGGACAAAAGTTTCACTGCAAATTGTACCCTTCTTTTTTGGTGGACTTTTTGACAACAAGCCACATTTTATGACATTAGATTTTTCATGTAACATCAATTTTATGTTGTAGACTTACTTACAAACAACATGAGACAATTGAAAGAATTTCTATGGTTGATTTTTATCAATATGCTTGAATTCATTTTTTATGACATCAATCTATTTAGCAAAAATAATGTCTTTAATGCCTTAATGAATGTTTTTTTATGGTGATTCAAAGAAATGTTCGGCGAGATATCATAGAATTGTTATCATTTTTCAGAATATCCTTACCCTAAAATAGTCTAACAAAAGGGGTTACAATATTTTATGAATATAATAATAGGGATATTTACCATTATTTTCTTAATGATCGCATAGAATCAGTAATGACTTTTTCAAAAGCTCACCATAAACTTGTACGATTTAAAATTATATGTTTCAACAATCCTTATATTATGATTAGGACAATAAATTATATATTATTTGGATAACTTAGTGTTTTAAATGTGAAATTTATAATGTGAGTTCGACATCCCCAACCGTGATGGTGTTTTAAACCGGAGTTCCAACTTTTGGACAGCTCAAAAAGTGTCTTTAAAATTACTTTATTGAAAGTGCAATTTAGATGCAAATACTTATGTACATGACATCCATCTTTAAATAGATTAACACAACTTATATAGATCTAATCATTTTCATATATATGATGTTGTCTTTCAAAACTCGTCATCTCCATTGCACTTCATGATTTTCACTTTCTTATATAGTTGTTTTTAAATTCTATAAGACATTCCAGCGACATTGAAACAACGCAAAAAGAGATTAGCATATCCCAGCACAAAGATGACGCATAATTCAATAATATGAAGCAAACTTTGGTCTTTTGACACTAGTGAAAAAGCGTTTACACAACATAAAAAACTAAGCTTAATCAATGCGTAGATATAAATAATACTAACATTGGTGATAAATTACTTATAGTTCTAAACATATGCCCAACACCGGATAGATTCTACAATTTGACAGGCACACTGATGCCGTAGGAATCTAACAAATATGTCCATACACTTCCTCTATAGATCTAGCTGCGACGCTCCGGACGCTGTGAAGGTCTCCCTTCTCGTGACATCAAGCAAGTGTCCTCTACCGAGAAAATACAAGTAGTTTCACGGCTGAAACAAATTCATCGGCCAGGACGTCTCTTCCAGTAGCTGAGCGCAGTAGGGCGTCGGCATCTCCTTGCACCTGCCAGCTAACTAAGCCAAGCGGAAACGCAGAATGCAGATATATGGTCAGGGGCATAGCGGGCATGGTGGCGACAACATCGTCAATCGCTGCTGGTGTGCCGGATGCTAGGCTAAGTTGGCGACACGGGAAGCTAAGGCAGTTGACGGAGCACAGGCAGGCCGATAGCTAACACTCGCAAGCTGACGGTACAGTGCTGATGGAGACGTCCGGTAAGGAAACGTACGGTGGAAGCTGTTGTATTCAGGTGGAGTTTGTTGTATGGATGATACAAGCAGCCGTCAAAAACGTACGGTGCGTCGCGACTAGGTTTATAGAGAAGGTGTATGGACGAACCTGTTAGGATCCTCGGCGCCATCTTGTCTGCCGGCACATATGATCTATCATATAGATCTATCGGGCGTTAGGACCAAGGAAGACATGCAGTGCCTGCAGGGGTTGGTGTTTGCATGTGTAGACTCGTGGAAATACTACCGCAACGCGTGTCAGCCCTGTGCACGGAGGATAAGCATGCACGGTGGCTACAGTAATCGTGCAGCCGGCGGTGTACCGGTGTCAGAGATCATATGAGAAGCATGGGGTAAACGAGACGACGAGTGGTGTACGTTCATCTTGGCAGACTGGCGCCGAGCGGCAGGCGTAATGAATACGAAAATCCTATGTTGACGCGGTTAGGCCCTGACGCGTTCCGGACGCGGCTGTATTACGGGTGGTTTTGAGTAGAGCGGGTGGTATTGGAGTGGTAGGTGAGGCTGCATTTAATGTACTGTAGCAGGCCGGTAGTTGAGAGCAATTAATGCACCGTAGCAACCGGTGGCAATGGGAACGAATGGAATGAAATGGAGGGTAAAACGGAGGGAAATGTTGGGCAGTAAACGAAAGTTTTGGAGGGAATTAATTGCAGCTTGTTCCCCAACAAACAACACGTTCTCTTCAAGCTTTGTTCCCCAAGTCTTCATCCTACATCATTAACTTCTCCAACTAACAACACGTTTTCTTCAAGCTTTCATCCCAGCTACATCATTAACTACTTGAACTACTTGCTTGTGTTGCATTTATTACTTAATGGAGTTCGACGATGGTAGGACTTCCATGCATTTATTTCTAAAGTTCAAGTACATTTTTCGTGTAAAGTTCCTACATTTATAGTTCATGTTCATTTATTTGTAGTTTGAAAGATATTACTTGTACGTTTTTAACCCTATGTTCCCTCACTGTCGTTAGATGTTGATGTTGAATTCGGAAGTGATTACGAGTTAACATACTCTGATGAAGAAGAAGAAGAAGAGGTCGAAACTGATTTCGCAGAACTTGAGCATGGAAGTCATTGCGAAGAAATTACTGAAGATGAAGATAACCATGGTAGCGAGCAACATGGTAATGCATTTGATCTGAATGTTCCAGTATACCAGGACGAAGATGTGCAAGAAGTACCCCCTAATGATCAAGGTAAAAGATTTAACTGTTTTGTAATTCCCAGAACCTTGTTCCGCGTAGTATTTTCAAATATTATTGAGAATGCGCCTACTTTAGACGTCTATGCGCCTATATAAGACGTCTATGCGCCTACATAAGACGTAGATGCGCATACTTTCGATGAACGCTTACTTTAGTTATTTGTGCGCCTTTTCAATGCGAAATGTGATTAACTTTATTAGAAATGCGCCTTCCTGATTGATATAGGACAATGCTCCTACTTAAGATGTCAATGCGCCTACTTTACTGGTATATACGCCCATCTGATTGATATAGGACAATGTGCCCCTAACACACTCACCATTCTCATACATTTAAAATATATTTTGTATTTTTTGTAGATGCAAGTATCCCCTGCGTAGGAATGATATTTGATTCAATTGATGAAGTCAAAGTTTTCTATAGAAGGTTTGACATATCAAATGGTTTTGGTGTTAGAGTTTTATCTTCCGGAAAGAATATTCATGGTGAAATATCTAGGATGAAGATGGTTTGTGTTAAACAAGGAGTGAGTAATAGGGCCAAGGATAACTTATCATTCTCCCAAAGGTGTAGTGCTAGAGAGAACTGTCCTGCTTATTTAGTTGTTCATCTAAAGAATGACAAATATATTATTGACAAATATTGTAATGATCATAACCATGTTATGCTTGGTGAGGACCATATAAGATTTTTACCTTCCATGAGGAGTGTATCCGCTATGCAGCAGAAAAGGCTTCTTATTAATGACCAGGCTGGTATATCAACATCACAGTCAATGGTTGTACTTGCTGTTGAAGCCGGAGGTGTTTCCAACCTAAGTTTTACAGAGACTGATGCACGCAATTTTCTAAGCTGAGCTAGGAGATTAAATCTTGCGAACGGAGATGCCAAAGCAATGCAAGAGTATTTTATAAAAATGCAGATAGTGCACTCGAACTTTTTCTATGTCATGGATGTAGATGACAGAGGTGTATTAAGGAATGTTTTTTGGGCTGATTCAAGAGCACGATCTTCGTACAAGTACTTTGGTGATGTTATCTCTTTTGACAGTACGTATCTCACTAACAAATACAAGATGCCATTTGCACCTTTCGTTGGTGTCAATCAGCATGGGCAAACCATCTTGCTTGGTTGTGGGCTTTTATGTGAAGAGACAACTCAGAATTTTATATGGCTATTCAAAACCTAGTTGTTATGTATGGAAGGTGTGCATCCAAAAGGCATAATTACAGACCAAGCACAACCAATTATTAATGTTGTAGCTGAAGTATTCCCCAACAGTAAACATAGATTGTGTTTGTGGCATATAATGAAAAAGTTACCCCAGAAGTTTGAGAATTCTGAAGGAGCTCGAAAAGCTATTAAAGGAGCAGTGTATGACTCTATTACGGTTGTTGATTTTGAAGCCAGGTGGGCTGAATTGGTAATAGTTCACAATTTACAGCAAAATAGATGGGTTCAACGGATGTACCCTATCTGTCATATGTGGGTGCCATGCTATGTGAAACTATCATTTTGGGTTGGAATGTCTACAATGCAAAGGAGTGAATCAATAAATGCGTTTTTCAAAGGATATTTCAAAGAGAGAACCTCACTGAAGGAATTTGTTCAACAATTTGAACTTGTTGTAAGTTCCAAGTTCAAGAAAGAAGTTGAAGCAGACTATGAATGTATTCATAAAACTCCATTTTTACGGACTTCATTTGAAATGGAGGGACAGATTGCTAAATGGTATACTCTGGAAATCTTGAAGAAATTTCAAAGAGAGCTACAGGGACTTATGTACTGCAACACAACTAAAACATACTCATCCGGGCCATATACTCACTTTGAAGTATTGGAAAAGAAAAGGATACTTGTTGATACCAATACTTTTTTGCCACAGACTAAGTCTTTTAGTGTTGTCTTTAACACTCAACTCGAGGGAGCTATTTGCCATTGTTTGATGTTTGAATCATGAGGCATTGTATGTAGACACATGTTTGCAGTCTATATTTTCTTAGAAATTGACAAATTGAATGAGGAGTACCACTTGATTGATAGATGGAGAAAAGATGTGAAGCGAATTGTAACCAAACCTGATACCATCGAATCTGTTGACTACTCTAACTCTGTCAATCGGTATAATGCTGTTATACAAAACGTTGAGTTGTTAGCAGAAGCAGCTGCCATTTCTGAAGAAAAATTTGATGAAATTATGAGAGGTTTGGAAAAAGTAAAAAGGGACGTTGGTCTAACAGACACTGTAAGTAATTCCAAATTGTATTTGGTTTACAAATTTTGTTGTATTTGATTTACAACTATCATTTTTGTATTATAATAAACAACAATCGTATTTTCTTCTAGGTTAATGAAGCACATATTGATAGATGCATCAAAAATCCAAATATGGCTGGTCAAGTTGGTCGTCCACGTAAGAGAAGGCTCAAGTCTTTTGAAGAAAGGATGCACAAAACACAGAAACGTCAATATAATTAGAAGAAAGGCTCAAGTTTTTTTGAGATAGATAGACAGTGATAGTCTTTTCAAATAGCTATACAGTGATAGCCCAACCACATACACTTATAGATTATATTACAGAAAGATTATACTTAACAAAGATACAGTGATACCTCACTAACTTACAGTGCAAGCATTGGAAACATATTTTCGTATGTGGTGCCATTTTGAAAATTTGTAACTAAATCGCATTAATTTATATTGCAGATCATTTGTTTCATATGTGGTGCCATTTTGTATGTGGTGCCATTTTGTAATACATACGCCCACTTAAAGTATGTGAATGTGTGCCTGGATGTGCCTGCATGCGCCTACTTCTAATGTATATGCGCCCACTTCTAATGTATATGCACATACCTGTAACTGTAATGCGCCTACTCGAGTGTGAATGTGCCTACTTGGGCGTATACATGCCTAGTAGTATCTGTAATGCGCCTACTTGAGTGTTAATGCGCCTACTTTAGCGTATACGCGCCTACTAGTATCTTGAATGCGCCTACTTGAGTGTGAATGCGCCTACTTTAGCGTATACGCGCATACTAGTATTTGGAATGCGCCTACTTGAGTTTGAATGCGCCTACTTGAGTCTGAATGCGCCTACTTGAGTTTGCATGCGCCTACTTCTAATGTATATGCGCCCACTTCTAATGTATATGCACATACTTGTAAATGTAATGCGCCTACTCGAGTGTGAATGTGCCTACTTGGGCGTATACGCGCCTAGTAGTATCTGTAATGCGCCTACTTGAGTGTTAATGCGCCTACTTTAGCGTATACGCGCCTACTAGTATCTGGAATGCGCCTACTTGAGTGTGAATGCGCCTACTTTAGCGTATACGCGCCTACTAGTATTTTGAATGCGCCTACTTGAGTTTGAATGCGCCTACTTGAGTCTGAATGCGCCTACTTGGGCGTATACGTGCCTACTAGTATCTGGTATGCGCCTACTTGAGTATGAATGTGCCTACTTGAGTGTGAATGTGCCTACCTATGTAGGCGTGTGTGTTATCGATCAAATAGGATCATCTAGCATTAAAATAGGCGCATTTAGCATTAAAATAGGTGTGTTTATATTGCAAGTAGGCACATATACATTAAATGCGGCCGGTTAAATGTACAACTACAAATTAGGTGCATTTCCAAAGTTAGGCTTACAAAATATGTTACAAAATATGTTTAAATGATAGTTAGGCTCATTCATCAGTGCCGTTGAGTAGGCGCATATACATTAAATGCGGCCGGTTAAATGTACAACTACAAATTATGCACATTTCCAAAGTTAGGCTTACAAAATATGTTACAAAATATGTTTACATGATAGTTAGGCTCATTCATCAGTGCCGTTGAGTGTACTACATTCGTCTTTCAATATTTGAATTGCAAATGTCCCTCTCATCCTGTGCATAGTGTCGGCTGTAGTTTTATCACCAACAATGTCCTCGCCATCCATTAGTCTTTTTATCCAATGAAGTGTGAAAAAACCACAGTCATTGCTTTCAGCAGGCTATTGTGGACAGTTTCTGCAGTACTGCAATTTCCAATCTTTGGCATTGTGGTCCAACCTGGTGCTAAAAGTATCTTTCAACCATTTTGCCTTCAAAAAAATAGTTCAAATGTCAGACTGCAAGCAATATGCACATTATGCACACTACAGAAAGATGTAGGCTCACTACAGCAAGATGGTGCAATACTACTTACTATTTGCATTCCCAGCTTCTCATGCACATTCTTTGGTAGGTGTGGCAATGATCTTTTCTTTACAACACGTACTAAGGATGCGCTGTTGTAATGAATTATGAGCTTTTCTTTCATGTGAATCTCTATCAAATGCCAATGCAAGTTTGAGTGAAGCATCATTACTAGTTTTTCTTTGCATTTTATCTTATCCATTCTTCTCTTGAAGTACATGTTTATGTAATCTTCATGAGAATTAACTATTGCACGGCACATGTTAACATGAAATATTACAGGCATAGTACGATCTGCAGTTGCCACATAATTTTTCTGAAAGATATGAATGACGGATTGTATGTACTACGTACACCAAAAAAATAATGAATTTTTAGTAATGATTATTTAAGATTTGAAATATACAACTGTAGTTTCATGTTAACGTAGTAAATTTCTTACCGTTTTAGATACAAGCCCCTGATATTGTAGTGTTGGAAAGAAGTCGTCTGACATCACTCCAACATCTTCATACGACCATAGTGGTTTACCAATAGTATAATTTGATAATATCTCTTATAGAAGCTTCTGATCTGCATCATCAAGGTGTTCTATTGCAGTTTTATCTAGCTTGATATGAAGATGAGTTACTGATTTGTCCTTCCCTATTGGTGAATCTTCTGATATATTAATAAGTGATGGCTGGAGAATTTCTCCTGGATGCTTTTCATTGTGATTTGGAGACTCCTCTTCATTCCCTTGATGTGATAGAGCGATATCCATTGTAGTTGCCACATGGTGCGACTTGCCACATTCTGTTGCATAAAATTGGCATTCAAATTTAAAATAAGCGAACATATTAATTGCAAAAAGTCACTTATAATTTCAATGAGCCTACTTCCCATATGAAATGCGCCTACTTATAATGTCTATGCGCCTAATTACAGTATATGCGCCTACTTCTAACTTCAATGAGCCTAATTCTAATGTATATGCGCCTACTACTGAATGGAATGTGCCTACTTGAGCTTATACGCGCATACTTGCGCCTACTTCTAACTTCAATGAGCCTAATTCTAATGTATATGCGCCTAATTCTAATGTATATGCACCTACTACTTAATGGAATGCGCCTACTTGAGCTTATACGTGCATACTTGCGCCTACTTCTAACTTCAATGAGCCTAATTCTAATGTATATGCGCCTAATTCTAATGTATATGCGCCTACTACTGAATGGAATGCGCCTACTTGAGCTTATACGCGCATACTTGCGCCTACTTCTAACTTCAATGAGCCTAATTCTAATGTATATGCGCCTAATTCTAATGTATATGTGCCTACTACTGAATGGAATGCGCCTACTTGAGCTTATACGCACAAATTGAAAAAGGCGCAAAGATATACATGATGTTTCATTATCTTTTAGTTCTTGTGATGACTCTTGGGGCGACTTGCCACATTGTGTTGTATCCGTTGTACTTGGCACATGGGGTGACTTGCCACATTCTGTTGCATAAAATTGGCATTAGGCGCACATTAATTGTGAATAGGTGCACAAATTGAAAAAGGCGCAAAGATATACCTGATGTTTGATTATCTTTTACTTCTTGTGATGGTTGTGGAGGAGATTCTTCATCCCATATGTATATCTTCCGCTTATTTTTCTCTCCATGGTTGGTATTTTCCTCTACAAATGGCTGCGAGTAGTCAATCTCCACAAGCCTGTGCTCCAACACTATTTTGGCAGTGTGCAGCTCATCACAATAGTCGTGAAGTTCATCGAGATCACTTTGCATCTTCATAAACATTTTTTTGTATTGTTTTTCTTTGTGATCCGCGATACGTTTTTCTATCAGTAGTTCATTCTTCAGTGATGCAATCTCAGCAAGTAGGCTTTGGATTTGGTTAGTAGACTCTAGTGCATCTTCATGGACCTGTTCTGCACTTTTTGAAGTTGGCTGCCCTAAGTGTTGTTCAAATGTCACAATTGTGGACTTTTGCAAATTTTTAGTCGTCATTGTAGCTAGCTGTATATTCTTTTTTCGTAGTATGACTGACAGCCGCGTCTTGTAGCACCATTTGTTGATGATGAGATCTTCATGAGGGTAATCTCTTGGAATGAACTTCAGCATCTCCAAAAGCCAAGGCTGCAACAGGAGTTTTCGGATCATAATTCAGAACAGTTCAAATTATCAAGCACATTCGTAAGAGTTAAAACTTAACATTGAATATTACCGTGAGGATGAGTGTGCATCCTTTCATATATCCTCCTCTATCTTTCCGCTCTTTCAAAAACGCAAATCCTTGACAAAGAAGTTCTTGGACAACAACAACCCAATCATAATCGTTTATATGATCCAAATCTTCAGCATAAGGATATAGACAGTTCATGATTCGACTTGATCCGCTAGGGAACAGAAAGTGGCCAAACAATGCCACTAACAACAACTTAACTATGTCCCTTCGCAACTCTTCGGTATTTGCTTGAAGGGTGGTGAACTTCTCTACAATTGCGGGTAGTCTTGGATCGCCGCCATCAAAAAACTTTTGACGTATGTATGAATTTGGTGCCTTAGTCAGGAACCTTTTAAAATGGATCCTCCCATCTGAAATATTAGGCGCCATTGAATTAAGTTAGCAAACTATTACGTTAATGCGCGTACATTATGTGTGAATGCGCCTACTAGTATCTAAATGCGCCTACTTGAGTGTGAATGCGCCTACTTGAGTGTGAATGCGCCTACTTGAGTGGGTATGCGCCTACTTGAGTGTGAATGTCCATGGATGTGCATGCATGCGCCTACTTAAAGTATATGCGCCCACTTCTAATGTATATGCACATACTTGTAAGTGGAGTGTGCCTACTTGATTGTGCATGCGCCTACTTGATTGTGAAAGCGCCTACTTGATTGTCAATGTGCCTACTTGGGCATATACCCGCCTACTAGTATCTAGAATGCGCCTATTTGAGAGTGAATGCGCTTACTTGAGTGTCAATGCGCCTACTTGGGCGTGTACTTGAGCCTGGATATATATGTGCCTACTTAATGTTAAATGCGCCTACTTAAGACGTCAATGCGCCTACTTAAGACGTCAATGTGCCTACTTTAGATGTACATGCGCCTAATCTTTATACGTTTATGCGCCTACTTTAGTCAAAAATGCTAGTTGACCCGTCAGTGCGCCTACTTTAGACGTCTATGCGCCTACATAACACGTATATGCGCCTACATAAGACGTAGATGCACATACTTTAGATGAATGCGCGTAGTTTACACGTTACTGCGCCTACTATAGACCTATTTGCGCCTACTTTAGACGAAAGTGCCTATTTGAGATGCTAATGCGCCTACCTTATTGATCGATGGCAATGCGCCTAGTTTAGACGTATATGCGCCCACATAAAAAGTCTATGCGCCTACACAAGACTTAGATGTGCATACTTTAGATGAACGCTCGTAGTGTGCCTACTTTAGACGTGAGTGTGTTAGGGGCGCCTATTTGAGATGCTAATGCGCCTACTTGTAACTGAAATGCGCCTACTTGAGTGTCAATGTGCCTACTTAGGCGTATACGCCTACTTGTAACTGCAATGCGCCTACTTGAGTGCCAATGTGCATACTTCTGATATGAAATGTGCCTACATTTGGATGTTAATGCGCCTTTACTTGTAATGCGCCTACATGTGAAATGGATCTCCCTTAGATGGCTACTTGTAACTGAAATGCGCCTACTTCAATAGGAATGCGCCTACATATGGGTGTTTATGCGCTTTTACTTGTAATGCTCGTACTTGAGCCTGGATATATATGCGCCTACTTATAATCTGAATGCGCCTAATGTAGTTAGAAATGAGCATAATGTTACACACAAATGCGCCTACTTGCATTTCAAGTGATAAATTAGACTATATAGTAGAAAAAGCAGACGATCATTTCATCGAGCAACTATTCTGCATCATTGAATAGGGCATTACCTTTGACGGGAAGAGGTAGGACCTCCCTTAGATGGCTTTCCTTGAGCTCCGCAGTCCTTCAACCGAAACTGAACGAAACCTCATCTTTGTTATAACACGAAGCAAGGTCGTGTATCAGAACTGCATCGTTGATAGGTATCCTCTTGATTTGTAGGAGTGACTGGAACGGGGTCCTTGCAAAAATGTTTTTTTCGTCATCAGTAAGGGTCATGTAACTCTTGTGGAAGATCTTCCACGAACACCTTGACTTGACCAGCTTTAGCTTATCCCCAGCTTCATCATCTTCAGCACCTTCATCATCCTCTTCGTCTACACTTTCCTGGACGATCTTCGCCTTCTTTTTATCTTTAGTGGGTGTCAATTCAGCATTTGGTGGCCTTCTTTTTGCAGCAGTTGACGGGTTTCTTGCTTGCGCCCTAATTTCTTGATTTTGCGCCCTCGTTTCTTCAGTTTGCGCCCTCATTTCTTCAGTTTGCGCCCGAATTTGCTTGGCGCTAATTTCCTTTTCTTTGGTGGCAGTAGAACAGCTCGGCGCCGGAGTAGTTGCTGGCTTTCTTCTTACCACGAGCTTCATCGACCTCTTTGCGCTTGCAAGGGTCATCATCTCTTGGAAGTCGTCGTCGGAGTTGCAAGGATCCATGCGCGGCGGAGTGTCGGAGGAGCTGGTGCGAGACAGTAGGCGCCGGCCAAAGTGGGCGCCGACTTGCTGAGAATGAGAGGAGCTGGTGCGGAAGTGGGCGCCGGTAGCCGGGATGTTTGCGCGGCGCAACGTCGGAACTGGGCGCAGCTCGTCGGAAGTGGGCGCAATCTCGGAAGTGGGCGCAGCGCAGCGGAAGTCGTCGGGGGAAGAACTGGGCGCAGCGGTGGGTGTTTTTGGGGGAAAAATTGGGGGGAGAGTATCGTTTGAAATAGGGGGGGAAATATGGGGGGGGGGGAAATCGTGGGCCGGTTCCATTGTGGTAGTTGGGACCGGCTGGTTCGTTTGGGTGTTTGCCCGGTTCAGTCGTCTGACAACAGCCAGCTGGGGACGCGTGCGGGCGTTAGGTGGCCAGCCAGCTAGGGACGCGTGCGTGCGGTTTACCGCCGCGTGCAGGACGCGTCAACCACCCAAGGCGTTTCCAAAACTAAGTCCTAATGAATAAGGTAAATCTTGAACGGGGAGATCGGTGTTACTCAGCAGACAGGGTTGTGTGGGAGTTGCATAGTTAATATCGGCGTCGATTTGAGTCTCATTTTGAGTCCATGTCGGTGTTGGGTTTTAACTTTTATTATTTGTAATGGTTTTGAGTTTGAAAAAAGAAACCAATTCAGATAAGTTCCTAATTCAAAGTACATGTTGTATACAATTTGTTTTTCGCACACTCACATTTTGGGTTAACGGATTTAGATTGACTCCAAATTGAATAGGTGTATTGAAATTTGAAACCAAGTCAGTTCTACGTTCCGAATTTACAAATTGAGTCGATTATTTACAAATTGAGTTGATTCTGAGTTTTAACTTGAGTGGTCAAAAATCAGATCTAATCAATTTTATGTGTGGTATCAAACTGATCTGGCCAGTTATTTCTACATCGGACGAATCAAACTCAGATAGACAAACTATCATATATTCATATGAATATAAGTATAATGAAATATGTATTATATAAGACAAAACAACATGAGAATTTCAATAATATTTTGTATTTATTTTTAGAATTATAAAGTGGTCAATGTATGCTAATTTACGGTATTTATGTAGGAAAGAATGAGTTGTATGAAATTGTTATTATTTTTAATTATAAATTAGTTTATACTTATAATATATTAGAGAGAGAGTATAGAACAGTTTGGATGATTTTTTTTCTATGTTTTTTAATTATAAATTAGTAAGTATGCATTCTATTAATAATACTATATAAAGGTCATAGGAGAGATTAAATACATTTTTTTTTAATTTTCTAATTACAAATTGATCGTTGTCTTACTTTATATAAAAAGTTGTGGGAAGCAATGCATTTCATTTTTATTTGTAGTTTTTTATAACAAATTGTGTCTTGTGAATTCGAGTAAGATTGAATATATCAACAACACCAATCTAAATAAATTTTGATATATATTTTTTCCTTCTAACCCATCTTGCTCACCACATAGTTTCTACCAATTCTAATCTTATCTTCTATTTTCTTTGGCTAGATAAGGTGATCCCACACCAAGTTAGTTTCTTTAAATCCAATATTTGTGAACTTGTGTGCTTCATGGAATAGTCCTAATAAATATATATTAATAGTTGATGTATGCTCAAAGAGTAGGATTTAAACCCTTGCTCAAGGTTCGGTCAAGTCTACTTGGTTTCCCACCATGCTCGTCTAAAATACAAATTTATTTAATTCTCATGTATAAAATTTATCAAACTAGGACGCTAGTCTTGTCTTCAGTCATGTGGGTTGTACTTGGGATCATTCGTAGTCTGAAATACATAGACAACAATAAATAATTCAGACTACAATAAATCAATCTCTCACTATATTAAAGTATAACATTGAGACCTAAGTGATAGTATACTTAATTAGACTAGGGGAACTTATAAATACCATGAATAAACTTCATGGAACCATGTTCTTGAACTAAAGCTTACATAATTCATAACTATGCCTGTAATAGGTTATTCCTTTGTTTTATTAGGGGGTACATATCCTATTTAATCAGTTGTCATTCTTATTGTTTTCCGCTTGTCATGCTAACTTTGTGCTCATATTAGAAATTCTCATTAACACATTGGAGATGCACTTCACACTCATAGTTTGACACTAATAAAGTAAAATCATAGTCAAATACATGATATCAATGAGTATGAAACCTAATAAGCATAAAATTAATCAAGTATCAATTAAAGAAATGTTTTAAATTATTATAATGAGACATAAAATATTTAGAACATTTAAACTAGTGCAACATGCTGTCATTTAAATTGGAATTCCTTCCCAGGATTGATATTCATGAATATTTTGGGTTCTGGTCACTTCAACTTTTGATTATGTCATAATCTCATTCTCCTCAATGCGCTACTTAGTACCCCTTTGAATAATATATTTGATAAGATTATTTACCAGGTTCAATTTTGATTTAGTATAGATATGAAATTATTTCAATCAGGTATAAGTTGCCTCAAAATATTAATATGTAGTAGCATATGAATATTATTCACATTATAACTCTATTTTTATCTCTTGTTATGGAATTTTGATCATCATCATGTATAAAGAATTGTAGAGGGTTTCTCCTATATGTATGCATTAGAACATGCCTTAGATATTTGACATGAGTTCCAACATTTTATAAGTCAAATTACTCAAACTCTATAGTGGATCGAGTTATGCATATTTTCTCAAAAGGTTCCCAAGACACAAAACCATTACCCATTGTGAAGAAGAATCCACATAGATATTTCAATTGATCTGCATTGAAAACATAATTTTCATCACAAATCTATCTAGCACCATTGGAGAACCAAAATTAGGCCAATCCATGACCATTTGTACCTTTTAGCTATCTTGATATGCTATACTGAGAAACCCAATTATCCACTTTAAGATTTTGAGTATATCTATTTCATCTCTAAAAAGCATGTTCAAGATATCTATAGGTGCACATCATTAAGCTTCCATTAGTTGTGCGTATTCAACTTGTCGAACACTAGTCCTTGTATTCTAATTAATTTGAGAACTTAAATTAGATTGAGTACGAATTTCTTAACTATCAAATGCTAGAAACTTTTGAGGACATTTTCAACATAGTGTATGTATTAGAGCATGATGTAACTACTGGTCTTGATATGTTTAACACCAAAATCAAAATTATTTCTAGAAAATAAGATATGAATCTATATAATTTCATGACATAACATAATCTTAATTATTGTCCTTTCAATGTATGTATTTATAAGTAATATTGAATCCATTTGAAACATAATTTCTATCAAATTTCCCATAAAATTATTTGATTTTTCTAAGACTACATAAGTTTGATTCATTTGCAAACCATATTTCTTTTCCTTGCACCACATATCCATTAATCTCTTGTTCTAAGTCTCCATTCAAGATTGTAGATGTAAAATGATCTATGAATAAATTAATTTCCTTTTTAGTGAAAATCAGTGCAAATTATGATTGAAGAAATCACAAAAATTGGAACGAATGTGCTAAAATACTAAATACCACTTTTTATTTAAATTTCTCAAAAGTAATCAAGATTTATATATTTCTATAAAATTTTGATTTTATAACTTCCTTTTGAACATCTGTTTGCTACCTAATGGCTTGAAAGGGTAAATAGAAAATTACTTCTACTAAAGTTTATACAATGTTGATTCAATCTTACTATCAGTTATGTTTTTCCTAAAGGAGGAGTCATATGAACTACAACAAATTTTTAGAATTGTGTATCATCTTCCCCAAAGAAAAAATAAAACTTGCATCACATGTATTCCTTGTTTTCTGTATGACAGACTTTATAGGTAATATGTCATCATTATTATTAGATATATTAGATGCATTTTCCAAAGGATTATCAACATGATCATATTAATTTCCCAAAGTAGTATGCATAGATAATATATGTCAAACAAATATAACATTTCTAATTTGTATTATTGCATTTGTTCTACAACATTATTGTTTCTCTTATGAACCAAATATCTTCATGCAACAATGTTTTCAATACATCCAACACCATCAAAATTCATATACCTGAATTTTTATTTTTAATATTAGTGAATAAGAGTTTAGACAAAGACTCCATTACTTTATCACATGGATTTCATGGATTTAATATTACATAATTCATTTGGAGTTCTATCTATCTTTCTTGTGGAAGTAGATTTTGAATAAAATAAGATGATAAGAGACCTTCTCTTGCACGTTAATTGGGATCTTTTGAAGTAATATGCATTGAATTCATCTCATTATTTATAAGTTTGTTTATCATTCCATGACACTATAAATTTTAGGTGAATATAGATGGGAAAATTCTTATTTAATAGTGTGATGCATAAAAGTTGCTAAAAGAAGTCAAAGAGAAGATGATTTACATTTAAATTTGTGTTGGAACATCTCTTTTGGACTACAAGGACATGTCACATGCCATGTATTTTGAATTTAAGACATATAACTATGTACAAGGTTAACTAAGTACAAGGTGAGGAATCATTGACAAATATACTATCTATCTTTTTCCTCACCTCTAGACAATTTACTCTTCAGTTATCCTAAGATGGTAGTAGGTGATCCAGGTATCTCGGTTCATAATTTAAAGTAATATTTCTTACTTAATTTGTTTTGAAACACATATTTAACAATATTTTTGTGACCAATACCATTAACATGTCTAGAAAATCAATAGCTTATATATTTTAAATGTTTTGGTGGTTCAAATGTGAAATTATACCATGCCACGTGCCTAGGACTCAATGATATAGGTAGGAGAAATATTTTTATAGTATAATTGAGTTGATCCAGGACAACTAAAACATTAGTTCAATATCCATGCACATATACTCCTAAGTCTCGAAAAGAATAAACCTTTTAAATTGAAAGGTCATTTTTTGTTTGATACATAACAAGTTGGAATACAAAACTCAAGTTGACTCTTATTGAAGGTACATACAACACAACTTTGTTTAAGTAAATTTTGTAGAGGTCATATTGATAATCACATTACCTTTTTCACCCATAGAAGATGAACTTGAGTTTCCCATGGTCACTTAGTGTTTATCCTTACCCACATGTTTTGATGACATTTATATCTGAGTTGTAAATGACATGGAGATTTGACCAAAATTTAGTCATAAATTCTCTTTGAAAACATGTCATGTCGGTCAACTATATGAGTTCTAAGGTAATTTGTTATGTGACAATGTTTTCTCTATTTAATTTAAACATGTTTTTCCTTTGTTCCTATATTTTATAAATATATGAACTTGTTTTTGCAAAAATGAAACAACTTCCACAAAAAAGAAAAATAAAATGTACTTTTAAACATATTTTTGATATTTATAAAATCAATTTATTTGTCCTTTATTATGTTTACTATGTTTCTTATATGAATTAGGAGAAGGAATTGGTTATTTTTTCAATGCTAAAAAAACATGGTAATTGATGATAACGTTTTAGTTATTTCATACCTTTTGCTAGAATAGTTTTTCTCTTAGCAACAAATGTGTACAAAATCTTACCTAGAACCATTAGGTATTTATTTTTATGTCTATTTTTATAAATATGGGAAGAATTAGATGATTTCCTAACTAGAGATTTATACATAAAAGATTTTGGAAGATTTGTCCTATAAATTTTAGAAGTATCTGATGTAACTTAAAATCATTCTTTAGAATCATTGTTTCTTTTATGTGAAACCTCTTATAGAAGCTAATGTTTCATAAGTCCTTTACGTGACTAAATATTCTATCTTTGAATTTGTGAGTTGTGGTGGTTCCCCTTTTTGTGATCTAGATCTTAGGAAATTCCATCTTTTGTTACCTAGTTCTCCATAAGAATATAATAAACCAATGTTAAATTATAATAAATGCATCAAGAGTTGGTCATCACTCAATACTCAACCAAATAAGTGGAACATTTTCCATGTCAAGCACATACAAGTCTTTTTCAAAGATAAGACCATAATGATTCTCAGTTTTAGTATATGATAAATTATCAAATTTTAGAAGCACATGTAAAAAGTGACTATTATAGAATTTCTCATGTCTAAATATGATTCTTCACCAAAAAGGGTAGATACATAAATGTAAAGGTATATAACTAAAATAAATTGCTTCTATACATAGATTACATGACCATTCAAATCTTATCTCCAAAGGTCATCTACTCATCAATAGGATCTAGAACCACTAGATCAAAAACTTAACCAGCCCCTTTGCTTGAGGGTTTAGGAACAATATCCTAAAAAGAAGAACAATGCAAAAGAAATAACAAATTCTAGTATGTGTATAGATAATAAGTCAACTGAGGCATGCCAAAAAATGAGAAAAAGTAGAAGAATAGAGGATATCGAGGCTTCCATCAAAAGAAAGGATAAAATAATACCACCACATAAGTGATTCATGACAATGAAAATTTCCAAAGTGTAATTTTCTAGTTGAGGTACATATGGGGTTTATGTATAACTATTTTATACAAGATCATAATAATCAAACAAAGTCTAAGTGTACTTTCATATGACAAGTTGCAATATATCATACAAAATAAAAATGAATGTAGTTACAGAACATAACTATTAGAATAACCATTCAGCACACATAATGCAAACAAAATAATAGTGAGAATATAAAAAATGGTAGTCATTCATTGCACCTACCATAAACACATAAATAGTAAACATATAACAACAATGGCAATCAGTTCACATAAGCCCAAACCTAATTGTGTAAGGAAGAAAACAAACTTCTAGTAGAGTAGATATTTATTCCTTGCATGTAATGAAAACATGTTGACACGTAATCTAGATATTAGGAACATAATGTATATTTAAAATTAAATAAATAACTAAGGAAATTATATAAATCTAACAATACTAAATGAATACCATGCTTATTGTAATGGAAAGTCAAGTTTAGTCATTAGTGAGGCAATTAGGATTTTCAACACAAAAAGGATCAATATGGTTTAGTAACTAAAACAGAATGAAAATTTAAGACTATGATTAAGATACAATAATCAAGGTTCAATTTGCATGTCCAACCTACCAATAACAAATAGGAACATTTTCAAGAGATAATACTCAATCACATAAAATAGACATGAACGAGGTAAATGGAGAGATTCACCTTAGTTAAGTCAATAAATATAATATAAATCAATTTATCAATTATCAAAATCATAAGATAATACAATGTGACCTATCAAGGAGTTACCCTAGTTATATTAAGACAAAGTTCACTGCACTTACACCCAGGGTTAAAATTCACACAAAATAGTTATTTTGTATAAACATATAACAATCAAATAACATAAGGAATACAACATCTACAAAGAAATCTACAATGAGGTCAGATCATGAACAAGAATACAACCAAAAAATATAGATCAAACTGGAAATAGGTAAAATGCTTCAACTTGTCTTTCTAGTTGACGTGCATAAGAGAAGCTTTTTGAAAGAATCCTTACTCAATCCTGATTGTCATCCATTCTAAAAGTACCCTCGCTACCCATAAACAAATAGTAACTAAATATTTCAAGGTAAACACTAAGCTTCTTCCTCAATTTTCCCAACATTGAGAAACACCTACTCAATTTGTAAACAAACAATAGTGCTGGAGGGATACCCTAGCACAAGTCACAGATCTGAAGCAAACCATAGACCTATCATCCTCCCCAATGACGGAGGCCGTGAGTAAGTATGGAGATTGTGGTCACTGAGACGTGGGTATAAAGGGACAAAAAACATGCCCAGGAAAACAAAAAGGAAAAGGCAGACTGGGAACAAGAAGGTTGAAAGCAATAGAAGTAAGAAAATATGAACAGGTGGAGAAGAATCTCGATTTGGCCATGTAAGCATCATCATCTGATGTAGCAACGACTACCGGACAAATAGGGAGTTGGACCTCCCTCAAATCATGCCACCACGCCCAAATTGCCCAGTGCCAGGGCACCCCTCGTTGGCTCGAGAATAGCTGAAACTGAAGAGAGACATGACATCAAGTGGAAGAATGACTCAAGAACTAGTCAAAATGACTAACTACCCCTACATCATGCATTTCATAATATGAGTGTGACTAGGCATATTAGGCAATTTTGATAAAGTAGAACATGCGATCAAGTAAATATAGCTTAGAATTTAAGTACGATAACATTGCTCAATTGTTTGATAAGAATCAAATATAATGAGGGGAAAATGGAGAAAACTCCATGGAGATTATTTTTGTAAAAAATGTGTGAGTCGAAGAGAGTAAAAACTTTGAAGTAGTGATTTCAAGCTAAAAGGAAAGACAAAAACTAAATATAATGGAAACCAATGACAATGGAGGTTTACTTCCTCTATCTTGTGCTCTAATCGATAACTATGAGCTCATGAGGAGGTCACCAACTATCCTAGAGCCTACTCAACCACTATCTCCATGGAAGGTACTAAACTAAGAGTCTAAAATTCCATTATGTAATGATTATAAAAAACCAAAGCCTTTATGACAAATTTCAGATAAGACCAGAGGAAGATGTGAAAATCCCAAGTCATATTGAGCACAAGGAGTTATCCAATTTGATTAGTAGAAATAGCAAAGAATGGGGTAAAATAATGAAGACATGGAATAAGATCCAATGTGTCAATCCAAAGTGATAAGAATCTTCGTATGATTACAAGACTGTGCTATGTTCTGCTTCCGTGTGTCATAAAGGTTAGGAGTACCACATCAATCACCAACATCAAATAACATATAGGTGAGGTCAAGGAGATGGTATCTAGGGTAAACATAAGAAAAATAGGAGGTGTGATCAATGTATGGGGGTGGAATAAAGTTAGGGATGCAATTATGAGTTAATGAAGAATTATCTCATGATAAAAATAAATTGCCTCTAGCGTTAGATATGATAAGTCTAGGAGAAAGAAGATAGACTAGCTAGTCTTCAGTTGAGGAAACTAATGGATGAGAAAATAGATGAAAATATTTAGAGAAGAGAGATATAGTTGTAAAGGAAAATTTTCACCACTATTCACACATATGTTTTAAATGGAGGTAGGATATAGTTTTTTGAATGTCAGATCAAGACCATAGCGGTGTGACTAAAGCCCACATAAGCCAAGTTAAGTAACATGTATGACATGGAGATTGTAAAGATGAATTTTGCATAGAACTAGTATTCCGATCTTGAGATATAATAGGATCATTAATGTAGTTATATTATTATATGACACATCTAAATTGTTCTCCTTATCTGATTGTAGTGAATTTGGCAATATATTTAACCCATGTAGTACCACATTTCCATTATTTCAATCTTTTGGGATCTTACAAACTCATATGATATATTAGGGTCTAATTATTTATGATAATTCTATTATCCTTTCCCATATACATTTATAATATTTGGGAATAGATATGGTTTAAGATTTCATTATTCTAGAATAGTTCCTTTAAAGGTTACTTCTATATTTTTACAATATTTTAGCGGGATTCCCCTTTTAGGATATCTAGTGTTAATAAATATAAACTAATCCTAAAATATTATGTATTCTCCGAAGAAAGATAGTTGAGGTACTAACATTTACTGCTACTCATTTGAACATATTAATTATATATATATACCTTATTAACAATGTTGGATAAAGAATGTACACTAATGAAGGTTTTGAATGATTCAAGTGTTCATAAACATGTGTTAGCCATTATATGGCACTCAGAGTTAGATAACACGTCATATATTGATAATAATATTGTAAGTTACATTTTCACTTTATCAGCTCATTATGTTATATTTGAGATAGGGTCAACTATGAGAAACTCTCAATTATTATTTATATAATATGCTAGGCCTATTCTACTAGTATTAATCATGTAAAACTTATCTACCTTATCCTTTATTGTTACCTTATTAATACAAAAGGTGTAAATTAATGGAGAATAGAACATATACTATACACTATACAAAACTTAGTAATTGCATTAGGCCACAAGAGGATACCAATCTCATCATGGCATGCATGTAGATATGTAAAGGAATATTGTGAGCTAAGTTCGTTATTGTATGATGGGTTGTACCATGTTTGTGCATGTTAAGGTCATTAGAAACTAGGGTTAGGTTTTGCATTTAAATATCATGTTATCTCATTCTAGGTTTGACATGTCATTTATACCTCATATGGTGTTTTCTTAGGATCTAAGCCTTTTGTCCTTCATTTATGGAGTTAGGGTTTCTATTGTTAGGATACAAGATTTTAGTATGTTAAAACTCTTGAAAAAGAATTGTGTCCTTGATATTACTATATTCATACACTATTATGAAACTACTCTCCAAGTCTTAAAAGGTTCAATCTAATAAATAAACTTAACAACTTTGAAGGTATAAGAGTTATGCATCACTAACTTCTTATTATCCATCCTTTATGTCTAGGCTTTTGTGTTGGCCTTTCTGGTATCATTGTTCTTGTCTAAATTACCTCTATACATCTTTCATATTTCATCAGTTGGTGACTAAATTCAAGAATATTTAGAGAATTACAAAAGCTTATCCCACGTATATATAGTAGTAAACTAGAAAGTAACTTCCATTAATAAAAACTACAGGGTTAAACATGAAGATGGACCCAAAATCAATGCAATAGTTGAGTACCATAAAACAAGGTGAATGATATTCATCACAAAAAAAAGAAATAAATGCATTCCAAACTATATATCAAATAAATTTGCATCATATCCCTATAAAATGAATCATATAATATCAAATAAAGAGAAATATATTGTAAAAGTCCACAATTATAACCTTAAATTTTTGGATTTCGTTGATGTCTCCCACCAAAAAAGCCTTCTAAAAGTTGATCATAACATCCTTCATATTGACAAAACCTTCTAAATATTATGACTTATGAACATCTCAAATAAAAGCCTTTATAGTAAGTGGCATTCAAATTCATACTAAGTAAAACATGAATAAACCATGTTTGAAACTAAAGTTAAACACATAAAACTTATATTGGTTAGAGAATTTAGAATGAATTAATATATCTTTTAGTTATAACATTTATATGTTTCTTCCTGCCATTACACAATAGGTCCTCTTTGGGTAGGAAAGTCTACATCTCAAAATTGGCATGAAGTGGGTATGAATGAAACCAAAAGGTGTCTCTAAGTTGACATGAATTGGTAGATCTCCTCTACATCATTAATGTATTCTATTCAATATAGTAGGATGAAACATGTGCCAGAGGCTCCTGGGGTAGTGGAATCATCATCTAGTTTGTGAAATTCAAAAGGTGCAGATCTTTTTTTTTTGGTGAATCAGACCTTATATTGCTATATTTGTTTTTTTTGTAAGTACTAGGTGCACATCTATTGCCTAAACATAGGATGAATTTTTAGATCAGTTGGTGCCATCATGTTCACAGGAGGAAATGGTGACTAAGAAGGCCCCACCTTAGGAACTCTAAACTTTTGTGGTTTTTTATCCCCCTCAAAAAGAGCTCCTCAATTGATCACAAAACTCATTTTGTCACAACCCATGTCTTATTTTACTAATAAAATTAGGGTTAAATATAACCCTAGTGTTAATTACACATTCACTAATAACATATATTACTATTGGATGAATTATATTTTATTTTATCTTAAACTTATTTTTTTCTAGGTTAAAAGCATGTGTTATGCATTTTTTGAGATTTGAGAAAAACAATAGACACAATTAGAGTTAAACAAAAGAGTTCTATTTTTAGTAATATGTGTAGAATTATCATTCATTTGCATGTTCATCGGTCCATGCAAACTTATGGCCACACAAATTGTTGACCAAAATGGTGGCCATACAAACTAATGATGTATATTGATGGTCACATACATTGATGAATCAGACTGATGGCCATGCAAAATGATGGCCATTTAGTCTGATGACTACACAAAATGATGAAAATGAGCAACGTTTCCACCTAATACAACCACTCATAAAAATCACATTAACTTTTGATATACACATCAAGATTCAGTAAAAATTGTTTCTTTGGATTTGTATTTTGATTTTCCACACAAGCACATACCTAGAGTAGAAGATACGTATGAGAGCATGATTCCTAGGGTGATTTGTATAAGAACACAAAGGACATGGGAGATATATACACCTAGCCTTAGAACTATTAAGGAAATTTTAGAATAATAGAACATCCTTGATTCTCTCCGTTTTTCCTTAGTTAAAGCCCACAAAGGTTACTTTTCTTTGTTTCCTCTTCTTCTTCTTTCTCTAGTTAATGTATTCTAGAATGATAGCTCAACTTTGACATGTAGATGGTCGAATTGGAGATTTTATCTCAAAGCTAAGACAACAAGACAAGATTGGATAAACCAACACTATAATCATGATAAATTGCTAAAATAAAACCCAAGTGAATAAATATTTATCTTTTATACATGAATTTCATAGGGTCTAAATAAAAATCATGAAGAACATGATTGTCTAGTTTACCACTTATCTATTTGTGACTCGTAATCACAATTTAAACTTTTAAATGAATGATCCAAATATCTAGAAAATTGATAGAAGGTGAATGTTCTAGTTTTAGAATTCATTTATATGATTTGTATGAATTTATTTCCTAGAGGAACCAGTGTATATGATTTTTCTTTAAATTCTTCACTAACGAAAGCACACACTAGAAGTGCTTTTAGATAGCTTGATTTGTTTTAGTTGTGAATTCTATATGATAAATGTATGGTTCTTATGTTTTTTATTATAGTTGAAGCTATAAGTATTTCAAAATATCAACAATTCATTACATATCAGCTGTATCATGATAGGTAGCATTCTATACATAAGATTAATATTACTTTTAAAGAACAAATATTTTCAATATATTAAAATATGCTCATATTATATAGATAAAGTGAAATGTAGTATTGAAAGTTAGACATTTGGTCAAATGCCTTTTCAGATCATTAGAAATACCCAAATTTTCATTAGCATGATTTTCAATAGTATTGACGTAGTATACAATCCAAAATAGAAAATGGATGATCGAGTTTTTGACTAAATCTAAGAGAACTTTAGTAGATCATTAAATAGTGAAACTAAAGAATCAATTAGACATTCAAATGACATGAATACTATACAGTTATTATAGAGTTTTACACCATAAAGGAGGAAACGACTTACCCACTGACAACATCAAGGATTAGAAGCCAGAGTGTGTCTCTAAGGCATGAAAGATTAAGTCCAACATGGACAACCTCTTTATTTGTAATAGGAGTACCCAACATTTATTGGAGATTGCAATAATACGTAATGGTACCCCAAAATAATTAGATATCCAATGGGTACCAAGTTCATTGTACAATTATTGATGGTACACACCACTAACTAGGGATCTAAATGATTTAAGATATGTAGATTAGTACAACTCAGTGAGTCAAACCTTCTAGAACCATAGATGAAATCGATTAAATTTAGTGAACTCTCTATCTATATACCAGGTTTAGCGGAGGAGTTTGATTTCATCTTGCCATCTAATGTAGTAGTTGAGGATGTACATGACAATAACCATTGTAGAGTTGGCATCTAGTAGCAACATGGAATCCTTGGTCGACTCTAAGTCTTATATGGTGAGGTTGTAGGTTGTTGGTGATTATTTCAAATATTGTAGTACACTTCAAGTAGTGATAACACCAATTTTTGTGATATTTTAGACTGTTTTTCTGTTATCAAAACTGCCATTTTTAGCTATTTTCCTCTCTTTTGTATGCACTTTCGCAATAATTGGCCAAGCAATGCTCTTAATCCTATATTTCCATCTTTTGCAGAGTTTCTCCTCATTTTGGTGCAATAAGGCCGTCCCGGCCCACAAAATAAGTCCAAGTCTGCACCGGCCTTCCTAACGCCCGATACACGCCCTGCCCGGTAGGGTGGAACGACACCACGACGCGCGACAAGGGGTGCCGCACAAGGAGGAACTGACGGACGACACGCCTCTTACCTGACAGGGAGCCATAGTCGCCACGACAACCCAAGTATGTCGGGCGACACAGCCACCCACCGGCAGGCGCCGTTGCCCGTCGCGTCACCAACGGCCGACAACCCTACACCGAGCGATACCTGTATCGGTCGTCCAACGTGCGACGCATAAGGGGGCCACGTGGCGCTTCGAGCACCATAACTCCCCCCAGCTCGCTACCTATAAATAGCAGCTAAAGGGAGCCGAAAAGACAGTTTGGTTAGTTCGGACTGTTCGGGAAGTTCGGACAGTAGGGAACTTGAGCTATCTTCGAGGAGAATCGCGAGAGCAGACGTATCATGCCCCAGTGCTCGTACCGGGTGACACTAGGTGAGCTCTTCCTCATCCCGAGAGGGAGGGGACTCGTTCACCTAGGATTGTACTGGGCGACACTGAGGGCCGATATTGGCCGATGTAGATACGCGACACGAGTGCCCGACACGATGCCCGACAGTAGAACGCGCAGCTCCATGCCTGACGCGATATCGAACCCGATACACTTCATCCGTCATATGTGCCGCCCGAGAGGGTCCACCGCCCGACATGAGCGTATCGTCCAGGATCCTTGAGAGATACAGTTGTCCGTCATGCGTGCCGCTCGAGAGGGTGTGCCGCCCGACACGGTTGTATCGGGCTAGGCCCCTGACCGATATCGGGCTGAAGAGCCGTAGTAGTCTGTCGTCCTTCTACATCAAGAAGGCGACACCTATCTTTATTTTCTGTCATTTAATTCCTTACTTATGCATTGTAATTAAGACCATTTATTTGTCTATGGAAATAGAAGATGCTTAATACTTGCTGCTCTGTGCTTGGTACAATCTGTTGGATGACTGCTATGTTTGATATCTGAACTCTAGCTTGCATGTTTGGATCGCGTTTCGCTTAGCTACCGAATTGTGTTTTCCCGTCGCAACAACTTCGAGAGTTGTGTTGTGGTTCTAGTGTTTGGTCCGATTCCGGAGTACGAGAGTGCCTAGAACAGAGTTGCTTTAGTGACCTTTCCACTCTAATTTTAGTCCAATGACCTCGAGAGGGGCGTTGATGCCTTGTTAGAGGTACCCTCTTCGAGAGGAGGGGTACAAGACTGGTTCTACCGCCGCTTGTTTTATCGCAGTTTTATCCTTCGTACCTCACTTTAGCTCGAGCAATATCTTTCTCTTTTTGTTGCATGAAAACCCCTAAAAACTGCTAAATGACTAAAACCTTAAATCTCTCTTGTAGCTCCACTTGGAGATAGTTTTCTTTGTTTTATTTGTGACATCTTACTACTTCCCTTTTTGGGAATTTATCTCTCTTTTTACCTGCCGGAGTGTAGCGTGTCGATTTCGTGTTCTCAACACTACCACCCTTGTCCCTGTGTTCGACCCCGTATATCTACTTTGACCCCATAAACAAAGTTGCGGGGGCCTAGAAGGATTCGGGTTTATAAATGTAAAAGCTTGACTACCTCAAATCCACCTCCAATTTTAGGATGCGCGATTTAGGCCGGTCAACTTTTTGGCACCATTGCCGGGGACAAGGCAAAAACAGTGCTGTTGACGAATCCGAATCCACTAACTACACTCTTGTGCCTCAAGCTTAGCAATGAGTTTGACATCACTCTTTTTCTTTTTCTTCTTTTTCTTTACTATTATTCTCTACTTGAAAATTAATGAATCTTTCTTCTAAACTTGATTCCTTGTGCCACTAATAGGTACTCAGAAGAATGGTGATCTGTTCCACTGAGCACCAACTCCAACCGTCATGCCACCTCGCATTGAACCACCCCATTCTGAAGGCGAACGCCAAAGGAGGAGGCATGATTCGCCCCCGCCTGAAGGCAGCGACAGGTACGACGGTGACCATCAACAAGAAGATCCAGACTCAGGATAGTACGAAGAGGACCATCACCGACACAGACGCTGTCACCGTCAGAGGCAAAGAAGAAATCAGAACGATCAGGAACAATGCCGGAGAGAAAGCGACAACAATGACTCCGAAGAGGAGGAGAAGACGCTAAGAGAGTTGGCATCCACAAAAGCCAACAACCCCATATGTCCCGTCATCACCCCGCGGTTCAACGCGGAAAATTTTGAGCTTAAGCTGTCTGTGATCTCTATGATTCAAAACAAAAGCTTCAGGGGGAGTTCGAAAAGTGAAAATCCCTACCACCATCTCGATTCATTCAAAAAATATGTGATACGATAAAGATGCGGGGGGTCCCTCAAGAGGTTATCTACTATAAGGGCTTCATCTTCTCCCTAGAAGACAAGGCCCTGTCCTGGTATCTTGGGTTACCCCACCAGTCTTTGAACGGATGGGGAGATTTGACCAATGCGTTCGTAAACAAGTTCTACCCCACCGAAAGAACGGTCCGAAATAGGCGAAAAATAACATCCTTCATGCAAAAGCCGAGTGAAAGCCTCCATGACGCCTGGGAGCGATTCCACGAGTATCTGAGGGATTGCCCCCATCATAACTACAAGAAGGGCTTCCTCATCACCACCTTCTATAATGGCCTGACTCCTGATGAAAGGGTGTCACTAAATACGGCAGCAGGCAGTGACTTCCTCGGGAAGAAACCAAGCAAGTCTGAAAAGATCATCGAGAATATGGCCGAGCTGATGGCCGGCGCTGACTTTGATCGATCTGACCGAGGATAGGTCAAGAAGGGAGGTGAAGGGTCTACCCTTGAGTCTAAGGCGTTGGAGTCCATCACCTCGCAGATACAGAGAATCGCCACGGATGTTAAACAACTGTGAGAAGCTGGTGGGAAAGGTAAGAAGCCAGTCGAGAAGGTGATGAAATGTGTCACATGCGGCGAAGGGGGACATGGGGTAGACAACTGTGTTTACACTTGACCGAACGCAGATAGTGATTCTGACTTGGAAGACAAACAAACTGAAAATGTCTCCTTCGTGAACTTCAAAAGGCCAGATCATCCCGGGTTTAACTACGGCAACAAAGATACAGCTGAGAATTCTCACCAGCTGCATGCTATATCTAAGCCAATATAAGCTTTTGAGAGGAGAGGGGGGTCTGGTCAATATACCAAGAACAGTTAGTTCCAGTCAGCGAAAGGAAACTTTCAGGCACAAGGTAAATATCAAGGGCCGAACAAAGATCAGGACAAGGGCTCGAGCCAATCAGACGTAATTGGCCAGCTTTTCGACTTTGCAAAGAAGCAAGACACAATTAATAACCAGATAGCGCAGAGTGCGCTATCAAATTCGGGTGTTTTGAACTCATTGCAGGTCCAGCTGGCAGATATGCAGACGCATCAACGCCAAATTGATCAGCAATTAGCTCAAATGGCCGAATTAATGAAGAATCCTTCTGGCAGAATACCGTCCAACACCGAGGCTGCCAAGAAGGCAGGGATGTGATCAAGAGAAGAAGGGATTGAGTTGCAAAATATGGACGATACTAAAGGCTAGATGATGAAAAAGCTAGAACTGTCAAGCTGGAGACGAAAAACTACAGCACTTCTCAGGAGGCAACCTGAGCTGTTTTTAAATTCCTAGTATAGGGCGCATTTACTTTCAAGCAGAATGAACATTATGAACATTATGGCATATAATAAGGCCAGAGTCAGCGCATGCGCCACATGCGCTGACCCTTATGGGCCACCGCCTTAGTTTTGTAGACCAGGATGGGTAATACCATCTGAGGTCGGGATCTCAGTCTTCGGCCATTGATGTTTTACTCATCAGCCGAATTTTAAACCTCTTTTGCTTTCACGATATAACGGAAGCAACCCAACCGGAGCTATGAATGTGCCCATATCGGGAAGTGGAATTTCGGGCATCGCAAGGGCTGTGACGGGTTACACACCTAGATGGCATGCACATGTGACCGTCGCGCCAAAGGACTGATCACCCTTAGGTCAACGGATGGGCTTGCCCATCTTACGAGTTGCCCTAACGGCCGACAACCGCCCTGGTTTTTACCTATTTTACCCCGGTTGAGTTCGCTATATAAGGGAGGACGAGTTTTACCGTGTCGGGCTCCTTGCCTTACTGTTCTCTCGCTCTCGTACCGTGATAAGACCTTGTGTTTTTGCTCCCGCATCGCGCAAGTTTTCCCAGCTCTCGTGTCGTGTGAAAGTTTAGGAAGGTAACGCCCGACATACCCTGTCACCCGACACGTCCCTTTCTTTAAACATACAGCTTATCGGTCTTGCGAGTCCTTTGCTGAACATGCCTTGTATCACCTGATATGGATGTCGTGCAACATACCTTTAGTTCACGCTTTCCCGATACGCCATATCGGGTGACACATTTGTCTTTCGTGACGTCCTAACGGACAGTCGATCTTCGGCGACCGTATCGCCTGATCCATCTGTGTCGGGAAATGTGTTGTACCGCACTGCTCTTCTCGTATCGCCCGATCTCGTATCAACTCGAGTTTTCTTTTGATGAGTGATACCCACCTCTAGTACCAGGCACAAGGCTTCACCCCTGAAACAATTGTGTCGCCCGATACGGAGTGTGGATCGTTTCTATATCAGGACATACCTTTTTGAGCATTCAAGTTTGACTTCTTCAAAACATCGAGATATCAAAATTTACCAAGGGTTTTGTTTGTTAATTAACAGAATGGCACACATCAAGCAAACTGTTGTCCGTGTCGACGAGCAAGGTAGGAGGGTCTAACCCGAGACATCAGTTGGAGTACCCACTGCTGGGCAGAAGCGCCCGAATCCAGAAGCAGCTGGACCGTCAACGATGGAAAAGAGAACGAGGATAGGTGAGGTGGTGAAACCACCCTCAGCAACGACAAGGAATACACCCCAGGAACCCTTGGAATACACCCCATGAAGGTTCCTTCTAAGGGACGACGAGCATGCACGTCGTTACGCGGAACTGTCAACCAAGCTCTACAGGCCGAGCAGGTTGTGCCATCGGACTTCTTTTGTGGAGCTGGGCATTTTTGAAAGATTGAAGGGCATCCTCGCCGCGGCTGGATTGAAGAAGATCTGCCTCGACCAGTCTTCCTCCTACACCGAGCTCACAAAAGAGTTCATGTCGTCTCTCCGCCGAGTAAAGAATCCTGCAGCTGAAAAGAAATAATACGGCGGAGCCGATAGACTCCAAGCCAGGTTGTACAACTCGGAGTATGCAATCTCCGAGAAGATGTTGAACAAGATCTTCTCTTCCAGCGAGGAGGAGGAATATTTGATGAATAACGGTGAGACTATCACCGAAGGAGACGGGTTCAACCCCATGGAGCTCTGGAATAAGCTGACTGGCGAGTCATCCTTTAAGCCGGGAGTCAAGGTGGCAGCGATGCACTCATGTTTCTGGAGAATCATACACAAGTTGGTGGCATGCCTGCTGTTCAGCAAAAACGAGTCCAGCAACATTTACACAGAAGAACTCCACGTCTTATGGCACCTGATGGAGGGAAGAGTGATAAACCTTGGACGGTTCCTGCTGAACAGGCTACACCCAGTAAGGGATGCCACCAAAGAATATTGCATGGGGGGCATCATTAATCTAATTGCAGTAGGGCTCGGGTACCCTATGGAGCCTCGAAGTCTGTCAAGGACACAAGGCGATGAGGTGATTGACCTCAAATACCTGATGAGGACCGACATCATAAGGAAGGAGGGGGAGGCTACTTCTACAAGTTCGCAAGGACGAACACACTCCTCCCACTCCCTCGTTGCGCCACTTACGACACAGTCAAGATGGTCTTCACTACCACAGAAATTGAGGTTGTGGCGGCAAATACAGCCCACGCCACCGCCGCAAGTGTCCAGGAAAGAACAAATCCAGAGCTTCGGACGACGGCTACTAATAGGGCTGTCGTCACTCCTGCAATACCTGCTACAGCCACGACGACGATTGAAATGGCCGAAGAAGAACCGGTGATCATTGGGGTCACCGAGGCAATGACGACGGGAGCTGCCGCGGAGAAGACAACCACAGTTCCCGACATCCCTGTAATGCCAGTAGAGGAAGAGGAAGAACCGCAGCCGGACACCAGTAATGAGGTGTTCGCCGTGATCCTCCAGATGAGACTCGAAGGTGTGCAGCTGACACCGACACCCCCACCAGTGTCTCCAGTCAGAGCTGCTGAAAGGATCACCAAGGACGTAGAGGTGGAGCAGCATCCGCCCACACCACGACCATCTTCACCGGGACATGAAGGCGGGGAGGAGACAGCCGCAAGAAGGCCGACACCTCACCCAGAGACATCTGCCACACGAACAATAGAAATAAACTCTGCCTCATCTGGTAGACCAGAGCGTGAGTAGGGGGTCGCAAGGACGGAAGGGAGGACAGCGGGAACCCCTCCATCATTCGGGATGATGCTAGGGTGCGAGCTCGACTACTTGCAGGAGGTAACAAACAATAACTCAGCTACCTGTATTTCCCTAACCCGCAAGTTTGCCTCTTTCCAAGACAAGATGAACAGCCAAGAGCAAGAGCTGCTGACTATAGCTGGCCTTCCCAGTGGGCTAGAGACTCTGAATGTCACACTGCAGCAAGTTCTCTAACACCTCGACAAAATCGAGGAGAGGTTGGATAGAGGGGACGATCATCCGCGCCGAAGGCAGCTGAGAAGGTCCTCATCGCCCCCTAGCCGTAACTCTCCTTCTTCTTCGTCAACATCTGCCTCTGCAGTAGGGTCTGCCTCCGCCTCCAGCGAGCGATCCACAACGCCCGAGGAGGGGACGCAGCCAAAGTCAACCGACAGAGCTCCAGCAGGACAGGAGAGCATCTTAGGTCTAGAGGAAGAAAATCGCTCAGTCTCCCTGGATGAAGTTGAAGGTGATAACGCAGATATCAGCATCGGGGGAGACTCTTCTGACGAATCAGAGGGAGAAAAGGGGGACGTGTATGCAGCTAATGAAAGACACCTACCCTGAGGAAGACGCTCGATGGCGGACAAGTTCCATGAGCCATCTGAAATACCTTCCTTCGAGATGGCTGACTTTGACAGAAGAGCCATCGACTACCTGATGATCAGAGACCAGAAGCTGTTGGACAAGGTCCTAAGATCGCGGGCAGATGAAGAAGACGTCGTCTCGAGCGACGGCTACTTCTCCGCACGACGGAGAACACTCCACGGCATGTTCCGCACGCCGGCCGTCGTCGGAAAAAGACTGTTTAGGGTCCTCAAAAATGCGATAATAGAAAATATCGATAGCAGGATAGGTTGGAAGAAAATATACGCCGCCACCCCGACCTTGGAAAGAAGGATAATGAAGGGGGAACAAGACTCCACTGCGTTGGCCAACATGCTACGACACATTGACGAGCATAGCCCTAACCTCATGTTGGCACCGTACAAGCACCGCGACTTTTGGTTCCTCTGCATAGAAGACTTAAAGAACTACGACGTCTGGCTGCTGAACTGCAATTACAATGAGGTGCCGCACTCTGAAACTGCTTTCAGCGGCCCGGAGGACCAAAAGCTGAGGCTTCTACCACTGCATCTTCTACGAGCTATCAAGCAAGGAGCCAAACATCACGATGGTGTTTGGAACTTCTATTCTATTAGCAACTTCCCCGTCCAGGCTGAAGAGGGAAGCGGAAACAGTGCCTTAGTCATCTTAAGTGCCATAGAGGTGCTCAGTACTTTTGGCAACTTGAGGGCCCTTAGGGGCAAATGTTTCTATCAACGCAGGGGCACATACGCCATGCTACTGATCAAAGACGGGCGCTATTTTCGAGACGAAGGGGTACCTGATAAGATGCTGAACGATGACCAAGGGGACGAATCTTCACAATCCAACAGCTCCGCAGAGAAAGAAACGGAACTAGAAACTGACACCCATGGGGCAGGCAAGAAGTTAGAGACCCTACGGAAAGTGCACGGGATGGAAGACACTGCTTCGCCTATAGGTACAGAAGGGATGATCAAAAACTTCGACCGCTTCTCGTGCGCTACGCTCACACAGGAGCAGGTAGATGAAATCCTTCTGAAGTTAGCAGATGCTACCACTGGAGATGTCATTTACAAGGCAGGCAATGTGGTAGTCCCAGTAGATGATCTGAGGGACGTGGTTAAAGAAGGAGGATGCCTGGCGATATCTGTGTTTACCGCTTGCATCCAAATATTACTGTCAAAGTTCGAACACGCATACATAGCCCATCCGATGTTGTTCAACGACGTCTGCCTGGCCGATGAAATAGGAGCAAAGAAGTTTTTTCTGGAAGAGTTGGAAAGCGGGGTCCCTAGCCAAATTTTTCTGCCAATATTGCATTATAACCATTGGACGCTCCTAACGGTGTACACTCGGCAATGAGCAAGAATCTTTTACAACAGCTCGGACAGCAACAAGAACCATCCAGTACTGTGTACATCAGAACCACTGTCATCCGCCGAACGCTTGACTCGAAAATACTACGACGAGGTGACAAAGATGATACAACCATTCCTGGACACGCAAGCAAGCAAATGGCACGAACTCCAGTTCTTCCAACACAGCCCGCAACAGTTTCCCCTATCTAACGACTGCAGCATTTATGTCCTGGAATGGATAGCAAACAAAGCAGTGCCTGACCAGCTCCAACACATCGATTATCACAGCAAGAGAGGAGAATACGTGTGGGAGCTTCTATCTAACGCAGGCACGCTCATTGGCTAACCCTCACTGGATCAACATTACCCTACCTTATCTACTTCACAACTCTGGGATAGAGTGTGGACCAAGTTGGGGGGGTACCATGTACCAGTGAGGGAGGTACAAAATTTTGTCTCGAATTCTTTATTCTTTTGTTCTTTCCTGTATCATGTGTACATATATATGCTCATATAATTCCCATGCATATGTACAAAGTCTATATTAGTAAAAACCTGATGCAACTACTTGTAAAGTTAGTTTTCTTTGTGCTTAACGAGATATAAGTTCTGTTATATCTTTCTGATAATGCTGCTTTAAACGAACAGAAGATTACATTTTTCCACGCCAAAAATTTCGAAAAATATAATAATCTCGCAAACAACTAAGAGACGAGTATGGAGAAGGAAAAAACTGCCCAAACAACAGAAATCTCTTTGTTTCCCCTTTACCCAACGAAAATCCCAAAAAGAGAGAGAAGCCGTATGAGTGTGAATAAAAGCATGAGAGTTGTGCCCAATAAAAGAAAAGAAAAAAAATATATATATATATATACCCGCTTGTTCTCCAAAAGTACCCATCTTTAGGCATGGTAGATCCGGGGCAGTGGTACGTAGGATGTGAAATCACTGCTCTAAAGCCAACTGGCTTGGACTACAGGGACCACTTGCCCGTTAACGGACCCTTACCTGGATGGACTGATGGAAAACAAAGATGAAAAACCCAAAAAGCCTTAGCCTACCCTTTACACAACTTTCTGCCCCGAAAATAAAGTTGTTTGGTGTGTAAGCTAACTTCGGAATCATACACTAAAGTCTCGCTGAAGCTGTAAGAAAAAAATTCTACTGAAATAATAAAGTAGGAAATGTAAGGTCTTTTGTTCGTAATGAGACAACATTATCTCTAAAGGCATTACTATACTTGCTTTACCTCTTGGCCTGAAAACTGTACCAAAACAAGAAGAAGCATCACAAAATAAAGTTTAAATATTGATTGAGGACAATCAAAACACTAAGTTTGGGGGAGTTGATAATACCAATTTTTGTGATCTTTTAGACTGTTTTTCTGTTATCAAAACTGCCATTTTTAGCTATTTTCCTCTCTTTTGTATGCACTTTCACAATAATTGGCCAAGCAATGCTCTTAATCCTATATTTCCATCTTTTGCAGAGTTTCTCCTCATTTTGGTGCAATAAGGCCGTCTCGGCCCATAAAATAAGTCCAAGTCTGCACCGACCTTCCTGACGCCCGATACACGCCCTGCCCGGTAGGGTGGAACGACACCACGATGCGCGACAAGGGGTGCCGCTCAAGGAGGAACTGACAGACGACACGCCTCTTACCCGACAGGGAGCCATAGTCGCCACAACAATCCAAGTATGTCGGGTGACGCAGCCACCCACCGGCAGGCGCCGTTGCCCGTCACGTCACCAACGGCCGACAACCCTGCACCGAGCGATACATGTATCAGCCGTCCAACGTGCAGTGCATAAGGGGGCCACGTGGCGCTTCGAGCACCATAACTCCCCCCAGCCCACTGCCTATAAATAGCAGCTAAAGGGAGCCGAAAAGACAGTTTGGTCAGTTCAGATAGTTCGGGCAGTTCGGACAGTAGGGAACTTGAGCTATCTTCGAGGAGAATCGCGAGAGCAGACGTATCGTGCCCCAGTGCTCGTACCGGGTGACACTAAATGAGCTCTTCCTCATCCCGAGAGGGAGGGGACTGGTTCACCTAGGACTGTACCAGGCGACACTGAGGGCCGATATCGGCTGATGTAGATACACGACACGAGTGCCCGACACGATGCCCAACAGTAGAATGAGCATCTCCATGCCCGATGCGATATCAAACCTGATATGCTTCGCCCGTCATACGTGCCGCCCGAGAGGGTCCACCGCCCGACATGAGCGTATCGGCCAGGATCCTTGAGCAATACAGTTGCCCGTCAGGCGTGCCACTCGAGAGGGTGTGCCGCCCGACACGGTTGTATCGGGCTAGGCGCCTGACTGATATCGGGCTGGAGAGCCGTAGTAGTCTGTCGTCCTTCTACATCAAGAATGCGACACCTATCTTTACTTTCTGTCATTTAATTCCTTACTTATGCATTGTAATTAAGACCATTTATTTGTCTATGGAAATAGAAGATGCTTAATACTTGCTGCTATGTGCTTGGTACAATCTATTGGATGATTGCTATGTTTGATATCCGAACTCTAGCTTGCATGTTTGGATCGCATTTCGCTTAGCTATCGAATCATGTTTTCCCATCGCAACAACTTCGTGAGTTGTGTTGTGGCTCTAGTGTTTGGTCCGATTCTGGAGTATGAGAGTGTCTGGAACGGAGTTACTTTAGTGACCTTTCCACTCTAATTTTAGTCCAGTGACCTCGAGAGGGGCGCTGATGCCTTGTTAGAGGTACCCGCTTTGAGAGGAGGGGTACATGACTGGTTCTACCGCCGCTTGTTTTACCGCAGTTTTATCCTTCGTACCTCGCTTTAGCTCAAGCAATATCTTTCTATTTCTACTGCATGAAAACCCCTAAAAACTTCTAAATGACTAAAACCTTAAATCTCTCTTGTAGCTCCACTTGGAGATAGTTTTCTTTGTTTTATTTGTGACATCTTACTGCTTCCCTTTTTGGGAATTTATCTCTCTTTTTACCTGTCGGAGTGTAGCGTGTCAATTTCGTGTTCTCAACACTACCACCCTTGTCCCTGTGTTCGACCCCGTATATCTACTTCGACCCCGTAAACAAAGTTGCGGGGGCCTAGAAGGATTCAGGTTTATAAATGTAAAAGCTCGACTACCTCAAATCCGCCTCCAATTTTAGGACACGTGATTTAGGCCGGTCAAGTAGGTACATGATATTAATAAGAACATTAATATATCATGAAGTCATACTCCTAAATTATTGTTTAGTTATTCAGATTAAAAAAGAAGATTTAAAAATATATCATTTACTTACTCTCAATGTTTAGTATGTTGATGAATGTTACAAAATTGTTCTTCTAGTTTACTATTTAATAAATTTCTTATTTCTACTTACATTGAAATATGATTAATTAAGAATATCTATATTATCCTACTTTGTGAATTTCCATTCACTAAACCAGTAGCTCACACTATATACATTCAACAATTTTTAAGTAACACTACTAATTATGGAGACAACCACAAATTTAAAAGAGTCCTGCTATAGAAGGATACAATAAATATTTTAAGTATTAGTCTCTATTTTTGTCCATTCTTGGGCCCACAAAGTTAAAAAGAAAGAGTTGTATTAGTCAAGAAATAAAGGAATGTAATTTCTTTCTAGTTATTAGGGTTTGTAAAATATATGTGTCATGTATTTGAGTGTGTTGAACTCTAATGTGATGAATAAGAGAAGATATGGTGGTTATATTATGATATTATTTTATATATGAAAAGGTTTCTTATGCTTGCCATAACTTGTAAAATAAATATGAAAAGAAAAGGAACAAGTTCAGACTTTGTGATAGCCAGTTTGATCACCTCAGACCCTAATCCTTTGATCTAAGAAAGATTACATGATCAATATATGACACAGTTACTCTAAATTTTTTTTCCCGCCACATCATCAAAAATGGTGATTAGATATGAAGAGCAAAATTTTACCTACTAATTGAACCTCAACTTCCTACAACATTTTTTTCCATCGTTGTGACACTTTTGCAATATATGTGCATGAAACACAACATGCAACCTACTGAGCTTTTAGTGTAACTCGAACATTTAGGCTACCCTATCATCATGTTACACTAGAAGATAAGTCCTCATGTATAATGGAGAATCTATTAGGCTCTTGTGAGTGAAAAATGCAACAAAATTAATTTCTTCCTGAGAATGCTTGAGAAGGATCTGTCTAGTGTGATAAAACCATATTATAATTTACTAGTTTATACCTTATCGTATAAGAGGTTCAAATGATTCAACATATAGTTATTGATGTAAATATGTACCTTCCATCGACTTGCTTCAAATTTCACTAGATTAGAATATGAAGTCTTTTGTGATTCCATAGCACTCTAAAAGTCACATCGGGATGCATGAAAAAAATTACTTTCGCGGTAGATCGCATGAGTCTATTAATGATTGTTATTGGTAGATCATTGTATTTCTCCAACAATTAAAACTGAACTCAAGGTCAAAGAAATGGCTACGTGGAACCCATATTTGATCCCAATGTTGCCTTGCCTTCAGTAGATCACATGGTTCTGTGGCTGAACACCTACTATGGAATGAGTTGTTCTGTAGATGGAACCATCTGCATAAAACACTACTCTGAGAAGACGTTCTAATAAAAATGCATGTTGCTATTGTAGTCACTCATCCAAATTCAATTCATTGGAAGAACTCATCTCTGTGGTTTCCTTGTAAGAACTTGACTGTGAATGTTTGGAGTTTCTAGTCTCATCCCCCCTCTCTTAGTTGGTCTTAGCTTTCTCAAACTTTGGAGGAAAAAACAAGAAAAGGAGACCTTATATCTAGAGAGAATCTAATCATATCATATACATAGAGGACTAGAGAGAGTAGGGTTTCCCAACCCTAATTTGAACATGCTTGTGGACCCCCTTACAGAATGTGGGAACTTTCCATGCACTGGGTCCCACAGAACGTATTGTTGGGTGAGTCCTTATCCAATGTAGAGTTCCCTCTTTCTTGAGGAGTAGGTCTGTGGCTTATGGAAACTAAGTCTGGATACATATTTAATTCTAAGACCTCAAAACATGCTTTCAGGTCCCTATATTTGTAAGAATTACAATTGAGTTGAAATTATCCTTTCTTGAACCTATCTCTATGTGTGTGACCATATATGAACCATATTTGTGGCATCTCGATCGCCAAAATGGGATAAACGAATGTGGAAGCAGTTTATTAGCAGCGGAATATGAAAAATCACTAAAAATTAAAACTTTTTGGAAAGAGATCTTTAAAACATAAAACTCTTTTTATAGAAACAAGATAAGCTGTTTACAACATGTTTTGACATCACATCTCTTGTGAAATCGCCTCTCGAATGATTAGATACATCCATTTCCCTGTTATCTGTACAAGGCAAGATACAACAAAATCTCGAGGCTAAAATCCAAAATCCTCAAACCTACTGACTCCTAGGACCTGAGAGTACAGAGAAGACATAAGACATACTAACTACAGGACTCGATAGTCAGTATCTCCACATGAGATTCACTGTTACCCCTGGTGTTGCTGCTGTTGCTGATACTGCTCACCCTCAGATGGGTTCCTTCGTCCTCGGTGACCACCTAAAAAGTTGAAATCTACGGGAGTGAGACAATTTTAAATAATTGTCTGAGTAAGAGTTATAACTCTCCTCCAGAAGCTTTGTTATAGAAAATAAAGGAATAACAGAAGAAAAATAACTTAAATCATTCAATAGCAAGCTTAGGATTAAGTAAAGCATCATTTACTTAAGCAGTCATTTCAATAAGGATTATGTGGACATGCATACTGGTTACTTGATTTATAACAATTATAAACAATGTAACATTAATCATTGTTTCTCGTAGTTCAACCTAAGAAGTTATACTACATGGATGATTATGTTTTACAAACATTATTATGCCCTGTGGAGATGAGGTATACCGCTCATACTCCAACCGATCACTACTAAGTCGCATCGGTATCATACACAGGTCATCAAAAGAGCCAGATTATTATGACCTCATCTTCCTCAGTCAGTATGAGGATCAACATGCAGGACATCTCGTGTCTCTGCTATAATAGCTTTCCAGGGTATTCTGGAAACTTCACTATTTGAGTCACAATGGCATTCTGTACTCTCTTCGTCATCGAAATATCTCTTATTTATCTCTCATCGATGCGGTATTAAGGATTCCCTCGGGAGATTTGTGATACATCACCCCGGCATAAACATATAGTGAAGGGTTGATGGATTTAAGATACATCTACATCAATTCCTACACTAGGATGTAAGGATATTCGCGTCCATAATCCCCCCACATACTCAAAAGTATGTGATCCAGGAGTTCCCTTAGGAAAACTTGTTTCACCATCATTTGGCTTCTGACAATGATGGATCTATGACCAGGGCTCTACATGGTATAATTATACTTGATTAATTAGGTACATTTCAGTATTCTTTTAACATCAAGCATGTTTCCAAGCATTTAACTATTAAAACACTGCTATAAAAGAATAATACTAAATGTATCAAGTTTATCTTACATCAGTTATCATATGGAAATCAATTCTTAATCATTTCATTACTATGATTCAAGAATATGGGTGTTCAAACCTTTAAATCATCATAAGTCATCTAATCAGTATGACCTTGATGTTGTTCATGGCTCTTACAACTTATCGATCTCATATGTTGCCATTTAAACATAGGCAACATAGAATATATCACTATTCATAAAGCCTATAGCATGCTTTCAGTGAATATGATATCATAACCCTTACCTGGCTATGATCATTCCCTTATAAGAACATGCATGGTCAATTCAATTGATAATAATAAACAATTCATTTCCAGATCAACAATTTATAAAGCAGAATAACTTTTCAAATCAAGGGTTGTACCTTCATGCCTTCACTAAGGCTAGGTTCCCTTATTAATATCAATTAGGGTTATTCAACCCCTTTCATTATGATTAAGAATAATGATTCCTCATTTCATACTTCAATCATGAAGATTCATGCTTAAAAGCATGACCTGGAATTAGGGTTTATTGTACATTTCATCATATCACCCTCAATTAGGGTTTTACTATTCACATTACATGTTATTACCCTAGAATTAGGGTTTACTATTCACTTCATAGTAGATTGAGCTCTTAGCATCATCAAGTATGAAGATTACTATCATTTATGCCTTCAAATTAGGTTAAGATTCATCAATTATCATGATTAGGGTTTCTATGATCTCACTATGAAGGATCATACCCAAATCATGTGCATTTATACATATTGAAGGTATTTTACTTGATTCTCATTCATATTAGGAGTCTTCTCTCTCTTATCACTAATAGATGATGATTACATCACTCTAGATTAGGTTAGGTCAAGTCAACTTTGATTAACATAAGTTAAGTCACCCCTATCATGTCATTAGGGTTTGCTTAATCAAGGGGGTGTTGTCTACTTGAACCCTTCAAAGGTACATTGGTAATGTTCACAATTAACCATAACATGGGTCAATCTACTAATTACTTAACCCCTTAATGTCTTTAGGTATCATTAAGGTTTGAGTTAATCAACCATTTAACCATCTAAGCCTTCAAGGCATTAAACAATCTTAACTCTAAAAGTCCCCAAATGGTTTCACACTTCAACCTCCAAATGGTTTTCAAACCGCATGGAGTGGTTGACCGTTTGGAACCTTTGACCTTCAAGACCGCATGAACATGTTCACACTCAAGACCGTTTGACCTTAAACGGTCTTGAAACTGTTTGATCATGTTGACCGTTTGGACATGGTTGACTCTGAAACTGTTTGAGCAAATTAACCTTGAAACCACATGACCTTAAACGGTTTGGAAACCGCATGAGTCCAAACAGTTTTGAAACTGTTTGGGCCCAAACGGTCTTGAGACCGTTTGCCCCCAAATGGTCTCGAGACCATTTTCCCCCAAACGGTTTTGAAATCGTTTGGGCCCAAACGGTCTTGAAACTGTTTGGGCCCAAACGGTCTGGAGACCATTTGCCCCCAAATGGTCTCGAGACCATTTTCCCCCAAATGGTCTCGAGACCGTTTTCCCCCAAACGGTCTTGAGACCGTTTTGTCCAAATGTCTCAAAACTGCATGGACCTAAAAAGTGCATCAACACTTGTAAATGATTAGGGTTTCCAATGTTGAACCCCTCAATTGGTCATGCCAAGGTTAACCACTTATCAATTGAGCCAATTAGTTTTATCATTAACCAATTTAACACTCAATTGACCCTCAATTGGTCATCAATTATGGTTGGGACCAATTGAATTAGGGTTTGTAATCGATCAACCATCAACATCCATCAACATGAGTCTAAATGAAGTTGAACCCATCAACTATCACCCAATTGGGCCATGACCTGACCCCAAATGGTCTTGGGATCATTTGGACATCCTCCAAACGGTCTTGAGACCGTTTGCCCAAAGTCTCATAAAAAACTAAGTCAATTTGTTAAGGTTGAACCCTAATTACGTCATCAATTCAACACTTTTGATTATTTCAACAACCTATTGTAATTGGACCCTTAATTGATCAAATTACCATAACCCTAGACCTCCAAATGGTCTTGGGTGATCACCAAACGGTCTTGAGACCGTTTGGGTGATCCCCAAATGGTTCTAAAACCGTTTGGGCCACTCAACCTAAACTTCAACATGATTGGTCCATAAAATCATCAATTGAACCCGATTAGGGTTTAGGTGATTAAAGTGCCTTCAACTTGAGATTTACATAGAATTAGATGATGATTATTTGTAGGTGATTAATTCATAATATATACAGAATACCCTCAAATGGTCAACACTTGGTCAAACCTCCCAAACCGTCTTGGAGACCATTTGATTCTAAACGGTCTTGCAAACCGCATAAATCCAAACGGTTTTGAAACTGTTTGTTTTCAAACGGTTTTGCAAACCGTTTAGACCAAAGGTGCAAGATCATTTGGTAAAGTAAGATAAGGATTAACATTTGAATTAACTTCTATCTTCTTCTACCTCAAGATTAAGGCCTGTTCTTCATGGTTTTGCTTGCAAGAATGCAAAGAAGGTTGGGGAAAAGAAGAACAAGCTACTTTTGCAAGAAAGAAAGGTGCATAGCAAAGTTTAAGGGTTTAGAATTATAAAACCCGCCTTAAAGTCATCCCTAGAGCTCCAAGCTTCCAAGCTCTAATGGCGTCTTGAGCTCCACAGGTCGTCCATGGTTGTTTCTCCAAGAATTGGTTGGAAGGGATGGCTAGAAAGAAGAACCAAGTAAGAAAGACCATAGAACCAACCTTGCAACATGATTTCCTCCATGAATTCAAGCAAGATGATGATCAATCCTTACCTAGAACTAGTTGGTCGTCCTCCTCTACTCTAGAGCTCCGTCCTTAGTCAGTTTAAGCAAGGGGATAAGTGAAAAGAAAGAGGAAATGATCCTTTGTTTGCAAAGGAAGGGTGTATATATATTTTGGGGGTATTTCCAAGAAAAGACAACTTATTTCTCCTTTTATCAACTAGGTCATTCCCTTCTTATTTATGGACACGTCCCTCCTTCTCTCCTTAAGAAAAACTTCTTCTTAAACCAAGGTCTATAGGAAAGGAAACCAAACATCCTACTAAGTTGTACACATAAAAGGGCCATTTTGCTTACAACTTAATTATTTAATTACAAAGGTTATCATTCTTATTTGATTATTCAATTGAAGCGCCCTCTTCATAATTTTTACTCTAAATGATGCCAAGAGTTATAAAAGATACTCTAGAAGGTGTATATTACATGTTGTGCCCCATGTTTTGGGCAAATTGCGCTTTACACCAAAACGAGGGCTTAGAGTACAAGGATTGCTCCACAAGCTGCATCTTGATGCCCAAGCTTGGAGAATCCATCATACTTCATCCTATTTAATATTATGATGTCTCAACACCAAAGGAACATCTAAACATGTGAAATTTGCAAGTTAACCCTTCTAATTGGGTAATTTACACATAGGTCCCTGTATTACAAAACAATATTACAACATTGTTCAAAAAGGACAGAAATGGAAACATATGTTCCTCAGGAGTTTTAATTACATGCCAAAAGATAATCACAAGTATCTAATTACATAATTAGGCAAAACACCTAGGGTTAGTTCATAACCCAGGTCAGGGATGTTACAATATTACTATGGAAATATATTCATTAATCAATGTTAAGATCCTTAAACAATGAGAAACATATAGACATACATAATTGCTACCCAAGTAGTAGGATTAGTCATACAAGATAAAATTATTAATGACTAGTGTTAGCTTAATGTATAATCCATGTGTCACATTTATCCAGATTAAACTAGAGACATGGACTCATCATCCTAGGTAGATTCAATCCAAATTTTATTTATCTCCAAATAGATTGGAAAATATGTATTAGTGTATTATCACTTACTCAAATCATCATGTCCATGCATTTATCTAATCTCACAGACTGAGAGGCCTATAGTATCGCTCATGTTATATGGGAGGGACAAATTCCTTATACATCACTAATAATGTGTATAATGATTCTCATCACACCCAATCACTACCTTTATGGAAACCTTCTTTAGGATCACATTGGCTAGTGTCAAATCATGATGACTGTCACGTCACTATTGTAGTAATTTCAAGTTGAAGGACCATGAAACCACTATTCCATTTGAGAAATGATTACTACAATCATAATGGTCCAACGATCCCTCTCAAGGAGGGTCGTTCCCATACACTTGTTTTCTAAAAATTACCCATGTTTTTAACTTACCTATCCAATATATATGTCCCACAAGACCTGGTGCTCAATCACCATAGATAATAGTCTCATGTGTATTTTTTTGTTCAGTCCACAACAATACTTGACTAGGGACTGTTAAGAATATTGTTCTTAGCATCCATTAGGATCCCATGTTCAAGTCATGTACTTCAAGTCCTATGGCTTTGAACCAGTCATTTTAAGGGTATTTATTTTGTAATGATAAATACAAATTCAACTTAGTTTTAATGGAAGTTTTAGTCCGATTTTGCACTTAGATATCTTAGTTTTCATTAGGAATAGCTTTATTTCATTCTATTTAGATTTTATGTTAACTTGTTAGAATTTTGATACTTCTCTTGACACTCCTTGCATATTTGGAAATTAATCTACTTACACTAGACAAACCCACAAAACACAAGAAATCGGGGTGACCTGTAATGGACAAGAATCGAGATGAGGTTGTCAGATTTGCATTGTTTGCCACACTAATCACTAGGGGTTTTTATCCCATAGTTTAACCTCCTATTAACAACAAAAAAAAAGATTAAGGTCAGTTTATTAGTATAGAGAGGATTGATCCCACAACATAATGGTTTGAAGACTGATTTTAAACCCAAATTACTTAGAATAATTATTAGAACATGAAAGTATAGATCCTTTAGTTAATGGTTGGTTAGGCTAAACCAAGTTAGAAAAGGTTACACTAAGAACAAGAAAAGAAATGTTACACTAATAACAATTAAAGGAAAGGGTTATGCTAAAAACAAACAAAAAAGAGTTATGCTAAGAACGATTATGGATATTATCTATGAGTATAATTAAATTTCAAGTAAAGAAAAGAGTGATTGAGTAATAGGTGGTTGAGAAACGAGAATGAATTGATGATAAAAGATATTAGGATTATGGGTTTTGCCACCATATCCTGCGTGAAACTAGATTGATGAATTTGTGAAGACAATCATTTAGATGAATGTATGGCAAACAACCTCAAATGCATTTATGAAAGTCAAACTTCCTATATACCCATTGGTCCTGACGTTTACAAATCCTTTCCTAAAAACCCCAAAAAAGGATCCTTCTGAGGTGTCATCCAGATTCTTGTGCATTTGTTTAGTTGTTCTGAGTATTGGGGTCTGAGGTCTCATTACCAAAATCTATAACTCGACAAAAACAAGAAATCAAGTCATATAATTTGACAAAATTCCAAACAAAAACCATCAAAAAGTACTATCATATAGAATAGATCTAGTTTATCTATGGCTATAGGGCTACTCCCCACACCCTGATATAGGAAACTACTCACGATCCATGTAAATTAAAGAAGAAACAATAGAAGGAAGAGAGGAAGCCATTGAATAGAAGAGAAAGAATCAAGGGATCTTGTCTAGTGAATATGAAATGTCTTCCCCTCTTAATTCCTAACTCTCAACTAGAAGACCAAAATAAAGGAAAATAAGAAGTAGGAATCTTGATATAGAAACACTAATTTCAATGAAGAACAAAAGAGTACATATGAAATAATGAAAATGACAAGATGTTGAAATTCTATAGTGCAAGTACAAAAATTTTGATGCCCTTTCTTATGGAGTCCCCAGTTCTTATATAGGGGAAGGAGGGGTAGAAACCCTAAAGAGGGGGAGAGAAAAGGAATGGGTGGCAGATGCTAAAGAATGCAATCAGTGTGTAGTGAACTGGTTGGTTCACATCCTAAACTGATTGATTCATATCTAAAGGAGCATGGGCCCATGGTAGTGGTCAAAACCCTAGAATTGGGTGGTGGCAGCACCAATTGTCATGACTTTGATAACTGTAAACCAACCAGCTCATAGTGTAGAATGCTTGTTTCAGACTTGGGCATGTGTGACTCTGTGACTGCCAGTAGAAACCAAAGGTAAGGGGTAGCGGCAACAATTAATCACGTCTTGGTCATTAAGCAACTTGATCCATCCATCTGGAAAACTTGAAACAATCAGTTGGAAGGATGAGCTGAGAAATTGGGGACATGAGACGCTTGTTTCACATGTTGAAAAGACATTGTGGAAGAATTGATAGGAGTAGTAAAATGGCCATTTGGGCTCTAAAGTGAACTTCTTGAATGAATGAAACAACCGGTTACAACATGAACCGATCGATTCATATGTTGAAATGGTCGAGACTTTCTTTTGAAGGAAAAATCTTCAAATATAAATGTAAAAAAATAAGGTTTTGTATTATTGGAAAAAAGTGACAATTTGAAACTATTTCCAAAAATATAGAAAAAAGCAAAATAAATTCCTCTGAAAAGATTCAAAAAAATGCATTTGAATATGGATGAATATACATTCATTAAAACACCCCGAACTTGAACTTTTACTTGTCCACAAGCAATAAAGAATACAAATAATTCCAATATGTACTAGAAACATGTCTATCCTCACCATCATAGCATTACTTTATACCTTACCTCCTTTCTTGTCCAAGCAACCCAATCTCCTAGAACCACAAAACACAAAATTCCACATTCCCTATCAAAACATATTTCATGACTTGTTTCTGTAGAAAGACTTTGTGGGAAACAAACTTCATCTTAGTTTACTTTGAGACTCCCATTTTTATTAAAAGTATTGCACAAGAACAAGATGAATGAGGAATGGAAGAAGATGATCTCTCCTCTATTTTATTTGGGATCTTTTTATTCATGAACTACAATTACATTGACTACATTTTTTCAGTGTGCTCTTTTGACATCTTTATATGGTACACCCCTATTAAATTTATGAGGAATATGGAAGAATGAAGATGGGGGAAGTCATGTCACCCTGAACTTGGGGTTTGGGATGAGGTGATTTTATCTTTTCTTTGTGAGATGAAGATGGTGGAGGGAGAATGTTCTTGTGCTATCAAAACATACATTCATTTTTTTCAAGAAATTTCATTGCATCAGTTTGACTTTTTTTTATCACAACATCATATAAGAGATATGAAAAGCTAATCTACATATTTAAAATAGGAAAAATTTGTGTTTGATTTTGATCAGTGCAATAAGGCTTGCCAACATTTCCAAGGAGTAATGCAAATTTTGGGGTCCTAGGTGACGTGGTGTTTTCTAATCATGGTAATTTGTAGTCAAACTTGCAAAGAAGATATAAAAATATAAGGGTTTACAATGTTATAAAATCTATTCATATTGGATGACTAGATAAAGGACATTTATTCAATTTTAAAAAGTAATTACTTTTGGAAAGCAAACTATATTTAGAAAGAAAACTACATGTAGAATAAAATGATCAAAAGATAATGTTGAAAGGAAAGATTGGGGGTGGAATTGTTCTACCACCCACCTCCACCCTGGACTTATAATTTTGCTCATCCCAAGAAAATCCCAAACCTAAGATGGAGGGAAAAATATCACTGTGGTGGTGGATGATGAGGCGGTGGGTGAGAAGAAGTGGAGGCAAGGTTGTAGTAGTAATTCCCCCAATATAGGGAGTTGGGGTCAGGGTAAGCCTGATGAGACCCATACTCCTCATATGAAGGTCTACTGGGAGCATAGTGGCCACAGTCCACATGTAAAGACTCATGGGAATGTTGCATTAGTAGAGATGATTCAGCTAATGTCACTGACGTTGTTGTCCTATTGGATCTAGTCCAGCTTGTCCTAGATCTCATAGAATCCATAGGGATCATCATTGCCAATTTCATCTTCCATGAGCCTATTGGTATGACTGCAATATGGTGTAGGAGGAGTCCATTAACCTCATCATTTTCCTCCATTGAGACACTCTTACCATGGGTTGCAGGCTAGGGGGTGTCAGTTGGGTTGAGGTGCTCTGAATAGAACCACTAGAAGTGTGCTGACAAGCCTGTCAGATCAAAGACCAGATTCACTGATGAAAACTTGGCATGTTGGGGGAGCTTGAGGGTGACGTAGGAATCCTTGAACATCAAATAGTACACATTGTCGTTGTTGTAGAGGATAGATTTTCTTCCCTTCATGTACAACAAGTCAATAAGGTGGGTTTTTCTTGTCTGGGATGGGAAAGGGATGTGAGTATAGCACAATTAGATGGGTAAAGTAGTCACTATATGGCTAATGTAGAAAGCAGAAGTGGTGGTGCAGATAGCCTGAGTTTTTATGTGATCGAGGATGATGTTCCCCCAGTTGAATAGTTTGCCATTGAGAAGGCACCATAGTACATGCATATCTGTGTCGCAGACAGCGCCTTGGGTGCCCCCTGCTGTAGATTGTGCAAGATATGATGCAGTGAATATATCTAACAGAATGATTGTCAATTCTAGATGCCTTGGGACCATTGCGTAGCTTAGGAGAGGGTGTAGTGATGTCCAGCCAGAATTTCTCCTTGTTGTATTTGTGGGGGTGGAAGTCATGGGGACTCTTCATGCAAATGAGAAAGCCAATCGAACTGGCTACCATCAAGGATATTGGAGGTGAGATTAGCTGAGATCTCCAATGCTTCCCCAAAAATTTAGACCTTGAGCTAGAATTTCCCTATAAGCAGTGGAAACATTATAAAATGTACATGAACTTGAGGGTGAGATCACTATACACTAACTGGACAAAATAGGGAAATCTTAGTATATGGTTGTGTTGCATAATATTGTCAACTACATCCTTTATGCTGATGGCATTGAGGCTGGTTTCATAGGCCCATCTGGAGAGTGCAACATTGATAGCCAACATGTAGTCAAACCTCTCAAGATTATCTAGAATAGGAGCTATGTGGGGTAGGCGAGGCAAGATTGAATCTAGGTCATGTCAAGATGATTCGCCTGTTGTAGCCTCACTGATGAGCTCATATGCTTCTGTGAGGTCGTAGAACATCTCCTCAGAAATCTTGGTGAGGACTCACCAGTGTGTTCCCATATGTGTATCATGGGGAAGAGGTGGAGCATTAAGGAGACTTGCGGTAGATAGTCTTCTTCGCTAGGGCCTTTCCCTTGCGAAGGTGGCTAAAAAGGATGCCACGAGAACCTTCTTGTGACATTATGACCGAGATGGGTCTGAAGCGCCCTATTGGTGGTGAGGCGATCGTTTCACCTACTGAAATGCTCATTTCAACAACTGAGACACTCATTTGAAATGGCGAACTGTGATATCAGGATTGGTCAAACTACTCACCTGGAGTAATGATATGATCGACAAGTAGTCGCGGTGTGCTAGGTGGGGGAAGAGGATGAGTGGAGGGTTGTGACCATTCAAACCAATGCCTCATTTATCGCAGACGACCATTTCACCCGATGAAATGACTTATCTGGCATGTCGTGGGAAACAAGAGATGCTTGAAATTCAAATCAACCGCCACTTTGAATGGTTGGCTTGAAGGGAAAGACAACTATTTCACTTTGTGAAACGGCCAGTACACTTATTTTTAAACATAAATCTTTTCCAAAGTGAAATGGTAGGTTGGGAAACCAACCGTGTAACTCATCCTTTGTTTTTGGGATGGAAAAATTAGATGAAATAGAGAACAATACAAAGGATAGATAAAACAATTAGCATAATGAAGATAAAAAATAAGTGAAAAAGTTGGGTTGCCTCCCAATAAGTGCCTAGTTTTTTTTAAAGCCTGACACATGTATATCATGGAGCCGATTCTGGATTAGGATTGGGTGAGGGTGGTGGATCACTTAATTCTAGCAACGCATGGATAGAAAGTTGATATGATTCTCATGCAATGAAATCCTCGATGGTAATGTACAACTTAAGCCTATGTCTATTCACTAAAAAATCACCCTGCCCTTTATCTCAAAAAAGAAAGGTGTCATGTGGATAGACACACTTGACAAGGTAGGGTCCATGGCATCTAGATTTGAGTTTTCTAGGAAAATGTCAACCTAGAATTATAGACTAAGACCTGATAACCTCATGAATGCCTTTCCTCTTAATATGGCCATCATGCCATAATTTGGTTCTATCTTTGTATATCTGGGCATTCTCACAGGATGTCATTCTGAGCTCTTGTAACTCCTACATTTAAAGAAAATAGCTTTATCTTGTTGTAGATAGGTCAAAGTTTATAGTTTTGATGGCTCAGATAGACTTGTTCTCCTACTCTATGGGTAGATGACAAGTCTTTTAATAGATCAATATGAAGGGAGGGGTGCCTATGTGTGTTTTGTTAGTAGTTATGTATGCCCATAGGGCATCATTAATTTTCAAAGCCCAGTGTTCCCTTGTGATATTTATAGTTTTTTCTAGGATGGAATTATTTAGTCTATTTGAAACCTCAACGTAAGCACTAAACTGAAGGTGGTAAGGAAATGTGACTTTGTGGTGGACTCTATATTTTTCGTAAGGACTTAAAACTTTTCTTTATAAAATGTGGCCTCCCCATTCGAAATCACAGTGTGAGGCTCCCTGAAGCTAGGGAAAATGTTGTCTTTAAAAATTTTCTTAATAGATTTGGAGTCACAAGAGTTGATGGGGATGGATTCTACCCACTTTGAATTGTAATCTACAACCGCAAGGATATATTGCTACCTACAGGAAGAAGGAAAGGGTCACATATAATCCACCCCAGACATCAAAGAACTCTATATCTTGCTAAGAGGTCATGGGTATTTGATCTCTCTTAGAAATTCTAGACCTTTGGCATTGGTCACAGGCTAAGACAAATTCAGATGAATCTCAAAATAAGGTAGGTTAAAAGAAACCACATAGGAGAACCCTTCCTAATCATTTTCTAAAAACTCATGTGCCCCTCGGTGGGGCCAGAGTGATATTGTTCATGTCGTGCGTCTCTTCCTCAGTAACACACCTGTGATAGAGACCATATGCACATAGTCTAAAAATATAAGGATCATCCTAATAATAGTACCTACCATCATGTGATTTTTTTTCTTTGGTATGTCCTTTGTAATTATGATGTAGGACACCTATAGCAAGATAACTGACATAATTTGCAAACCAGGGGAATTAGGATTCAACCTTAAGAAATTTATCATCCAATAGAAAATCATCAGTGGGGACCCCATCATCCTCACACAATCTTAGGTGGCTAAGATGGCCTGCCACAACATTCTCACAAACTTCCTTATCAAGGATTTCTAGATCAAACTCATGCAGTAAAAGAATCCAAGGAATGAGGTGTGGTTTGACATCCCTTTTGGTCATTAGGTATGTAATGGCTTCTTGGTTTGTGTAGAAAATAACCTTGGGCCCAAGAAGATAGAATAAGAACGTGTCAAAGGCATAGATAATGGATAACATTTTCTTCATGATAGTAGTGTAGTTATGTTGTGCGTGATCTAAAGTCTTGGATTCATAGTAAAAGGGCATTGTGTTTCCTTTCAAATCACTGTCCAAGAATGACACCAATAGAAAAATCACTAGCATCACACATGATTTCAAAAGGTAAATACCAATCATGTGCACGAATTATGGGGGTAGAAATAAGAGCATGTTTTAGGAAAAGGAAACTGGTCATCTATCTACCTCAATGCGTCAGTTTCTAAATCTATGACCCAAAGCAATACCTTCTGTCACCAGGAAGTGGCATTTTTCCCACTTTAAAACTGAATGTTGTTCTTCAAACTTTTCTAGAATAAGGGATAGGTGTCTAAGACAAAAGTCAAAATAGTATCCATAAATGGAGATTTCGTCCATAAACACTTCCATGATAGTTTTGGTTAACCCAACCAAAATAGCAAACATGCACCGCTGGAAAGTGGTTGGGGCATTACACAACCCAAAGGGCATTCTACTGAAAGCATAAGTGCCAACAAGAAAATGAAGGTTTTCTTGTCTTGATCCATAGGATGAATCGAAATCTTATAGAAACTTGACTAACCATCTAAATAGCAAAAATATTGTTTATGGGCAAGGCACTCTAGTACTTGATCTAGAAAGGGAAGATGGAAATGATCTGTCCTAGTGGCCTTAATCAATTTCCTATAGTCAATACACATCCTATATCCTGTAACAGTACGAGTGGGGATGAGCTCATTCTTGTCATTTTTCACAGTAGTGGTTCCCCCTTCTCAAGGAGCAATTGGATAGGAGCGACCCAAGGGGAGTAAGAGATAGAGATGATTCATGCAGTCAAGAGTTTGATAACATCCAATTGAAAAATCTCTTTCATATTTGGATTTAGTTTCTGTTGAGGGTCCTAGATGGTTTTTACTCTTATATCATAGGGATTTTGTGCGTGAAAATGGCTTGATTTATCCCTATCAACTTAGTAATTTTATACCCAAGATCATCTCTACTTTTTTTAGCTCAGTCATGATCTTATCCTCCTGCTCAAAAGTAAGATCAAAATTAATGATAACAATACATATTTTTTTATCACTAGAAAGACATGTTTAAGTCCCTCTGGGAGAGTTTTCATTTCTAGGGCCTTAGGGGGGTTGATTTTATCTTATAAAAGAGAAACCATCTTAAGGACTTCAATTTCTCATCAAAGAATTCTTCAAAGTTGTCTAGATGATTCCTACATTGATTTGATTGCTCATCTTCAAACATACATTCAGAAAGGGCTATGAGGGTAGTACAGAGGGGATCCTCAAGTAACTCCTATTCTTGCCTTAATTTTGAAAGCTTTTTAACACAAACAAGGAGGTAAGCCTCCTCCTGAAGGCTTAGTACCCTCATACTTTCAAACACCTTAAACTCTAGGGTTTGTCTTCCAAGTTCTAGAAGAATAGTTTTTGCCTCAACATCAATCAAGGATCTTGTAGTGGCCAAGAAGGGGAAGCCAAGAATGAGAGAGTATAATAAATCTTCCTTCATGTCCATGATCACGAAATTACATGGAACTTAGGTGCCTTTCCCAACCCTTATAGTAATATCTTCAATGATACCCAAAGTTTTCATCATAGAAGCATCTTCCAACTAGATGGTCATGTCCATGGCAAGCATATCCAAAAATCCCAATCACCTACAAATACTATAAGGCATAATCAAAATATTGATGCCTAAGCCAGCAATACCTTTTCTACAAGCATTGTCACCTAAATAGCACCCAATCCCAAAGGAACCAAGATCTTTCTTGTAAGGCCCCTGACCGGGATTAATGATTAAACATGCTAGATTAACTTAATTTTGTGATTAATTCATTAATCAAACCCTATATTATTCTTTAATAAACCCTATTTTATGCTTTTATATCACAACATAAAGTAAAGTTTCAAATTTGGTCCACCTTGGACATTGTTTGATTGAGTTTTGCAACATATGTGCTTATGTGGACCTTTGTGCTATTTTCCCATTTATAGGGGTTTATCTAAAATTTTCACACATGCATGTTGTGATTCATCGTACTCTTCAAAATTTTTGATATAGTTGCACCTTTGTATGCCTAAATGCACCATAGGATTGATTTGTCTTTACCTCTAGGGTTGAGAACTTAGGGTTTCTCACCTAAGTGATGGTTTTTCCAAGTATGATAGTGATATGATGGTATCACTTAGTAGACAAATTATTTTATAGTTTCTCCTTGTGGTAGAAGATTCAATGGCCTTCCCTTGAGGTCCATAATCAAAAGGTTAACCAGGTTGAAGTACACAAACCAATGGAAGATTAGGGTTTGTTAAATGACTAAGTAAACCCTAGAATCGGATTGGTTTTCTAATGATGCATCTGCATAATCTGATGGGTTCCCTGATAATATTTCTTGATGATTTCACTAAGGTATGAACTAATGGATAACCTTGGTAAAGATCCAACATCCATGGATTAGATAGATTTCGAGTTTTGACACATGGTAAGATAGTTTTTCAACCTTTTAACCGACCCTCTCTCTCCATTGATATATATACCCTCCACCTCTCTCACAAACCAACCCTTTTGCATCCCTTATCTTTTCCTTGCTTCTAAAGATACCCTAGACCATCATTTTATGAAGGATAAGCTCTTGGAGGCTGAAGCTTGGAGAGATCATGGATGCATTGATAACACCAATTTTTGTGATATTTTAGACTATTTTTCTTTTATCAAAACTGCCCTTTTAAACTGTTTTCCTCTCTTTTATGTGTACTTTCGCAATAATTGGCCAAACAATGCTTTTAATTCAATATTTCCATCTTTTGCAGAGTTTTTCCTCATTTTGGTACGTTTTATAATCAATAAGGCCGTCCCAGCCCACAAATAAACTCCACCTTCTTTCGGCCTTCCTGACGCCCGATACAAGCACTGCCCGACAGGGTAGCGCGACACAATGGCGTGCGATATGAGGATGTCACACAAAAAGAAACTGACGGATGACACCTCTTTTACCCGACAGGGAGTCGAGCTCGCCACAACAACCCAAGCTTGTCGCACGACACAGGCCACCCACCGACAGGCGTCGCCGTCACGTGACCGACAACTGACACCCCTATGTTGAGCGATACCAGTATCGGCCGTCCATCGACCCACGAATAAGGAGGACACGTGGCACTTCGAGCACCATAACTTCCCCCAACCGCTGCCTATAAATAGCTGCTACATGAAGCCGAAAAGATAGTTTGCACAGTTGGGAACTTTGAGCGATCTTTGGAGGAAAACTGTGAGAGCAAGAGCATCGTGCCTCAGTGCTCGTACCGGGCAACTCTAGGTGAGCTCTTCCTCATCCCGAGAGGGAGGGGATGGTTCACTTAGGATCGTCCCGGGCGACACTGTAGGCCGATATCGGCCAACATTGATGAGCGACACAAGTGCCTGACAGTGGATGCATCGCTCCATGCCAGACACGATATCGAACCTGATACGCGTTGCCCATCATAGCGTGCCTCTCAAGAGGGTGCGCCGCCCGACATGAGCGTATCGGCCAGGGTCCTTGAGCGATACAATCGGTCGTCACGGTGTGCCGCCCGACACTGCTGTATCGGGCTAGGCTCCTAACCGATATCGGGCTGGAGAGCTGCAGTAGTCTGTCTTCCTTTTACATCAAGAAGGCGACATTTATCTTTATTTCTATTATTTACTTCTTTACTTATGCACTGTAATTAAGACCTTTAATGTTTATGGAAATGGTAAATCTTAATCACTTGCTGCTCTATGTTTGGTGTAATTGTTGGATGACTGCTATGTTTAATATTTGAACTCTAGCTTGCATGTTTGGATCTCGTTTCGCTTAGCTACCGAATCGTGTTTTCCCGTCGCAACAACTTCGAGGGATGTGTTGTGTCTCTAGTATTTGGTCCGATTCTGGAGTACGAGAGTGCCTAGAACGGAGTTGCTTCAGTAACATTCCACTCTAACTTGAGTCCAGCCACCTCGAGAGGGGTGTTGATGCTTGGTTAGAGGTACCCACTCTGAGAGGAGGGGTACAGGATGCTCCTGCTGCCACTTGTTTTACCGAGGTCTTATCCTTCGCACCTTGCTTTAGATCTAGTTTTATCTTTCTGTTTTTGTTGCATGATAACACCTAAAAACTACTAAATGACTAAAACCTTAAATCTTTCTTGTAGCTCCAGTTGGAGATAGTTTTCTTTGTTTTGTTTGTGACATCTTGTTGTTCCCTTTTGGGAATTTTACCATATCTCTATCCATGCCGGAGTGTAGCGTGTCGATTCTGAGTTCTCAACACTACCACCCTTGTCCTTGTGTTCGACCCTGTATATCTACTTCGACCCCGTAATCAAAGTTGCGGGGGCCTAGAAGGAATCAGGTTATAAATGTAAAAGCTCGACTACCTCGAATCCGCCTCCACTTTTGGGACGCGTGATTTAGGCCAGTCAACTTTTTGGCGCCGTTATCGGGGACTAGGCAAAACGGTACTGTAGACGAATCATAATCCACTAACTACACTCCCATGCCTCAAGCTTAGAAATGAGCTTGACATCACTCTTTTCTTTCTTTTGTTATTTTATTGCATAAAATTATAATTCTATTTTCTGACTCGATTTTTCGTGCCGTTTCAGGAACTTTGAAGTACGGTGATCTAGTCCGCCAAACACCAATACCAATATGCCTCCTCGTGTCAAACCTCAACATTCTGGAGGTGAATGCCAAGGGAGGAGGCATGACTCACCGCCACCTGAAGGCAACGACCGGTACGACGGTAACGCTCAATAGGAAGATCCAGAATCGGGAGAGCACGAGGAAGGACATCACCGCGATAGACGTCATCGCCACCGGAGGCACAGAAGAAATCACGATAGTCAGGAACGACGACATGACCCCAGCGACAGCGACGACTCGGAGGAAGAAGAGAAAACGCTAAGAGAGTTGGCGTCCACAAAGGCCAACAACTCCCGATGTCCAGTCGTCACCCCACGGTTCAATGTGATGAATTTTGAGCTTAAGTCGTCCGTGATCTCGATGATTCAGAACAAGAGCTTCAGGGGGAGTTCAAAGAACGACAACCCCTACCACCATCTGGATGCATTCAAAAATATATGTGATACAATAAAGATGCGGGGGGTCCCCCAAGAGGTGATTTACTGTAAGGGCTTCATTTTCTCCCTGGAGGACAAAGCCCTATCCTGGTATCTTGGGTTGCCCCACCAATCTCTAAACGGATGGGGAGCTTTGGCTGACGCGTTCGTTAACAAGTTCTACCCCACTGAAAGAACTGTCAGAAACAGGCAGAAAATAACCTCTTTTATGCAAAAGCCGAATGAAAGCCTCCATGACGCCTGGGAGCGATTCCAGGAATACCAGAGGGATTGCCCCCACCATAATTATAAGAAGGGCTTCCTCATCACCACCTTTTATAATGTCCTGACTCCCGATGAAAGGGTGTCACTAAATGCGGCAGCAGGCAGTGACTTCCTTGGGAAGAAACCAAGCAAGTCCGAAAGGATCATCAAGAACATGGCCGAGCTGATGGCCGGTGCTGATTTTGATCGATCCGACAGAGGAAAGGTCAAGAAGGTCGGTGAAGGGTCCGCTCTTGAATCCAAGGCACTGGAGTCCATCACCTCGCAGATTCAGAGAATCACCACTAATGTTAAGCAACTTTGAGAAACTGGTGAGAAAGGTAAGAAGCCAGTTGAGAAGGTGATGATATGCGTTACGTGCGGCGAAGGAGGACATGGGGTAGACAATTGCGTTTACACCCGACTGAACGAGGACCGTGATTCTGACTCAGAGAATGAAAGGACTAAAAATGTCTCTTTCGTGAACTACAAAAGGCCAGATCACCTCGGCTTTAACTACGACAACAAGGATGCAGCTGAAAACTCTCATCTGCTGCATATCTCGTCCAAGCCGACACAAGCTTTTGAGAAGAGAGGGGGGCCTGGTCAATACGCCAAGAACAACCAGTTTCAGTCAACGAAAGGAAACTTCCAAGTACAAGGAAAGCATCAAGGGTCGAACCGAGAACAGGACAAGGGCGCAAGCCAATCAGACGTGATTGTCCAGTTATTTGATTTTATTAAGAAATAGGATACTATCAATAACCAACTGGCGCAAAGTGCGCTATCAAATTCCGGTGTTTTGAACTCGTTGCAGGTACAACTGGCAGACATGCAGATGCATCAGCGCCAGATCGACCAGCAGCTAGCTCAACTGGCCGAAATTGTGAAGAACCCATCGGGAAAGATTCCATCGAATACTGAACCAGCGAAGAAGGCAGGACAATGACCGCAGAGGCAGAGAATGAAGATGCAGGAAGAAGCCGAAGACGAAGTGCTTCTTGGGGGCATCCCAAGCTGTCTTTTTTTCCTTAAAATTCCTAGATTAGGATGCTTTTATTTTTCTGCATGAAAAACACTACAAACATTATGGACTGTAATAAGGCCCGAGTCAGTGTGTGCGCCACATGCACTGACTCTTCTGTTTTATGGGGTCACCGCCTTAGTTTTATTGACCGGGATGGATAATACCATCTGAGGCCAGGATCTTAGTCTTAAGCCAATGATGTTTTACTCATCAGCCGCTTTTAACCGCTATGTTTTCAAGTTGTATCGGGCAGCGGAATTTAGGGGAATCGCAAGGGTCGCGTCGGTTAGCATGCCTGGGCGGGTTGCACTCATATCGAGCAGTTGGAGTAATCACTCTTGTGCCGACGGATGCCCCGGAATTACCAATTTCACCCTGGTTGAGTTTTCTATATAAAGGGGCAAGTTTTTACCGTGTCAGGCTGCTTGCCTTACTGTTTTTACTCTCCCGTATCATGCTAAGACCTTGTGCATTTGCTCCCATGTCGTGCAAGGCTCCCTGCTCTCGTATCGTGCGAAAGTTAAGAACACAGCAAGGTATAGCCCGACAGACCCTACTGCTCGGCAGACCGTGTCGCCCGACACGATTCTTTCTTTAAACAAGTAGCTTATCGGTCTTGTGGTCCCTAAGCTGAGAAACCCTTGTATCCCCTGATATGGATGTCGCGCAACGTACCTTTTATTCACGTTTTCCCGACGCACCCTGTCGGGCGATAACCGTATCACCCATCTTTGCACCGCCTCTCCTGTTTTGTTGCCGGGCGACACACTGCTTTCCTTTTAAGTGAACCATATCAAAAACTTATCTTATCATCATCATATCGCCCGACACGCCCGTGTCGAGCGACAGACCTGACGTGTGTTTTTCACCTTATCGCCTTATTCTTATCGCATGTTTGATCTTCTGACGTGACGAGCGACACCCATCTCTCATATCAGGAACAAGACTTCACCTCTGAAACCCTTATATCGCCCCATACGGGGTGTGGGACAATCCTTGTATAGAGAAATACCTTGTTGTGCATTCATTTAAACTTTTTAAAAGCATCAACACATTTAATTAATTGAGGTATTTTCTTATTGTTTAACAGAAATGGCCTGCATCAAGACAACTGCCATCCCTGTTGACGCACAAGGTAGGAGAATCTACCCAGAGACTGTTGTTGAAGGACAAACTGTCAGGCCTAAACGCCCGAATCCAGGAGCAGCCAGGGCATCAATAGTAGAAAAGAGGGCTAGGGTTGGAGAAGTGGCGGATCCAACTCCAACACCGACACCACTAGCAGTAGCAGAACTCTCGGGATACATGCCGGGAAGTTTCGAGCCAAGGAACAATGAGCACGCTCGCTGATATGCTGAATTAGCGACCAAGGTCTATCGACCGAGCAGGTTCTGCCATCAAGCCTCATTTGCTGAACTGGGGATCATTGGGAGGCTGAAGGGCGTCCTCGCTGCGGCAGGGCTGAAGAAGATCTTCTTCAGCTGATCTTCCTCTTATACCAGACTGACAATGGAATTTATGTCTTCTCTCCACCGGGTGAAGAATTCTGCTGTGAAAAAGGAAGAATTCGGCGGGCTAGATAGACTCCAGGCCCGACTGTACAACTCGGAGCACGCCATCTCCGAGAAGTTGTTGAATAAGATCTTCTCTTCCAACAAGGAGGAGAAGAATCTAATGGACAACGGTGAGAGAATCACTGAGGGAGATGGGTTCAATCCCGTGGAGCTCTGGAACTGGCTAATTGGCGAATCGTCATTCAAGCTGGGAAGAAAGGTGGTGGCAGTGCACTCCTGCTTTTGGAGGATAGTGCACAAATTGGTGGCATGCTTGCTGTTCAGCAAGAATGAGTCCATCAACATCTATACAGAAGAACTCCACGTCATGTGGCACATGATGGAGGGTTGAGTGATCAAACTCGGGCGGTTCTTGCTGAACAGACTGCACCCGATGAAGGAAGCCACCAAAGAGTACTGCATGGGTGGCATCGTCAACTTAATCGCGGTAGGGCTCGGGTACCCGAAAGAGCCGCGCAGCCTTTCGAGGACGCAAGGCGATGAGGTGATCGACACCAAGTACCTGATGAGGACCAGTATCATAAAGAAGGAGGGGAGGGAATACTTCTACAAGTTTCAAGAACAAATACACTCCTCCCGCTCCCTCGTTGCGCCACCTATGACGTAGAAAAACTAGTCTGCACTGCCGCCAAAATTGAAGCTGTAGCGAACAACGCAACTTACACCACCGCAACCAGGGCCCAGGAAAGGGAAGTTCTAGAGCTACCAACGACAACTGCTAATAGAGTTGTCATAGCTCCAAATATATCAGCCACCACCCCAACAAGGATGGTGGTAACTGAAAAAGACCCAGTGATCATTGAGGTCACCGAGACAAAAACTACGGGAGCTGCCTTGGGAGAGATGGCCGCAACCCCCATCATTGCTTCAAGACCTACAGAGGCAGAAGAGGAACTTCAACAGGACGTCAACAACGGGGTGTTCGATGAGATTCTAAGAATGGATCTTGGAGGAACACCGACACCACCACCGAAGTCCCCACCTACAGCAGTTGAGGAGATCGCCAACAGTGCAGAGGTGGAGCAGAGTTCGCCCTCACCACGGCCATCTCCACCCCGACGAGAAGGCAAGGCGGTGGCAACTGAAAAAGTGCCATCACCTCGCCTGGCGGTATCTGCATCGCGAACGATTCTGATAGATTCTACCTCGCCTGGTAGACCATCGCGCGAGCAAGATGTCGCGAGGATGGAAGGGAGACCCACCGGAACTCCTACGTCGCTCAGAAAGATGCTCGGGCACGAGCTCGACTATTTCTGGGAGGTAACAGATACAAACTCTGCTACTTGTATTTCCCTAACCCGCAAACTTGCATCTTTCCAAGACAGGTTGAATATCAAAGAAAGAGAGTTGCTGACTCTAGCGAGCCTTCCTGGCAGACTAGAGGCCTTGAATGCGACACTTCAGCAAGTTCTCCAATGCCTGGACAAGATCGAGGAGAGGCTGGACAGAAGTGACGACCATCCGCGCCGAAGGCAGCCGAGAAGGTCCCCGTCACCCCCTAGTTGTGGCTCTCCTCCTTCTTCGTCAGCTTCCCCCTCGGGAACAACATCCTCCTCCTCCTCCAGTGGGCGATCCTCAATGCCCGAGGAGGGGACGCAACAAAGGTCAGCCGAAGGAGCTCCAGCAGGACAGGAGAGCTCTCTAGGCTTCGAAGGAGAAAACCTCTCCGTCCCCCTAGATGAAGCCGAAGAGGATAGCGTAGATATCAGCATCGGGGGAGACTCTTCTGATGAGTCTGAGGGAGAGAAGGGGGATGTCTACGCAGTTAATAAGAGACATCTACCCCAAGGAAGGCGCTCGATGGAGGATAGATTCCAGGAGCCATCCGAGATACCCTCCTTCGAGATGGCCAACATCGACAGAAGAGCCATCGGATACCTGACGATCAGAGACCAGAAGCTACAGAATAAGGTCTTACGATCGCAGTAAGATGAAGATGACGTCGTCTGGACCGACGGCTACCTCTCCGTGCGACGGGGAGTTCTTCGAAGCATGTTCTGTACGCCTACCGTGGTCGGCAAAAGACTATTCAGGGTCCTGGAAAATGTGATAATAGAAAGTATCGGCAGCAGGACAGGTCAGAAGACACTATACACAGCCACTCCGACCTTGGCAAGATGGCTGATGAAAGGAGATCCAAACTCCCGTGCGGTGGCTGACATGCTGCAATACATTGAAGAGCATAGGTCGAACCTGGTGTTGGCCCCGTACAAGCACCGAAACGTATGGTTTCTCTGCATAGCAGACCTCAGAAACCATGACGTCCAGCTGCTGTGTTGCAGCAATGATGAAGTGCCACGCTCCGGGGTGTTTTCTGCCGGCCGGAGGACAAGAATCTGAGACTCTTGCCGCTGCGTCTGCTACGAACTATAAAGCAAGGAGGCCAATGTCACCAAGGTGCTTGGAACTTCTTTACTCTCTGAGACCTCCCCGTCCAGGCAGAAGAGGGGAGTGCAAACAACGCTTTCGCCATCCTGGGTGCCATTGAGGTGCTCAATACATTTGGAAACTTGGGAGCCCTCAAGGGTAGATCCTTCTATCGGCGTAGGGGCATTTACGCCATGTTGCTGATCAAGGACAAGCACTATTTCTGGGACGCAGGGTACTAGAGCAGCTGTTGGACAGTGACCTGGAAGAAGACTCTTCTCAATCCAGCAGCTCCTCAGAAAAAGAAGAGGAGATAGCTACCAACACCTATGGGGTAGGCAAGAAGTTGGAAGTCCTGAAGAAAGTGCACGGGATGGAAGACACTGCTTTGCCTGACGCTTCAGAAGGGCTGATCAAAAATTTCAACCACTTTTTGTGTACAACTCTCACAAAGGAGCAGGTCAACGTAATCCAACTGAAGTTAGCTGATTCTACCCCATCGGTTGTCACCTTTCAGGCAGGCGATGTCGTAGTCCCGGTTGATGATCTAAGGGACATGGTAAAGGAAGGAGGATTCTTGGCTGTATCTGTGGCAGCCGCTTACTTCCAATATATACAACCAAGGCTAGAACATGCATAAATAGCCCATCCTATGCTGTTCAACGACATTTGCCTCACCGATGAAACAGGAGCGAACAAAGCATTTCTGTAGGAATTGGAGAGAGAGGTTCCACGCACAATCTTCCTCCCCATCCTCCATTATAGTCACTGGATGCTCCTAATAATGTACACTCGGCAATGAGAAGGAATCTTCTACAATAGCTCAGACGGGAACAAAAACCATCCAGTGTCGTGTACATCAGAACCTTTGTCATCTGTCGATCGTTTGGTCCAAAAATACTACGATGAGGTGTCAAAGATGATCCAACCATTCCTGGACATACAAGGAGGCAAGTGGCACGAACTCCAATTCTGCCACCGCAGTCTGTAGCAACTTCCCCTATCCAACGACTGCGACATCTACGTCCTGGAATGGATAGCGAATAAAGAAACGCCTGACCAGCTCCACCACACCGTCTATCACAGCAAAAGGGGGGAATATGTGTGGGAGCTTCTGTCTGACGCAGGCGCAACCTCACTGGAATAAACATTACCTCACCTTATCTACTTCACAACTCTGGGACAGAGTGTGGAGTAAGTTTGGGGGGGTACCATGTACCAGTGAGGGAGGTACAAAATTTTAAAAATTCTAACTCAATTTCTTTATTCTTTTATCGCTGGTCCTTGTGTACATATATATGTTCATACCAAAGTTTTGAAAATTCTTTTTGTTTATATATCATCTCCATACATATGAACAAAGTTGCTGTATAGTAAAAACCTGATGCGGCTCCTTGCAAAGTTTGTTTTCTATGTGCTTAATGAGATGCAAGTTTTGTTATATCTTTCTGATAATGCTGCCTCAAACAACAAAAGATTATGTTTTTCCATGCAAAAAAAAAATCGAAAAATATAATAATCTCGCAAACAGCTAAGAGACGAGTATGGAGAAGGAAAAAGCTGCCCAAACAGTGGAAATCTCTTTGTTTTCCCTCACCCAATGTAAATCCCAAAAAGAGAAAGAAGCCTTATGAGTGTGAATAAAAGCATGAGAGTTGTGCCCAATAAAAGAAAAGAAAAATATATACATATACACACTTGTTTTCCAAAAGTACCCATCTTTAGGCATGGTAGATCCAGGGCAGTGGTACGTAGGATGTGAAATCACTGCTCTAAAGCCAACTGGCTTGGACTGCAGGGACCACTTGCCCGCTAATGGACCCTTACCTGGATGGACTGATGGGAAATGAGAAAAACCCCAAAAAGCCTTAGCCTACCCTATACACAACTTTCCGCCCCAAAAATAAAGTTGTTTGGTGTGTAAGCTAACTTCGGAATCATACAACATAGTCTCGCTGAAGCCGTAGAGAAGAATTTTACTGAAATAATAAAGCAAGGAAACACATGGTCTTTTGTTCGTAGTGAGACAACATTACCTCTAAGGCATCACGATTCTTGTTTCATCTTTTGAACTGAAAATTGCACCGAGCAAGAAGAAGCATCACAAAATAAAGTTTAAATATTGATTGAGGACAATCAAAACACTAAGTTTGGGGGAGTTGATAACACCAATTTTTTTGATATTTTAGACTATTTTTCTATTATCAAAACTTCCCTTTTAAACTATTTTCCTCTCTTTTATATGTACTTTCGCAATAATTGGCCAAACAACGCTCTTAATTCAATATTTCCATCTTTTGCAGAGTTTTTCCCCATTTTAGTACGTTTTATCATCAATAAGGCCGTCCCGGCCCACAAATAAACTCCACCTGCTTTCGGCCTTCCTGACGCCCGATACAAGCATTGCCCGATAGGGTAGCGTGACACAACGGCGCGCGATATGGGGATGTCGTGCAAAAAGAAATTGACGGACGACACATCTTTTACCTGACAGGGAGCCGAGCTAGCCACGACAACCCAAGCTTGTCGCACGACACAGGCCACCCATCGGCAGGCGCCGCTCGTCACGTGACCGACAGCCGACACCCCTGTGCCAAGCGATACCAGTATCGGCCGTCCACTGACCCACGAATAAGGAGGACACAATTTTGCTTCGAGAACGATAACTTCCCCCAACCGCTGCCTATAAATAGCAGCTATAGGAAGCCGAAAAGACAGTTCACACAGTTGGGAACTTTGAGCGATCTTCGGAGGAAAACTGTGAGAGCAAGAGTATCGTGCCTCAGTGCTCGTACCGGGCAACTCTAGGTGAGCTCTTCCTCATCCCGAGACGGAGGGGATGGTTCACTTAGGACCGTCCCGGGCGACACTGCAGGATGATATCGGCCAACGTTGATGACCGACACAAGTGCCCGACAGTGGATGCATTGCTCCATGTCAGACACGATATCGAACCCGATACGCTTCGCCCGTCATAGCGTGCTTCTCGAGAGGGTGCGCCGCCCGACATGAGTGTATCGGCTAGGGTCCTTGAGAGATACAGTCGGCCGTCACGGTTCGCCGCCCGAGAGGGTGTGCCACCCAAAACTGTTGTATCGGGCTAGGCTCCTGACCGATATCGGGCTAGGCTCCTGACCGATATCGGGCTGGAGAGCTGCAGTAGTCTGTCTTCCTTCTACATCAAGAAGGCGACATTTATCTTTATTTTTGTTATTTAATTCTTTACTTATGCACTGTCATTAAGACCTTTAATGTTTATGGAAATGGAAAAGCTTAATCACTTACTGCTGTATGCTTGGTGTAATTGTTGGATGACTGCTATGTTTAATATATGAACTCTAGCTTGCATGTTTAGATCGCGTTTTGCTTAGCTACCGAATCGTGTTTTCCCGTCACAACAACTTCGAGAGATGTATTGTGGCTTTAGTGTTTGGTCCGATTCTGGAGTACGAGAGTGCCTGGAACAGAGTTGCTTCAGTAACATTCCACTCTAACTTGAGTCCAGCCACCTCGAGAGGGGTGTTGATGCTTGGTTAGAGGTACCCGCTCTGAGAGGAGGGGTACAGGATGCTCCTGCTGCCACTTGTTTTATCGAGGTCTTATCCATCACACCTTGCTTTAGCTCTAGTTTTATCTTTCTATTTCTATTGCATGATAACCCCTAAAAATGGCTAAATGACTAAAACCTTAAATCTTTCTTGTAGATCCAGTTAGAGATAGTTTTCTTTGTTTTGTTTGTGACATCTTGTTGTTCCCTTTTGGGAATTTTACCATATCTATATCCATGTCAGAGTGTAACGTGTCGATTCTGAGTTCTCAACACTACCACCCTTATCCCTGTGTTCGACCCCGTATATCTACTTTTACCCCGTAATCAAAGTTGCGGGGGCCTAGAAGGAATCGGGTTATAAATGTAAAAGCTCGACTACCTCGAATCCACCTCCACTTTTGGGACGCGTGATTTAGGCCGGTCATGCATGTTGCTCTAGGGTTTTGATCAAGCTTCTCAAAGGATGTTTGAAGCTTCCTAACCTAGTTTCTTGCCCTAACCAAGTAATATCCTATTCTCTTCTCTAGTTTTCTTGCTATTCTCTTCCTTCTCTCCTCATCCATGCATGTAACTCTAGAGTTCCTCATGAAAGGTCATGCTCATGATTGAAGAGAATCTTTTCTTCTTTCGTTTGCCCTAGATCTACCTTGTTTTTGAAGGAGTTACCTTGGAGCTTTGGGAGTGTAAATCTAGGGTTTTTCTTGAGTCACATTGTTGTTTGGACGTTCATCTTCATCTAGAGGCGAGTTATATAACTTTCATCCCATTTCTTGTTTACTTTTAACTTGTTTAAAATAGATATCTCCCTAAAACTTGGTATTATGGAAAGAAATGACCTTATGTGCACTACTTTACATACATGATGATGGTTGGGTAATTTTGAACTACCCTTAGATCATATAAACGTTCCCATTAGTATGAGCATGCACTTCCTTAGTTTTGATCGTATGAAACAAGGTCTACTTAGTGTAAAGAAGTTTTCACTTGGTGTAGAAATCATTATTTTACTTGGTGTTGAATCGATAGTGATACATAGCCTATAATTTGATGGCTTTTCTTTATCATTGAAACAATGTTTTGTTCAGTATAGGAAATGATGGTATTTCTCAGTGATATGAATAAATGACTATACTTGGTCTCTAGACTGATGGTATTACTTAGTGTTGAAATTGATGGTCATACTTAGCCCCTGAATCGATGGTTCCACTTGTCCTTGGAACAATGGGTTGTTAAAGAGAAGGAGATGATGGTGTTACCTGGAGTGAGAAATATTAACAGTACTTGGTAAATGAACTAATGGATATGTAAGTCAATAATCTAATGGTTAAGTTAAGTAAATGAGTTAATGACCTTGCTGACCATGAACTAATGTTTTTATTTTGGTTAAGTACCTTGAAGAATCGATGGTTTCGATTTTGGTTAAGTACCTCGATGATCCAATGAGTTTTGTTTTGGTTGAGAACTCTAATAATTCAATGGAATTCTTCTTGACCAAGTACTCTCATGAACTGATGCATTCACTTTTGACTAAGTATCCCAATGATCTGATGGTCTTTTTTTGGCTATGTATTCTAATGAACAAATAGATTTACTTGGTGAATAAGATGATGTTTTCCCTAACATGCAATCTGATGGTCTTTCTATTCTTGTGCCAATGGATTTCCTTTACTAAGTTCACTAGTTAATCAATGATTATGTTTTTGGATAAGTTATACTAATGAATCAATTGTATTATATTGGTTGAGTTCATCATTGATCTTATGATCAATCTTTTGGCTAAATTGTTTAACAATCTGATAGTTTTGTCTTTGACTAAGTACATCAACAATCTGATGGGGATTCTAAGTATAAGAATTGATGTTTTTTATTAAGTGTAATAAAGAACTGATGGTATTTCCATATGTAACAAAAGACCAATGAGTTGTCTATGAATGCAAATGAAATGATGGTTTTCTCTAATGTTTACCTAAGTATACCAATGAAATGATGGTTTGTCTAACAAATGCATAAATGTGATAATGAAATGATGGTTTATTCATGAATGTGATATGCGATACAAATCCAATATACAATGTTGAATCATTATTTTAATAGTTAATTTGTGTTTAATACCTCTATATTCCACTAATATTGAAATAATGAATAAGCACAATTCATACTACTAAAGGTAATTTTGTTGTTACTCTTGAGAATGTCATAACTACTCTTATGAATAATGAACCCTAATGTTGGGTCTGAAGGTAATAAGTGTGTTGGTGACATGTTGAACCCTATACAAGGCACTGAATGAGAGTGATGTATTTGAGGAAGTATTGTTGCTTTGGCTTTAATGGTTTTTGGGCATGTTTCAAGACCTGATGTAAATATAATCTCTTCATGGATGGCTATGGACTAGTACCCTATAATGTTGTGATGAGGAATATGTTTCATATGGTTTATATCTTCTATAGTTGTTATATACTGATGTTTTGCAGGAACACTTTAGGGTTTATATGAAATACTTGGTTGATGCATCCTGAATTCATCCAAATGCTTTAAAAGTCAAGTGAGACCCTAATAATGTAATCCCTCTATCATAGAACTATTCCAATTCCAAGACTTGTTGGATAGGTAAATGAGTATTCTAGAAGGAAAACTTGGAGTTGTATACTATTGAGTATGTGTAGGTGTAGGGAGGGTATATCCTTGTCATCCTAATCCCAAGGTTTTAGAGAGTTGTCGAGGATGTGTCTCAGATGCATATGTATATATGTGATGTGATCTGGTTGAGGACATATGCGGTCATACCTTAGGTGATAGGATTGAATACCTAGTTTCTCGTGTCATCGCATGTATACCCAACATGGACTAGGGTGATTGCGTCTCGACATTTATGTTTCTGTGACAGACTCATACTAACTGAGGGGAAGAGATCTTCAGGTTCTGAATCTCTTAGATATTATATGGAACTAGTTTCTACCCCCTAGTGGTCAATTGGAAGTTTGAGTGGTAAGCATAAAACTCTCTAGGGATTAATAAAAGATGTGATTCATCTGTATATCATATTTGTTAGGGTTATTCAATGACTTACATTGGAATGTAACCCTTGCCTTGTCTCTTTTAATATTTATATGATGTATAATGTGGTAAGAGAAATCAACTATGCTTATGATATTAACTATGTATGATATATTGGTAATTATGTTAATCTTGCAATCCTACAATTAAAACTCTGGTTATCGTTATTCTTAATAAAGGTCATATTTGGTATTTCAGTTCTATTATATCTTCATATTTATTTGTTTAGTTATATAATCTATTATAAGTAATAAACATTGTTGAGAGTTATATCTCTCACTAGGACATGGGTCTCACCTTGTGGGTCACCACATATTTTTAAGTGATTGTTAGCAGTGTCGCCAAACATGTGGCAATGAGAAGGAGCTATTTGGAGATCCATAGAAAATACTTTTCTATTTGTTTAGTGTTTCCCAGAGTTGTCCCTATACTCTTAGGTCTAGGTGGGAAAGTTCTGTAGATGTTGTTTCACCGAATCAAGTTTTTGATAGCATTTTAATGTTTGTACATGATGTATATGTGGATAACACCTTCAGTATACATGTTTTGGATGAGGCCACAGGATAGTTGTAAAGATATCTTGTAATGACCTTACTTTTCGAAAACCCTCAATTAAAAAATTCCTTATAGTTTATCCATTACCTAAGATTTTACCAAGCAATAAAATAGAAAATAATTTCCATTGATTTAAATAAGGTTTACAAAATGCTCTTCTAAAGAGTTACATGAATTTTTGTCATCAAACTATACATAGAGAAGAAATTTCTAGCTAATCCTCCTTGTATAGGTTAATGTATTCATGTCATTTCATCTGGTTTAATCATGTATTTGAGCATCTTTAAGTTAACGCCTTTTTGTTACACCGAAACATATAAATGTTGACTAATCTAGCTAATGTTGAGCTTGGTACAAAAACATAAGGTGTTTTTTTCTGTCTTTATTGGTATATCTATTTTGAATCATTGTTGTTATCCAAATGGAATTCCTATATAAATATATATATATATATATATATGGATTTGTATTGTTTATATTGTTAAAGAATTCAAACTTCTATTCTAAATAAATATTATTTGTTTTGCATGTATATAAAATGACATGCATCAAAACACAACTAGTATAACAAGTTATACTGGTACGTGGGGGAAACAAAATGTTTGCATTTAGTTGTAACAACATATTCACAATAATTGTTGTTATGGGAACCAAATTAACATTTTCATCATAAGTTCTCAACCCTTTTTCACTCAACCTCTAGGATACCCTTTTAGGGTCTTGTCCCTGTATTGGATGTTAGGCCACCTTCCCAATATGGAGCCAGGTTCCATGTTGGTCAGCCACCTTCTCAATCTGGATCTAGGTGCCATTTTGGTCGGTCACCTTCTCAATTTGAAGCTAGGTGCCTCATATGACCTTTTAAATCTTTGGTGTGGTTTAAGTCATATCTATGACCATTATTTCTATTTTCATATTTTTTGGAGTTGGTGTGAGGGTTTTGAGAAAGTTATAAGCATATATTGTGATATCCATAGTTACTATATATATTAAAGGAAATATAAAAACAAGAAAGAATTTTTTTCAATCCTTTCGACAATCCTCAAAAAACATCGACAAACTAATGTGGGTAGTCTTAGGCGTAACCACATACCTTGATGGTGATCTATGCAGATAATATAATTATACTTCAAGTAGATTCAATAAATTAGTCAACAAATCCAATCAAGAAAAGAAAAACCAAATGATTTAATCTTCATGTATGTAAATTCTAAAGTGTGACCATCACATCAATTTCATTAAATAGATTAAACCCTAATTGGGTCCCAATCTAGGGTTTAGGTTTCCTTGGTATTGATTTATCATTAGAGTTATGCTTCATTACCCTAATCTCCATGTTCATTGATTTAATAACTTAAGAATGCTAAATCATATTAGGTGTAACCATGATCATTACATCTACCTTATGAAAACTAGATTCAAATATGTTTCTTAGCAATATTGCAAGATGTGATCTGTAATCCTAATTATTCCCATGCATGGTTAAGCATTATAGAAACACAAATTATCATCATCATTATCATGGTCATCTTGATTTCTTATCTTGTTCAACAATATTAATTATTATGCAAAGAGATCATTTTTAGCATATCCAACCATCTCACTTCACAAATCTAGAGTTTAACTACATTAATCACTACTTCAACACATATTGCACTACTTTTATAATTGGGATTAGAATTAGGTCCAAGATATACTTTATTTTAGTTGTTATTGTTTTTCTGATCAAAATTATATATATATATATAAATATATATATTTATATATATATAAATATATATAAATATATAAATATATATATATATATATATATATATATTCATTGGTGCATCCTAGCCATTTTTATAAATTTTGCAAGATTAATATTATCTGGCCAATCGGAACAGGCCATGTCAGAATAATACCTTTTATTTTTTTCCTTGCCTCTCCCTTTCCCTTATCTCGTGTATCCATCGTTTAGATCCATCTAACCAGCTACCAGGGTCCGACCACCCCCTTTCTCCTTCACAGACACCCAACGAGCGGGTTCTGTTTCTGTAGAGAAAATAGGGTTCAGATGTGCCTTCCAAGAGGAGTGACCTTGGTGAGGCTGCCACCCAATTGTAGTCTCCTTCCTTGTAAGATTTTGAGGAGGGAAAAGGGTATAGGAACTAAAACACCATGGTAGTGGATCCATGGAACAATATAGGGAGGCAAGGTACTGCAATTGGGTGGCAACCTTACCATGTGTTGAAAAGGTGCCAGACTCATTCATGTGTTTCAGGTACTACATAAACTCTAGATTTGTGTAGTGAGATTGTTGAATATGCTCAAAATGATCTCCTTGCATAATAACAAATATTGTTGAAAAAAATGAGAAATCTAGATGACCATACTAATGATGATGATAATTGGTGTTTCTATAATGGCTAACCATACATGAGAATAACTAGGATTAAATATCACATCTTATAATGTTGCTAAGGGACATATATGAATCTAGTTCTTAACATAACCACACGATAGATTCAATGATCATGGTTACAACTAAAATGAATTAGGATTCTTAAGTTATTAAATCAATGCACATGGAGATTAGGGTAATGAAGCATAACTCTAATGATAACTCGATACCAAGGAAAATTAAACCCTACATTAGGACCCAAGTAGAGTTTAATTTATTCAATGAAATTGAAGTGATGGTCACGCTTTATGATTTACATACATGTAGATTAAATGATTGGATTCTTCTTTGCTTGCTTGCATCTATTGACTAGTTGATGGAATATACTTAAAGTATAATTGTATAATCTACATGGGTTACCATAAAGGTATGTGGTAATGCGTAAGACTACCCATATTAGTTTACCAATGTTTTCTGAGGATTGTCAAAAGGATTGCACAAATGTTTTCTTAATTTGTTATTTCCTACGATCTATAAAGTAATTATGTATATCACATTATTTTCTTATAACTTTCTCAAACCCCTCATACCAACTCTAGAAGTCTGAGAATAGAAATAATAGTCATAGAGCTGACTAAGACCACACCACAGATTTGGAAGGTCATATGAGGCACCTAGCTCTAGAGTTAGAAGGTGGCCGACGAACGTGGCACCTAGCTCCAGATTGAGAAGATGTCTAACCAACATGGCACCTAGATCCAGATTGAGAAGGTGTCCTAACATCCATTGTAGAGATAAAAGCGTGAAAGGGTATCCTATAGGTTGAGTAAAAATAGGTTGAGAAGTTATGATGAAAATGTTAATTTTATTTCTGTAACAATAATTGTTGTGAATATGTTGTTACAACTAGATGTGAACATTTTGTTTTCTCACATACAAGTATAACTTGTTATACTGACCTTTTTTTGATTCATGATATTTTAGGTAAATGCAAAACTTAAAGATGCTCAGAGACGTAATAAACCAGATGAAATGACATGAAGACATTAACATATGTAAGGAGGTTTAGCTAGACATTTCTTCTCTATGTACGGTTTAATGATAGAAATTCATGTAACTCTTCAAAAGAGCATTTTGTAAACATTATTTAAATTAATGGAAATTATTTTCTATTTCATATTGTTTGGTAAAAATCTGGATTCTTGGGAAAATCTTAGGTAATGGCTCAACTTTAAGGCCTTCCTTAATTGGGGGTTGCTGAAAATTGAGGTCGTTACATACCTAGTATGATATATGAATTTATACAAGATGTTAGGCTTTTATGTAAATGTTTTTGGACATATTCGTGAAGTTTAAATTAGTTTTAATTATGTACTTTTTTAGTGATGTGATTAATCAGTAATTGATTGTGTTTTGGTTTTGAGTAATTTCATTTAGCATGGTGGGTTACCACATTTCTATTTTTAGGAATTTTTCTTTGAACGATATCTGAGGTGGTCCTAGAAAGTTTACCATCTCATACTCTTCAGTGGCTTGCTTCATAGTCAAAAGGGTTTTCATGTACTTGGACCAGGAAGGCCGGTCAGTAAGGGAATTTCCACATGTAACTTTTTCATGGCCTCCCTAAACTTCATGAAATGGGTGTCAACCCTAGTTTGCTTTAGGTGGGCTGGGTATGGTGGATGGGTCTTGTAGACAGGTATCTCAGGCTCATTAGCCTCTACTTGTGGGACTTCAAGGGTAGGAATGGTGGGCTCTGGTGAGGGTTGGGTTTCAACGACCAAAATGTCATCATCCTCAAAATCTAGGAGTTCAACATGGAGCTTCTAAAAAGGAGGGGGAGGAACATGTGTATTTCCCAAACTAGTGGATACAACTTTAAGTTGTTTGAGATGTTTGGGGTTGTTTTCAAGTTGCCCGAAAAAAGTATCGATTGGAGGTTATTGTTGGGAAAAGAGTTGGTCTAATTAAACATTTATCAACTTTTGATGAGCCTATTAGGAAATGAGAATTTGATTCTAAGAAAGGATGAATTGTTCTGGAGTAGCTATCCTTCATCAGAAGAAGGATTGGGGGCATTCTGTTGCTTTTGTGGTAGTGGTTGGTTCATATTTTGATATTATTACCCTTTGTAGGGCCAATGATTTTGGAAATTTCCCCTATAATTTCCCTAGTTCCCAAGGTTCCTATAATTGTTGTTGTGAGGAAAGCCTGGTGGTGGATGATTTACACTGTTGGCTTGAGGATGAGGGGATATTTACTGGGGGGCAAGTTGGGGAGCATTTTCAGCATCCGACGGGTTTCCATATTAGAACCAAGGGTGGTTCCTGGTCTGGTTCGTGTTATAATAGGCTTGAGATGATATGCTATGAATGGAGTTGAGGTCCTCTATTTTCTGTTTGAACTCAGGTTGTATGGGGACATTGTAAAGAAATTGACATTGTAGGATAATGTGATCATACCCTTGGCAAATTCCACATAGGGTTTCTATAGTCTTTACTTGTTCAGGTTGCCATCTCCTCTCATATGCATTAAAGGAACACTTTAGGTGATCCTATTTTAGCAGAAGAAGCTTAAGACTGTCAGCAATATCTTTAATGTCAGAATTCTCTTCATCCTTAGCTACCTTGAGGACCCCACTGGTCCCTCATCCTTGTTGGGTTTCAAAGCTGCATTTAACAACTTCCCAAGAACTATCAAGATTTTGAAACATCAAAATTTCCTCCAAATGAGGAATCAAGAAAGACCTTGGTGTCATCATCAACACCTTAGTTGAATATTTTGATGAGTTGGGCTTGGGGAATGTCATGGTGGGGGTAACGACACATAAAGTCCTTAAACCTCTCCCAAGATTCTCCTAGGGTCACACCTAGGACCATGCCAAATTTGAGTAATATGTCCCCTAATTTCATAAGTGAGAGAAGGGGGGTAATATTTTTCCAAAAAAAAATGATTGGATGACATACCAAGTAGTGACATGATCTCCTCCCTTCATGGCATTATACCAGCTACTAGCTTGGCTAAAAAGAGAATATTTGAATAATCTATGTCGAATGGCATCCTCAGAAATGGCATAGATCTTACGTAAGAAACATGGATCTTAAAAACACTGGAGATGGTCCTAGAAGCTTTCACCCTCATTACTAGAGAAAGGGTTATCCTAAATCATAGTGATCCATTAAGTACAAATCTCAATCTGAGGGGTTGTAATGTCAGGCAACATAATGGGGTGATTTACAAGGACAGTTTTAGGGACTTAGAAGTCCTTCAATTATTTTTTTCCTTCCGCCTCACGTAGCATGGCATATCTGGCTACCTGTTCAGTCACAAAGGCTTTTCTAGGAGCAACAAGGGCCTTCTCAATCCTACGGGTGACTTCTTCCTTGTCCATCCTAAAGTGGTTTTCTTGATTTAAACAATAAACATTATTTCTATTTTTGGATCAAAAATTGGCGACGTAGAATTAGCATATAGTGATGTCACATGCACATTTATATAAATGGATAATAGCAGTTGCAGACAAAAGGAGGAGTAGAACTTTTAGAATGGGACTCAAAAGGCAAAGAAGAAAAGAAGTTTTGTTCAAAAATTTTGGGGTTTGGAAAAAAATAATTTGTTGTCCCCATCAACGGTGCCAAAATTGATACACGTCGTTCAACACACCAATTCACTAGGGATTTTTATCCTAAAGTTTAACCTCTTGTTAATGGGAAACCATCCTATTAAGGTTAGTTTATTAGTATAGAAAGGGTCGATTTCACAAAACAACATTTTGAAGATTGATTTCAAACCCAAGTTACTTTGAACAATTATTGGAAGAGGAAAGTAAATGTGTTGGGTGATGGTTGATTACGCTAAAACAAGTATAAAAAGGTTACACTAAGAATAAGAAAACAAATGTTACAATAAGAATAATTAAAGGAAAGGGTTATGTTAAAAATAAACAAAAGAGAGTTATGATAAGAATAATAAAGGAGAGATTATATATGAGAAGAATTAAATTGCAAGTAAAGAAAAGAGTGATTGAGAAACAAATGGTTGAGAAACGACAGTGAATCGATGATAAAATATATTTTGGTTATGTAAATTACAATCATAGCCTACTTGGAACTAGATTGATGATATCTAAGACAAAATGAGTTAGATGAATGTATGCAAAACATCTTCAAATGCATTTACAAAAGTTAAACTCTCAATAAACCCATAGTTCATGGTTATAAGAGATCCTTACTCGAACATTACAACAAAGGATCCTTCCAAGGTGTCATTCAGATTTGTGTTTGTTTGCTTGGTTGTTTTGATTCTTGGGGTCTGAGGTCTTATTGCCCAAAATTCACATTAAAAAAAAGAGATCAAGTCGTTTAATTCAGCCAAATTCCAAACAAAGACCATCTGACAAGTATCATCATATAGAATAGATCTATTTTAACTATGTCTATGGGTCTATTCCTATGTTGTGATATAGGAAACTACTCATGATCTGTGGAAATTAAAGAAAAAACAATGGAAGGAAGAGAGGAAGCCATAGACTAAAAGAGAAAGAATCCAAGAGATCTTGTCTTGTGACTATGAAATGGCCGCTCCTCTTAATTCCTTACTCTCAACAAGTAGACAAAAATAAAGGAAAATAAGAAGCAAAAAATCTTGAGATGGAAACACTAATTTTATTGTAGAACAAGAGAGTACATATGTAAGAAAGAAATGTCAAGTTGCTAAAATTCTAAATTGTAAGTACAAAAATTCAGATCCCCTTTCTTGTGGAGCCCCCCCCCCATTTTATAAGGGAAGGAGGGGGGAAATTGTGAGAACCCATTACACCAAATGAGATTACTCAAATCATAAAACAAAAACAATCACCAATTAACTACTTACCCAAATTATAGGTAAATTAAAATCGATTTTGACATCAACACCCGCTCAGAAACATTTGTAGAAGAGCCCAATATCTTTCTTGTGCGCATACTATGCCAACAATTTGATACAAATTGTTCTATTGCCTTAGCTACAACATATCTACACAGGAGAACAATATTTGTATATGCCACACAACAAACATTAACATGCTAAAAAAATTCCGATTCATTTGAAATAGCATATACAAACTTTTCCTACTCATACCTGAGAGTACAAGGACGACTCTAGGACACACTAGACATCTAATCAACTTTCTCAAAGATTCATTACTATAGATCCTCTTTGCTTCCACATGTTTATTTTTGTCACTTCTGATTAGCTAAAAAAATGTGTCGAACCACAAGGGTGAGACCCATGTCCCAACAAGAGATATACCTCCAACAATGCTTATTGATTACAACATTTTAAAAAGTAGATAACGAAGCAGTTGGAGTATTTAGTAATCAATTAAACAAATTGAACAGTTCAAGTATGCTAAACAGATTAAGCAATTAATCTTAGCAACAAGAATGATCATCAATGCATATATAGATAACAATTAAATACATTTCTTTAGATATATATCTACTCAAATATCATCAAATTACATCTACTAACAATCATTATCATTAATATGACTAACATCATATTCCTTGCTAATAACACAAGCAATCCAGTAGCATAAGCATCTCTGACATCGTGAATATGTCTAGTAACATAACATGGCTATCAATATTGGCATCTCAAATAAAGGGAATATATCTATATCATAAGTAGAACTAACATCATAACATAATGAACTACATAGGCATGATTAGCAGTTTAAGCATTTCTAATTATATAGGCATGGCTAGCAATATTAAATATAGCTAGCAGCAACATCTTAACCATCAGTGACAGTATATTGACAAAACAAGCATGTTTACAACATGAGCATAACTACATCACAAGCATATATATTATCTCATATTGTACTATACATGATCTCAGTGAAAAGAAAGCAAACAAGGGTTATCATCCAATACAAAGAATTGTGTATAACCCTAAGCAGATATGCTACATGGTTGTCTTACATCTTTCATTATGCCCTGAGGAATTTGAGGATACCACTCAAAATCCAACTGACCATTGTTAAGTCGAAATCAGTGCCATACAAGATCTAGGAAGAGCCAGACTCCTAAGATATTCTCCGCCCCTAGTCAGTACGGGTCTACCACAGTGACACATAAGTTCAAGCTGCTAATAGCCCAATCCATCCTTGGTACAAGTAACAGAACTAGTGAAAGGAGGTGGGTACACATACCCTACCATCTGAGGTACAACCGCATTTGTCCACCAATATCATCACATATATAATCACCGATACACAACCACATCTGTTATTAAACTGAGGGCTAGGTATGATCGCAATCATCTTGCCTAAACACTTGAATATAGGATGACAAGCACCCCACATACTCATCAGTATACGATCTGAGTTTCCATTAGAAATACTCATTTCACCATCAGGCAAGTTTTGACACTCAGATGGATCTTCATCACAAGGCACTACATGATTAGAGTTTCACTTGATTAGTTATGCCAATTGGGTGAAGTAAGGTTGCATCAAACAAGTGGACATACAAACCCTAATTCACTTTTCACAAGCATATAAATATCACAACTTCAAAAGATATAAAATGTGTGTAACATAATTTCTCATATCATCATCACATGGTACTATTCACTTGCCATTCATGAGCGTAAACTAGTCATAATACTATCACAAGATATAAATCCTTTTCACAACATCATAGGGTATCAACCCTTATCAATACAAGAGGATCACACCTCATGCAGGGCTCCACCATGCCCAAAGGTCATCAATACCATCATACTATTCCCTACAAGATCATCATTATCATTCCATGCCTTATAGTAAGGTTCAACAACATCACTTACATATAATACACCAGATCAACACAATATTGCATTAATGAGCCAGGAGATATTCATAAACAATCATAGCAGGCTTATATTAACATTAAGAACATTCCTTTATTACATCAACATGTAAGGAATTTAGATATGATTAACCCTTATCATATTCATAATGCACATGGTTAGCATAAGAAAGTAACAACCATATGGCTATGATAACCACCAATTAACATATTAAGGTTACAATTATATTAAGGAGGTTATTTCACCATCATTCCATCATATAAAAACGTTAAACATGAATACTCATCTTTATCTATTTGCATTAGAGTTAGGTTCAATAAGATAAATTATATTAATGTTACTAATTAGCACTTATACCCAAATCCTAACTCACGACATCCCCATTGGATCATGGATACACAAGGTGAAGCATCACCATCACATTCCATACTATTCTCAAGTATGAACCCACACATAAATCAAGGTGTAGCCATCGGGTGATAGCATACTAGGGTTTAAACAACAATAAGAGAGTACTCTGTGATTTTATTAATCATTCAAGGACTATTCATACCCAATTACGATCATTTAGTTATATTAAAGCTAAGTATAACAAGATATACATCATTAGGGTTTCCCATTAATTCATTATGGTGATTATCAATCGTAATCATATGAGGCAAAGGGTAACACAACAAGTTTAAGGCATTGAACCATCAAATTCTCTTCATTATAATCATAACATTACACTATAGGCTTCACCCAAAATAATGAGAATATTGAGGCATCAACTGCTAACCATTAAATGTTGAAAAGGTAAAGCCATTAGTAGTTTACATAAGTAAACATCTTGAACAAAACACCTATGAAGTCATTGAGTTGTTCTCTAGAAAGAGTCATCATTTTTCCCTAGACATCCCTTGATTGACAACATAAAAATTCCCATTGAGAGTAGGGTAAAACCCACACAAGCGACTGTTTATTTAAAAAAAGTCATCAATAAATGAGATTCTTAAGTTGATCTCATAAAGGAGACCATATAAATCACTTTATTAGGACCAACATATTACATTAGGCATCATTCCAATTTATTGGATGAAGAATCATTAGTTCTTAACCATTGGATGAAGTTCATATATTAAAACCATCAATTGGAGTATAGGTCCAACCATTGTATCTAATGACCAAAGAAACCATTGGTTTAAGGCATAATTGATGCTACATATACATGATTAACTAATAATAGGTTGTGGGGACCTGATCTACCATCATTAGTGATGATTAAGTCACCATAGGTTGTTAGATCAGCACTATATTGATTAATCACCATCAAATATCAAGCTAATGTCACCATTGATTGATAGCATCATTAGGGTACTTAGTTGTTGATCATTAAGATTATAATTAAGCCAACACCTGACCTTAGGGGTGAACACCAATTCACACCCTTGGTCACCACCATCAGTTGTCATGAAGACAACACCATCGGTTGTTGCAATGGTACCACCATTGAGTCATGTGTTTATAGAAGAAATCAACTTTAAACCCTAAAATTGACCATTGGTTCATATGTGCTTAGCACCATAGGTTGTCAAACCAACCTAATACAAGTCATATTATACCTTAGTAATAATGTACACATGAATACACGTTCATCTGGAATTGAAATAAGAATAGGGAATATTATAAAAATCAAAATCCAAGTCAAGCATAGCTTTTTAGTGCATGGATCACCATTTTCAAGAAAGAACATGAGCTAGCAAGCTTATGGTAAGCAATAAACGTGGAGAAAGTTATAAAAATTGCCTCTAATTAGAAGATAAACTCCCAAACATAATAGCACACGAGCATATAGGGTAGGAAATCCAAGCATAAGTTGTGAACTCGTCCATCTAGCACATTTCTTCATCAAATGAGTAAACCCTAAGCATAAGGAGAAAGAAAGGTAGGGTTTTAAAGATTTAGAGCAATTTCTACCATGGAACAGCAAGGTTCCGCTGGGAGAAATGTAGGAGGAAGGATAAAAAATAAATAAATGGAGGAAAGAAGGGGATTCTTACTCTTTTAGGTCAAGATCACTAGAAGGAAGCTTTTCAAACCCTAAAAGGAAGTCAATTGCAACCGTAGATTCTTTTTCCAAGAAGATCCCCTCTTTCTTCTTCCTTGGATAGGAAATTTTCAGTAGCACAGAGGGAGAATAAGGTTTGTAGAAGGAGGGAAGTATTGGAGATCAAATGGATCTTTTTGGTACTTAGGGAAAAGTATATGAAACTTTAAGATAAAGAAAAAGAAAAAGTTGAAGTTCTAGTAACTTTACAAGTGTCAATGTCCTTAAACTATTAAGAATATACAAGAAAACATAACAAAAACTCCCCCACCATCCATTGAGACATTCTTAGCCCTCCTTTCTTAGATTTCCAAGAAAAACAAATAATTCATTAGTTGATAGCTACTAAAGGTAGCTCTTCCATGAAGGGGTAAACCATAAAATACCCTTGAGGAAAACACCTTCAAACCATGGTTTAAATAGGTGCCCCATGGCTAAAAAAGATCAAGAATGATGAGACTATGTCCAAGGAACATAATTAAATTGATAAATTACAAACAAAACCTCTCAATTGGGTAAATTTCATAAAAGTCCAAAATGTGCATAAAATTGTATAACTTGCTCCAACAATGTCCAAATTGGACCAAATTTGAAAATTAAGCCTCTCTTATGATTTCAAATCCTATAAAAAGGTTATATTAGGGTTATAAGAATTAAATTATTATAATTAAGCTTTTTCAACACTTTAAGCAATGTTAGGGGTCTCACAACCATAAACCCCTAACATGGATTTCACCCCCAAAATCGAAGGTACACATAGATGGACACTTCTCATGCATGCCATCCTAAATATTACATATGTTCACTTCCATATTATGGTAATGTCACATCACTCTTATAGAGGTCATGTTCTTCTCTTTCAATTCATACATATCTTATCTTGGGTCAGCACAAAACCCCACATAAGAAGACATTTGCAAATATGGAACATAGAACCTTGTTGTGCTACCTGTACAAGTAGAATAGTAACTTTCAACTTTAAATTTTAGCTAGCATCCTAATTATATCTATTGTATCAACAAACTATCTATACTTGATAGTGGTCTTGTCCAACTATCACTAGACCATACACAACATTATAGAGTCACTTTTGTTTGTCCTTCCGAACAACATTTATAGGATCATCATAAACTCTTTATCTCTATATATATGGGAGAGGAATGCTTGGAATGTTCATTTAATAAACATCTCCAACCTTCACATATTTCACATATTGTTGATGCAATTCATTACCTTGGTATCCACCTCATGTGCTATAAGGAACTCATATCATTATCTCATCCACTTTTACCAACATAACAAACATCAAGACATATAAGAGGAGTCTTCCTAATTATTGGAAGGCTATAAAGCAAAATCATCACAAACTTTATGATCTTGGAACCATAGAAAACAACCTTATGCTATAATAAGCTATCCGCCCTCATGTTTACAAGGAATCCACAACTACCAAGTGGCAATGATCCACTTGAAAATTATGCCCTAGAAAGGAAAGACACAAAGGGAAAGACACTCCCCACATCATAGCAACATTATTCAAGGGTCACTAGCAAAAAGGTAACCAATTCAATTTTCATTATGCAAGTTACAACTTCTTATGTATCATTTTACCTTTTTCATTTCAGGTTCCTTGCCCTTAGCATAGGAATCATCATGATTGACATATCTCATTACTCCTTCCTTGATGACTATTTATCAAACTTGGATATGTTCTCTTGTTTTATTATGTTTTTAAACCACTTATTCTGAGGTAAATCATCATATTCCAAATTTTCTTCATTAAAGAGGGATCATCACCCTCAATTTCTTTTACATGCCATGCTGATTTTACATTAACACTTTCTTACACACATAGGTTGGTCTGAGATTAACTCATGTTCCACCTTATTCCATTGTTATTATTCCCATTCATCTTCTCATTTTAAACTCATCATAGGAGTTTTCTCCATCTTATGTGGATTTCATACATTGGATCACTTTACAAGCACAGACTTATCTATCTTTTACTCTATTATCTTCTTGAATCACATCTTCAAGAACTCCTCTTTTGCTTATTTGTACTCAGATATAGATTTCTTGGTGTTGTGTCTTTCTCTTTAGCTACCAAATATTCAATTTTTAATATATTATGATGCAATTCTCATCTTCTTTAAGGTAGGATTGAGATATTCACAACATGATTTCTTATTCATTATGCTCTTTAGATTGTCTCAAAATGACTACTTGATCAGAGTAACAAGAAACATAACAATCTAAGAGTTCCATACTTACCTTTCTTCAATAATTGAATACCTGGCCAGGGCACCCAAATACTGAGATTAGGCTGTATGCACCATATTTTTATGTCATATTCCTAATTTTGACATCATCCTAGTCCTAAGTCCTAGTGTCCCTGTAGACTCAGTGAACGTAAAGCTTAGATACCAACTTGTGAGAACCCATTACACCAAACAAGATTACTCAAAGCAAAAAACATAATCAATCACCAATTAACCACATACCAAAAAATATGGTTAAATTAAAACCGATTTCAACATCAACACCCGCTCAAAAACATTTGCATAAGAGCCCAATATCTTTCTTGTATCCATACTATGCCAAGAATTTGATACAAATTGTTCTACCAGCTTAGCTACAACATATCTACACAGGAGAACAATATTTGTATATGCCACACAACAAACATTAACATGCTTACAAAATTCCAATTCGTTTGAAACACCATATACAAACTTTTCCTACCCAGACCTAAGAGTACATGGACAACTCTAGGACACACTAGACATCTAATCAACTTTCTCAAAAATTCATTACTATAGCTCCTCTTTGCTGCCACATATTTTTTTCATCACATCCGATTACCTAAAAAAATGTTGCAAACCACAAGGGTGAGACCCATGTCCCAGCACGATATATAACCTCCAACAACACTTATTGATTACAACATTTTAAATAGTAGTGACTAAGAAGTTGGAGTATTTAATAATCAATTGAACAGATTGAACATTTCATTTATGCTAAATAGATTACACAATTAATCTTAGAAACAAGTATTATGATCAATGCATATATAGATAACAAATAAATTCATTTCTTTGGATAGATATCTACTCAAATATCATCAAATTGCATCTAATAACAATTTTAATCTGACTATCATCATTCTCCTTGCTAACAACACAAGCAATCTAGTAGCATAAGCATCCCTGACATCATGAATATTCCTATGAACATAACATGGCTATCAATATTGGCATCTCATATAAAGGGAACATATCTATATCATAAGTATAACTAATATCATAACACAATGAACTACATAGGCATGATTTGCAGTTTAAGCATTTCTAATTACATAGGCATGGCTAGCAATATTAAACATAGCTAGCAGAAACATCTTAACCATCAGTGTCAGTATATTTGACAACATAAGCATGTTTGTAACATGAGCATAAATGCATCATAAGCATATCTATTATCTCTTATTGTACTATACATGATCTCAGTGAAAAGAAAGCAAACAAGGGTTATCATCCAATATGAAGCGTTACGTATAATCCTAAACAGATATGCTACATAGTTGTCTTACAACTTTTATTATGCCTTGAGGAATTTTAGGATACCACTCAAAATCCAACTGATCATTGCTAAGTCGAAATCAGTGCCATACAAGATCAAGGAATATTCACACTCCTAATATCTTCTACACCCCCGGTCAATACGGGTCCGCCACAGCAACACATAAGGTCAAGCTACTAACAACCTAGTCCATCCTTAGTACAGGTCATGACACTAATGAAATGAGGTGGGTACACATACCCTACCATCCGAGGCACAACCGCAGTTGTCCTCCAATCTTGTCACATATATAATCATCTAGACACGATCGCAACCATTGTCAAACTAAGGGCTAGGTATGACCGCAATCATCCTCACTAAACACTTGAATTTGGAATGTCAAGAACCCCACATACTAATCAGTATGCACTCTGAGTTTCCTTAGGAATACTCATTTCACCATCTGGCAAGTTCAGACACTCAGATGGATCTATGGCACATGGCACTACATGATTAGAGTTTCACTTGATTAGTTATGCCAATTGGGTGAATTAAGGCTACATCAAACAGGTGGACATACAAACCCTAATTCACTTCTAACAAGCATATAAATATCACAACTTCAAAAGATATAAAATGTGTGAAATATAATTTCTCATATCATCATCACATGGCACTATTCACTTTCCATTCATGAGGCTAAACTAGTCATCATACTATCACAAGACACAAATACTTTTGACTATATCATAGGGTATTAACCCTTATCAACATAATAGGATCACACCTCATTCAGGGTTCAACCATTCCCAAAGGTCATCAAGACCATCATACTATTCCATGCAAGATCATCATTATCATTCCATGCCTTATAGCAAGGCTCAACAACATCACTTACATATAATATACCAGATCAGCACAATATTGCATTAATGAGATAGGAGATATTCATAAACAATCATAGAAGGGTTATATTAACATTAAGAACATTCCATTATGACATCAACCTGCAAGGAATCTAGATATGATTAACCCCCATCATATTCATAATACACATGTTGAGCATAAGAAAGTATCGACCATATGGCTATGATAACCACCAATTAACATATTAAGGTTATGATCATATTAAGATTATGATCATATTAAGGAGGTTATTTCACCATCATTCCATCATATAAGAATGTTAAACATGAATAATCATATTTATCTATTTGCATTAGAGTTAGGTTCAACAAGATAAATTATATTAATGTTACTAATTAGCACTTATACCTAAATCCTAACTCACAACATCCCCATTGGATCATGGATACATAAGTTGAAGCATCACCATCACATTCCATATTATTCTCAAGTATGAACCCACACATAAATCAAGGTGTAGCCATCGGGTTATATCATACTAGGGTTTCAACAATAATAAGAGAGTACACCATGATTGTATTAATCATTCAAGGACTATTGATACCCAATTACCATCATTTAGTTATATTAAAGCTAGGTATAGCAAGATATACCTCATTAGGGTTACCCATTAATTCACTATGGTGATTATCAATCATAATCATACGAGGGAAAGGGTAAAAATACAAGTTTAAGTCATTGAACCATAAAATTCTCTTCATTATAATCATAACAATACACTATAGGCTTCACCCAAAATAATGGGAATATTCAGGCATCAACTTCTAACCATTAAATGTTGAAAAGGTAAAGCCATTGGTAGTTTACATAAGTAAACATATTGAACAAACCACCTATGAAGTCATTGAGTTGTGCTCTAGAAAGAGTCACCATTTTTCCCTAGACATCCCTTGATTAACAACATAAAAATTTCCATTGAGAGTAGGGTAAAGCCCACAATCGATTATTTATTTAAAACAAGCCATCAATAAATGAGATTCTTAAGTTGATCTCATAAAGGAGACCATATAAATCAATTTATTAGGACCAACATATTACCTTAGGCATCATTCCAATTTATTGGCAGAAGAATAATTACATCTTAACCATTGGGTAAAGTTCATATAATAAAACCATCAATTTGAGTATAGGTCCAAGCATTACATCAAATGACCCAAGAAACCATTATTTTAAGGGTAATTGATGCTACATATACATTCTTAACTCATCATAGGTTGTGGGGACATGATCTACCATCATTAGTGACCATTAAGTCACCATAGGTTGTTAGATCAACACTATATTCATTAATCACCATCGAATATCAAGCTAATGTCACCATTGATTGATAGCATCATTAGGGTACTTAGTTGTTGATCATTAAGATTCTAATTAGGACAAAACCTGACCTAAGGGGTGAATGTAATTTGATACCCTTGGTCACCACCATCAGTTTTCATGAAGACAACACCATCGGTTGGTGTAATGGTACCACCATTGAGTCAAGTGTTTATAGAAGAAATCAGCTTTAAACCCTAAAATTAACCATTGGTTGATAGGTGCTTAGCACCATAGGTTGTCAAACCAACATGATCCAAGTCATATTATACCTTAGTAATAATGTACACATGAATACAGGTTCATATAGAATTGAAATAAGAATAGGGAACATTATAAAAATTGAAATCCAGGTCAAGCATAGATTTTTAGTTCATGGATCATCATTTTCAAGCAAGAACATGAGCTAGCAAGCTTATGGTAAGCAATAAACGTGGAGCAAGTTACAAAACTTTAATATAATTAGAAGATAAACTCCCAAACAAAAGAGAACATGAGCAGTTAGGGTAATAAATCCAAGCATAAGCTATGAACTCATCCATCTAGCACCTTTTTTCATCAAATGAGCAAACCCTAAGTATAAGGAGCAAGAAAGGTAGGGTTTTAGAGCTTAGAGCAATTTATACCATGGAAGAACAAGATTACAACCTGGAGAAAGGTAGTAGGATGAATAACAAAGAAATAAATGGAGGAAATAAGGGTATTCTTACTCTTTTAGGTCAAGATCACTAGAAGGAAGCTTTTCAAACCCTACAAGGAAGTCAATTGCAACCCTAGATTCTTTTTCCTAGGAGATCCCCTCTTTCTTCTTCCTTGGATAGGAAATTCATAGAAGCATAGAGGGAGAACGAGGTTTTTAGAAGGATAGAAGTGGTGGAGAGAAAATGGCTCGTTTGGGTGCTTAGGGATAAGTATATGAAACTTTAAGATAAAGAAAAAGAAAAATTTGAAGTTCTAGAATCTTTCCAAGTGTCCATGGCTTTAAACTATTAAGAATATACAAGCACACACACAAGAAGATCCCCCACAATCCATAGAGACATGCTTATCCCTCATTTCTTGAATTTCCAGGAAAAACAAATAATTCATTAGTTGATAGCTACTAAAGGCAGCTCATCCATGAAGGGGTAAACCCTAAAATACCCTTGAGGAAAACACCTTCAAACCAAAGTTTAAATAAGCCCCCCATGTCTCAAAAAGCTCAATAATGATGAGAGAATATCCAAGGAACATAATGCAAGTGATAAATTGCACATAAAACCTCACAATTGGGTAAATTGCATAAAAGTCCAAAATGTGCATAAAATTGCATAACTTGCTCAAACAATGTCCAAATTGAACCAAATTTGAAACTTAAGATTGTCTTATGATTTCAAAGCATATCACAAGGTTATATTAGGATTATAAGAATTAAATTATGATAATTAATCTTTTTCAACACTTTAAGGTTAGGGGTCTCACAGAAACCCTAAAGTGGGGGAGAGAAAAGGAATGGGTATCAGCTTCTAGAGAATGCAATTCATAGGCTATGAACTGATTGGTTCACATCCTGAACTGGCTGATTCAGATATGAAGGAGTGTGGTTCTAGGGTAGCGGTCACAACCCTTGAATTGAGGGTAGAAGCGTCAATTTTCATGACTTTGATGACTATGAATTGGTCATCTCACAGTGTAGAATGCTTGTTTTAGACTTGGACATGTGCAGTTCTATGACAACAAGTCAAAACCTAAGGTAAGGGGTGGTGTCGATGATTGATCATGCGTTGGTCATTAAGCAACTCAAGTCAGTCGTCTAGAAAACTTGTAATTCTTGGTTCGAAGGGTGAGTCGAGCATTTGTCGACATGAGGTGCCCATTTGGCGTGCTGAATAGAGAATGTGGAAGAGTTGAGTCGAGCATTGAAACGGTCGTCTAGGCTCTAAAGTGAAACTTCTTAAATGAATAAAACTACTGGTTCATAACATAAACTGATCGGTTCATGTGCTGAAATAATCAAGAATTTGTTTTGATAGAAAAATCTACAAATATCAATGGAAAAAGATCAGGATTAGCATTATTGGCCAGAAAATGAAATTTTGAAATTATTTCTAGAAACTTAGAAAAAAGTAAAATAAATTCCTGTCAAAATATTAAGAAAAATGCATTTGTAAATTGATGAATATACATTTATCACTATCTCTTGAGAAGTACATGGCAGAGATCCCACCCAAAACTGATTTTGGGCACTTCCAAAAGGTAGATTGATCAACATTTTTTGTGTCCAAGGCAGTACTCAACCTAATGATTGACCTACTAATTGACCTTCATATGCCATCACCTATCAAGTTGAGATGCTTGACCTATCAGGTCCATAAAGACCCCTTGATCTCTAGGTCGATAGAGTTGTGTAAGCACTCAAAGAACATGGATAAAGCTCCATGGATCAATTAGGTAATTGAGCTCCAGACCACTCAACTTCATTTGATCATCCTTTCTTCTATCGGCCACCAAGGTCAATAGCTAGAGCTCAACATCCATCAGCAACCCAAAGCTATGACCCTTTCCCATTTTCCTTATCTTCTAAGAAATGATATTGAACGTCAATGTCACACCCCGATCCCCGTGCCATCTCTAATGACCCCGAGGACCGGAGAGTCAACCTTAGTAAACCACTCTTAACCTTTTCTTTTCTTAATCGCTTAAAATTAACCTAAAGCAAAATCTTATAACTTGGAATAAACTAAAATCTTACTAAGCTGCGGAAACAACTACTATTTACATTATTGGGTAGGTAAAGCATATTTACAAAAATATATTACATTTTTCATGTGGAATATAAAGCACAAAAAATAACTTAAAACTAATCTACATGTTACATTACATTTTCTCTCTACCACACCACATGCCCAAGGACCGAGGGGAAAGGACTAAGAGACCTCTATTCTAACTATGAACTACCTTCTAAAAGCTTAGATGATAAGATCCTTCAGCTTCCCCGTGCTGACGATGACCTGAAAAAATATTTTAGTAGGTTGGTGAGCTACTGTCTCTGTGAATAGAATTTCACCCAACCATCACATATAACTCATTTATGTTTATTAAACTGAATAAAAATGCAGGAATTTCTACTATGAGCAGATCTAAAACAATTCAGTTAAAATAACATAGAATGCCAAAAGTACATTTAAGAACAACAACTATGAAACTATACTCGAATCTTTCATAGCCTTTCTTACTTATAAGAAATTCTTTAAACCTATATGAACATATTTTAGCTTATGCCCTGATCATATGCAATGTACTCTACATATGTCACTCATAGCTAACTACAATCTCACCATACAAGACTTAGCTGACACACCCAGGAATGCTAAGCCTGACTACGTCGCTGGTCTGTAATAGGAAAATGGCTCTCTGGCCTAGGCACACCTATTATGCTGTAAAAAATTGGACTCCTCCTCTAACATGAGCACAAAGGCAGAGAGTCAAGCCACCTATTGGCTTTACTGTACTCTAGTGCCACTAGGATCTCTGGTTGATGTTGGACACTACATTCGGTATTTTAAGGAGACTTCCACTAGGGCTTCGTCCCCCGTACCACCTGTTAATATGTTCCGACCCCCGTATACTGGACACTTCTAGGGTTAGGTCGTTTCATCCCTACGGCGCAGACCTCTAATAGGGAATCTACGGTGTTCAGGGCTCTTAAGTCTATTATTTCATTATTCTTGGAAAGCTCTTACTATATTGTATCTTTTCTCTTAGTTATACTTGTCTCTGGTATTACTATGGTACTGTGTCTATTTATTTGAAGTTTATAACACAACATGTATATCATTCTAAACTTGACAGAGAAATATACTCAAAACATTGTAATATACTGAGAAATCAATATTTTATACATGCAGGCAGACTAAAATTCTTGAATAACAGAATACATGTCCACTTGATACTTTATACACTAGAATCATGTGATTGAACTTCTTAATACAATAATAAGAGTTAATTACTTGACATACGAGTAATCGTCATTTGCACCTATAAATTATTTGTACTTTCTTGGAAAATGTGCACCTCAACTAAAATCTTGAGTTGTGCATCACAACATAATTAAGAGTTAATTACTTGTCATGACAAGAATTATTAATAATAACTAAGAATTTCTAAAAATATTCTTAAGAAACGTGCCAATTTGCATAAATACTAAATCACACACATTAACTATAACAGAGAGCATGCAACAGATTTATATTGAGACATTACTTGTGATCGTCCATTTCTTTAAATCATGCAATTAGTTAATTACTAAAATCGTATAGCCTGGGTTTACACTCAAACCGTACAGCTACTAGAAATCCGGTTCATGTGCTAATGTCTTTAACCTCTAAACTGAGTAGTTTAGGATTTGATCAATCATATGGTTTCAGTAATCCAAATCATACAAATCAGTTAATATAACTAGGGTCATGCAGACGTGAAGAAGAAAAACATGCAACGAGAAGTCGGGCAACGCCAAGACTGCCCGGTACTTTGGTAATCGCTATTACCCGCATTACACATAGATCAAATCAAAATTGTCTATTTCATGGAGTTAATACTTGCTCAGTGAGTGAAATTATACTCACAGTGGGTTGAGGTGACTAGAAATCAACCAAAAATCTGTCCAAATTCTTCTTTCGGACGTCCATGGGGTTGTCTTCAACCTTGGTTCAGCCTTGGGTCAGACCTGCTTCATGTACAGGTGGAAAGGGGCTGAGCTAGGTGCTAAACCGAGGGTTGGGAGTTGTGGAATCCTACCTTAGACTCACGGTTGAGGTCAAAGCTGCCTTTACTTGGTGTTTTACTGTGCCCAAGGGGCTTCTGGCCGTGCACCTGCTTCTGCTTAGCCGGCGCAGCACCTGCTGGTCGGGGCACTGCCCTAGCAGTCGGAGCACTGTGTTTTCTGGTTTGGACCTCAAGCCAAGCTCAAGGTCTTCGTTCCTTGGTGTTTCCTTGCGCCAATTGGCCCTTGTCGTTGCTCCTAGCCACTGGTCGCTACTGCGCAACAGGTCAGGCTGCAGGTGGGGTGCCCCTAGGGCAAGGATGATGAGGGAAAGGAAGAGGAAGGAGAAGGGGAAGCAAGGTGTTGCTAAAACAAAACTAGGGGGGGCCTAAATAGCCCACCCTATCTCTCCCTCTACTGCGGATGATCGGGCTGGCTTGAGGGCTGCTTAGGCGATGATGGCATCGATCGGGGAAGACGAGATAAGGGAAAAGGATATTAAATGTTACACCCAAATCTCACAATTACCAATAATCATGAGATTAGGGCATAAATTGAGGATCTATCGAATACAAAGATCACCCTTAACTTTTTCTTCTTTTTCAAACTCATTTTTTCTCGCATTGAACCACATAAACTAACTTTACAAGGGAATTTAAATATTTATTTCTCTAATCTGATTTCAACAGTAAAAAATGCATGTATGAATATTCATTATGTTTCTCATACTTTTAAGCATAAAAGATTTGCTGATTTGCATATATTGCTAAAAGAGGAATAATGTTATACATCATCATTTACAACTCTCTCTAATTCCTTTACAAGGATCTAGAGTGACAACGACTGACTGAACTTAACTATACTCAGACTTAACTCTTGTGGCAGATCTACTCTGATGCAATGATATCTTCAATTGCCACATTTTCCTTTAAAAATTTGAGTAGAGGGGTGAGCCTACTCGCTCATTGAATGAGTACTTCAAAGAAATAGTCTAAAGCACTGATATAATTATAGATATACTTTTGAGCAACTGATATCAATTATAGAAGTAGTAATCTTTAAAGAGATTGATCATTTACAATCATAAATATGACAGGATCCTCTAGATATCAACAATAGTAAATCAGTATATGAGCATGTTTGATTAATTTCAAAGAGAAATAATAATTCAGAAACATACAAAGAATAATTGCTGGGAAACTATACTTGAATCTTTCTTTGCCTTTCTTACATATAAGAAACTCTTTAAAACTTATATTATCATATTTTAGCTTATGCCCTGATCGTATGCAGTGTACTCTACATATGAAGACTCGTAGCAAACTATGATCTCATCATGCAAGAATTAGTTGACACACCCAGGAATGCTAAGCCTGACTACGTCGCTGGTCTACAATAGGAAAATAGCTCTCTGGTCTCGGCACACGTATTATGCCGTAAAAACCGGACTCCTCCTCTAACCTGAGCACACAGGCAGAGAGTCAAGCCACCTATTGGCTTTACTATACTCTAGTGCCACCAGGATCTCTAGTTGATTTGAACACTACATTATCTATTTGAAGGAGACTTCCACTAGGGCTTCGTCCCCCGTACCACCTATTAGTACGTTCTGACCCCCGTATACTAGACACTGCCAGGGTTAGGTCATTTCATTCCTATGGCGCAGACCTCTCATAGGGAATCTACGGTGTTCAGAGCTCTTAAATCTATTATTTTATTATTCTTAGAAAACTCTTCCTATATTGTATCTTTTCCCTTACTTATACTTGACTCTAGTATCTCTATGGTACCGTGTCTATTTATTTGAAGTTTATAACACAACATGTATATCATTCTAAACTTGGCAAAGCAATATACTCAAAACATTGTAATATACCGAGAAATCAACATTTTCTACCTGCAGGCAGACTAAAATTCTTAAATAACAAAATACATGTACGCTTGATACTTTACACACTAGAATCATACAATTGAACTTCTTAATACACTGATAAGAGTTAATTACTTGACATACGAGTAATCATCATTTGCACCTGTAAATTATTTGTACTTTCTTGGAAAATGTGCACCTCAACCCAAATCTTGAGTTGTACATCACCACATCTCATACTGAGAACATTGATATCAAAATACTTGATTCATTGAACACCCTATCCTTAGGGTTTTAGTTACCTCATTCACTTATCACATAGCTCTCATAAGGATTTCATGCGACATAAACATTCATTGAATAAAGACTACTACCAACAAATCATATAAAATCAATATATGTATGAAACCTTGGAACTGAGCTGAATTTGGGTTTCCATGTCATTCACTGAGATAACATGCATCAATAATAAAATTGAATAAATAAAGTCTATCATGTCAAGAAAATCCGTTCAAATGATTTTCACGATATCTATTCACAAATATCCAACTTTCCTCGCATCTAGGGTTTCACCCTCTTTACTGAGATATCAAACAAACACTATTCACCTTAAATGAAATCCAAGATAGTATCTGACATATATTTACTATGAATTTTGATAAACAATCATTCATAATCAAGGGGATCAAGATAAACAAATTTCTCTATTTAATTATACAGCAATTTCAGTCATAGACAAATTCCCTATATTTTAGTTTACTCTTATAACCTCTATGAATACTTAGGGAATTCTCATTAGGATGTATTGTATACATTTCTAATATGATTTTATCATTTGAAATTCATCCAAATAGAGGAAGAATCCATATTATATCATTTTGCAACAACTTAGATCAAGTAGACAAATTCAGGGTTTGTAGTCGCATACTAAGCAATTACAGATTATGTATGATTTAACCAATTTTTGTGCAATATACTATTTAAAGGAAGTTCCCACACACCCTTAGGTGTGAAAACACGTTAAAAATGTAGCTCACCCCTGAAAATCTCGATCTCATATTAAATCCCTAGAAATGCACCTTATTCTTCTTCCTTTCAACTCAGAAACCCTAGAATTGAAGATTAGGAGAGAAAGAGTGAGAAAAGGACTTGATTTGATATGATTTCAAATCCAATCAGGGGAGGGAGGGAATCTTTACATCTGAGAGAAGATTCACCATGAAACTATATCCAAATAAGCTAAACTACATGATTTCATCATTCCTCGGACCGCAAAACCCTAGGTCAGCATCTCCATCACTTTCTCCACTCAAACCCTAACTCTCCCTCTCTCTCTAGGATTTCATTTCACTGGATTTATTAACGAATTATGAGAGTCCTTGTGTGTTAGGTTGACCATATAGAGAAATTGAGCTGCTTGGGCCAATTGCACATTGACCCCTCACTATACTTTTTCTTATTTCAGCAGCATTTTCTGTCATAAAAATATTACTGTAATTCATCTACTGATAAGGTCTAAGCACGTCCAAAATTTATGAAAATTTTACATGTTGTTTATGATTGAGTTTTAGATCTCCAGATAAAATTTCATATCTTTTAGATTTACCAATAAATAACTAAAAATAAAACACTACACTGCTGAAAAGCACTCTGTCAACATTTTGGTGGAAGTATAGTTTGACCGTGAACTACATTCAAAGAACACTCAAATATTCTGAAATTTTCTCCAATATGAATTATTGAGTTATCCATATCATATCCAAAATTCAATCAAATATAAAATTCGTAGAAAAAATGAAAAATCATTTACCACACTATTATCCTGATCAAATTCCATATTCATGTACTATCAGAACCCTAATTTTTTCCGATTAGAGTTTACATTGTCAAACCCTAATTCTTCAAACTAAAATCATAGTTAGAGTTTCTTCTTATGTTTGAAACATCGCAATTGATCTACTATCATTAATCAAGTCTAAATGATGTTCAATCTAATCAAGCATGTAATCATTCAGGTAAACCCTAGTTTACCAATTAAGCACAAATGTGGTCATTACAATTCTCACACCCTTAAAAAGTTTTGTCCCCAAAACATAAATACGCAAACAAAGTATATTCAAAGTTTATTTTAAGCTTATGAAATGTTACATGTCATTATATTCTTGTATTTCATACTTGAATGCAATTTTCAACATTAAGTCCTTCATTTCTTTTCTAATCACAACATGTTTGAAAGAGTTCCCAATGATATCCAACAGATTCTCTATGCCACAATCAATCATAGGATAGAGAGAGAAACAATCATTTCAATATTTTCATACTCTTGAGGTGTTATCTTAACATTGATAATCTAATCCAACCATCTCAATTCATACGGCTCGGCTCAATATGTACTATTGTTCTGTGTTACCTAAGTCACAAAAGAGAGTTCACCATGTTATTTTGAATTTTACTATTGTGCTACTCAAATAGCATAGTCTTGAGTTGGAAGACTAGATTCAACAACAATTGTACAATAATACTCAGGTCATCCCCATTGCATCATGGATGCATAAGGTGAAGCATTACCATCACATTCCATATTATTATCAAGTATGAACCCACACATAATTCAAGGTGTAACCATAAGGTTATAGCATACTAGGGTTTCAACAACAGTAACAAAGTACTCTATGATTGTATTAGTCATTCAAGGACTATTCATACCCAATTACCATCACTTAGTTATATTAAAGCTAGGTATAACAAGCTATACCTCATTAGGGTTACATATTAATATAATATGGTTATCATCCCTTCTATTCATATGAGTGAATAGGTAAGACTACCTTATTCAGGGTAACCCTTCATTTGTTCCATCATTATTCAACCCATATCACCATACCACAATTGTACAATACTAAGACGGATTACTGGTATGAATGACTACAACTATCAGACACCATTAATTAACATATTGCTTGCACATGTACACTGAAATCATATGTAGAACCAATTTACATCCCTTAATATACCTTCAACAAATTATACTTCTAAAACAAATTCGCATATTACTAAAAGCCATTGTTTTCTCTAATCTCTCTCCTCATTCACTACTACTTACTTTTAACTACTTATCCTTCTCATTTTAATCATGTAGATTAAACATTCCTAAAATTGAAACATACAAGGTACAAATAGATTATTCATTATTCTTGCTATCACTGCAAGAATTTATCTCATATCACACTTCACTCATATTGTATTTCTCCTTTTGTTCAAAACACACTTGTTACATTTTAAATTTATATCTTACTCTTTACTCCAAATCATTTCCATATTATTTATCTACCTTTCAGATTAGCTATCTTTAAACCCTAGATTACTATCAGTGCGAGTTTACTTCTCATAGTGCAAATCTCATGATCTTGTTTTATAGAGATGCTAGTATTCAAGGTCAAATCACTAGTTCCATCCCTTGAACTACTACAACTCTAAACATTCTAGGGTTTGGTCCTTATGAGTAGCATGAAGTTATTGTGATGTGACCTTGCTCCCTTAATTTGAAATTCAAACTTTAGATCTCACAAGTTTTACTAAAGTCTTCTTTATCTTATCGATTGAATTTTCTTTCTCTTACTTGGCCATTTAGATAGATTACATTCTCAATTACTCTTCTAGGGTTTCATCATCATATTGTGTGTCATTATTACATTCACTAAATGTATCTACCATGGTGGTTATGCATCATATATGATTCATTTTCTTATCACTTCATTCCCACATTGCTCTCATTAAGGAAGATATGAAAGAGAAGATGATTTTGAGACTTAGAATTCTTATCTTCAAACATTCAATAATACATTTCTCATATGTAGGTTTAATTAATTATCAATAAGGATACTTAACTAATTACCACTTTCTTGAATCTCACAACCTATTTCTTTTATAATCTATATTACTCCATTATGTTTCAAACCCTTCTTTACTTTCCATAATCCCCTTACCATATACTACTATTCCACATGTCATCTTTAACTTCTAGTTTTCTCTTATGATCATGTTGCTTCTTTTATGTGTATGATCATGTATACCATGTTGCATATATTTCCTTTTATCCTTCTACTAATGTGAAGTTGAAATTCCAAATCAATAATCTCTCTACTAGTATCACCTCATGTTGAATACATTACATATACTTCATTTTAAATCAAACAGCTCATGCATGGGTGAAACATAGTTTCTCTTTCAATCAAGTTTTTCCTTCCTGAATATAGTCTACCTTTGTATGACTTATTCATTTATTTATCTAACTTTTGTTCTTCTTTTAGAAACTAGTTTGTTGTTCTATAGAGACTTATAATCCAAATGCAATAAGGATGAACATATTAAACTTATTAATAAAGGTATACATGCCATGCTCTCAATTATATCATAACCCTCATTCCTTAATCAAGCTCATTATTTCCAACATTTCTCTTTGTTTCAACTAAGTTTCTTATCCTAGTTTTATGATTTACATGCTCATCTAGTCCTCTTCACTTTAACTCTTCTGAAGACTCTTCACTTCTATGTACTTATTGTATACTTAGCTCTTTTCTTCTATTTCCCTTTGCTTTGGAGTATATAAACATTGTACTCGGTTATATAATCCATTCCTCATGATTGATTCTTACTATCTTGGCCCCTTACATACTTTTCTCATATCTTTTCCATATTTCATATTTAGAGTTCATTTAATACTAATAATTAAACTTAATTTGAACCTTATGTCGTGTTCCTTTATTGCCAATTAAGGGTTTCTCATATGAGGCCCCAAAGTTGGATCTCAGATATTAGTTCCAACTCCAATTGATTCTTAGTTGTTCTAATCTTTCCCTTATATTTCAACATCTTAGTGTATATACATTCTCACTATGATGTGGGTCTAATTTATCTAGAGTCTACTTTTATTATAATTTCAATAGGAGTCATTAGATCCCAGTAACGCACCCTGCCAGCCGGACCAGGCCAAACCTGCAGTCCGGAAGCCAAGAGCTACTCAGGATTACTCAACTCCTGTTCATCTCAAATGTGTGGAAGAAAACTTATCCACTTAGGAAAGCTCATTTAAAGATCATTTATAGTCTACTTGATACAAAGAATGTAATCAATAAATGCTACAACTGCATAGTGTACAACAAATCTTTAAGACCCATATATATTTCAAAATACTAAATATCTGAATTCAAACATATAAGAGCTTTTCTATTCATCTCCAATAAAACAACAATATGAAATGAAAGTTCTATCTCATTTTATATTTACGCTCTTAATTCATGTTACTTATCTTGTTTCTAACCCTAATATTTCTAGGGTTCCTCTCTAGACAATCCTTCCACTGTATACCTAGCCAGGGTATACATTAAAGAATAGACAAAGTAGCTTGATACTGATTGATCCAAGTACTCAGATATCGGGCCAGGATATCCAAATACTCAAATTCCTAGAGCTAACATCATAACATCTCATATCTGCCACACTTATGACTCTAACTTACTAACTTAATGGTCCCTGACAAATCAGCCTAAGCTCTAATACCAAGCTATTACACCCCGATCTCATAATTACCATTAATCATGAGATTAGGGCATAAATTGGGGATTTATTGTAATACAAAGATCACCCTTAACTTTTTCTTCTTTTTCAAACTCTTTGTTTTCTTGCATTGAACCACATAAACTAATCTAAACATTTATTTCTCTAATCTGATTTCAACAGTAAAAAAATGCATGTATGACCATTCATTATGTTTCTCATACTTTTAAGCACAAAAGACTTGCTAATTCGCATATATTGCTTAAAGAGGAATAATGTTATACATCATCATTTACAACTCTCTCTTATTCCTTTACAAGGACCTAGAGTGACAAGGACCGACTGAACTTAACCATACTCATACTTAACTCTTGTGGCAGATCTACTCTGATGCAATGATATCTTCAATCCCCACGTTTTCCCTAGAAATTTTGAGTAGAGGGGTGAGCCTACTCGCTCAGTGAATGAGTACTTCAAAGAAACAATCTAAAGCACTGATATAATTATAGATATACCTTTGAGCAAGTGATATCAATTATAGCAGCAGTAAGCTTTAAAGAGATTAATCATTTACAATTATAAATATGGCAGGATACTCTAGATATCAACAAGAGTAAATAAATATATGAGCATGCTTGATTAATTTCAAAGAGAACTAATAATTCAGAAACATATAAAGAATAATTGCTGGGAAACTATACTCGAATCTTTCTTAGCCTTTCTTACTTATAAGAAACTCTTTAAAACTTATATTATCATATTTTAGCTTATGCCCTGATCATATGCAGTGTACTCTACATATGAAGACTCGTAGCGAACTACGATCTCACCGTACAAGACTTAAATGACACACCCGGGAATGCTAAGCCTGACTACGTCACTGGTCTGCAATAGGAAAGTGGTTCTCTTGCCTCGGCACACCTATTATACCATAAAAATTGGACTCCTCCTCTAACCTGAACACACAGGCAGAGAGTCAAGCCACCTATTGGCTTTACTGTACTCTAGTGCCACTAGGATCTCTGGTTGATGTTGGACACTACATTCTATATTTTAAGGAGACTTCCACTAGAGTTTCGTCCCCTGTACCACCTATTAGTACGTTCAGACCCCCGTATACTGGACACTTTGTTGATATCAACGAGTCGTGTGAAGCAGCGGCCAACTCTCATTAATTTATTTCACGCATTTATGGTATGTTGAACAGAACATGAACCTACGTATTCTTCTCATTTCCTTCCTCCCTTCTATCACCTCCAATTGCCGGCCCCTGTTCATTTCCCTGCAGCACACGGTCACTGCCAAAAGACAAGTTGTGCCTTGTCTTGGGTGCTATTTTGGCATGTCTGTGTAGGACTGGCAAGAGGAGAATCTACAGTGTTCAGAGCTCTTAAGTCTATTATTTTATTATTCTTGGAAAGCTCTTACTATATTGTATATTTTCCCTTACTTATACTTGACTCTGGTATCTCTATGGTACCGTGTCTATTTATTTCAAGTTTATAACACAACATGTATATCATTGTAAACTTGGCAGAGCAATATACTCAAAACATTGTAATATACTAAGAAATCAACATTTTATACGTGCATGCATACTAAAATTCTTAAATAACAGAATACATGTACACTTGATACTTTATACACTAGAATCATACAATTGAACTTCTTAATACACTGATAAGAGTTAATTACTTGACATACGAGTAATCATCATTTGCACCTATACATTATTTGTACTTTCTTGGAAAATGTGCACCTCAACCCAAATCTTGAGTTGTACATCACCACATCTCATACTATGAACATTGATATCAAAATACTTGATTCATTGAACACCCTATCCTTAGGGTTTCAGTTACCTCATTCACTTATCACATAGCTCTCATAAGGATTTCATGCGACATAAACATTCATTGAATAAAGACTACTATCAACAAGTCATATAAAATCAATATATGTATGAAACCTTGGAACTGAGCTGAATTTGGGTTTCCATGTCATTCACTGAGATAACATGCATCAATAATAAAATTGAATAAATAAAGTCTATCATGTCAAGAAATTTTTTTTCAAATGGTTTTCACGATATCTATTCGCAAATATCCAACTTTCCTCGCATCTAGGGTTTCACCCTCTTTACTGATATATCAAACAAACACTATTCACCTTAAATGAAATTCAAGATAGTATCTGACATATATTTACTATGAATTCAGATAAACAATCATTCATAATTAAGGGGATCCAGATAAACAAATTTCTCTATTCAATTATACAGTAATTTCAGTCATAGACAAATTCCCTATATTTCAGTTTACTCTTATAACCTCTGTGAATACTTAGGGAATTCTCATTAGGATGTATTGTATACATTTCTAATATGATTTTATCATTTGAAATTCATCCAAACAGAGGAAGAATCCATTTCATATCATTTTGCAACAACTTAGATCAAGCAGACCAATTCAGGGTTTGTAGTCGCATACTAAGCAATTAAAGATTATGGATGATTTAACCAATTTTCATGCAATATACTATTTAAAGGAAGTTCCCACACACCCTAAGGTGTGAAAACACCTTAAAAATGTAGATCATCCCTGAAAATCTCGATCTCATATCAAATCCCTAGCAATTCACCTAATTCTTCTTCCTTTCAACTCTGAAACCCTAGAATTGAAGATTAGGAGAGAAAGAGTGAGAAAAGGACTTGATTTGATATGATTTCAAATCCAATCAGGGGAGGGAGGGAATCTTGACATCTGAGAGAAGATTCACCATGAAACTATATCCAAATAAGGTAAACTACATGATTTCATCATTCCTCAGACCGCAAAACCCTAGGCCAGCATCTCCATCACTTTCTCCTCTCAAACCCTAACTCTCCCTCTCTCTCTAGGATTTCATTTCTCTAGATTGAATCACGAATTATGAGAGTCCTTGTGTGTTATGTTGACCATATAGAGAAATTGAGATGCTTGGGTCAATTGCACATTGACCCTTCACTATACTTTTTCTTATTTTAGCTGAATTTTCTGTCATAAAAATATTACTGTAATTCATCTATTGATAAGGTCTAAACACATCCAAAAATTTTGAAATTTTACATGTTTGTGATTGAGTCAGATCTCCAGTTAAAATTTCAGATCATTTGGAGTTACCAATAAATAATTAAAAATAAAACACTACACTGCTGAAAAGCACTCTGTCAGCATTTCGGTCGAAGTATAGTTTGACCGAGGACCATATTCAAAGAACACTCAAATATTCTAAATTTTTCTCCAATATACATGATTGAGTTATCCATATCATATCCAAAATTCAATTAAATACAAAATTTTTAGAAAATATGAAAAATCATTTACCACACTGCTATCCTGATCAAATTATGTACTATCAAAACCCTAATTTTTGCCGATTAGGGTTTACATTTCTCAAACCCTAATTCTTCAAACTAAAATCATAGTTAGAGTTTCTTCTTAGGGTTGAAAAATCACACTTGATCTACTATCATTAATCAAGTCTAAATGATGTTCAATCTAATCAAGCATGTAATCATTCAGGTAAACCATAGTTTACCAATTAAGCACAAATGTGGTCATTACATTAAAGCTATTAATGGAAAGATTGCAGCCAAGTCCAAAAACCTTGAAAACATCATAACTTTTGCCTCAAAGGGTTGATTCAAATGATTTCTTTTGCAAAATTTCAAGCACAAGATCCACTACAACCTCAAGTTATGAAAACATATCAACTATCTTGTCACAACTTAATCAAAGCACTAATCGCATCATGAACACTTATCTTAGCTTAATCAACATGATGATGCACTAATCACTATACTTACTAGTTAAACTCAGAGTCGGTCATAACAATCTCCCTCCCTTATAATAATTTCATCCTAAAATTCCTAAAAGAGAAAAGGAAACTTGTTACGCATCTCGGACTCAAGCTCCCACGTGGCTTCCTCTAAGTTGTGGTTCCTCCAAAAAACCTTCACTAACGGTATCTCATGATTCTTGAGTTTCTTGATCCTCCGATCAACTATTTGTATTGGTCCTTCAACATAGGACACATCTGTTCCGAGCTGTGTAGGTTCTGGGTCCATTATCTTCTCTGTACCAGGGTAACACTTCTTTAACATCAATACATGTAACACATCATGTAAATTAGCTAAATCAGATGACAAATCCAACTTGTAGGCTACAGGTCCAATCCTCTCAATGACAGGATATGGGCCCATAAACCTAGGAGTCAGTTTGCCTCACTTGCCAAATCTCAACACTCCTTTCCATGGTGAAACATTCAGATACACTTCATCACCAACCTCAAACTCAAGAGGTCTACGCCTCTTCTCAGCATAACTCTTCTGCCTATCCTGTACAACTTTCAACTATTCTCTGATCATTGTAATCTATTCTGTAGTCAAATCCACTATCTCTAGTCCAAGAATCTCTTTTTCACCCACCTCATACCAACATATGGGTGATCTACACTTTCTTCCATATAGAGCTTCATACGGGGCCATACCAAGACTGGAATGGTGACTATTGTTGTATGTAAACTCTATAAGGCTCAAATGTTCTTCCCAACTTCCTCTGAAATGTAGGACACATGCTCTCAGCATGTCCTCAAGTGTCTGAATGGTCCTCTCTGACTGACCATCTGTCTGCGGGTGAAAAGTTGTACTAAATCTCAACTTTGTGCCTAAAGCATGATGCAACTGATTCTAAAACATGGATGTGAACTTAGGATCTCTATCTGATATTATTGAAACTGGGATACCATGCAACCTAACTATCTCATCCACGTATATCTTAGCCAATTTTGGAACATCAAAGGTTGACTTATCAGGAAGAAAGTGAGCAGACTTAGTCAGTCTATCCACAATCACCCATATCGAGTCACAACCTCTAGATGTCCTGGGCAACCCTACCACAAAATCCATTGTGATATGTTCCCACTTCCACTCTATTATAGGAAGAGGTTGCAAGGTACCTATAGGTTTCTGGTGCTCAGCCTTATCCTACTGGCACACACTGCATTTAGCCACGTACTCAACTACATCCTTCTTCATACTTGACCACCGATACAACTCCTTAAGATTTATGTACATCTTTGAGTTGCCTGGATGCATGGCGTACATCAATGCATGCACTTCCTCAAGAATATGTTCTTTCAAATCACTGTCTCCAGGTACACACAACATGTCATGCTGATATAACAAACCATCATCTGAAACTTGAACTCTGGTCTTTTTCCACCTGTCATGTCCTGCATGATCTCTTGTAACTCACTGTCACTCTATTGTAGTTCCTTGATCTGATCATAAAAGGTAGGCTTGACTTGCATCTATGCAATCAAACCACTTTGTTATGTCACTGCTATGTCTAAGTTCAACTTTCACATCTCTACTAGCAGGTCTCTCCTGAAACATGCCATATAGAATACATCAGCTATTGAACTTGACTTCCTACTCAAGGCATCTGCTACCACATTCACTTTTTTAGTATGATAATCTATCGTCACTTCATAGTCCTTAATCAATTCTAACCATCTCTGCTATCTTAGATTCAGATCCTTCTGGGTGAAGATATATTTCAAGCTCTTATGATCTGTAAACACCTGGCACACCTCACCATAAAGATAATGGCACCATGTCTTAAGAGCATGAACTATACTGTAGCTAACTCCAGATCATGTATTGGGTAATTCTCCTCATTCTTGTTAAGTGTCTAGATGCATAAGCTACTACTTTGCCTTCCTGTATCAACACACAGTCTAAACTTCTCCTTGAAGCATCACAAAACACTATGTAGCCCTTATCTGCCTCAGGCAGGATCAACACTGGTGATGTAGTCAACCTCTTCTTCAAGATTTGAAAACTCTTCTCACAGTTGTCTAACCAGACAAATGGTGCATCCTTTCTCGTTAAGTGTGTCAGAGGTGATGCTACAACACTAAAGTTCTGGATGAACCTCCTGTAGTAACGTGCCAATCCTAAGAAGCTTCTGATCGTAGTAGGAGTTTTAGGTTACTCCCACTGTAGAACAGACTCGACTTTCTTAGGGTTAACACTTACTCCATCTCCTGAGATGACATGTCCAAGAAAAGACACCTCAGTTAACCAGAACTTGCACTTGCTGCACTTAGCATATAACTGGTGTTGTCTCAACAACTGTAATGCTATCCTCAGATGCTGCTCATATTGCTCATCATCTCTGGAGTAAATCAGAATGTCATCTATAAAAACCACTATGAAATGATCCAAGAACGTCTTGAAAATCCAGTTCATCATATCCATGAAATCTATTGGGGCATTAGTCAGTCCAAACGACATAACCAAAAACTCATAATGCACGTATCTTGTTCTAAAAGCTGACTTAGGAATACCTAAAGCCTTTATCCTCAACTTATAATATCTAGATCTCAAGTCTATCTTAGAAAAGATCGTCACTCCACGTAATTGATCAAACAAATCATCTATCCTTGGAAACGAATACTTATTCTTGATGGTGATCTTATTCAACTGTCTGTAGTCTATACATAACCTCATAGTACCATCTTTCTTTTTCGCAAATAAGACGGGAGCTCCCCATGGCGAAGAACTAGGTCAAATGAAACCCTTATCCAGTAACTCCTATAACTGGATCTTTAGTTCCTTCAACTCTGCAGGTGTCATTCTATAGGCTGGCAGTGCTATAGGGTGACTACCTAGCAATACCTGAATCTCAAAGTCTATCTCTCTTTTAGGAGGTAGACCTGGCAACTCATCTGGGAAAAATACTGGGAACTAAAAAACCACTGGCACATCCCATAGACTGAGTGTGTGCTTCTCTGCTCTGGTATCTACTACATGTGCCAAGAATGCCTCACAACCTTTCTGCAACATCTTATCAGCTACATCGGATGATATGATACATGTATGCAAAACTTTCCTATCTCTAGAAAAGACACAAGAAAATCTACCTTGTTGAAAGACAACCTCCTTCTTCCAACAGTCGAGTTGAACTCGATACGTCTCTAGGCAATCCATTCCTAAGATAACTTGAAAAGAGTTAATATCTAGGGGTATAAGATTAACCGCAATGGCGTATCCATCAAAGGTCAATAAACATCTGGAATAAAACTTTGTCAACTTTGTTGGTTCACCTAACGGAACCCTCAACAACAACTCAAAAGGTAACTCTTGGGTTATCAGGTTAAGCTCATAAGATAAAGAACTCTGTATAAATGAGTGAGTAGTACCCAGATCTATCAAAACTATAATTGAAATGCTATTAAAGAGAAGCATTTCTCCTATAACTACTCAGGAAGAAACAATACCTTCCTACTGTGTCTGAGAGAAGAAGCGTCTTGAAGCTCTTCCTCTCCCACGATGTCCTCGTTGTCCTTCCCTTACACTTGGTGTTCCTCCTCCTTGGGAACCTGCAGCTATTGAAGAACTCGCTCTCCAGCTGGAGCCTGTCTCAGAACATTCCAGTATGGTAATTGGGAACCATGTGTTGCCACTTGTTGTAACTGGGGACATTGGCTTCTAAAGTGTCCCACCTGTCCGCAGATGTGACAACCCTGAAAATATGCACCCCAACACTAACTGGAGTGTGGCTTTCCACAGATATCGCATATGGATGCATCGTGTCTCTGTAGTCCTGTCCCTGCCACTGAAGATCCTGAAGGCCTAGTTGGAGGTGTCCATGTATACTGTGTATTCCATCTACCGAAATTGGGCCTTCCTCCACTTGGTGAAAACCTAGATCCTTGTCTCCCAAAATAGCCAAGTCCTCATCCTATATTAGAAAAGAAACCACCACCTCCTATGTATCCACCACTTCTTTATCCCCCTCTAATAAAGTCTCCAAATCTTTTCTTACTCTCATACTACTTATCAACATTAACTGACTCTTCTACACGTCTCGCTTCTTCCACAAATTCCCCAAAGTTTTATCTCTCTCTTCGACCAATGGCTGACACGGTGTGTCTAATCTCTGATCTTAATCCTTGTTGAAATCTTTTGTACTTTTCAAAATCATCATGAACAAGTTACAGATAGAAATTTGCCAACCTTGTGAAATGTGCCTCACATTCACCAATTGTCATACTTCCTTGTCTGATATTCTCTAGCTTCCTTATCTTCTCACTCAGAAAGGTAGGTGGGTAGTACTTAAGATGGAATTCATCAACGAAATCCTTTCAAGTCAATACTGCGTTCATCCTTTTATCTTCCACTCCATGCCACCAGAGCTTTGCATCACCTTTAAGCAAATAAACTGTGTGATTTATTTATCTTTCCTCAGACAAATCCATCAGACGGAACACTTTTTCTAACTATCTCAACAATTCATCTGCCACTGTAGGGCCCATAGTTACAATAAACTGGGTACCTCCAAGCTTCTTAACCAGCTCATAGGATCTCACCATATCCTTGCTGCTCGAGATAGAAGCTCGCCTCTCCATATTATATGTTTCCCTGGTCTCAAGAAACATCATGTACATTCTTGATGCCTCATCCACATCATCTCCACCACCTAGACCCATCACCTAAGGATTAGGTCCAATGTGGCTCTCAGCTTGGTCGTCATGACCACGTCCTCTTCCTGCCATCTGTAATAGTATAACATAACACTTCCTGATAGAAAATTGCAGTTAGAAGGAAAAAATCTAAGTCCTAATCCTATTGGTCTCTTATCATCCCCTGACCTTGACTTAGAGTAACTACGTACTCAACCTATGCTCTCATGGCCTTGCTCTAATACCAAAATTGTTATGACTCCCTGATCCCTGTGCCATCTCTAATGACCCCAAAGACCAGAGAGTCAACCTTGGTAAACCACCCTTAACCTTTTCTTTTCTTAATCACTTAAAATTAACCTAAAGGAAAATCTTATAACTTGGAATAAACTGAAATCTTACTAACTACGGAAACAACTACTATTTACATTACTGGTTAGGTAAAGAAGATTTACAAAAATATATTACATTTTTCATGTGAAATATAAAGCACAACAGATAACTTAAAACTAATCTACATGTTACATTACATTATCTCTCTACCACACCACATGCACAAGGACCGAGGGGAAAGGACTAAGAGACCTCTATTCTAACTATGAACTACCTTCTAAAAGCTTGGATGATGAGATCCTTCAGCTTCCTTGTGTTGACGTTGACCTGAAAAAATATTTCAGTAGGTTGGTGAGGTACTGGCTCAGTGAATAGAATTTCACCCAACCATCATAGATAACTCATTTATGTTTATTAAACTGAATTAAAATGCAGGAATTTCTACACTGAGCAGATCTAAAACAATTCAGTTAAAATAATATAGAATGCCAAAATTACATTTAAGAACAACTATTGTGAAACTGTACTCAAATCTTTCTTAGCCTTTCTTACTTATAAGAAACTCTTTAAACCTATATGAACATATTTTATCTTATGCCTGATCATATGCAGTGTACTCTACATATGAAGACTCGTAGAGAACTACAATCTCACCATGCAAGACTTAGCTGACACACCCAGGAATGCTAAGACTGACTACGTCGCTGGTCTGCAATAGGAAAATGGCTCTCTAGCCTCGACACACCTATTATGCCGTAAAAAAAATGGTCTCCTCCCCTAACCTGAGCACACAGGTGAAAAGTCAAGCCACCTATTGACTTTATTGTACTCTAGTGCCACCACGATCTCTAGTTGTTGTTCGACACTACATTTTGTATTTTAAGGAGACGTCCACTAGGGCTTCATCCCCCGTACCACCTGTTAGTACGTTCCGACCCCCATATACTGGACACTACCAGGGTTAGGTCATTTCATCCCTACGGCGCAGACCTCTCATAGGGAATCAAAAGTGTTCAGGGCTCTTAAGTCTACTATTTTATTATTCTTGGAAAGCTCTTACTATATGGTATCTTTTCCCTTACTTATACCTGACTTTGGTATTTCTATGGTACCATGTCTATTTATTTGAAGTTTATAACACAACATGTATATCATTATAAACTTGGAAGAGCAATATACTCAAAACACTTTAATATACTACGAAATCAACATTTTATACCTGCAAGAAGACTAAAATTCTTAAATAACAGAATACATGTCCACTTGATACTTTATACACTAAAAGCATGCGATTGAACTTCTTAATACACTGATAAGAGTTAATTACTTGACACATGAGTAATCGTCATTTGCACCTATAAATTATTTGTATTTTCTTGGAAAATGTACACTTCAACCCAAATCTTGAGTTGTGCATCACATATCATAATTAAGAGTTAATTACTTGTCATGGAAAGAATTATTAATAATAACTGAGAATTTCTAAAAATATTCTTAAGAAACGTACCAATTTGTGTAAATACTAAATCACACACATTAACTATAACAGAGAGCGTGCAACATATTTATATTGAGACATTGCACGTCATCATCTATTTCTTTAAATCGTACAATTAGTTAATTACTAAAATCGTACAGCCTGGGTTTATACCCAAACTGTACAGCTACTGGAAATCTGGGTCATGTGCTAATGTCTTTAACCTCTCAACTGAGCAGTTTAGGATTTGATCAATCATATGGTTTCAGTAATCCAAATCATACAAATCAGTTAATATAACTAGGGTCATGCAGACGTGAAGAACAAAAACATACAACGAGAAGTCAGGTGATGCCATGACTGCTCGGTACTTGGGTAATCGGTGTTACCCACAATACACACAGATCTAATCAAAATTGTCCTTTTCATGGAGTTAAAACTTTCTTAGTGAGTGAAATTCTACTCATAGTGGGTTGAGGTGATCGAAAATGAACCAAAAATCCATCCAAATTCCGCTTCCGGACATCCACGGGGTTGTCTTCAACCTTGGTTCATCCTTGGGTCAGACCTGCTTCACGCATAAGTGGAGGTCAAAGTTGCCTTTACTTGGTGTTTTACTGTACCCAAGGGCTCCTGTCCGTGCACCTGCTGCTGCTTAGCCGGCGCAACACCTATTGGTCGGGGCACCGCCCTAGCAGTCGGGGTGCTGCATTTTCTGGTTTGGACCTCAAGTCGAGCTCAAGGCCATCATTCCTTGGTGTTTCCTTGTGCCAATCAGCCCTTGTCATTGCTCCTAGCCGCTGGTCGTTGCTGCTTGGCCGTGGCGCTGCACAGCAGGTCAGGCTGCAGGTGGGGCGCCGCTAGGGCGAGGATGAGGAGCAAGAGGAAGAGGAAGGAGAAGGGGAAGCAAGGTGCTGTTAAAACAAAGCTAAGGGGGACAAAAATCACCCACCCTATCTCTCCCTCTGCTATGGCTGATCAGGATGGCTTGAGCGCTGCTTAGGCAGTGCTGGCATCGATCGGGGAAAATGAGATAAGGGAAACAGATATTAAAGCCATTAATGGAAAGATTGCAGCCAGTCCAAAAACCTTGAAAACATCATAACTTTTTCCTCAAAGGTCCGATTCGAATGATTTCTTTTGCAAAATTTCAAGAACGAGATCCACTACAACCTCAAGGCATGAAAACATGTCAAATATCTTGTCTCAACTTAATCTAAGCACTAAACGCATCATGAACACTTATTTTAGCTTAATTAACACGGTGATGCACTAATCACTGTACTTACTAGTTAAACTCAGAGTGGGTCATAACAGTCAACATGGAACAAACTCAGTTACTGACAATCTGGTAAGGAGGCTATAAATACCCCTCGTACCACCACAATGAATCTTTATTGGACCCGGTACAATCAAGTAGTATTTGTGTCTTCATGAGACGACAAGGTCTTGACTCACTATTGCTTGGGGTAATTGACCTCTCTAGCAAGAGAGATCTACCTCGAAGGTTCTTGAGAGATCGATGTACTCACTTCCCAAGAGAAATCAACCTCTCTACCAAAAGAGTGATCAACCTTTGGCAGTTCAGAAAAAATTGATCATTAGCAAAACTACATCAATAGACCTCCATGTGCTTGATCTCTTTATGAATCGATCTCCAATTATTGATCTCCCCAATCTAGGAATGATTGACCTCTTATCTAGATCAATTGAATTCTTGGTTGAGATGATGTGCATATGACATCATCGATCGAAAATGATTGACATCCAGCCAAGTAGGTTATTGACCTCCTTGAATCAACTAGACATGTTGCTTCCTACCTTTGGTGATGTCTAAGATTTCCTTTACTATTTCTAGTTGTAAAAATCTGTCTATGAAGAGTGAATAGTTGTATCACTATGGTGTGTGGACTAGACCCGCTACCCATTTCTTGCAATATCATTCTTGTTCCAACTCTTATAGGAAATCATTTAGTTCATTGCTAATCCAAATTTTGTGTATGGGTCATCCACTCTACGTGATTTATTATAATCTTAGGTCACAAGAACTTTAGTATTTAATGGGAAGTCTCTAACATATTGGATATATGATTTGGATAAGTAACTAGACATCAAGCATATGATTAGGTTCACTCGTGCAAATTTTTGACGTCGATAGTGAAAATTTGCTTAGCTACAACTAGATCTATATACAAGTTTGGATATGAATGGAGGTGCTTATTTATATAATGGCGGTGAAATCCAACTCCACCAAGTATTTTCCATCATTAATTTAGACCCAAATTTTATTCCCATCTTTTACTTGTCTTGCAATCAGTATAACTCAACCCAATCCAATCCTAGCTATAAATATAAATCTTAGTACAACTAGACCCAAACTATCAAGGTTCTTAAAATGGTGCCCCCTTGTGATTCCATCCTCAACTATATTGTGATAAGACTCGTATTCTTGTGGGTGGTAACTATTTCATACAGTATAGGTAAAAACCTAGGAGTTCTTTCTGAGGTGAATTTGTTATTGCAATATTTTCTACACTAAGTAACATACTCAATCTTAGGTATATATCTAATTTACCTCTTTACTATATATTATCTTAGTTTGTGTCTTTTCCTAGACTAAGATTTGTATTAGAATTTTAGGAATATGTATCTATAAGAATTTAACCAATAAACCAATTATTTAAAATCCTAAAACAAGAAAATTGGGATAATATCTTAAGTTTGTTCTTTTATCAATTCTTTCCACATTAATAGGTTTATACTTCAAATTACTTTTTAAGATTTTCCCTATGCCAAGGTATGGGGAAGGAAGGATTATAAGTTAAATTTGAGCATTTGAAGTTGAAGGAATTAATGAATATGTTAATACTTTACTTAATCTTGAAGTTATGTCATATTAGACTTAGAAGTGTCAAAAGTTAAGTGTATTTAAAAAAAATAGATTCCTCACCCCTTAATTAGACAAACTACAATATTTGGGCTTAGTTGGATAATAAATACACCCCCAATTGTATAAGGAAATAATTATGCAATGTAATGCATACAAATATAATGTTTCAAACATTGAATGAATTGTCACTATTGATTTTCCAACTTTTTTGATGTAGAAGCATTCACTGACCATCCAATCTCAATTAGGAAGTGTGTGTTTGGTCTCCTACCTTGAGTAGGAGATGACTTTGTCTATGTATAGGCCGTCAACCAGTGACTATGGATCTGAATCTTTGTCCCTCCCCTCTCAATGAAACTTTGCAAAAAAGATCCTTAGATTCCAAATTAAATTCCTAATCTAAGCAATTGTATTATTTTCTTATTTCTGCAATTTGCCTAATTCTTATCCCAAGCTTCTAGAAGCTCATACCTATATAAGCTATAATATGCCACCCTATAGGTATCTAGATACTTCTAAGGTTTTCCCTCATCACATGTAGTTCCTTTCTGGATTCTCCACTAACTCCTTTGCTCATAAATACCAATGTGATCTTGAATGTTTTGCTTCTAGATTCTCCACTAACTCCTTTGCTCATAAATACCAAATTCCCTTGGTGATAAGCTTCGTCTGTTCTCCTTCTTCAGTTCATGGTAGCCTAATCTATAGATTTTCACCCAAACTAGGTTTTCCCATCTATGATTGAGACCTTCTACATGCAAGGCAGTGACCATGGAGCAAGGTCAAGAGTGAAGGAGAACCTACTTGTGTGTTTAAATCTTTACCCCTTCTATTCTTTTTCAGTTGATGTTACCCAAATGGTTAAAAAGGGCATTTTGTGATGATTAGTTGTTTTGGTCGCATGATTTATTGCATCTTATTATGACAACAATGTCCTATCATGATTTCATGGTTTATAATTATAATATGAGGCTAACATGATCATTGGTAAAACATTTTTCACATTTAAACAAATATATTATGTGAAGTTTTAAAATTGATATTTTTTCTAGAATTACCAAAAATTAAGAGTATATATTTTAGAATCATGAGATTTTTATCTATCTAATGATTTGATTTTCATTACCTGATTCTAATGTTTTAAAGAAGTGTTTTTTAGGGTTTGTACCTCTCTTTACCTCTTATCTGTATTTGAGGGAATTTTAATAAATAAAATAATGAATCAAGATAATAGATATGAATCAATGTTTTAATTTTAAATTCTTCTGAAAAAGGGTGCTCATATATTACCAATAAGGTCCTTACAAGCAACGTTTATAACAGAAGAGAGGAAAGGATCAACCCAGTACAAGGGATATGGTATCTTGTGGTGGGCTCTAGCTAGGTAGTGTACAAGCATGTAACAAGTCAGCACTAGACGTAGGTTGCACTGGTGATTTAGGGTGAACGTGTTGGACTCCCACCCACCTCGGCCACCATGGGTGTACCTTTGCCACCTTTGAGTGAGGTTCAGTGAAGATGGAGGAAGAAATACTCAAGAGTTGTCAAATGCTACAGATAGATATTGAAGATGTTGCTCATTTATCGGGAGACCAAATAAAGGAGGAAGGAACCATGGGTATGACAATAGTGTCAAAGATCTTAACAATGAAACATTACAACTTTTTTTCAATGTGGAAGACGTTGCTATTAGTATGGGGTATAAAAAGTGCAACATCCTTCCAACAGATGGAGCACAATGTTATTGTCATCCAATTTGAGAATAAGAAGGAAAGAGAAAAAGGTGTTGAAGGGAGGCTGATGGAGCTTTGATAGATGCCTTCTCCTACAAAAACACTTGAATCTGGGGGAACGACCGTCAATGATAAAAATAGAAGAACGTGCCTTCTGGGTACGATTGTTTAACATCCCTAATGGGCTACAAATTAGAGGAAGTAGTGAAAAGAATAGGCGAGAAGATTGGTAGAGTTGAAGAAATGTATAACAGAGGAAATAGTTGGTCAAGGGTGAGAAGATTGCCAATAGCGATCCGATGCAATAATGTTAAAATATCCCCTTTGGTGTGGCCCAAAATAAAAGATATTTTATTTATTTATTAGGTATTTCTTGAAAGGATACATACGTTGAGGTTGGGCAGGTCCCCATCACTACCGTGTCTCTTCATGATGGAAAGAGAGATAAAAAGGATATTAATATATGGGGTATTTTGGTCCTCTCTCTAAGGAATCTATTCGTAGCCGACTTCCATCGTTGGAGAGTCCTCAGGAGGGAGAAAACAAACGTCTGTTCTCACGCTTCCACTCATCTCCCTCATTTCATAGGCTGACACTATGATGTGCAACGCTACTGCAAAAGACTACCTTAAAACACTGTCGGAACCCTAAACGTAGTGTTGTCGTCATCAGGAAACACCATGGAGACTTCGTCGTCTTCAGGTATGAGATAAAATCTCTAACAATGGTATCAGAGTGAGTTTCTTGGTCCTATTTTTTCAGTTGGTTGTGTGGAACACAACTTTTAATGATAGTGTGAATGTGCTTGCATACTGTCATATTCCTGAAACCATCTGTTAATTTCTTTCTGGCCCGTAAGGCTACTTCGCGTCCTCCAATTACTTCAGTGATCTTTGTGATTGTGTTGCTGTCTACCGTCCCTATTAATTTGTTGTGAAAAGACTGTGGCTTCATATTCCGGTATTGCATACTGGTAGTCTCATGCAAACTTATAGGCCTTCTGGTAGTTAACAGTCATGGATGGAAATCGGTAAGGAACCTAACCAGGCGTCTTTGGGGACTGCCATTTCTGGGTTGTCACACATACACAACGGTCCAAAAGAAATGCATGATGGCAGCTGTTGTGATTAATTTCATGTATATATATTGTATCAAGTACTAGGAGTTCTGATTACTCCATCCAAACTAGGCCTAATGTTTACTAACACCGCCGGGAATGAAAAGGGATCGTTTTGAGTACCGCTTTCACTTGCGATACGGTTGTACAATTGGGATTAGTTTGGTTTTAAATATTTTAGCAATTGAATATCAATTTTGTTGATTTTTTGTTCGGCGACACTGCTAACTATATCTGATTTAGCAAATGTACTGCGACATAGATGAACAAGAAAATGATAGTTGTTAACATATATGCATAGATAGAAATATGTGTAAACATGCAACCAGTAATGTTAACACATACATTAAATGAAATACGACTTGTTGAACTACACAATTTTGTTATATTAGACGAATGCTAATGTTACTAATTGTAAATATATATGTTACATTCAAGAGTATGGGTAGTCTTACCAAAGTAAGTCTATTCATACAGTGATGAAAAATATTCACATGATAGTGAAGTAACATTACTTTTTACTTAACTTGACAACAATGATTTCAGTTGATATTTATCATTGTTATTGGCATTATACAAGTTAAGTTGGTTGGCATATGTATGTCATTGATATAATGTTTATCCCAAAGGAAAATATTATGTCACTAACAACCATACGTTATGTTATTTTGGTTAAGTGAGACTAACTCACATAAAGAAACTAATCCTACTCAGTGTTACATATTTATCCAAAGATAATTTGCAATGACTAATTTTGATTAGTATTATAAAAGTAAATAAAGTAGACCTCATAAGTTACTTTTAAATTTCAGTTGTGGTTTTAATATGAAATTTTAATTATTACAGTTATTTCCTCATCTTTGTATGGTGAAAATAACAACATTCCAAATCTCAATGGTTCAAACTTTAATGAATGGAAAGAAAAGTCATGTTTACATTAGGGTGTATGGACTTAGACTTAGCTTTCCGAGTGGAAAAACTACAACCACTTACTGAGGAAAGTACTGCTGCAGAAAAGGTCAATTATGATAAGTGGGAATGATCTAATAGGCTTAGTTTGCTTCTTATGTAAGCACATGTTGGAAGGCATATTAGACGGTCCATTCCTACTTCTGAATTGGCAAAAGATTTTCTAAAAGTAGTGGAAGAACAATATGTTTCTTCTAGTAAGTCTAGGGCTAGCACCTTAATGGCTAAGATGTGCTCTATGAAGTACAATGGTTCTTGTGGGATCCGTGAACGCATCATGGATATGAGAGATAGTGCCGCACAACTCAATGAGATGGAGTTATCCATCTCTGATGCATTTCTTGTTCATTTCATTTTAACTTCCTTGCCTAGTCAGTATAGATCATTCAAGGTTTCTTACAATACACAAAAGGAAAAATGGCCAATTAATGATTTATTGGCCATGTGTGTTCAAGAATAAGAGAGAATTAAGAATGAAGGGGTCTCTGCTGCGCATTTAAGTACCCATGACAAATGTGGCCGCAAGGGTAAAGGAAAAATGAAGGGAACTACTCCTATCTTAGGTGGAGTGTCCAAGCCAGATGGCAAGGCCGAGGGAAGCAAGGCTAATATGAAATGCTTCTTCTGCCGTAAGAAAGGACATGCTAAGAAGCAGTGCTTCAAGTACAAAAAATGGTTAGAGAATAAAGGTATAATTTCTCTTGTTTTATATGAATGTCATCTTTCAAATGTTCTATTATATAGTTGGTGGCTTGACTCTGGTGCCACCGTGTACATTTCCAATACATTGTAGGGATTTCTGAATCAAAGGAAACCAACAGAGCGTGAAAAAGTCCTTTATTCAGGAAATAAATTGGGCTCTCGTGTAAAGGTTGTTGATACTTACAGATTAATCCTTGACAATGGAATGTTGCTGGACTTAGAAAATACTTTTTATGTACCAAATTATAGTGGAAATTTAGTATCTGGAACAGACTAGACAAATTAAACTATGGTTTCTTTCTTCAAAGTGGAAAATTGTCATTGTATAAAAACTCCAATTTGATTGGTAATTGTGTTTTAATAAATGATCTTTATCAAGTTCAAATAAGCCCTAATTTTGAGCAATCTTTTACAGTCCAACATAATATTATTGGTAATAAACGCACATTGTTAGATGAGAAATCATCACTTCTTGGGCATAGAAGGTTGGGACACATTTCCAAAAAAAGGATCCAAAGATTAGTGAAGGAGGGCATTTTAAGGCCTTTAGACTTTATTGATTTTGGGTCATGTGTTGAATGCATAAAAGCTAAGCAAACCAACACTTCTAAGAAGGGAGCCAAAAGGAGTAGTGGAACATTAGAAATAATTCACACAGATATTAGTGGACCTTTTCTGCCTTGTTTTATAGAGGAAAAGTATTTTGCAACCTTTATTGATGACTATTCATGATATATGTATCTCTACTTATTAAATGACAAAAGTGAGGTTTTTCAAGCCTTTAAGGACTTCAAAGTCGAAGTAGAGAAACAATTAGGTAAAGTGATTAAGATAGTCAGATCGGATAGAGGAGGCGAATATTATGGAAGGTTCACTAAGATGGGACAAAGAAAGGGACCATTTGTACATTTCCTTCAGGAAGAGGGTATTGTACCTCAATATACAATGCCAGGAACACCAAGTCAAAATGGTGTAGCTGAAAGAAGGAATCGAATATTAAAGGAAATGGTTCGTGCAATGCTTTGTAATTCATCCCTTCCTTCCACCATGTGGAGTGAGGCTTTAAAGACGGCAGTGCATGTATTAAATTAGGTTCCTAGCAAGTCTGTCCAAAAAACCCCATATGAATTATAGATAGGAAGGAAACCATCTTTGAACTACATGCACATATGGGGATGTCACATAAAAGTTAGAATTTACAATCCACATGAGAAGGCATTTGACCCAAGAACCACTAGTGGTTTCTTTATTGGTTATCCAAAAAGGTCAAAGGGATATAGGTTTTATTGTCCATCTCACCCAAGAAAGATAATCAAAAGTGGTAAGACTACATTCTTGGAGGATCATCAAATCAGTGGGAATGATCTACTTCAAAATTATTCATTTGATGAAGTGCAGGAAAATTCAGTCACACATGCACCCAATCAAAATCATATAAGCTATCCAATTATTGTTCCCATGAACAATGGTCAAGTGGATGAGCCAATGGAAGTAAATCACGGTCCTAGTCAAGTTGTAAATGATCAAGTTGATCATGTTCATGATGAAGGACAACCTGAAGAGCCTACAGAAAATATAGGACCCAATGCTGAATTAAGAAGATCCACAAGATCAAGGAGGTATGCCATTCCATCTGATTATGTTGTATACCTTCAAGAACCAAATTTAGACTTTGAAGATATTGATCCCTTATCTTTTTCACAAGCAATAAATTGTGAAAATTCCTCTAAGTGGCTTGATGCCATGAAGGAGGAACTGATATCCATGGATAAAAATCAAGTATGGGACCTTGTACCTTCGCCAGAGAATGTTAATCCTATTAGTTGCAAATGGGTCTTTAAGACCAAAAGGAACTCAAATGGTGAAATATAGAAGTACAAGGCCAGACTAGTTGCTAAAGGTTTCACACAAAAGGAAGGCATTTATTATAAGGAGACCGTTGCTCCAGTCTCATCAAAGGACTCTTTTAGGGTAATCATGGCCTTAGTGGCTCATTTTGATCTAGAGCTACATCAAATGGATGTAAAAATAGCATTTTTGAATGAGGATTTATCTGAAGTAGTCTATATGGACCAACCAGAAGGTTTCATTGATAATAGTAGAAGTCATATGGTTTGCAAATTAAAGAAATCAATTTATGGACTTAAACAAGCATCCCGACAATGGTATGTAAAGTTTAATACCATTATATCAACCTTTGGGTTCAAACCAAATATTGTTGATCAGTGTACATACCTCAAGGTCAGTGGGAATAAGTTCATAATATTAATTCTTTATGTGGATGACATTCTACTAGCAAGTAATAACCTTGCTATATTAAATGAAACTAAAGAATTTCTTTCATCTAACTTTGAGATGAAAGATATGGGAGAAGATTCATATGTACTCAGTATTGAGATACATCAAGACCGAGCTAAGGGCATACTCGGTATATCCTAGAAAGCTTACATATCTCAAGTATTAGAGAAGTATGGAATGAAAAATTGTTCACCTGGACCTGCACCTATAGTTAAAGGAGATAAGTTTAACTCCAAGCAGTGTCTTAGTAGTGATATAGAAAGGAATGAAATGAGGAAAATACCATACACATCTGCAGTTGGGAGTCTACAATATCTTTAGATATGCACCTGACCAGACATTGCTTTTTCTACTGGGATGCTTGGTCGTTACCAAAGTAACTCGGTCATGGACCATTGGAGAGTTGTGAAGAAGGTGATGCTCTATCTACAAGGAACAAAGGATTACATGCTTACATATAAAAGAACAAACCACCTTGAGGTTATAGGATATTCAGATGTAGATTTTGTAGGATGCCTAGATAGTAGGAAGTCTACAATAGGTTATGTTTTCCTACTGGCCGGTGGTGCAATATCATGGAGAAGTATTAAGTAAAAGACTACGGCTTCATCTACCATGGAAGCTAAACTTATAGCTTATCATGAAACATCATCACATGCAATATGACTAAAAAATATGATACAAGATCTTAAAGTTGTCGACTCAATTCATAAGCCGATACAGATATATTGTGATAATGAAGCCACAATGACTTTTGCTAATAATGATAAAAGCACCACGGCATGTAGGCATCTGGATATAAAGTTTTATGTTGTCAATGAGTGAGTTGACAACAAGATGATACAAATTGATCACATTGGTACATAATACATGATATCAAATCCTCTTACTAAAGGGATAGCTCTAGGATTGTATACATCTCATGTAAGGGACATGGGTCTGAGAAAATTATTGGATGTATAATGAATAATGTGATTTGACAGTGTAATATTGTGTGATCACACATTTGACTCACTACTTTTGTTGTAATACTAGTAATAACAAAATGTCAGTTTTGACATCAAGTTGGACCAAGGAAATAAGTTTTGAGGTCAACCTATTCATAAATTTTGTTTCACTATATATAAAGTATTTAGATATTGTAGTTCATATAAGGGAGTATTCATTTGTCGAGTATCGACCGCTATGACTCATATCTAACTTTTATGCATACGTGTTTATATTGATGGATCAATGGAAAATGAATAAATATGATTGCCATGGTATTTTGGGCCAAGTGGGAAAATGTTAAAATATCCCCTTTGGTGTGGCCCAAAATAAAAGATATTTTATTTATTTATTAGGTATTTCCTAAAAGGATACATACGTTGGGGTTTGAAAGGTCCACATAACTGTCGTGTCTCTTCATGATGGAAAGAGAGACAAAAAGGATATTAATATATGGGGTGTTTTGGTCCTCTCTCCAAGGAATCTATGCATAGCCGACTTCCATTATTGGAGAGTCCTTGGGAGGGAGAAACCAAACGTCTGTTCTCTCGCTTCTGCTCATCTCCCTCCTTTCATAGGCTGACACTACGTTGTGCAACGCTACTGCAAAAGACTGCCTTAAAATGTTGTCGGAACCCTAAACGTAGTGTCTTCGTCATCAGGAAATACCATGCAGACTTCGTCGTCTTCAAGTATGAGATAAAATCTCTAACAAATAAACCTCTAAAGCAGATGCAGAAGATGAAAATAACATAGGGACAAATGGTGAATGTCGAAGTAAGACATGAGCGCCTGCATATTTTCTGCTTCGAATGTGGATTGACAGGACACACACGCTGGACTACAGAGACAAAGAGGAAGAGGAAGAAGAAGCCCAGAAGGGGTGGGGTCAATGGCTTCGTGCCTAACCCAGGAAAGCCATGAGAAAATAAATGACTAGAAGAAAAATGAATATTTCATCAAAAGTTTGTTTTGTGATAGCAAAGAGGTAACCTATAAACCCCCATGGCCTCCCATGATAAAGGCATAACTATGGAAGGGCACAACAAAGGAATATATGATACATGCGGGATTGAAGGAGACCTACACACAGCTAAACATAACGAGCATGGTTCAGAGAAAGTAGTGGAATGCATAGAAGACCACACGGTGAACAGAAACAACACGGGTATCCAAAGAAATCAAAGACCAAGCTTCCACAGGTGACTCAATGGAGGTACCTAAGGCCTTAAAGCACTGCCAAAAAACATAGTATAGATGACAGTCATGTAAAAAGTTATGCACTTTAGGTGACATGTTTGTACATGACTTATAATCTGTGTAGGCCTACATAAAATAGATGACATACATTTTTGTATATTTGAAAGGGTGACATACTTTAAGTGACATGCATGTATGTCACGTGTAGTCTGTGCAACATAGGTGATAGACATTTTATCATACTTGAAAGGGTGACACAATATAGGTGACATACATTTGAATCACCTATGTTCTAATGGGGGTTTACACATATATATGAGTCAAGTGTAATATACAAGGAGACATAACATTTAGGTGACATGTATGTGTGTAACCAAAGTTATAGATGACATAAATTCATGTCACCTAACCTAAGAATTTTTATAGAATTACTATGAGAGGAAATTGTCTTGATATGGGCCTTGAATTCTCACAAATGCAGTATGGGGGACCTGTTGTTAGAGGAAATTATCATGATATGGGCCCCAACCCTCACATATGCATTTTTAGATAATTGTTGTGAGTGGACATTGTCACTATATGGGCCCCAGTTCCTAAGAAATGCATTGAAAGATACTTTTTATGAGAATCAATGTGTCATGGCTCCTCCCGAGTATATTTTTGTTGGAATATATCAACACTTATTTGGTCACCATGCGCTGGAAAATGATGCGATGTGAGGGCGCTGAGCCGCTGCATGTGACATGGGCACCGAAAATGATTCTGTTTGGCTCCCACCTACCTCTGATTAATTATTGCACCTACCCCAGTGTCGCTGATGGCAGGGGTTCTCTGCTCGTCTTGTTACCCCACACCATAGTATCCAGATCCGACTTACCATAGTGTCTCCCGAATGCGGACGGAAGGCGACCAAAAATGTTCGGCGATAACTTCAAGTCAGGTTCAACTTATCAACTTTTGTTGGACTTGGCCATACCGGTAGTGTTTGTCCTTTTTTCGGCAACCACGCCCATAGCAACATGGGATTAGGGAAAGAACGCGCTCGGAGCATCCCTGGTGCCTAGCCATCCAGGTCTCAACACTTTGAGGATCGATACGATAGAGTCCAGCATCGATCCCCAGAGGCGGCAGCCCATACATGGTTCCCTACAGTCGTGTGTTAAGTAGGCTTGGCACTGGTCAACCCAGCAGGAAGGACTGCCCTGCTGGCCGCCATACACGAGAGGGTTCCCTCCATGTCTCAGTTCCGCTCTCTTTAATGGAAAAATTCAGTTTTCCCACATCGGTAATGACACATTATGACCGTCTTGCTATGTCACAAGTGAAAAGTTGTGAGGTTGTTCATGTGGTCTTTTACCGTGCGGGGCCTACATCCTGCATGGTTGGACCTGCTACACAAGTTTCATGTCCTTTTAGGAGCCTCCATACATGTCGTGGCAAACCGTTAGCAGCTAATAGTTTTGGTAATCATCTTTGGGTTGTTCATTTATCTTCACTGAGTCGTGTAGATGGAATCCGTAAGGCGTTGGAGTATGTGGATGTTTGGGAGGGCTTGGTGTTTGCTCTTTGTTCTTCCAAGCATTGGATGTGTGGTGTCTGCCTTGGCATCGTGCCATGGTCTAAAGCATGTCCTCATCAAGCTCTGATGGCTCTGATGTTACTACCATTCTACCTCGATATCCTGGTGAGACATCACTCAATGTGATAGTTGGTTTGCCTGCTCCCATCAATTCTAGCTTTCCAAATTATGTTCCTTGTACCCTGTCAGCTTGTCAGTGTATTAAGCCACCGCCTCTGCCTGTTGACTGACTATAGCTCGACACAAATCTTCTATATTATGTCTTCCACACGGGTGTCCCTACCGTAAAGAGCATCCCTCTTCTTTGTCATTTTCCCTTTGCTGACACTCTTCGTGCTTGCTTACTCTAGGTGGCTTCTTGCCCACACTCTATTGATGCATAGATTCATCTTTTGTTGCTTCCAGCATGTGTTTTGTATCGCTTCTCCCCTAAGTCTGCTCAAGAACAGTCTTCTCGAAAACACATCTCTCTACAACATTTTATGATCCTTAAGGCTTTGGAGACTTGGAATTCAGGACCTGATGGAATTCAATAACTCTTGGCTCATATTTTGGCTCATTGTTGTCCTACCGGGTGAGAACATTCTTCTAAAGTTTGTATTTCATGTGCAAAGTCCAAGATCAAAGATAGCCAATTTTCTACTGCCATCCGTGTTCTATCCTCTAGTGATGTTACCCCCACAAAAGCTGCTAATTATTCTTATCTTGAAGCTAAACACCCTCTACCTCCACTGCCATTGGTACAACCTCAGTATGAAATTTCTAGCTCTCCATTTATTTCTTCTTGCTCTATGATTGAAGAAGCCATTTTATCATTCAAGAAAGGGACCGCTTGCACATGTGATGACCTACGATCACAACATCTTATTGATTATATGTGTGGGGCTGCCACTGCAGTGAAAGATGATTTTTTAATGCAGTTTCAACTGTGGTGAATCTTTGGCTCACTGGTCATTTTCCAGATTCCCTAGCTCCCTACATTGCCAGTGCTCCATTGGTTCCTTTTCTCAAACTAGACAATGGCATTCAGCCTATTGCTATGGGTACTATTTGGCAGCGCCTTATATCTAAAGTTGTGGCAAAGGGTGTAAGTTTTGATGCCGTCCCTTATCTTATGGATCATCAGTATGGTGTTGGTATTTTTGGTGGTGTTGAGGCCCTTCTACATGTTGTCACTCGACTTGTCTATGAACAACAACACCACACTACAATCACCATGGCTCTTATTGACTTCAACAATGCCTTCAACATGGTTGATAGATCTACCATATTCCAAGAGGTTCATCTTCATTGCCCTTCTATTGTACGATGGGTTGCGTTTTTCTATAGCTCTCCATCTCCTCTCTATATGGATCATGGCGAGCCTCTTTTTTCTTCTGTCGGGGTACAACAAGGTGACCCATTAGGCCCCCTACTTTTTTCCCTAGGACTCCACCCTCTTATTTTATAGGCAAAGGATGTACGTCAACTTGACCTCCTTTCTTTCTACCTTGATGATGGTACCCTCATTAGGGACACAGAGGTTGTTTTGAAGGCTCTAACCCTCATTCGAAGTGAGGCCTGAAGTATGGTCTTCATCTCAATACTAAGAAGACAGATTTTTTGGCCATTTGATGACCCTAGATGAGGCTCGAATGTGGGCTTATTTCCAACTGACATATCTCATTCAGAGCATGGAGTGAAGATTCTAGGTGGCCCAATTTTCTACGAATGCATCCTTTGCGAAGGAACTTCTCCAGAAACGTGTGATGAAGACCCCTGATATGATGGATCACATGTCCTCACTCCAGGACCCACTATGTGAGCTTCTTCTTCTTAGGTCTTATGTTGGGATGGCGAAACTATTGTTTGATCTTCGTACAACACCTCCTTCTTCTATCACACTTGTGTTGGATATTTTTTATCACGGTCTTTGTCGTTGTCTGGAGCATATTGTAGTTGGTGACGGTCCATGTTTTGGTGATTTACAATGGTGTTTGGCTACACTTCCTATGCATCTAGGGGGATTGGGGATCAAGTCCTCTGGTTATGTCAGTAAATTTGCTTTTGTTGCCTCTCAAATACACACTAAAGATCTCCAAGACCATATGTTGCATGAGGTCACATGCGTGCCTGCAGGGCTCCCCTTTGTCCAAGCACGTGCTTGCATATGCAATATCTTGCCATCTTTATGTTGGTCTATGTTGACAAGTATGCATTCTATCACTCCAAAGACCCAGTCTATTTTGGTAGACGCTACTACAAAACGGTCATCAAACAAATCATGGCAAGTGACCTATCCTTATAGCAACATGCTATTCTCACTTCTTTACAAGCCGATCATGCACAAATATTTTTTAGGGTTGTTCCTATTTATGGCCTTGGTCTGTCTATGTTACCCATTGAGTATCGAGCTATCCTTCAGTATTGGCTTATGATTCCCTTGTATCTAGGTGATGAACATTGTCTAATTTGCAACATCACAGATCTTGATGCCTTTGGTGATCATGTAGTAAACTGCTTCTCGCGGCCTAGTTATAAGTTTTTTCATGATGTTGGCACTCGATCTGGGTTAAAGGTTTTGAAAGAAGCTCCTTTGGCCTTCCTTAGCACTCAATCTGATGGTGTTCATTCGTTGTGACCTGCAGACATTCTTTTATTTCACTAGATGAATGGAAAACATGCCTGTGTTGACCTAACAAGAGTTTCTCCCTTGACAGGTATCCTTTCAAAAAACTTTAAAGCAGGGCAGGTAGCATCCGAGGAAGCAATACAAAAAGTTCATAAACATGGAACAACATGTGAGGCCAATCAATATCATTTTCTACCTTTCACCTTTGACACCTTTGGGGTGCCTGCCGACGATGTAGTTTCTCTTCTTCGATGCCTTCGACATATATAAATAGGAATCTTATGATGCCTTCATCTACATGTAATGATTTTATTTTTGGGTCCTTGGGTTTTGCCATCCAACAAGGATTGGCGACCCAGTTTGTTGCTTGCACTTCTGTGAGAGCTTTTATGTAATCTTTTGAGAAATTATATGAAACATATTAAGTGACATGTTGTGAGACGATACCATCATGACATGGGCCCTGACTCCTCAGAAATTTATTTTTAGGGGCTTACTGTGAGAGCACACTATCATGATAGTGGTCACATATCCTCCCAAATGCAATTACAATGACATGTTGGGAGAGGACATTATCATGATATGTGATGTGGCTCCTCTCAAATGCATTTTCAAAGACCTAATGTGAGAGGATTCCATAATGATATGGGCCCTGGTTCCTCCCAAAAACATATTCAGTGACATGTTGTGAGACGAAACCATCATAATATGGGCTCTGGCTCCTCAAAAATTTATTTTTAGGGACTTACCGTGAGAGCACGCTGTCATGATATTGGTCACATATCCTCCCAAATGCAATTACAATGACATGTTGGGAGAGGAATTATCATGATATTGGAGGCGGCTCCTCTCAGATGCATTTTCAAAGACTTGATGTGAGAGGATGCCATAATGATATGGGCCCTGGTTCCTCCCAGAAACATATTCAGTGACATGTTGTGAGATGACACCATCATGATATGGGTCCTGGCTCCTCAGAAATTTACTTTTAGGGACTTACTGTGAGAGCACACTATCATGACAGTGGTCACATATCCTCCCAAATGCAATTACAATGACATGTTGGGAGAGGACATTCTCATGATATGTGATGTGGCTCCTCCAAAATGCATTTTTGGGATCTTCCCGTGAGAGGACACCATCATGATATGGGTCATGGTTCCTCAAAAGTTTATTTTTAGGGACTTGTTGTGAGAGCACACTGACATGATATAGGCCATAGATCCTCCCATATACACCTCCATCCACATGCTACGAGAGGACATTCTCATGATATGGGATAGAGGGTCACCCTGGAAAAGTCCACGTGCAGGCTTTGTGCTTTTGGTCCGATCCTAATTTATAGAAAAAGTGTGCTGGACAGATGTGATGCAATCTTTGACTTTACTCCTCCACTTCATCCCAAAACCCATCTTCTCCATCACCACATCAAGGAAACTCCACTCCACCGTGTCGTAGGCTTTGGACATGTCCAACTTCATAGCAAGACTGCCTTTTTTCTTCCCCTTTTCTCTCTTCATAGAGTGGAACACTTCATAGGCTATGAGAGCTCAATGTTATGATATAGGTCATAGATCCTCCTAAATGAATTGTTAGAGACTTGATATGCGATGACATTTGTCATGATATGGGCCCAAGTACCTCAAAAATGTATTTTCAGAGACTTGCTGTGAGAGGACACTTTCATGACATGAGCATTAACTCCTCTCAAAAGAATTTTAGGGACTTGTTGTGATAAGAAAACATCATGATATGAGCCCTGACCCCTCACAAATTCAATTTTAGGGACTTGTTGTGAGACATCACTATCATAATATGGGTCTTAGCTCATCCCAAATCCATTTTGAGGGACTTGTTGTTAGATGATACTATCATGATATGGGCCATGACACCTCCCAAATGTATTTTTAGGGACTTGTTGTGAGAGGACATTGTGGTGATATGGCCCCCAAATCTAGTCAAATGCATTTGTAAAGATTTGTTGTGAAATGACATTGTCAAGGTATGGGCACTAGATCCTCCTTAATGAATTTTTAAGTTGTTGTTGTAAGAGATCAATGCCATGATATAGGTTGTGGATCCTCCTAAATAAATTGTTAAAGAGTTGCTATGAGATGACATTTGTCATGAAATGGGCCCAAGCACCTCCCAAATTCATTTTCAGAGACTTGTTATGATATGACACTTTCATGAGATGAGCCATAGTTCTTCCTAAAAGCATTTTTGGGGACATGATGTGAGAGGACAACATCATGATATGGGTTGTGACTCCTCACAAATTCATTCTTAGAGACTTGATGTGAGCAGACATTGTCATGATATTAATGCATTTTTAGGGACTTGATGTGAGATAACATTTTTCATGATATTGGCCCTGACACCTCCCAAATGCATTTTGATGGACTTGTTATGAGAGAAAGTTGTCATGATATGGGACCTGACACCACCTAATGCATTTTTAAGGACTTACTATGAGATGAAATTGTCATCATATGTGCGATGGCACCTCTCAAATGTATTTTCAAGGACTTGGCATGATGGGACATTGTCATGATATGGGCCCAAACTTCACCGAATTGCATTTTTAGGGACTTATTATGAGAGGAAACTGCCAATATATGGGCCATGTATCCTTCTTAATGCATTTGAAGGGACATGTTGTGAAGGGACACTATCACGCTATGGATCATGGCACCTCCCAAATGTATTTTTAGGGCATTAAAACACTTGAATATTATCAAAAAGGTTGAGATAGTTGGTGTTGTTTTGGTTGTGATGGTTTGCCTTGTTTCAGTCATGATGGTCCATTCTGCTTCTAGATGTGACACTCCGTTTTGGTATGGTTTGGTCGTTTGGCTATGTTTGTTATGAGAGGACAATGCCACAATATGGACCATGGACCTCCCGAAATGCATTTCTTAGGGACAATGTCGAGGCACCTCCTTAATGCATTTTTAGGGACTTGTTGTGAGATAACATTTGTCATGATATGGGCCATGACACCTCCCAAATGCATTTTCATGGACTTGTTGTGAGAGGATGTTGTCATGATATGCGACATGATACCTCCCAAATGCATTTTTAAGGATTTACTGAGAGATGACATTGTCATCATATGTTCCATGACACCTCCCAAATGTATTTTCAAGGACTTTGCGTGAGAGGACGTTCTCATCTATGGGCCTAAACTTCACTCAAATACATTTTTAGGGACTTAATATGATAGGACACTGTCAACATATAGGCCCTGTCTCATCCTTAATGCACTTGAAGGGACATGTTGTGAAAGGACACTATCATGACATAGGCCTTGGCTCCTATTTAATACATTTGAAGGGACATGTTGTGAAAGGACACTATCATGATATGGGTTGTGACACCTCCTTAATGCATTTTTTGAGACTTGTTATGATATAGCATTTGTCATGATATGGTCTCATATATGGGCCTAAACTTCACTCAAATACATTTTTAGGGACTTATTATGATAGGACACTGTCAACATATAGGCCCTGTCTCGTCCTTAATGCACTTGAAGGGACATGTTGTGAAAGGACACTATCATGACATAGGCCTTGGCTCCTATTTAATACATTTGAAGGGACATGTTGTGAAAGGACACTATCATGATATGGGTTGTGACACCTCCTTAATGCATTTTTTGAGACTTGTTATGAGATAGCATTTGTCATTATATGGTCCCTGACACCTCCCAAATATATTTTCAGGAACTTGTTATTAGAGAATGTTGTCATGATGTGAGACATGTCACCTCCCAAATGCATTTTAAGCACTTACTATGAGATGGCATTGTCATCATATGTGCAATGGAACCTCCCAAATGTATTTTCAAGGACTTGGCATGAGAGGACATTGTCATGATATGTGTCCATACTTCACCCAAATGCATTTTTAGGGACTTATTATGAGAGGACAATGTCAATATACGGGCCCTGGATCCTCCATAATGCATTAGAAGGGACATTTTGTGAAAGGACACTATCATGATATGGGTCATGGAACCTCCTTAATGCACTTTTTAGGGAGTACTGTGAGATAACATTTGTCATGATATGGGCCCCGACACCTCCCAAATGCATTTTCATGGACTTTTTCTGAGAGGATGTTGTCATGATATGAGACCTGGCACCTCCTAAATGCATTTTTAAGGACTTACTGTGAGATGCCATTTTCATCATATGTGCCATGGAACCTCCTAAATGTATTTTCAAGGACTTGACGTGAGAGGACATTGTCATGATATGGGCTCAAACTTCACCCAAATACATTTTCACAGACTTATTATGAGAGGACATTGTTAATATATGGGCCTTGGCTCCTCAATGCATTTGAAGGTACATGTTGTGAAAGGACACTACCATGATATGGGTCGTGCCACCTCCCAAATGTATGTTTAGGAACTTTATGTGAGATAATATTTGCCATGATATGGGCCCTGATACCTCCAAAATGCATTTTCATAGATTTGTTGTGAGAGGATGTTGTCATGATATGAGACTTGATACCTCCCAAATGCATTTTTAAGAACTTACTGTGAAATGATATTGTCCTCATAACCATGGCACCTCCCAAATATATTTTCACGGATCTAGAGTGAGAGTATATTGTCATGATATGGGCCTAAACTTCACCCAAATGTATTTTCAGGGACTTATTATGAGAGGACATTGTCAATCCATGGGCCTTGGCTCCTACTTAATGCATTTGAGGGGACATGTTGTGAAAGAACACTATCAATGATATGGGTTGTGGCACCTACTTAATGCATTTTTAGAGACTTGTTGTGAGGTAGAGTTTGTCATGATATCATCCCTGACACCTCCCAAATACATTTTAAGGAACTTGTTGTGAGAGGACATTGTCATGATGTGAGACATGACACCTCCCAAATGCATTTTAAGGACTTACTATGAGATGACATTGTCATAATATGTGCCATGTAACCTACTAAATGAATTTTGTAGGACTTAGCGTGATAGGAAATTGTCATGATATGGGCCCAAACTTCACCCAAATGTATTTTTAGGGACTTATTATGAGAGGACACTATCAACATATGGGCCTTGGATCCTCGTTAATGCATTTGTAGGGACATGTTGTGAAAGGACACTATCATGATATTGGTCGTGACACCTCCCAAATGCAATTTTAGGGACTTGTTATGAGATAACATTTGTCATGATATGGGCCCTGACACCTCCCAAATGCATTTTTGTGGACTTGTTGTGAGAAAACATTGTCATGATATGGGACCTGATACCTCTCGGATGCATTTTTAAGGACGTACTGTGAGTTGAGATTGTCATCATATGTGCCATGGAACCTCCCAAATGTATTTTCAAGGACATGGCGTAAGAGGACGTTGTCATGATATGTGCTCGAACTTCACCCAAATGCATTTTCAGGGACTTATTATGAGAGGACAATGTCAATATATGGGCTCTGGATCTTCCTTAAAGCATTGAAGGGGCGTGTTGTGAAAGGACACTATCATGATATGGGTTGTGGCACCTCCCTAATTCATTTTTAGGTATTTTTTATGAGATAATATTTGTCATGATATAAGCCCTGACACCACCCAAATACTTTTTCATAGACATGTTGTGAGAGGAAGTTGTCATGATATGAGACGTGACACGTCCCAAATGCATTTTTAAGGACTTACTGTGAGATGACATTGTCACCATATGTGCCATGGTTACTTCTAAATATATTTTCAAGGACTTGACGTGAGAGGACATTGTCATTATATGAGCCCAAACTTCACCCAATTGCATTTTCAGGGACTTATTATGAGAGGACAATGCCAATATATGGTTCCTGGCTCCTCCTAAATGCATTTGAAAGGACATGTTGTGAAAGGACACTATCACAATATGGGTCGTGGCACCTGCTAAATGCATTTTTAGGGACTTGCTGTGAAATAACATTTGTCATGATATGGTCCATGACACCTCCCAAATATATTTTCATGGGCTTGTTGTGAGAGGATTTTGTCATGATATGGGATTTGACACCTCTCAAATACATTTTTATGGACTTAATGTGAGATGATATTGTCATCATATGTGTCGTGGCACCTCCCAAATATATTTTCAAAGGCTTTGTGTGAGAGGACACTATCATGATATGGAACCAAACTTCACCCAAAAGTATTTTTAGGGAATTCTTATGAGAGTAAAAGTGTTTATATGGGCCCTAGATCCTCCTTAATTCATTTGAAGGGACATGTTGTGAAAGGACACTTTCATGATATGGGTCGTTTCACCTCCCAAATGCATTTTTAAGACTTGATGTGAGATAACATTTGTCATGATATGGGCCCTGACACCTCCCAAATGCACTTTCATGGACTTGTGGTGAGAGGATGTTGTCTGATATGGGTCGTGGAACCTCCCAAATGAATTTTAAGCACTTACTATGAGATGACATTGTCATTATATGTATACTGACACCTCCTAAATGAATTTTTAAGGACTTGTGGTGTCATAGGACACTGTCATGATATGGGCTCAAACTTCATCCAAATGCATTTTCAGGGACTGATTGTGTAAGGACACTATCAATATATGGGCCATGGCTCCTCCCTAATGCATTTAAAGGGACTTGTTGTGAGAGGACACTGTCATGATATAGGCTGCGGCTCCTCTCGAATGTATTTTCAATGACTTGTTGTGAGAGGACACCATTATGATATGGGCCTTGACTCCTCACAAATTCATTTTTAAGGTCTTGATGTGAGAAGACACTATCATGATATGGGTTATGTCTCCTTTAAAACTCTAAAAGATGATATCTTTGTGTATCTTAAACACACCTCCTTCCCAGTCACCTTATCATATCGGTCCTCTGCAAATGATTTTAGGGGCTTGACCCCAAACCAAGGCATATCATTCAAATAGGAGAAACAATTCACATGTTTCTTGAGATGACATATCTTTCAAAGGAATATCTGCCATATGTCATGAAAGGGCACTCTCATTTTTTTGTCTTAAACTCACTCCAAGTTTCATTTGGTAAGCTTCTCTGAGAAGACACTTCCCATCTAAGATGGAAGACACCTCCTTCTCAAGTCACCTTTGCACCCCTCATCATGTAGAGTGAAATACCACTTTCTAGATCCCTAGATTCATCTGGATAAAATTTAGAATGAATATAAAAGAACTATTTAAGCTTGATTATTGTTTACATTATCATCTAAAATTGCTATAACACATCATTTCTCATATGTGACAAATACGAAATATCAATATATGTATGTGTACCACACCATGTTGTGGGATCGGCACACATGTGAGAGTTCCACTACTGTGGTTACAAGGATGAACACATCATGCCCCATGATTAACACGATGCATTGGTTTTTACTATTGCTAAATAAAAACTATCAAGCTTCTACTGACATGGGACAAATTGTGTTTCTTGTCTGAAACGGAACAACTCTTGTTGTTTGTGCTTTTTGTGAAGCTACCTACATATGACGCATCATATCCCTCTAACACCATGACACATCAATTGTTGTGTGGCTTGATCCTTCTCTTTCAGATTCAACATGTCATGTCCATGTAATGGTTGAGGATAAATTTGGTGGAACCATAACACGGTGGACATAATAATTAAGGATGACCTTAATGAACAACATAATGAGATAAATATCCAACATAATGAAATTGAAAATAAGTTTGATGTATGCATGAATGAAAGAAAGGAACGGAATTTTATGTAGTTAAATATTAATAACATGAGTAGAGAATAATTTGATTTTGAAGAGAGGATAATTTGGTATTGAAGAGAGGAAATTTGATAATAAGTCTAGAATATTACAACTAGAAATAAAAAGAAGCACAACACATAGTCCAACGTAAATGAAAATCATGATTGAGAGGTTGTTTGGAATGTGAGGGATGTATTTATAATAATAGAACTAGTTGGGCTTAACTTTTAAAGGATAAACATTTTTTCCTTTTAACTCTAGATCACAAGGACTAAATTATAATAGTTTCAAAATAAAATCAAAACAGTACAAATTTCCAATACACACATACATCCCCACCACACACCCATGCTTCCCCGTATCCCCACTAGACACGCACGAAGCACTCTCTCCCTGACTCCGCATCTTCCACGATCTCTATTCTCCGCTTTGGAGTCCCGCCGTCACACCCTATCATACTGATCCCGCCGCAGTCCCCTCTCCCATTTCGCGCCTCTATGTTCTACACCACTGATCATCCGCTTCCACTCCCAAGACGGATCTTCTCACGTAGCCTTCCTCTCCCCCAGTCCGCCTCCACCCTTCTCTGCTTCTTCTGCCTCCTCTCCCCCAGTCCGCCCCCAGCATTCTGTATTTCTTCCGCCGCCTCTTCCAGCACTCCACCTTGTCTGCCTCAACAACATTCTCTTACCCTGCCCTTCCCTTCCGGACCTCCGAACCTCCTGATCTCGCTCTTTCTCGCCTCCTCCTCGGCTCTCTTTTCCCTCCCTCGTCCTCGCCCATCCTTCCCTACCTCCTTCTACCTCGTCCTCTTAGCCCTATTTCCTTGTTTGTGGTCCTCCGTCTGGGCACTCGTGGGATATCTGCAGACCTTGGTGATGTTGACAACAAAAAGCATCATGCATATACAATCAATTTATTGCTACCTGTTTCTCTTGCAATCGTTTCTCCTTCTACTGATACATCAAGTAATTGGTTTCTAATATCCAACATATCATAATGCTTCTATGTACCTGTGCGTCCTCTGAAACATATAATTATATATTGGAAAAAGTAATAATTGCATCATGGTCATGTTCTAGGATCGACTCATATGTTTGCATTTTTTTCTACAGTTGTCTATTTGACTCGATTCAGTTTCATATGGAGATGGGCAACAACTGAAAGAACAGGAACATTTAGGAGACATGGAAGTAAGATATCTAGATATAACTTGCAATAGCTATCTGGATATAACTTGCATCAAAATGTTTATAATTTTTCCTAATAATGTTTAAGGAGTAAAGCAAATTTGTCTTTGGTTGTTAGTTTTAAGAATGGAAAGTTGGCTTATCTAGCATGTCACCACCGATCTTCTCTAACTTATATCCCATCTCCTGTAGGCTTTTCAATTGCAAAGTCTTTGAGTGCATGAGCTGCCAGACTCAAAGAGAAGCATAACAGGAGGCCCTATGTCCTCAACCAACCATTAGGTTCTAGCAGAAATTTGGAATCGAGTTCAACTAATTTGAGGTGTTCTACTGAGATGATTAAAGTCTATTTAATGGGTTTGATTCTCTATTTATTTTCATCTTTTTAAGGTAGAAGCTATTACGTGGAATTTGTATTTTTAAAACCAAAACTTCACCCCATGTTGTCAAATATAATGTTTTTAACATTTGAACTTTCATGTACGGAAAGAGGTGTTCACTCCAAATTGATTGACTAGGATTCAATATCTAATTGACACATTGGAAGTAAAAAATAAGACATTGACATGGTATAAGTAGAGTACCATCTTATTCATTACGCTGCTTTGCAGTTGTGTACACTGAATAAATTATGTGTTCTTTCTTAAGATTGTATTATATATGTAAGCTAATGAAACTAAGAAGAGACACCCTTTGACTATTCTATATTGCTTGTGATGTTAGGAAATTTTTTCTATGTTTCTTATTGCTTGATTGATTAAATAAGTCGTGCCCTTGCTAATTTGAATTTTCCAAGTATAATCCTCATTGCGAGGATGTTACTCCACACCCCAAAACCCGAGAAAAGATGGCGATCGGAGAAGAAACGTGTGAATTGTTTCTCCTATAGGGTCCTAGGTGCGTTGAAGTGCGATGTCAAGGATGCATGGATACCACCAACATGTAGCATGTTATATTTCTCGAGATGTGCATAATGCAGAAGATGGAGTAGATATGTTATACGTGTGCATCTGCATATATCACTTATTTTCTTTTAGAGTAGGCTCTCTATGGATGTCATGTGTCATCTTCTTAGGATATTGAAGTTGTAAAGGAATCATGGACATATTCCAAGAATGTGCTATGTATTGTGATATTGTTGTCAACTTGGAATTCCAAAAATGTACATCATTATTCAATATAATGTATTGAAAATGCTCCAATTTGTTCAAGCTCCTTGTTCAAGCTCCCATAATGCTATTATGATGTTAATATTTTCTTGATTTTTTTATTATTGTGATGGTGGATGAGGTTATGCTTGACGCTATCATTCATGATAAAATTCATTTCATGTGTATATTAGTTATCTCAGTGATCAAGTGAAAACCACTATCATCACATATTAGAAAACTTATTATTTGTCAATGTAAATTTGCCCAACAAATGGTAAATGATGTTATCAATTTCATGCATACATCACATATAAGTATGTCATCCTATATGCATTAGGTAATAGTGCCTGTCATCAACTTTTACAGAAAAGGTGACACTCATGAATGAAATCTTTAATGAGCATAGATGACATACTTCTCAAAGCCTACATAATGCGTAGATTACACTTAAAAGATGACATACATTTAATAGGTTATTGTCAAGCACATCACCTTTTATGCCAAAGATGACACACATGACTGTCATACATGAAGTGCTTTTTAGTAGAGATGGTATTAAAAGACACAAACTAGAACAACAAATTTGTCGAGCCATTTATCTGTAATAAAGACAAGGGCTCACCCAACACGAGCAACACTGCTATGTATACCAAAAAGGACAATGAAAAGGGGGGGATATCAAGGAAAGGCCCAAGATAGGAACAAGGCGAAAAATAATAAGAGATGACATTATAAGAAGTCTCAAAGACAAGAGCAAAGAAGAAAGGGAAATAAGAAGTGAAATAGGGAGAAAGAGAAAATATAGAAACAAACATAATGAACCGGAAGTGGAGGATGGTAGATACATGCTTACAACCAAGGCAAAAAAACCAAAATGACAAGTTTGGCCATTTTAATTCCCATAATAGCATGTTCTTGAACTTAATTCCCAAAATGGCACATTTTGGGGGCAATGCTCATTTTGGGGGCAATGCGTCCCCTGTGGAGACGCATTGCTCTCTCGTGAGGCAATGCGTCCCAGACCAGGACACATTTCTTTGCAAGCGAGCAATGTGTCCCGAACTGGGACGCATTGGTCCCACCGGAGAGCAATGCATCCCGACCTGGGACGCATTGCTCCTGTGTGAGGCCAATGTGTCCCGACCCGGGATGCATTTCCCTTCGGTGGGACCAATGCGTCCCGTCCCAAGACGTCCCAACGGTTAGTTGGGGCAATGCGTCCCAGTTGGGGACACATTGCTCCCCTGACCTGTTAAAAATTAGTCGTTGCGGGCTGCACCCACTGCCACGTGGGGGGCAATGCGTCCCCATTGGGGATGCATTGGTCTCCAATATAAACGAGAAGAGATCACCCCCAACCCACACCATTCATCCATTTCTTCAACTTCTTCTCTACTTTCATTGCTTTGGAGTGGTTTGCTTGGATTTCTATTGCTTGGAGCTGATTTCGGGCAATCTTGGAGCTGATTCCGGACGATCTTGGAGCTATTCTTCTATTTCTTTGCTGCTCGGATTTCTATTGCTTCGCTATCTGACCGAGATTCTTTCTCTTCTTTCTGTTCTTGGGTTTTGAGATATCACCATTTGAGGTAATTTTTCTACTATATTTTTAGATTCAAAAATTTTTACCTAAAATTATTATGCAATATTTAAAATAAAATAATTGTATTGCTACTATTTGATTCCACATTACTAAAATAATGTTATAGAAAATGACACTTGAAGGTTAATTACTGTTCAAAAAATTATTGTTCTAAATTCTAAAATTATTGTTCTAGAATGTTAATGTTATAGAAAAAATATTGTTTCAAATTTATTTCCAAATTCAAAATTATTGTTATAAAATCTTAACTACTCTTCTAAAATTGATGTCAATGTTTGAAAAATTAATTCATGCAATAAAATATTAATTCATGTTAATTATTGTTCCAAAGTTAAATTACTATTCTAAAATCTGAATTACTATTTTACAATGATAGGAACATGGCATCTAATTCATATTCACGAATAGTCAAGTTTCGATATAATGGTCCATTTCTCTTAGATGGGTCTTATTCTAGTTGATCTGTCAGACCCATAAATATTTCACTTATCAATACCCTATCTAAACTAAAATCATATATCCATACAATACTTGACATCAACCCCAACCACTTCTCTATCAATATATCCTATCATTTCCCTAGAGAAGATCATATTCTCATACAAGTTGATGATGATGATGCATATAGAACTTTGTTCACACTTTCATCTGATGCCTATGTTGATGTCACTACGAAAAATATGGTCTTTAACTACAAAAAAAAGTTGTAGCGAGAACCCCAAATTTTGTAGCTAAAAGCTTTGGCTACATTTATCCTTACATTTATAATATATAGCTAATACCCGTGTAGCTAATTGTTTAGGCTACATTTTTCAAAGTTGTAGTTAGTTATTCCTCTGGCTACAAATTCATATGTAACCCTAATTGTAGGTAAAAAATGTCCTTACACATAAACATGTAGTTTCCATTGTAGCCAAATGTATGACTATAATTAAATTTGTACCTATGATATGTAGGGAGAGATGACATTGGTTACAATTTGTATTTGTAGTTCATGTATAGCAAAAATTAGCACTTTCTACACATGTAATTATAGCTAGTGTGTAGTGAAAGACACCATGTACTATACATACATATGTAGTGAGAGACATTATGTATCCAATCAGTCACTTGCTTATATAGAGAGGTTTTCAATAAGAAAACAGATGAATGTTAATCAAGATCAAGTTGTGCTTACAATGTCAGCAATGATACTTTTATTTATATTTGAACAATGAGTACACATGGGGAGGACATTGACCTGGCCCCTGTTTTACAATATGCATGGAAAAAAGACACATATATAATATCTTCTTCTAACTACATCTATCCACTACAGACTACAAAGCACAATATAAAGAGGGCTCATCTCCCTTAGTTCCTCCACCTAATTCACAGTGAGTTCAACAACCCTATGAATCTCAGCTTTTGTGGTGAATCTTCCAATCCCAAACATGATAGAGGTATGTGCCATGTCCTCATCAACTCCCAAAGCTCTCAACACATAGGACTGAGCATAAGAGTTGCAGCCTTTCCTATAGGCAACTCATGTAGAGGTTCATGTATGGTTAGTTTTGGTTGGTGAATCCCGTGGATCAGAAATATTGGCATTTCTTCTCATAATCTATACATTATGTACTTTTGTATGTTGTGGATCTCAAGTGCCATCAAGTTGATGGTAGCATCCACTTTGTGCGAACCACCATGGATACCTACAAAGAAGCATACAAGTTTTGAGATATAGCTCACGAAAGAAACAAGCAAACATAGTTTCTCCTACTCATAACTTACCTATTCCATAAGCTTTCTTCTCCCAGTACATTTAAGAAAAGCTCCTACCTATACATGATGACCTCTATAGCACATAAAAATGTAGTTAAGGATTAACATTACTGGAAAAGAAGTGACATAAGCATTAAGAGGACTCAAAATATCTAATCTAATACCAACAGACCAGGGCTAGCGAAGAGAAGCCCATAGTCAGCAGAAGCCCATAGTCAACGAGAAAGCCAAACAATTATCAATTCAAACAGCAAGAAAAATCTATAGAAAAAGATGATGAAAAAAAGAAGATTGTAGATACATATAAAAGATAAAAAGCATTTCAAATATTATAGATATTTACTAAGAACAACTTTGTTTGAATGTTGATGTTTTAAGATCATTGTACTTTATAAATGATATGATCTACCCATGACACTTATAGTTGCTAACATGGATGGGTGTCCCAACAACACCCCATGGAAATCCAGAGTTGAATTTTGAATCCATTAATTTTCAAACTTATCTAGCTGCCTTCATTTTCATTTCAGTATTAATCTATAAGTTATTGTAATGGCCATCATGTTTACACATATGTTATGGTAAATAGTTAATAGGATAGTTAGTGATGCAGAAAACAATTTGTATATGAGGACAATTGGAATATAACAGTGGACTTCTATAGATTAGTGTAATGTTTAGAATATACAGTTTAAACTAGTACCAAAATAAAAAATTTGGAAGTTAACAACAGCTTATACAAACTCAAAATGTTTGAAAGAGAGTACATCATATGTATTTAGTGCACGAGACTACTTGCGTCATACTGCTAGTTGACAGTACAATACATATTGCTAGATCTTAAGTCTGAAATTATGTGCACCAGGGAGAAATTTTTCGTGGGGCAGCTGTTTGGCTCTGTTAGAAATTTCATGACAGTTTTGGAGTCTGTACATAACTCATATGACTCGCCTTCCCTTCTGCAAGCTACTAAAGTTCCCATGAGGAATGGCCAAAAGTTCTCCTTCAAGTGGTTCATTTCCTAGGTTTTTTATGCCCCTCCATAAATCCAGTCCCCTCTTGTGTTCCTCAAGACATACCCAAGTTGAGGACCAACCGTGGGCTCACCCCACCAATCTTCAGGATTTTTCAGATATTTTGCGATTTAGCAACATTTTTTCCACAGGATGCTCTGTGGGAAAGGGATAATTGACAACTTCTCATTGCACTACCTACTGCTATTTGAATAACTCCTTCCTATGGTGTATCTAATCACATGCCACTGAGTTATATGGTTCTCCTAGTCTAGTGTGCTACACATGGTCCTCATAACATCCCTTTGAAATGTCTAGATTTCAAGTATGATGTCCCTTAATGATGGTTTATTTTTCTAGAAAACATGTGTTCCAGTTTCGATTTCTGGTTCTGTTTCATCCAGGAAACCTCCGACTCTGTATTGAAGAATTGAACACTTAGTTCAGGATTGATGTTTCACCATATTTGGTTAGTAGTGGGTCAGTCTCTTAAGGAATGTAAGGGTGTCTCTTCTGGTTTTTTGCACAATTGACATGAAGCAGTTTTATGCATATTTCCAAAGCCTAAATGATTAGCATTTGTGAAGATACAGTAATATCCAACAGATTTGAGTTGTTGGTAATGTTATCTATACCCTAATCAACAAATTTGAGTAGTTGGTAATAACAATAGATTTCTAAAGTGACCAATCATGTATGATCAGAAAATCCAGGAAATGGAGGAGGTATATTTGAAAATCTGAAGCAAAACCAGAGAATTGATGTGTAGAATAGAATGGACACTTGCTTAAAAAAAGAATATGATTCTAGTTCCATAATAGATTCTTACTCTAGCAAAAACAGATTCCCCTCTATCACCTCGATGATAATTTACACACCTCAATTCATCATGACATTTCTATATGGATGAGACTAGCTTTCTAGTGGTGCTTCAAGATGACTCAACATATCATATATAGGGTTTTGAAGAATACAAAAACATGATGCTCATTTAGCAACGATACCACTAATAACACTTAGAACGAAATTAAAAAGAATCAAGGTCACTAATTCAGAGTGTTGTATTTATTATATGCTGGACAATTAATTTCATACCTCATTTTGAAGAGCAGAGGCTGCAGTACCACAAGATGATGGATCAAGTGCTAGAAGTGTAAGCAAATACATTATGACCATCAGGACACTAAAAATCTTCAAATGTGCATGCATCAACACGATCCACCATATCATTGATATCGACATCCATGGGAAATGAATCCAGCAGTCACCTCTTTCTCCCATCACTGTTAGAAATTGACATCCATGTCTCTAATTATGACATTTGGAAGGAAGGAGGATAGGGGACTCTAAATTCAGAGTATCCAAATCAAGTTGTATACCAAGAACACAGTCTCTTCCACCAAAGAGCAATGGAAAGGGAACTCAATAGGTTCCTGCAGCAAAAAGAAGTAATACTTTTTTAAAAGCACAAAATAGAAACATAACACCACGTTATTGAAATGACAAGAACACCACTAGACATTCCATGATCTCAACAAGGGGTGAACTCGAAGTACTAGTATCCTCCTTGAATAGTCTATTTATAGCCAAAACAGCCTACTGGGCGGGGTTCTACAGCCACAATGTTGAATGGATGAATAGAAATATTGGTTTACCAACTATCAAAGGATTGCCTTGATTCATAGTGATCAGGCTAGCAATGTTGATGGTAACATGTAATTTGTGAACCACAAGCTGTGATAAATGACGAACCTAACCAAGAAAAGTTGAATAAGAGTTAGACAGTACCTGGTAGTTGTGATGGATGTAGCCAAAAATGAGTTGAATCGGTATTGGATGGTACTAAACGAAGTGATGCCCATGAAAAAGCTCCCCCTTTATCAGATAACACTTGAAGATAATCAACAATAATTGCACATTTGGCAAAGAAATTTGAATCCTTTTTTTACCAATTAAAACAAGAAATAAATGTTTCAATAGGGTAACATGTAATGGATATGACTATACATTTAAAAAATATATGAATCATATAATATGAAGGAATTCAGTATTTAACGTTGCTTATCACTACAAACAAAATGGTGATAAAGACACGTAGTGCCTGCCATATAGACCAGGTATACATTCATGTAATCTGGAAATGAAACCCTATAGCTCAAGATGGCTGTCATCATTAACAAATTATAAATTTAAAATAGCATTAGACACCAACCAAGATGATTGAGTTGCAGTGACCTACCATATGTGAAGCACTGAGTACACCAGAAAGAGTGGCCAACTTGGTTTGCTCCAGGCACATGGAAGATCTGGAAGTAGATGTGTTAGCTAGTGCTTTATAACAAACTACTACCACACACATAAATGTCAACTATATAAGAACTGAAGTGCTTTGATGTATAGCCACATTCAAAAGAGGCGAATAGATTGAACAAGAAAGGGGGAGTGTGGAAGACAAATGCATCGCAGTCACCCAAGAATCACTACTGATGTATGTGGATGCTTCGGTAAAGAAAAAGTCATGGTGGCTTCCGGTTACAATGAAACTGGTTGAAGGTAGGATACATGAAGGGATCTGGGATAGACTTATAAGTTGAACTCATGGTTATTTCATTTATATTGATTCCTTGCACTGTTAGTACGTTTTAGAAAGGCCAAACTATCCCTTTGTCTAATTTTGAACTCAGGACAAATAGCCCCTTGTGAGTCAAACTGTTTAAGATAAAAGAAAATAAGGAGATCCCCTGTTTGTGGAGAACATAGAAAATACAAAAAAAATACATACCAACTGATAGGAAACCATATATAAAAAGTAGCTTCAGGGAATAAACCACATCAAAGTTGCAACAAAGATGTAATATAAGATGTACAGAACAAAAGATTCTTGTATTGAAAGGACCTGAACTAATTTACAGCCACAGAAATGAACCCTTTTTTATAGCCTATATTTTCAGATATTCTAGAATGATTACCAGCTGAACATATGCCTCAGTGTGCAATGCAAACCTAGGAAGATAAGCACACAACACAGAGCACCTGATATGCTCATCTACACCAGCCTTTACCAGCAATCAGCTCAATAGCCCAGAGAAAGTTGTAAGATGCTGCATGCCACAAAAGATGAAGGCCTTCATGTGGTAGGAAATGCGCAATACTCTTCTAGCTAACCTGAAGAGGGTCCAAAGAGGAATGGGAACTGTTGGGATGTGTGCAAGATGTAATGATAAGAATACAGAAGAAGCAAACGTAATCAAATCCATCCAGGTGTAATGATAAGAATACAGAAGAAGCCATCGAATATCTATTTAGCTGAATAGTTAATCTATTATTCTTCCATATACACAATGCAGTCCACCTATCTACCAATTATAGTCTATGACAGAATCGATTAGGTGATACAGAATTTTGTATGGAGTGAGAAATGTGAGACAACCAAACTGCGTCTAGTCTCATGGAAGTTTTTTTTTTTGGAAGGCTCCGCTCTATTCCATTAAATCAGTTCCAAATTAACAAGGTCCAGGACCTGGCTTGGGAAATTAGAGGTCTCCCTACCAGTTGTACATAAACTTGTACTAGCTAACTTAGCTACTGTATGAGCCACTACATTAAGCTTCCTACTCACGTAACAGAAAGAAATCGAATGAAAAGAGCTAATTAAATTCAAGATATCATCCACCACCAGCGCCAGATAATCTCTTCTATCTCCTTTCTTTTGCAGGAGTCCAATTACCAACTGAGTCCGACTCTACTTCAAGGTGCCGTAAATTCCACGCCAAAGCCTGCTTCAGTCCAGCTAGAATAGCACAAGCTTCACCTACTGCAGGTTCTGGATGAACCATCCTTTTCTCCGCCAACAGCCCCACTGGTTCCCCGTGATGTCCCCTGTAGATTGCCCCAAGTCTCGTGATCTGCTGATGCAAGAAAGCTACATCCACATTCATTTTTACTGCCCCCCTCTCCGGCCCCCTCCAAGCCGTCTGTTGTGATTTCTTTTCGCTTTCCTTGCTAATACTTTCGTTTGCAGGTTTATAGTCCTGCAAAAATGCCACAACTATCTGTATCGATGCCTCTAGCATGCCAGAATCTCCGCTGAACACAGCCTTATTTTGATAATTCCAGATGCCCCACAAGATTGCAGTCGCTAAGCTCATCTCTTCCTCTGACAGCTTTTCTTCTAGTGTACAGATCGCTTCGCTGGGATGCACACTGCCAAGGTCTTCAAAAAACCTGTGTTGAGCTGAGTGCCCACGCCTGCTTGGTTTTCTGACAGTCAAAAAACCTGTGTTGAATAGTCTTTTTCGCTCCATTGCACAGCGTGCATAAGCCATCCGTATCGCAGTGCCTGTCTTGCAGCCGTCCTTTGGTTGCCAGCCCTCCAGTACAGATCCTCCACAGAAAGTGTCTCAATTTCGGCGGCCTCTCTGGTCTCCAGACTATATTCCATATTCTGTCATTGTTTTTCCTTCGAGTGATGTTAAACTCTCGCTTCCCCAGGTGGCTGAGCCAGTAAGTGCTCTTCGTAATGAAGGCGCCTTTAGGATCAGGCCACCACGCGAGATCGTCTTTCGGGAATCTGGAGCTAAGCGGGATACTCATAATCGAGTGACATACTTCCGGCGAGAACACAGAGTGTAAAATGTCCTCCTTCCACGTCCCCGTATCTTTGTCTATCAGCTCTGCAACTAATCTGGGCATCTCATCATTGTGTTGTTGCTGCATTTCCAGAAAGTTGTCTACGTTAATGCACCACCTGTCATCCCATATACTTACTGTCGAGCCATCACCTATTCTCCAGTACATGCCTTCCAGCACCACAGGTTTTGCTCCCCACAAACTCCTCCATACATAACTTGGGTTATGCCCACGAGTAACTTTCAGAATGGAAGTCCTCGGAAAGTACCTCGCCTTTAATGCTCTATGTGCTAAGGATTCTGGTTTTTGTTAGGAGCCTCCAAAATTGTTTTGCGAGAAGGGCTTGATTAAACGTGTGCATGCCCTTGAATCCCAGCCCTCCATCCCTTTTCGGTTTGCATAAATTTGCCCAACATAGCCACGATATTTTCCTTTCAGTGCCTTTTGCTCCCCACGAGAATCTAGCTATGCAACTCTGTATATCCTCAAGTACTCCACTGGGGATTTGGAAAATGTTCATGATGTAGGCCGGGATAGCCTGTGTAACCGCTTTGATGAGGACTTCTTTACCTGGTTTAGATAAGAGTTTTTCCTTCCACCCTTGTAGTTTTTTCCAAACTCGCTCTTTGATAAAAGCGAAAGTTTGCTTTTTTGATCTCCCCATTGCAGTAGGAAGGCCTAGGTACTTGGCGTGTCTGTCAACTTCTCAGACTTGTAGCACCTCCTTAAGCTCCTCTCTGGTTTCCTGCCTCACACAGCTAATGAAAGCTACTTCCGTCTTTTAGAGATTTATTTTTTGACCCGATGTCTGTTCATACTTGCTAAGGATATTAGCTATCTTCAGACATTCTTGATGAGTAGCTCTAGTAAAGATAATGCTGTCGTCTGCGAAAAATAGATGAGATATAGAAGGTGTAGTTCTGCTAACCTTTATACCATGAATAAGATTTCTGTCTACAACATTTTTTATGGAAATAGAGAGAGCGTCAGCACATAAAATCAAGAGATAGGGTCACCCTGACGCAGTCCTCGGGAAGGATAGATCTTCTTGGAGCGATCCCCATTAATGGCGAAAAATTGATTGACAGAAGATACACATTCTAGGATTTTTTCCCTCCACTTTTCACCAAAACCCATCTTTTGCTGCACATGGTCCAGAAAACTCCATTCAACTCTATCATAAGCTTTGGACATATCAAGCTTCAGTGCCAGACTTCCTTTCTTGTTGTTTTTTCCTGCCTTCATCTTGTGGAACAACTCAAAGGCCACCAGAGCATTATCGGTAATCATTCTTCCCGGAATAAAAGCACGTTGGTTTTCCGTGACAATTAGATCCATAAACGGCTTCAATCTATTTGCCATGACTTTTGAGGCAATCTTGTACACCACATTGCAAAGACTGATGGGTCTGAATTCTGAAATTTCTTTAGGCTTCTAGACTTTTGGTATAAGTACAACAAGAGTAGAGTTGAAATCAGCAATACTGTGTTCATCTTTCCACCATCCTTTGATATAATTTGCAACATCCCTGCCAACAATGTGCCAAAATTTTTGAAAAAATATAGGTTTCATACCATCCGGTCTGGGGGCTTTGTTAGGATGCATTTGATTCAACGCTTTCCAAATCTCTTCATCAGTAATATCTCTCTGCAACTGCTGGTTCATGCATTCAGAGATTTTTTCTTCCATCCCCTGCGTAGTCTCCTCCATTGCATTCGGATTTGATGTACTAAACAGATCAGTCAAATACTCCAGTATGACTTTCGCAATATCTTCTTCCTCAGATTGCACACTCCTTGCTTGTCCTTAATCCCCAAGATAGTGTTTCTCTTCCTCCTGTGTGAAGCTTTATGGTGAAAATAAGAAGTGTTTTTATCCCCTTCCTTCATTTCATTCACTCTAGCTCTTGCACACCAGTACGAGTCCTCCTGTCTGTGCCAGTACTCCAGGTCCTGCGCCAGCTCCTTACACCTTGTAAGGACACCATCATCTGGTGGTTTCTTCTGTTCAACTTTAAGCTTCTTCTCCACCTCCTGGATTTTTTCCTAATATTGCCAAATTTTAATGCCGCCCAAGAGTCCAACTTTTCACTACAAGCTTTGATCTTTTCTCCGAGTCCCCCCATAGCACAGGCGTTCCACTGTTCCTCAATTGTTTTTGTACACCCTTCCTCAGTCATCCACATAGGTTTAAAAAAATATATTTTTCCCTCCTTTTTTTATTCACCTCTCTTCTATCTGCTGTGATGACAATTGGCACATGATCTGACTTATACATTGGAAGGTGCAACACTTTAACATAGGAAAAAAGTTGTCTCCATTCAAGAGTAGCAAGGGCTCTATCTAGCCTTTCTTTTACCAGCGTATCCATAGTAAGACCACGCTCCCATGTATATTTTTGTCCCGAGAAACCAAGATCTAGCAAAGCACAGTCGTCAATGACGTCCCGGAAGTCCTGCATCCACCTTTCTGGCTTTGGCGGTCCCCCCCACTTTTCCTCATTTGATACTATCTCATTGAAGTCCCCGAAATAAATAGCTGGCATGACTATCTCCTGGTGTAGCTTCCTTATCAGATTCCACGTGTTAAACTTTTGGTGTTGTTCAGGCCAGCCATAGATTCCAGTGGCTCTCCATTTTTTAATTCCATCCTCCTCCGTAACCAAGCAGTCAACATGGTGTTGTGAAAAACTACGAACCTCCACATCCACATCCCTCCACCACATACCCACCCCTCCGGATTTGCCAAAACTAGCTATACAAATCCCGTCAGTAAAACCACATTTCCTTTTTGCCTTTTCCGGTTGTACTTCCGACATCTTAGTCTCTGTAACAAAGACCAAGCTTGGGCGTTCTCTCCAGCACCAACTCCGTAGTGCATATGAACCACCGAGTTTGCCCAACCCCCGGCAGTTCCAACTTAATATTTTCATGGCTCTTCGCGGGGTAGGTCTACCCCATACCCCGCTATTGTAAGCAACTTCCCATCAGATGCATCAGTCTCGACATTCGCCATAAAGACCTATTTTTTAAGTAACGATTTCTCACCGGCAGGTAAGTCGATTTCCATTCCTTCCCCACTTTTCGTACGCGATCGTTTACCAGTGAGATTTTTATTATTTCTCGCTTCTGCTTCTGGTAATCTTTCCATAACTTTAGGATGCCTTTTCACGATAGTTGGCTTTCGTAGCTTCTTCCCTACCTCACGTACAGTGCCTTTTTCATACTTGTCTTTTGGTTCTTGTCCATGTGCCGAGGTTTTCTTCCGCTGTCCTCTGGTCTAGATCTTTCGGGCGTCCCACCCAGCTTGGAAGGACAGTTCGTGCTGTCCGATTGGATGTTGATTTTGGTCTGCAGTTCTAACTTCGTCAGCCCCCAGATCTCTGTTCAGTGTACAGAAAAGATTTCTCAGATCAACTATTGCTCCTGTATCCTCCGGATCAGCTGCTTCCTCTCCTTTACTCGCTCGAGGTTCCTTCCCCCCCCCCACTTCCGGAGAAGAAGTAAAGGATGTGTACTGTTCGCAAGCCTTCCCTGACTGATCAAAGTTCCTGCCTTCTTTCACTGATATTACATTACTCGCTTCCTTATCCTTCCCTTTCTGCCTTGCTTCCTCAGGTACTTTCATTATCCCCCTGGTCATTTAGTCTGAGCAAAGTATGCTCTGTACCTGGACTCTGTATCATCATCTTTGCCAATGTATGGTCATTGACTTCCTTGGTCCTCGGCCTTTGGTTGTTTACGGAATTTGATGATGGACTATCCCGCTTGTGCAGTAGTCCCTCCTTCGCAGCCATATTCTTTTTGCCTTCTCTTAGATCTCGATCAAGTTTCACATGGAACTTCAGGATACGCTTCACTGAACCCTCTCCATAAACTTCCTCCGCACAAGACAGCGTTGGTTTACGTGGTGATGCTTTCAGCCATGCTCCCCACGGTCTCTGTTGTGTCCCGTCTTCTTCGTTAAGGAGACAATCTCTATCGACGTGCCCCAACTTGCCGCAGATATAACAAAAACTAGGAAGCCTTTCGTACTTGATTTCTAGGTTGATGATTGCTCCCCGTTTATCTTTGATCTTCTGGTTTCTGTTCAAAGGCTTATTTATGTCCAGAGCTACTCGAACTCTTACAGACGACTCCCATCCCAAGTCATCTCTGTCAATTGCAGTTACTCGTCCGATCCTTCCAGCAATGGCCTCAATCTCTGCCGCAGATCTTTGGCTTAGAGGAATACCATAGATTCTGACCCAAAATAAGGTTTCATTAAAAACAACATTTCCGGGAAGATCTTCGTCCTCGATCTCTTTTATTAATAGAAGCTTGTTTTCAAAGTTCCATGCCCCCCCTCAACCACTTTATGTTTATCTCTCCAGTGGAGGAACTGTACGATGAAAACTGTTGCATCTATTTGCTTAAAAATAACTTTGTTTGCCAGCGACCATGCTTGGGTTAATGTCCTTTTCAACGCCTAGAAGTTATATGGTCGATTGGTGTGTAGCTTTGCCGCCAAGGCTAGGGAAATATGTTCTCCTCTCTCCGCAGCGTTTCCCTCCGTAAGATCCACAATATCGTCTTCGTCCTCCTCTGCCAGGCCTAGATGTGCATACTTCTCAATCAAATCTTCCGCCATATTCCTAGGGACGACCCTAAGAAAATCCTTCACTAACCTTGGACCTGCAAGAGATTAAAGAAACACCCACTCGGGAGATGTAGGGTAACCCACTCGGGAGATGAAAAGCACCCACCGTCGTCAAAACCTATCGCCAGAGCGCTAGGGTTTCACGCGGGGGAGAGATCATAAATATTAGCCCTCTAGTCTCATGGAAGTTGAAACAAGGTGATTGTTGTTAAAAAAAAGTATGGAGGAGTGCCCATTTATATTACTATCTATTTTCCTCAAACAAACTGGAAAAACGCAGTGATCCATCTGGCTTAATGATGAAAAACGTTTTCTGGTTGGAAATTTACATATGCTTTCCCCTAGAATCACATATATGCTTTATATGTCGCCCCCTTCCTCTATTTATTGTTCTAGCATTGATGTGAAATTGAAATGTGACTTACACATACTTAATACTTAGATTTTGAAAAGCATCGAAATATATACAAAACACAGTCTGTCTATACATGTGCAAAGTCATTCGTTGTGGTAAGTTTGACAGGAACTGTTGTCATAGAATTTTTTTAATGAGGCTTGTTTTTTTTTCTCAGACACGGATTGGTGGTTTCATAGGGAAAGCTAGAAAAATCGACTACATGAATGGAGGATTTAAACATTCGAAATCATCCACACGTACAGCTGTATGTGCATGTAGAGAATAATGTGAATAAAAAATAAGTATAAAGATGGATAACCACTATATACGTAAGGCATTAAGGAATGACCCCATGGTAGGCGAGAAGATGGCATCTTTAAACAAGAATAATGTCAAACACAAATACGAGTATCTGAACTAACTCTCTGACTGCAGATCTTCAGGCCTGCCTTTCCGGACCAGCAGGTTGAGGTCATGGCTGATTAGGTTCTTCCTCAAGTCAGCCACACATTTCAACATGAACCTTACCCTCGTATCTACCAATGAAATCAGAAAAAGAAAGATTGAGCAATCAATAACTTTACGTAATGTAGAAAGAAATAAAACCCAATATTAATTATTTGGATATATACCCGAGTCATGTCCTCTTTGCACTACAATGTTTAACGACTATCAAAGACACTGAAACAGCTTGCAAGTTTAGAATAGTTTGGGGCCAGGACAGGCGTCTGGGTGTGGCGTACCTCTAATCTTAGGGATCTATCTGATCACCCATACATATGGACAAGGATTTACCTGTACAAATAGAAAATCCATTCAGTTTGCTTGCTGGCGGGGCTCCTCTACCCTACTATGTTCTATTTTCTGGCAGGGTTTGGTCCATCCGGAGCCTCCTAACCGGCTGTCCGCAATCACATGGCTAGCTGCTAATAGAGAATAGGATATCGGGGGTTCAATTCGGTTGAGGAGAAAACGTTGACAAAGAGGGGGATATGGGGGAGAAGGGAGTGTTAGAGAGAGAGAGAGATCGCATAAGGCTCGTTGTTTGGGAAGGAACCATCGGGTGAGAGGGAGGGAAAGACGGGGATGAAGGAGGGGCTCAATCGGGAAGGAGTGGGAGTGCTAGACGCTCCAATTGAAGAGAAAAGTTCGACACATGGCAAATTTGAAATTTTTGGCTTATGGTTATTTGATAGTGGGCGCGTGGTGAGAACTGGAAGGATTTTTTCACTAAGTTGTTCGGCAGGATATTTAGTTTGTATTCAATTAAAATATATGTAGTCATTTTGTAGCCAAAAGAATTGATTACATTTATTTTAGTTACATTATTATAATTTGTAGCCAAATCTAATCTTTAACTACAAATAAAATAAATATAGTTAGAATAATTGTAGCTAAATGATCTTTTTTTGTAGTGTGTGTTTCTTGAAAAAACATCTTTCCACCAACAATTTAGTTTCTAGTTTGTTGAATCAATTTGAATCCTGACCATGTAGTAGTAATGTAACTGCTGAATGGAATCAGCAACCTGAATTATCTCAAAATCCTACTATTGAGAGTATTGGTGTTGAGGTTGAGGAGGGTGAACAAGAAGGTGATGATAATAGTGATCATGAAGGTGATAATGATAGTGATCAGGAAGGTGATAATAATAGTAATCATGATGATGAGTCATTGACTGAAACTGATGATGAGCATGGACATCCATTCCCTGACTCTATTAAAGCATTGAGTTCCATTCCATCTATATTTTGTAAAGAATGGCCCCAACATGAACACATTGATACCAACTATGAAGCTTTTCAAGATGAACAATGGGTGGAAGATTTTCGTCAGGAATTTTGTCTCAATTACAACCATTCCAGCACTGAAATATATGAGGGTACTTTATTTGCATCCAAAGTTGTAATGGTTGAGACGATCCAAAAATGGTCGTTACAAAAGAATGTCCAATATCGGACACAACACTCAAATAATCGTCATCTTAAATTTATTTGTATCCATGACCATCGATGTCCTTGGAGTTTGACTGTTTGCCAGTCCAAAAGAGAAGGTGGCATGTGGAAGGTAAAACATTATAGTACAAGCCACAATTGTCAACTAACTATTCTGAATGAGGATCATTGCCAAGTCACATCATCTTATATTGCTCGTATGATGCCAATCCTAGTATCAAGATTGGATATGTCCACATGAGAAATTCGTGACAAGGTGAATGCTAAACTAAGGCTCCATATATCTTACAAGAAGGCATTTCTAGCAAAGAGGAAGGTTGTCTGTAAAATTTTTGGATGTTGGGAATCATCATTTCATACTTTGTTGTCGTTCCTGATTTCTCTGTCACAATTTATTCCAAGAACTATATATTCCCACCTTGTGGATGATTATACCCTTCAAACTGAAAGAACTCATAGATTCAAGCGGGTGTTCTGGGTATTTGGTCTAGCTGTAAGGGGTTGGGCCTATTGTAGGCATGTTCTTACTGCTGATGGCACATTTCTAACAGGAATAAATTTTTGCACACTTCTCATTGCATGTGGCATAGATGCTGATAATGGTCTATTTCCAGTTGTCACATACTATTGCTCAGTTACAATGTGGTTGGAGACGCATAATCAAGCATATGGTCATGCACAAAAGGGTTTTAAATGGCCCTTTAGTTTTCATGATAAGCTTTTTGATGTATCACATGATGCACGACAACTATCAGTAAACATCTGCGTGAACAATGATGAATGGCTTGTTGATGACATGGATGAACATCAATTTTAAGTCTTCGTGCGTCCAAATGGTGTAAGTGAATGTAGTTGTGGTTTTCCAAAACAATGACATTTTCCATGTGCTCATATTTGGGTAGCTGCAAGATCTATCAATTATGATAATGATGCACTTGTGAGCCCATATTACACAAGTGAAGCTTATTTAAACACATACAAAACTGAATTTCGTGGTATTCCCGACAAGAGGTATTGGCCTCATTTTGATGAAAGCAGTGGCATTTATCCCTTATTACCCGCAAGGAAATGAAGGCATACTGGAAGACCAAAGAAAAAAAGAAGGCCTTCAACTATGGATGTTGATCCAAAACAATATACATATCATTGTCATAAGTGTCGCAGAAAGGGCCATAATAGACGCACTTGTCCTAATGTAATATGATGTCTAGTCATGTAATGTTTGCTATTTTAAATTTACTCAAGGCATGTAATGTTTGCAATTTCAGTTTGTTCAAGTCATGTAATGTTTGTACTTTCAATTTACTCAAGTAATGTAATGTTTCAATTTACTCAAGTCATGTAATGTTTGCAATTTCACTAAAAGAATGAATTTATAATGGGTTTTTTTATAGATGGCTCATCGAAGGACATGGACATTTCAAATATTCGTAAAGTTAATCCAAATAATAACTACAAAGTGCCTACAGGGGAAATGGCTCATCAAACTCTAATGGATGATGACTAGAATGATGTACCAGATTTATTGTACAACAAGTTAGGATTTATAGTGACAAAAGAATAAGCCAAATTTCATTGGAAATTTTTAAAGCAAATGTTTCACATGTATGAAGAACTTCTTGAGCTACCCAGTTTGTATTGGGATCACATGAAACAGAAAATAACGCCAATCAATGAACAAGTTAAAAACTAGTTAGCTATATCACATCCAGAGATACATCGAGTTGTACATCAAATGTGGCTATTTTATGAACCTCTAGATGAGATATTAATCAAATGCAATAACTAATTATTGTAATATTTCTCTTTTATTAGTTCATGTTGGATTTTAATATTGTTTGGTAGTTCATGTATTTGAATTAATTTCATCTTATATAATGATGAATCTTGACAAACTTATATGAAGAATAAGGTAGTTACCTTATTCCTGATAGTACTAGGGACAGGGTTCATGTACGGTACCTCCCGCTTATGTCTGACTTTGCTAGTTGTAGCACTCTATTTTAGGGTGCTGCAACTTTAGCATACTTGTATAGGGAGTTGTACATGGCTACCACCCTCTCTAGAAAAACCGCCCACTTGTCTGGTTGTGTATGTCTACTGCAGATGTGGTGTTGGGAGAAGTTAGGAATTGGATGCCCAGGTTCAATTGTTATGAACTGGGGGGAGTGGCCAGACAATGTTCCCTTCGATTACAGGTAAAGATTTACACAATTTTTTTATACATTTGTCCAAACATTTTGTAATGTTTTTTAAATTTAGTTTGTCAATTTAATAGGTGGCCTACATTTCTTGAAAGGAGTGATACTATGAGAGGATCAGTCTAATTTTATGATCAGCATTTGACCAGATTTTGCCCTCTCAGGTATAACTAACTTACTTCTACTAACATGTTATATGATAAATGTTATATTTTTTATGCAATTTATTCTATTTTATATGCTAGATGTTGTATCTATTTGAATAACATATATAATTAATTCCTTACACTGCTAATATTCTGGAGAGACTTCCAGCCTTATGTCGAGAGGGTCAGGATATTTGGTTGGCGTGAGTGCCTTTACTGTGCTACACAGTAGTAGAGTGGCACTTCCCTAACAGAGTACTTGGACAATTTGGATTTGTTCAAGTACAACCTACTCTGGAGTTGCCATGCCTTAGTAGGATAGATGAGAGGGGTCATGCGGCTGAGGACTAGTTGTATCATTATAGGCAGGAGGTGCAACTATGAAACAACAGATGTGAGAGCTTAGTCTCCCCTCCACCAGCGGAGACAATCTTTAGTCCATAGGCGCACTACAGATGGTATCATTCCCAGTACGTACTGCCCCCTCCAGCTCAGCCTCTAACTACATACTACCCATAAAGTTATCGTCAACAATAATTTGTGAGTATCTTTTACAAATTATTATTATTTATCTTTATTATTTGTAATATATGCAATTGGTCTTTATTATTTATACATAATTTATCCGAACAGGTGGAATTACATGTGTGGATCCGAGCGGCTTTACAGCATGCCCCTACACAGATCAGATGACATCTATGGCATCCAGGGGACTTACTTTGACAATCTTCCCAACTACACTTGCCCGAATGATCTCATACCCACTCATACCACAACCCCTGAGCCCACTCGTACTCCTACTCCTACTCTTGTTCCTACTCCTGTGATTAATGTTGATGAGCCTACTCCCACTCCCACTTCTCAGTTCATGGCATGGGGACCGACAGGGCCATACTTTTTAGGAGCTGGTTCATTTTCCTCATACATCACCCCACCTCCACCACCATCCTACTATGGAGCAGCTCCTTCTGTTCCATACACTCCACTCCCACCACCAGTTATTCATGACAATCGACCACCATCCTATGTCACATACTCACCGACTCCATTTGATTTCTCAGGATGCACCCCACCTGATGCCCCACATCCTAGTATTTAGAGACCCCTCAACCCACCTCCAGCTTTTTATTACTGTCCTGGTCCTCATCAGCCTACTGCTACGTAGTTGTCCCCCATTGAGGCATCTCCATATGACTTCAGTACTTAGGAGCCAAATGTACATGGAGGTGGGTGAGGACATCGTGGGCGTGGAGGACGTGCTTAGATTTTCATAGTTTTGTACATGTTGTGTATTGTTGTATATATGCCTTTGTTCAGGCATTTATTTATCTTGTATGTGGATCTATCATATTATGATATAATATTGAATTCATTTTGGATCTATCAGATTGTTCTGTTGTGTATTATTTTCTCATCAAGTTGGTTCGTGTTTTAACCTTGTTTCTAATGATATCTCATTTTTTTAGAGTAATTTCTTCTTATATAATCAATTCGGAAACAACTAGTGTTGGTTGCAATACCACTTCTATAATCTATTTGCATGTTCAAAGCTATTAAAATTAACAAATTTATAATAATTGACTATATTATAGACATTCAAATACAAGTGAAAGAATAGTAAATGTGCAAATATAATCAATGTTGTTAATATACATACATATTGTGTAGTGTTGTATATATGCCTTTGTTCAGGCATTTATTTGGCTTGTATGTGGATCTATCATATTATGATATCATATTGATTCATTTTGGATCTATCAGATTGTTCTGTTGTGTATTATTTTCTCGTCAAGTTGGTTCATGTTTTAACCTTGTTTTTAATGATCTCTCGTTTTTTTAAATTAATTTCTTCTTATATAATCAATTAGGAAGCAACTAGTGTTATCTGTAATATCACTTCTATAATCCATATGCATGTCCGGAGCTATTAAAATTAACAAATTTATAATAATTGGTTATATTATAGACATTCAAATATAAGTGAAAGAATAGTGAATGTGCAAATATAATCAATGTTGTTAATATACAAACATTATGCATTAAAGAATAATAATGAATGAAAAAAAATGTAAAACAACAATGCGTCGTGCCTGGAGATGTATTGGTAGTAATGTGTCATGTATGCAGACGCATTACTCAATACGTCCTCATGTGAGACACATTGTTAGCAATGCGTCCCACATCAGGACTCATTGGCCCCACCGAAGACCAATGCGTCATGGTCCAAGACACATTTCCCCTGTGTGGGGCCAATACGTCCTGGAACGGGACGCATTGCCTCGCGAGAAAGCAATGCATCTCCACAGGGGACACATTGTCCCCAAATGTGCCATTTTGAGAATTAAGTTCAAAAATTTGCTATTATGGGAATTAAATGGTCAAACATACCATTTTGATATTTTTTGCCAACAACCAAAAAGGAAAGGAGAGTGTGATCCATTTATTTTGAGAATCATACTCCCAAGTAACGGTGATTGGTGGAGACCAGCATCCCAAAGAGAAATCTACTATTTTACTCTACTGAGAGGCAATACTCGTTTCCGTCCTCCTACCCTTCCTTACCAATTTGGACTCTTTGATTCCGTGCGCTAAGGTTTCGTTTATTAGTTGGACTCTAAATGGAAATGGTCCTGGAACTTTTATAAAAGCAAATCCCGGACACTTCAGAAGGAATAGCCTACATGAATCTGAGGTAATTGCTTCTCCTGATTAGTTGACACCATAAACTTGGTGTATGCCAAAAGAAGAAATCCAAGGAACAACATCGCTATTCCGGCCGTTGTTCATTATCAGACATATGAATAGGAGACGGCCGCTTCATCATGGACAACTTAATTTTTGTAGAAACCACGCCATGACAGTAGCCCCACTCCCTGATATTGTTCCTGGAAGACAACTACTAAGCGACCACTTTATTTCACAAACATGGAAGTGTCGCATGCAAGTGAAGCAGACTGTCTCTTCGCATCCTCACTTCGGCTGCAATTGCTTCTTTCTCGCCTTTCTCTCTACTAGGGTTTCGTTTTTCTCGATGGCGCTGGAGGCTAGTTCTCGACCGTTGATTCCGCCCCCAATGCTCTTCCCTGCCGGAGACCCTGCTGATCTGAAGGTGTCACTCACTTTTTTGAACTCCCAGCACGTTGTCCCCCAAGCACAAGACCGACTAGGCTGTCGCCTTCTACAAGGCGGCCTTCTATGTTGAGGAGCTTAAGCGCTTCAGCTTCAGTACACTAAGCACAACGCTGACCAGGGGAGCCTCCTCTGCACCAAGGATAAGATCGGTGCCAATCGGCAAACAAAAGTTGTAGTAAGAAGCAATACTGGACATGGCGCTGATCCAATTTATGACAATGATAGTGGATTAGGATAATTTATTTCTGGTGAACTTCGTAGTCTAGAATAGCGGCTTGTCTATATTGAGCACGGTTTATATGCATGCCAAATGACGGGGACTGAAAATTTTGGAATTCCAGGTTTCCACTTAGAAGTAGATTGTTATGCCAACAGGAGCATGGCCAATATTATAGCCCTCGCTGGTGTATCCCAAGAGCAGGTGTATCCCAAGAGCATTCTGGTGAAGGTGACTCTGAAGCAGCAGAATCGGAAGCAGCTTTCCTTTGTGATCTAAAAGCCATGGTGGACGATGAGACGGGTGTTAGTCTGGTGCAGCAACCATAGTGACGTTTCATCCATTGCAAGCTCAGCACTATTAGTCTCATTTCCTAGTTTACAAAAACTTTTTAAGAGGTTTGTCTTAAGGGGTGCCTCCCCCGTGCTACTTTCAGCTCATTTTCTTTCCTCTACAAACTCTATGCTGTTACTTCACATTAGCAGGTCTTCGCTTGCTGTATGTGCTTTTTCAATATATCATCACCTTGCCTCAAAAAAAAAAATTTATAGCCCTCGTTGGGGTTTAAAAAGGGCCGAGTTTTAGCTACACTCAGATCTATTTTGCACCCTTTTGCATTTATGGAGCATCTGACCATAGGGATTGGTATCAATAGAGTATTTAAACCAATGATGAAACAGTTTATATGTAGTTTCTGCACTTAGTTTCATTGACATTGATCATATGCATCTTCGGCATTGTGTCTTTATTACCGGTTACATGCAGCTAAGGTATATCAAACTATTGTTATTTATCTTTTTCATTAAACTGACTTCATAATTTACATGAGACAAAATGTCGAAGAGTTGAGGAGAATTATGTCGATTGTATGGAGGTTAGTGGTTATACTACTACTTCAACAAATTATATGATTGACCCATAAGTATTTGCCTACCTCAACCAATTTCTAACTGAAAGACAATTTAATGTTGAATTGATTTTTCAAATATGGTCGGTGTTTTATGAGGGCAACATATTTAATTATTCATTTATAGTGCCACACACTATCTTTTATTTTTTGCATACTGAAATAAAAGTGTGTTGTCTTTTAGTTTTGTGTATTAACTTAACACTATCTTTTCTCATAATCATGACGTCCATTTAAAATAAATTGCATGTCTTATGGCAGATTTTACTTTTTTTTTAGCTTATATTGATTTTCATAGAAGATGTTGTTGACAAGGTGTTGCCACGACTGGATGTTGTTGACAAGGTGTTGCCTCTTCTAGATGACATTGATATTAAAAGGTACATTTTCATTCACATGTTTTGATGTAAACTAACTTGCAATATAGAAATGATTTCAATTTTTGACCCTCTGTTATTTTATGGACTGAATCGGTAGGTATATAATTATGAGAATGTGTGGTATTCAACTTGAAATTAATTGATAGTGAATGAAGGGACCACACACCTTATAAGCTTAAAGGTCACCCTAGAATTCAGAAGTGTGAGACTATTTTTACATCCCCTGTAAGGCTGTAAGTGAATTCATTTTTTTTATGCTTGTAGTTATTATTTTAGGTAGGATGTGGCCTCACACTTGTCTCATGGAATTCACTCCGATACCATATGAAAATTTATGGTATTCAACTCAAAACTAATTGATAATGAGTGACGGGACATCCAAGGGCCACCCTATAACTCAGTGTTGTGGGACTATTTCAACAATAAGTATATCTTGATGTACAAATTTGGAATACTATCTTTTCCATTTTATTGCATATGTATTTTGTATGTAGGTTAGGTTATCATCATTTACATATTATCATAATAAAGAAATAAATAATCTTGATTACATATAATTTATTGGACACCATTGATTACATATTGCTCACAGAATCTAGTCCTTGATTTAGTCCTTTATCTTTTGCAAATATCATTTGTAAATTTCATAGCATTGTTATCGTGCCTCGTATCGAATTTTTGGTGATATGTTTCTCCATGATTTCTTACCCATTGGGAAATAATATATAAGCTCAAACTTACGCACTGAAAATAAGATCATAAAAAGAGACTAAAGGTAGATATCATATTTTTGTGTGACAGATGGCAAGTTTTGCATAATTTTTCCAGTCTTAGTGATTGATTTTTTTTGTATATATTAAAAGACATACAAGTACTATTACATCCTACGAAATGCTACTAAAATACCCAAATGAGGCTGACATTTTTAGTTTATTCGGATTTCCATCTTACACGTATAACCATTTTAAATCATCGTATCTCTTTAATTTTTATATATTATTCCATAGGTAGATAATAATACATCCATAGAGTTCAAGTCTATTATGTATTCTATCTTAATGTATAATATAAAACTACTTCTTGTTGCTATTGTCGATAGAAAAACAAGTCCTTATTGTCTTTGATGGAAAATTTATTTCGTACCACAGGTGTTATTAGGTTCCTTGTATATTTTGCTCATCTTGCACTAATATGTTCTTAGTGGTGTATTATATGAGAAATTTAATTCTATTGCATTTGGTAAGACAATGATGTAATTCAAATTTTCTTTCTTATATACCATGAATATGAATTACATGATATGTTGTAGCTATAATTATATTTATAGAGTCAGTTCCCTACAAAATTACATATAAAAATGTACCTAAAAACATGTATAAATTTTTGTGAATTCGTAAATATTTTTTTATCCTTAATATTTTTTAATTCATTCGTTTGAATCATGTAATTACAAGGTCTCATCTTTATTGTAGCTATTTCCTATATAAAACATTAGATGTGAAGTGTATTGACTCATGGCATAATGTCCTAAATTTTAATTCCTATTTCATGTGGTTTAAATATTTTTACACGTGTATTAAATAAATCATTTACAAGTATGAATTAGTAAATGACTCTCATTTTCCCCTCAATTTGGCATATGAATTTGTAATATACATTTTTAAGATCCATGTTTGTACTTACCAATTCAACTACTTTTTATGGAGAAAGCATTATCTATGTTTTCTTGATCTTAAGAGATTACCAATGCATTTTTTGCAAGCATGAACCTATACATCTCAAGATTCAACTTTGGAACCTATCTATATAATTGTTTGAATACGACTCTCATTCTAAGGGGGAGAAAATTTGGTTTTTAATGGAATGGCCAATTCAATTGTGGCTAATTGTTTTCAGAAAATACAGTTAATATGAATAATTTTGTTGATTATTATGCTTAATTAGTTAAATAGTTAACTTGTCAATTAAAAGCATCATTTACTTGGTTATCGAATAACCACAATTCTTCCATACAAAATTACCGTACACACACACACACACACATATATATATATATATATATATATATATATATATATATATATATATATATATATATATATAACTACATAGTTGCACATTTATTTTAGTATAACTCTCAATTTATATATTAATCAAGTATTTGTTAACATTATTGTATATATATATATATATATATATATATATATATATATATATATAACCAATGCTACTGTGATATGATGATTGATCATAGTTTTATCAATAGTCAAATGACATTTTTATAGAAGTGTTATTTGGTTAAACAAAATTATAGAGAAAACTAATGATTAACTGATTAAACACAATAAGTCAAGTTTTGTTAGGTTAATTATAAAATCTGAAACCACAAATCAACCGATAAACTGTGTCGAATTACTCTTAGTATGGAACTTAAGTCATCCCTTATCTCATGCTCATATTTCTAATTTAGAAAATTTATATAATTTATGTGGAATAATATTTTCTATACATGTTAATAGTTTGGCATTAAATTTTTCTAAACATAAAAATATAACTTTAAATGGTGTTAATATTGATAAGAGTTATGTCCAGTTGGTGGCCATTGGTTTAAATCGACATACTTTCTAATTATAATAACTTGCAGTAATAATGGAAAAAATGCACTCAAGGATGTAAAATCCATTAGAGTAGACCTATTGCTATTAACATTATGCATGATTCATGATTTGTTTATTATAAATCCCAAAATGGGATTTCAAATTAGGGAAGTGGTCATTGTGTACATCAAAGTAAATTTCTTTCATTTTGATTGTTTTTAGGCTTATATTTCTTTCCCTTGACCACAAATGGGAACATGTGCAATGATAATTTATGGACTGAAAGGAATTTCTTGATGTGCATAACATGGAAGAAGTATGGATATGTTTCAGTTATACTACAACTCATGACAAGGAATTAACTCCACTCATCAAGTACTACACGTTAATGATTGTGATATGTAGGCAATAAAGATGATGAACATTGAAAGAATGAATTGGTGACCAAAGGCGCACTATTGACAATTGCCTCATGTTTCATGATACATGTTCTCTACAAAGTACAAGATTATAACTAGGTATTCCCTAAGAGATTGATTATGAATTTATTTGATTCTAAACATTTGTCGGAGTTTGTTTGATGATATATATACCTCCCTAAGTTATATTGAATATGAAATTGTTACACAATTATAATTCCAAAGATTGGTGAAACATTATAATTCAATGATGTTTTTGTTATGTAATGCATGTGTATTTGCTTCCCATTAAAATGGTGATGATAAATTCTACAATCATACTAGAAATTTAAATTATTTTGTTGGTTAATATTTCAAAGAGCACACATGAAAAGTCAATTGTCTATGAACAATTTTAAATAAAAGAGTTATGTATGTACAACTGTGATGAATTACATCTTCTATTAGAACCATACAAATCTGTGAGTGGCAAAAATTTTCTCTAATTTTTAGTGAATTCATGGTTTTAATGTGATACAATCACGATTCCTACATGAATGTTAAAAAATATCAAAAATTATCTTAATATACTAAACTGTACATATTAAAGGATGCATAGTCAAATCATTAATGACATCAACTAATTTTTCTATTTTTCCTTCATAAAAATTCCAAGTAGATTTTAAATACTTAGAAACAAAGAGGCTTCTAATGTTGCATATCTTAAGATGGAACTCATATTAGATATTTGGACTATGGGATCATGCTCCAATATGGATAAGAAGGGTTTCTATAAATATCAAGACTTGCAAAACTCAACTCTAACATAATCATAGAGACTTGCATGATTCTTCTTGACAATGAACAAGTAAGTAGAAAGTCCCATTATGATGTATGTGTCTTAATGTTAGCTTAATTTTGAAGCATGTTCAAAGTATTCATTTGTAAATTAATACATTAGCCATTTATTAGAGTGACTTTGTAAGACTTTGAGGAGTTAGGTGCATAAGAAGGTGGGGTGTAAATGATAACATGAGAGAGGTTACAAATTTTACCAAATGTACCAATATTACCCATACATAGATACAAATTGCATTTTCATCCAAAAGATAAAATATGTAAACCTTTATTTCTAGGATCATATGTTATTCTTATAAAAAAATATATGATTTCTCATGGAAAACATTTGTTTGATATTGAAGCATGAACAAATGAAATGGAAGCACAAACATGTTTTGTTTCTATTTAAATGAGTAAACAACAAATGGTGGTTGAAACCATTATTATACATCTAAGGGATGACTATATGACTACTTGACTTAAAGTCATACTTTATATGGATGTGTTACTTTTCAAAAACACTTTTTGGTGCATGAATATTAATGACTCATAACGTTTTAATTTGGGGAAATTTCTCACTCAAGGAAGTAGATATGAATAAGAGTGATTTAGTTATTCAATGATATAATATGTTATAATTCAAATATGGTCAATCTATTTTTTAATATATCTTTAAAAATATAATTTTTAACTTGGAAAAAATATATAATGCAGTAGTAGGATAAACAATTACTTTGGCACACATATGGAGTGAAATTTTAATTCCTTGCTACATTCTTGCATGCTAACCACATAGATATTTTGGAGAAATAGTCCAAGAAACTCTTTATTCATTAACAATTTGGTAAGATTAGCTGCAAAATATATGAAACATGTAAAATGGTATATGTCAATGACCCAATATATTTCACATATTTTATTATAATCATTGGAGAATGTGTTAAATCAAAATAACAAGAATTTTATGAAGACTGGAGCTTGGTGTTTTATTTTGTTCAAAATGAAATCCGAATATAAAAACATTCAAAATTATAAGAAATACTATATGTTTCAATGTGAATATGAGGATATCGACATATGTTTATATCAAACATGCATCCCATTTACCCAAAAAAATTAAATATGAAAGAAAAGGATACTTTTTGTGGCATAATTTAGGGGGTCATTTTTCAACCCACCCTCCTATAGAGGAAACAAAGAGAAGGGAACTACATTAACTGGTGAAAAAATGAATTTGTAATACTTCTATCATTACAAATAAAAGAGTACTTATTCATTAAGAAATGGATGGATTTATCATTTTATAGTATACACTAAGATTCATTATGCTATTGTACCAGTGGAATCTTATGCTAATCATGATACATTTGTCAAAAAGGAAAAATATGATCATTGTCAATATACCAGAATATATCAAACTAATATGAAAATCCATTGAGGATATTCTTTTTCCTTTGCACATTTTGGATTTTGAAGATATGTGAGAATGACAATAAATTCCTTCTCATATTCTATTGTTAAAGTAAAAAAAAAAGAGTAATGAATGTTATCAAAGTAAAAGATAAACTTAATTAACTATTATTGGCACGTGACGGAAGTGTTCATTTACACTGTAGATGAATGTTACCAAAGTAAAAGATAAACTTAATTAACTGTTATTGGCACATGATAAAAGTGTTTAGTTACATTGTAGATCGTCTATGACCTATTGCGACAGTAACATATTAGTAGACTTTCTTAGTGTAATTAAATTTTTATATATAATTTTTATGTTCATCGCCATCAATGAATATCATTATTGGAAAAAGATAAGTCATGTCTCGATCTAAAGAGGAAACTATCAATATATAATAAAGATGGATGTCAAACTAGAAAGTAACACTAAGGAATGTATATATCTTTTAACTAATTTATTATAAATTCTTATCAAGTTAAACATTAAGTATACATTTATATAAATTAAAACTCACAAGAGTTGAAATGAATTAAAAGACATTTAGGAAAATCAAGTAGATAACCAATTCCATGAATGTGACAAAAAATAACAATAAATGACAAAGATGAGTGAAAACCAAATTAGTAAATTTATGAAGACATAAATTAGTATTTGAAGATATATTCATGTATACACCAAGAGAAAGATTAAAATAATGTAACAGTATAAACTTTTTTTATCATTAGAGGATCATCTTACAATAATTTTGTATCATTAAAATGACAATTCATACATTTTCCATTTTTCAATGAATATCAATTATAGTCATAGGCGAAGCATGTGCATTTACTAGTGAAAACTCTAAGTTTGAGTTGTCTAAGTTTGGCCAAACTTGACACCATTAATAGCCTTCAGTGTTTATGTTGGAAGGAACTATCTAGTCTTGTTTTTGTTATAGAGACAGTGATCACTAGAAAATATATGGATAAACCAACAATAAGTGTGACATCAACAGGGTGAGTCTAACTACTAAAGGGAAATATGGGGGTCTATACATGTGGAGGAATGATGTCAACATCAAAATTGTCAATTACTCACAACACCATTTTCTAGTGGAGGTGGGAGACGAATACAACATTCCAGTTTGGCATTGTGGTAGGATCTACGATTGGCCTATGAACAATGAGAAAATTCATACTTGGGAGTTGATGTTTGACATTTACAAAATCTCCAACTACCCTATTGTCTTTATAGGGAATTTCAATGAAATAACCACAAGGAAAAGGTGGGAGTGTTGTTGATCCCAGAAGACAAATCAAAGACTTTTGGGAAGTCATTCAAACTTGCAACTTGACTGATATTGCTTTAGTTGGGAACCCTTAAACTTAGGAATGGGGAAAATCCATTCACACCAATATCAAGGAGAAATTGGATAGAGCCATGAGGTCTTTCAAATGGTCTAATATATTCAATAATTCATGTGTTTCTATTTTACCTCAGATTGGCTCAGACCACTTTCCCCTCATTGTGAATACAGTTAAAAGAACTAATAACAACAACTACGCTAGAGAATTCAAATTAAAGAACTTATGAATCTCTGATTCTGAGATGCATAGATATCATAATGGAGGCTTAGTAAGGACCTAAAGATCAAATCACATAGAAGATCAAATTTTTTGCTTTAAGACTCAAAGGTTGGTCTAAAAAAAATTAGTAGCATCTAAAAGAAAATAAAAAGGTGGAGAAAGAGCTTAGCAAAAAACAATCCAAACCTCTGAATATGGAGACATTCACCATTTGTAAAAGTATGAGTGAGGAACGCACTACCCTTCACACAACGAATGAAACATATTGTACCTTAGGGATAGGGCAAAGAAAAACAAAGATGGAGATAGGAACACTTCCTATTTCCATAGGAAAGCATCCCAAAGAAGGAAGAGAAACAACATTAATAGAATTGAGAATGAAGATGGAGACTGGGTGACAGAGGAGGATAAAGTTGAAGAGGTCATAGAAAACTACTACAAAAAGCTTTTTGCCTCACAAAAGGAGAGAAACAACATAAACCCCAAATTGGAAATCAACAAGACCATCTCAGAAGACATGAACAACACCCCGATCAAGGAACTAAACAAAACTTAAATCTAAAATGCTCTTCACACTATGCACCCTTCAAAAGAACCTAGACCCAATGGTTTCCATGCAGGTATTTTTCAAACCCTCTGGGATATTATTGGTGAGGGGATTATCCATTTTATCATTAACTGGTGGCATAACAAGGAAGCCATCATCACTATCAACAAAACCAACATAGTGCTCATTCCAAACTATAACAATGCCTTCACTATGAATGACTTTAGACCCATAAGTCTATGTAATACTATTTATAATGTCTTCCCAAAAGTTTTGGCAATTAGGTTGAAGCCCCTTATGCCAAGAGAAAATAAATTCATATATAATACAACCATTCAATACCATAGACATGCCAATAATAGGATAATGACGTGGCTTTGAGATTTAGGTTGTAGGTATTGGAATATCAAATCAAGATTAACATCAAGATCATGGCATGTAAATATGTAAACATGCATCAACATATGATATAACAACATTAAGGGTCTCGAAGATAGAAAATCGAGTTTGGAGATTTTGTTATTAACATTGGGTGTGGTTCCACATCAATAATCAACATTATAAACTTTTGAGTATTTGAGATCAAATATTTTTTTTGGTGACCGAGAGAACCCACCCCGGGCGAGCCCGACATGGTAAACTCTCGAGGCATGAGACTGTGGGGTCTGGTCACCCCCCTCCCATGCCTAATCAGTGTGGATTGTCATTCGCAAAGTGCCTTCGGTGAGGTTCAAACCCGGGTCCTTCATCGGGACTTACCGAGCTCTTACCACCCGGGCTACTATGGCCGGACTAAGATCAAATATTTATCAATATCATTTATCAACATCAAATGTTGTTTGACACCTAGGATGCATTAGAAATAACCCTAGATCATCATTAATAAGTCAACATCATGAGTAATACAAATTTATCATTATCAAGGGATTTAAAGATTCAAGATGCAATTTTGGATTTCAAGAAGTATATTAAGGGGTATAAGCAAGAAATGGATCATAAAATTTAATCACAATTGATATACACAACCTTAGTTCACATCATTAGTCACATTTCATGTCCTAGTTTCTGTTAGAGACCAATATAGGTTTTAAACATTCATTAGAGTCACTAATGTAAAGAGATCTAGGACTGGGTAGTCAATAATTCAAAGGTTGATTGTATAACAATTTTCATATCTTACATAGAAGGAAACTAGAGACAATCATGGAACTATCATTAGATTTTCTTCTAAATATAATTTTATTGGTTTCTTCTCATGTTTCTGATAAAAATGAGTATTTATAATTGATTTTTGACAAATGAATCATTTTCTAGATCTTCTTTTGAAGATTGAGGTATTTTCTAGAATATTCATTGGACATGTAAAATGTACACCTTATTTGAGAAACATTAAAAGTTCTAGAATAAGATCTTAAACTACTTGACATTGAAGGGGATAAATTTGGTGACTTGCATGGATACAAGTCCAACTAGTGGTGAATGCATATTCATCCATTTTCAATGCACTTTTCTTAGTGTTCTCGTGGGAATTGATTTCTCTTTGGATAATTTTATGGAAATAACTGTAAATGGATTACTCCTTAACCATTAATGCAAATCATCATAATTTTCACTCATATTTTTTAGGTCTACCTTCACTCACATTTTGGAAACTAGAACCTGATCCATGTTTTTGGAAATCAAAGATGAAAGGCTTCAAGAACAACATTTTGACCATCCCAGTATAAGAGATGATTGGCTCATGACATGAAATGCTTAGTTCATCCACAAGAAATGCCACACCACATATCCTCAAATGACTATTTCTAACCTCGACTCATCTCTCCCACATTTACCATATTAGTAGAGAAATAGACATTCCATACAACCAAGCCGCTTGGCTCAAAATCCCAACTGGGCGTTTTGTGTTCCTCACAATGTCATCTCATGTTGCTTCATGACCAAGTAATGGTCAAGCAATGCACCTCCTCCTCTTACCCTAAGCTTTTGACCACTCCCTAATTCCTCTCCCCTTCATGGCTAAATAGATCAATTTAGGGTGTGAACAAGTCGATTCACGGTGTATGAGTTAAATTTTTCAATAGTCGCACCCCTTTTCTTTTCCTCTCCCCCTTTAAGGGTTTCCAATCCTCCTTCCCCTATGAAAGGAGGGGGACTCCACAACAAGGGGGGTCCAATCTTTTGTACTTACAACTTTATATTCATCACTTGTTATTTCAATTATTGCATGTGTACTTTTAGTTCTTCATTAAAATTAGCGTTCTATTTTTGAGATTTCTAGTTCTTTTTCTTATGTTCTTGCTTTTCTCTTTGGAGACAAGGATTTAAGCAATATAGCCATTTTATTGTCACTAGCTAAGATCCCCCTTAAATTCTTTAGTATCTAAGGCTTACTTCCTTCTTTCCTACCTTCTTCATTCTTCCTTTAATTTCCATGAATCATGAGTACTTCCTATATTGGGGCATGGGGAGTAGCCCCATATCCATAGTGTAAACTAGATCAACTTATATATGATTTTATTCATTAGATGGTATTTTGTTTTGATAATTTCAGGTTTGAAATGACTCGATCTCTTGTTTCATTGAGTGTTAGTCTTGGGAAATGTGACCATAGAACTCAAGGTTGGGAACAACCAAACAAATACATAAAGATTTGGATGAGGGATGATAGGGTTAGGATCTATAAACACAAGGACCAATGGGTTTGTAGGGAGTTCATCTTTTGTAGATGCATTTGCAAATGTTTTCACATATCCTCTTTTGAATTGTTTTATTTTATAGATTTCATCCTCCTAGTTTCTCACAGGCTATGATGATAAAACCCATAACTCCAATATCTTTTGTTATTGATTTATTCTCATTTCTCAACCGCTTGTTTCTCATTCATTCTCTCTTTATTTGCAATTTAATTATGCTCATATTTAATATCTTTTTAATTATTCTTAGCATAATTCTTTCCTTGTTCTTAGTGTAACTATTATTTCATTATAAAATTTACTTCCTTTTCAAGAATAACCAAACCGTCAACCAATAGGCCTTTACTTTCATGTTAAATCTTTGTTCAAAGTGATATGATTCTTAATCTCAATCATAAAAAAGTTTTCGTATGGGATCGACCCTCTCCATACTAATAAACTAGCTGTAATTGGTTGTTTTTCTGTTAACAAGAGGTTAAAATCTAAGATAAAAACCCCTGGTAAATTGATGTCCCCAACAACACATATCAATTTTGGCACCATTGTCGGGGACAACATATTGCTTTTTCAAACCTCAAAATTTTTTGAATAAAACCTTTTTCTTTTTTTTTCTTCTACCTTTGAAGTCTCATTACAAAAGTGCTACTCCTCCTTCTATTGAATTTTCATTCCGACAGTTCATTTTTTCTACAACTACTATTATTTGTTCATATCATTGTGCATGCGATGTTTGCCAAACACTAATCCTACACTACCAGTTTTTTTTATCCAGAGACAAAAAGAACATTCTATCGTTTAAATTGAGAAAACTATTTTAGGATGGATGAGTAGGAAGTAACTCACAAGATTGAGAAAGAACTCACTACTCAAAGGGAGGCCATGATGGCCGAGCATGCGGCTCAAGCCGTCGCAAAACATGCAACCTATCTGACCGAATAAGAGGCCAAATAAGCTGCACAATAGAAAGTTGTGTTAGGTTTATTGGAAGACAGAGAAGGAAGTAGAAATAAAAAATTTCTCTCCCCATAACCCAGAACAAAGGAATCGCATCAAGTCTATACAATAAGAAAGATGGTTTGTAGAGGCATACCTCATCCCGAGGCTTGCTCGATGACGTTACTTTGTGGCTTGTGCGGCCTTCACCTCTAGTCTTGGACGGTGTCTGTGCAGCTCGTGGTCTCACCGGGACTGTCGGGATTGACAACTGTCCTGCGAGCGGTAGAAGTCTCCCGTCTCTATAGTAGTCTACATGGACCACCTGGAACTCCAATCTCCTTGTCCCACATGGAATCGGAAGGAGTCGTACCCTCCTGTCAGCGTACTAGTCACTGACACACTCTACTACAACCAGTCATTGTTCTGCAGTTGTCTTTCCTTTGTTGTGCCTCCCTTATCGGATAGCACTTGCTCGGACTCTCTCGGTTACCACAACCAGAGAGAACGACAAATTTGTAGAGCAACTGGTGTTCTGAGTTGTACTTTGAGAAGCCCCCAATACCCCTATATATAGGAGAGTCATGGGATCGGGTTCTCTACCTCGGGCAATCCGAGACTAAAACAGGAGTAGACAAGTTCGAAATTTTCCACAAAATCAGACAAACTGCACCAGTTGAACCGATCGGTTCAGCCCTGAACTGATCGTCTGGGCCCTTGAGCCGATCGGTTCAACCATGAGCCGATCGGTTCGTGGTCCTGGTCCAACTCAAATTGACTTTCCATGTTCATTTCCAACTAATCAACTATTAGTCCTTGTCGAAATCAAATTTGACAAGTGAAACAAACTCAGTTGTTCAGCCGACCAGTTCAACTAAGTGAACCGATCGGTTCATTGACCTGAGCCGCTCGGCTCACCAGCCTGAGCCGGTCGGTTCATCTCCATGAGCCAATCGGTTGCGGCAGCAGGTCAGTCAATCGCAGTTTCAATCAATCCGATACTCTAATCATCTAATCCAACACCTTGAAAACTATGATTTTGAGCTATCAATTGACTGGGTGTTTAATTGAACTACTAAACTCCTTTAGTAATCAATATAAACATCATTTGTGGACAAACTCCTCTTCCAGGTTAAATCATTTGTGTGTGACCCTGCAGGTCCATTTCACGTTGGCGGTGAAAGTCCATAACACTTATGACTTCACAAGCAAAGAGTGGTGCCTAGTCACACATCAGTGCTACCCAAGTGAAATAGAAACTTGGAGAACAACTTTCAATCCTACAATCTGTGAAATGGTGTTACAGTGAATGTATAATTCCTTTATCACTAATGTCCTGAATGAACTCAAGGCATGGTGTAGTCATCCTTTCAACATTCATTCATTTCCTTGATCTCAGAGCAGATTGGGTGAGATGTGTGTGACATCAATATCACATATTGATTCACACATGCATGCGCATGCCTTTCTCAATCCTACTCATCAAGTGGCCATGGACATTAAATTCCCTTAGGAGGGACAAATCTCATATCTATCACTCACTCCTCAAAAGCCCCATGTGTCAAAGTCACCCAATCATCACCTTTATAACAATCCATGTTTCAGGACTGCATTTGATGATGTCAAAGTGTACCCAACTACATGTGTTGAGCATAGTGATTTTAGGTCAAAGAATCACATTCACCACCATCACTGTGAGAGCTGACTGTGACTACCAAATCATGGTTCCATGTGTCACTCTCACGGTGGGTCTGTCTGGTACACTTATTCTCTAACCAGTACATATGTGCTTGGTTTGATATCACTATATCATGACTAATGAGATTCTATCATTAACCAACACACAATCTAGTCTTTAGTGTTATTGATGTCTATGGTTATTTCCACAAAAACAATCGGCTAGGGACTAAACAAGAACGTATACTCTTAACATCTGTATGATCTCATCATTTAGGTCCTTAACCTAAAAGCATACGTCATCGAGTAAACAATTCTTTAGACATCTATCATGTTACATTATCATCTCAGAAACAGTTAAAACATATAGATCGGAAATTGCCTTTATTATTATTCAAATCATTTACAAAGTATCCCATTACAATCATCATGACTTGCTCTATGGGCATACATACCAACAGACTCCCACTTGCACTTAGAGCCAGTCACCTAGGAACCTCAATCCTTGTGACCTAGCATGACCATCATGCTTCTGTTGAGAAAGGGCCTTAGTTATTGGATTAGCTATGTTGTCTTCAGTTGGTACTTTGCAAATCTTCACATCTCCTCGATGTACGATCTCTCGTATGAGATGGAAGTGCCACAGTATGTGCTTGGACCGTTGATGTGATCTGGGCTCCTTAGCTTGAGCAATAGCTCCATTATTGTCACAATCAAACTCAATTGCATCACAACTACTGGGAACTACACCAAGTTCAGAAATGAACTTCTGAATCCACACAGCTTCCTTTGCTGCATGTGAAGCAGCAATATACTCGGCCTCTGTAGTAGAATCAGCAACTATTTCTTGCTTGGAACTCTTCTAGCTCATAGCTCCATTGTTAAGGAAAAATACAAATCTTTACTATGATCTGTAATCATCTTTGTCGATTTGGAAGCTCGCATCGGTGTAACCTCTTACAACCAGTTCTTCTTCGTCGTCGTATACAAGGAACTGATCCTTAGTTCTTCGTAGGTACTTGAGGATGTTCTTTACGACTATCCAGTGAGCATCCCCAAGATCTGATTGGTACCTGCTTGTCATGCTGAGGGCATACGAGACATCTGGGTGTGTGCACAACATAGCGTACATGATGGATCTGATGGATGATGCATATGGGATCCCATTCATACACTCCCTCTCTTCACAAGATTGGGGACATTGAGCTCTAGAGATGGTGACTCCATGTAGCATGAGGATGTTGCCTCTCTTTGAGTTCTCCATGTTGAACCATTTCAGCACTTTGTCAATGTACGTGCTTTGACTTAGTCCAAGAAGCCTTTTAGATCTATCTTTATAGATCTTAATACCTAGAATGTAGGATGCTTCTCCTAAGTCCTTCATTGAGAAAGTATTCCCATGCCAAGTCTTTACCTTCTCTAAGGTTATGACATCATTCCCCATCAATAGAATGTCATCCACATACAATATGAGGAATGTGGTCGTTCTCCCACTAACCTTCTTGTACACACAAGGTTCATCTTCATTTTGAATAAATACAAACACTTTGACTTCCTCATCAAATCGAAGATTCCAACTCTGAGACGCTTGCTTCAATCCATAGATTGACCTTTGTAGCTTACAGACTTTATTGGCATTCTTTAGATCTACAAAACCTTCAGGTTGTGTCATGTACACATCCTCATTTATATTCCCATTAAGGAATGTGGTTTTAACATCCATTTTCCAAATCTCATAGTCATAGTAAGCCGCAATGGCAAGCATGATCCTGATGGACTTAATCATGGCAACTGGAGAAAAAGTTTCATCATAGTCAACACCTTGAACTTGTCGGAAACCCTTTGCAACCAATCTTCCTTTATAAGTTTGCACATTGCCATCCATGTCGGTCTTCTTCTTGAAGACCCACTTGCACCCTATGGGTTTTACCCCTTCGGGTGGTTCCACCAAAGTCCATACTTTTTTGGAGAGCATGGATTCCATTTCGGATGTCATGGCCTCAAACCATTTCTCAGAATCTGGTCCCTCCACCTCTAGATAGGTAGTTGGATCATCATCTATGATCAACTCACCACGTTCCTGAATCACAAGATATCTAAACCTCTCAGGTTCAAGGTGTGTCCTACTAGATCTATGAGGTCCTTGTCTTACTTGAGGAGACTGAGATTACACAACACCTTGTGAATCTCTATGTTCCTCTTGTACATCTAATGGTTCAATGTTTTCTTGTTGGGCTTGAACCTCTTCAATCTCAATTTTCCTCCCATTGCTTCCTTTGGAAATAAATTCCTTTTCTAGGAACACAACATCCCTGGCAACAAACACCTTGTTGTCAGTTGGGTGGTATAAGTAATATCCCTTGGTTTGCTTAGGATATCCAACAAAATAACATTTATCAAATCTAGGGCCTAGCTTGTCAGGAAACATTTTCTTGACATATGCCTCACACCCCAAATCCTCATAAAAGATATATTGGGATGCTTCCCAGTCCATATCTCATATGGTGTCTTTTAAACCGATTTAGATAGTACTCGGTTAAGTGTAAATGTGGCGGTTTCAAGGGAATGACCCCAGAAGGAAAATGGAAGATTAGCAAAACTCATCATTGATCGCACCATATCAAGTAAAGTGCAATTCCTATTTTCAGACACACTGTTATGTTGTGGTGTTCCAGGCAGAGTCCATTGTGATACGATACCACGGGATCATAGAAAGTCCTCAAACTCTTGGCTTAAGTATTCTCCACCTCAATCAGATCGAAGTACTTTAATAGTTTTACCAAGTTGGTTCTGTACTTCATTCATGAAATCCTTGAACCTTTCAAGGTTTTCTAACTTATGTTTCATCAGGTACACATAGCCATACCTACTAAAGTCATCAGTGAAGGTAATGAAAAACTGATACCCATTTCTAGCATTAGTTCTAAAAGCCCCACATACATCAGTATGTATGAGTCCTAATAGATCACTATCTCTCTCACCTTTACCTGAAAAGGGAGTCCTGGTCATCTTGCCCAACAAACAAGATTCACGTGTCTCTATTGATTCATAATCAAAAGAGTCTAGATAACCATCTTTATGGAGTCTAGAAATTCACTTCTCATTTATGTGCCCTAGACGACAATGCCAAAGATAATTTTTTTTTGAGTTGCTGAGCTTTTGCCTTTTGGTGTTTACGTTGTATACACTTGTCTCTAGATATATCAAGTATAGACCATAAGACATTGTGGCACTACCATAAAAGATCCCATCTTTTGAAATGGAACACTTTCCATTCTTAATAAGAAATTCAAAACTATCCTTATCCAAACAAGTGACGGAAATGATATTCCTATTTATGGTAGGTACATAATAGCAATTCTTCAACTCTATTATTAGCCCACTAGGTAGAGTTAACTCATAGGTTCCTACAGCACTGGCGGCAACTCTTGCCCCATTGGCAACACATAGTTCAACCTCACTTTTCCCCAAAGGCCTACTTCTCTTAAGATCCTTCACATTTGAACAAATGTGAGATCCACATCCGGTATCAAGTACCCATGACAAAGAATTAGTAAAGTTAATCTCTATCACGTATACACCATAAGTAGAGATCTTTATCTCTCTCTTCTTCTTCCATCGTTCCTTCCATCCTCTCCATGTTTTGAGCACAGAAGATTCTGACATTGGTTTGGCGAGAGAACCCTTCTCTCCCTCACCTTTGTCCTTAGATTTCATTCCATTGATCTCCATCAATGAACTATCCTTCTTCTTAAGCGCACATAGAGTGGATTTAAAGGCTACTAGTATATCTGGATTGTGCAGAACACTTCTCACAATCCTCAACCAGTTATGGAATATATTCTCAATAAATTTTCCCATTTTAAAAGATGATTCTTTTGCAATTCTATAAGAGAAAATCGCATTTGTCAAAACTCCTTTTCATTTGATTTGATTTGATTTGAATAAAATTTGACAGTAGTTAATTAGGCCTTTAATTAATTAGTGCTCCCACTATTTTGATTCAAATTGATAGCCCTCACCATCAATTCAGAAGATTGCAGTGTACAATCTCCTAGTGGGTCAAGATCCGTATTTCATCAAGTCATGAGTCAGCTTTGGTTGATCGCCCATAACTTGACTATTTAGGTAGGCCATCATGCCAATTGAATCATATGCAGCTCTTGATGAATGAACATGCACAACACCATACCATCAACATTTTATGCCTCTGGGCTTAGATGCTCTAAGAATCACCAGTTACGTCTGTCCCAAAAGCCGACACAGTAAACATGCACCCTGCTTTGGCAAAACCTACATGTTTACACTTCACACTTCAGCGAGATAGACGACGCACCATGCTTTGGCATAACCTATGCTTGGTCGATCAGGTTTTTCATGTGTGTTGCTAATGGAAGGCATGAAGGACTTAATATTTAGATGAAGGATTTGGTTTTTGTAGGTACATATACATATCCAATCACCAAAATATAGTAAGTATCATATACATGCTATATCCCATAGAATACATGTGAAATGATAAAAGCGATGATTATGGCCATCCTAATGTGATTACTCGAGCCAAGAGGAATCACAATCATCTAGGTCCACATCACATGGAACATGTACAAGATGAACTATGTGCTCTTCCATTATGGGTTTGATCAACTCATCTCCATGATTGATCGTCTCGCCATCAGGCCGATCGGTTGGGTGCCACCAGCTGATCGATTAGCGCCTCCAGTCGATCAGTTCACTGGTCATCATGCATCTCCTCAGGTCTCCACTCGCTCCTCAAAACGGTCGACTGGATCACCAACCGATCGATTCACTCCTTGAACTGATCATCTCAGTTGTCGTTAGATTGTCCTCCATTCTTTGACATAATAGGAAATAAAAATCTATCCTATTTTACATTTGAACAAGGAAACCTCAAGTTACATTTGGGGGGAGCAAAGGTAGGAAAGAAATCTCTAGTTATCTCCAGTTATATCATGAATAGGAGATAGGGAATCGGTGCGCAGACCGAGATGCAAGCAACCACATTCAACTAAGCACACATACATAGGGTTTATTATCCATAACCATGCTATACATTCACCACAAAACTCATTTAAGGGAAACACGTATCAAGTGCATTCATATTACATATCATATATGTATTTTGGGATTTGTGGATTTAGGATTGGACATGCATAAAGGCAATTTTATTCGCATCATATGCAATAAATAAAGGTGACAAACCAAAATCGATCATATCGATAATCCTATAGTATAGAGCATCTAACCTGGCTCTAATACCAGTGTTGGATTTATTGGAAGATAGAGAAGGCAGCGAAAACAAAACTTTTCTCTCCCCATAACCTAGAATGAAGGAATCACATCAATGTCTATACAATAAGAAAGATGGTTTGTAGAGGCATACCTCGTCCCGAGGCTTTCTCGGCAACGTTACCTCGGGGCTTGCGCGGTCTTCACCTCTGGTCTTGGACGGTGTCTGTGCAACTCTTGGTCTCACAGGGACTGTCAGGATTGACAACTATCCTCTGAGCGGCAGAAGTCTCCCGCCACTGTAGTAGTCCACACAAATCACTTGGAAATCCAATCTCCTTGTCCTACAAGGAATCAGAAGGAGTCATACCCTCCTGCCGGCGTACTAGTCACTGACACACTCTCCTGCAACCAGTCATTGTTCTATAGTTGTCTTTCCCTTATTGTGCCTCCCTTATCGGGTAGCACTTACTTGGGCACTCTTAGTTACCACAACCAGAGAGAACGATAACTTTGCAGAGCAACTGGTGTTCTGAGTTGTACTTTGAGAAGCCCCCAATACCCCTATATATAGGAGAGTCATGGGACAGGGTTCTCTACCCCAGGAAATGCGGGACTAAAGCAAGAGTAGAAGGGTTCACAATTTTCCACAAAATCAGACAAACTGTGCCAGTTGAACCGATCGGTTCAGCCCTGAACCAATTGTCTGGGCCCTTGAGCTGATCAGTTCAAGCATGAGCCGATCGGTTCGTGGTCCTGGTCCAACTCAAATTGACTTTCCATGTTTGTTTCCAACTAATCAACTATTAGTCTGTGTCAAAATCAAATTTGACAAGTGAAACAAACTCGGTTGGTCAGCTGACCAATTCAACTAAGTGAACCAATCAGTTCATTGACCTGAGTCACTCGGCTCACCAGCCTGAGCCGATCGGTTCATCTCCATGAGCCGATCGGTTGGGGCAGCAGGTCAGTCAATCGTATTTTCAATCAATCTGATACTCTAATCATCTGATCCAACACCTTGAATACTATGATTTTGAGCTATCAATTGACTGGATGTTTAATTGAACTACTAAACTCCTTTAGTAATCAATCTAAACATCATTTGTGCACCAACTCCGCTTCCAGGTTAAATCCTTTGTGTGTGACCCTGCAGGTCCATTTCACGTTGGCGGTAAAAGTCCATAACACTTATGACTTCACAAGCAAAGAGCGGTGCCTAGTCACACATCAGTGCTACCCAAGTGAAATAGAAAGTTGGAGAACAACTTTCAATCCTACAATCCATGAAATGGTGTTACAGTGAATGTATAATTCCTTTGTCACTAATGTCCTGAATGAACTCAAGGCATGGTGCAGTCATCCTTTCAACATTCATTCATTTCCTTGATCTCATAGTAGACTGGGTGAGATGTGTGTGACATCAATATCACATATTGATTCACACATGCATGCACATGCCTTTCTCAATCCTACTCATCAAGTGGCCATGAACATTAAACTCCCTTAGGAGGGAAAAATCTCATATCTATCACTCACCCCTCAAAAGCCCCATGTGTCAAAGTCACCCAATCATCACCTTTATAACAACCCATGTTTCAGGACTGTATTTGATGATGTTAAAGTGTACCCAACTACATGTGTTGAGTGTAGTGATTTCAGGTCAAAGAATCACATTCACCACCATCACTGTGAGAGCTTACTATGACTACCAAATCATGGTTCCATGTGTCACTCTCACGGTGGGTATGTCCGGTACACTTGTTCTCTAACAAGTACCTATGTGCTTGGTTTGATATCACTATATCATGACTAATGAGATTCTGTCATCAAACAACACACAATCTAGTCTTTAGTATTATTGATGTCTATGGTTATTTCCACAATAACAGCCGACTAGGGACTAAACAAGAATGTATACTCTTATCATCTGTATGATCTCATCGTTTAGGTCCTTAACCTAAAAGCATACATCATCGAGTAAACAATTCTTTAGACATCTATCATGTTACACTATCATCTCAAAAACAGTTAAAACATATAGATCGGAAATTGCCTTTATTATTATTCAAATCATTTACAAAGTATCCCATTACAATCATCACATGACTTTCTCTATGGGCATACATACCAACAAGTTGAATGGCTGAAACAATTGAAGGACTTCTTAGTCCCCAAAATTGTTTATGCACAACACCCTGTTGTTCCACTTGACATTACTATCTTACAATTTGAAATTCAGACTAATTGGATCCCTACTCTCTGGGAACCCTTTTTCTGGTAACAAGAGTGAAAGTTGTCAGGATCATCTCCAGTGATTTTCTAATTTATGTTCCTGACATAACATTCTAGGGATTTCTAAGGATGTCATTCAACTTAGATTTCTCAAATACCCCACTAGGGAGGCACTACAATCCAAGTTTTCATAGAAATATTACCCCCTTCCCTCACTTATGAAATCAGGGGACATATCACTCTATTTTCTATGATCCCAGGTGAGACCGTAGGAGAAGCTTGGGAGAGTTTTAAAGACCTTCTCCATCATTTCCAGCACCATTACATTCCCTAGGCCCAACTCATAAAAATGTTCCACTATGGTGTTGACAATTACAACGTCTTTTTTGATTCCCCATCTAGAGGAAATCTTATGTTTAAAAATCTTGACAATGTGTGGAAGGTTGTTAAACGTAGTTCTAAAACCCAAACACAGTGACAAACTGATGGGGTCCTCAAAGTAGCCAAGACTATATAGAATACCTACATTAAAGATATTACTAAAACTTTTAAGCTACTTATTTGAAACATGATTGCCTAGGGTCTTCTTTTAATGCCTATGAGAGGAGAGAGCAACCTCAAAAATAGTCTGTAAACACACTCTATGGAATTTTCCAAGGGTAAGATCACACTACCCTACAACGTCAATATCTCCATAATGTTTCCATGCAACCGGAGGCTGGACAACAAATGGGGAACCTCAACTCCATTCATAGCAATACCGGGTCAACCCTATTATAGCTCGAACTAAACCAGGATCCACCCTGTATTCTAATATGGAAAACCTTTGGGTGTTGAAAATGTTGCCCATCTGGCTTCCCAACAAAAGATCCCCTCATTCTCAAGCCAACAACTATCCACCGCCATGCTTTCGATACAACCACTAGAGGAACTTTGGAAATCAAGAAAATTATAGGGGTAATTCCCAAAACCATGGGCCCTACCAAGGGAAAAAGTATCAAAGTCTAAAGTGACTGACACCACAAATGAAATAGAATACCCCCACCCCCTCTACCGATGAAAAAGTAATTTCTTTGGAGCATATCATCCTTTCACAATAGGCCCACCAAAAGGCAATTGATGCTCTGTTGTCATGTCTTATTGCTAGTCAGAAGCTTCCTGCCTACATTTTTCCAAGGAAACCAGAAAACAATCCCAAGCATATAGAACAACACAAGGTTGTGATTACCCAATCTAACCTTACCACCCCAGTGAAGGTGGGTCCCCCCACATAAATTTTGACGACATGGAAGATGATGAAGTGATTGTCCCACAACCACTAGTACCATCCACTCCGCAAGAAGATGTGCTCATTCATAGGCCGTGTATGCCTTTTCCTGGATGGTTGAAGAAGACTCAGTTGGACTCTAGGTTCAAAAGGTTCAAAGAAATGATGAGGAGGTTGTGATTCAATATCCCACTTTTAGACACTATGACATAATTGAGAATGGAAAAAATTCCTCCAAGCCATACTTAAACATAAATACATTATTGAAGAATTTAAAGCATTGAAGTTGGCAAAAAGTACATTAAACATAATCCAAAGTAAAATTCCATGTAGACACAAAGACCCAAGATCCTTTAGGATCACATGTGCCATCAGTGACTCTACTAGCAAATCAGAATCAGAAAATCTTGCAACAATGTGCAGGACACTCGGTCCTGCGATGCACAACCCACCCCAATGAGCATTCAACTGGTAGACTCTTCCAATTACCAAACCGCTTGGCATTATTGATTATGTGCCAGTTAAGATCGGAATTTTTTACATCCCACTTAATGGTGCTGGTATAAAAGAAGACCATTGATACCCACATATCTTTGGCAGACCCTTTCTCACCACTGCTAGGGCATTGATTGATGTTGAGGTAGGACATCTCACCCTATGAGTGATAACTAAATCTATGAACTTCCAAGCATTTTGAGGTATCATGAAGTATACCCAGGAAGAAGAAGCATACTTCCTAAATTGCACCGACTAGTTTTATCAGATGCAACAGTAGTTCCTTGATTCCAAGACCCTACAAGTAACCAACTCTTGGATCTCCTTGGAGGAGAACTAAATTACTACATTAATCACCCCCATGATGAGGCTAATCAAGGTGCCCTTATATCCTATCCCAACTTTTGTAACACCCACCCAAGATCTCCTCTATGCACAACCTCGAGACACACCCATCCTCTTTCCTCCCTCTTCCTTTGAAGCACCAATCTATGATTCTCGCCAGGTCCCTCATGAGTTACCACTCTCGATTACAACTCAAACAGCATAGTTGACAGACAATGATGAAGTTCCCATTTATCATCCTTTTGATCCACTCCCCATTGACACTGGTGCCTTGGAATTTACACCTTAATAAAAAAATGCACCTTTCAATAATTATATTTATACAACTAAGATTCCCTATAATTATTCATTATCACATACTAATCCTTGGGAACCTATCCATTCTTATCCCAACTATTGATCTTAGTATACAAATATGAGTCAACCCATCCCAGACACTTCCTAAAGAAATCAAGAAAAGATGATGGAGTGGTTGCAAGGAAATCAGTTGAGTCACATAGCACCCTCATTCAAACTCTAGATTTTGCTCACCCTTGGAGGATATCATTGTCTTCAAGACTTCAACATCAAACTGGGCACTTGTTGGGAGGCAACTCAATATCTTTCTTTCTTTTTGATTTCATGTATTTTATTTTGTTATTTATCTAACTTGTTTCATTTCAATTTTCTAGTTTTCTTACAAAAAAATGAGATGAGATTCTTGATTGGTCACTCAACCTACCATTGCATGCAGCAAAGATGGAGTTTCAAAATAGGTGAAACAATATCATCACATAATGAAATGATCAACTCACTCTTAAATGAAATCATTCTACTTGATGTCAATTCAAAGCTTAAATTTTTGAGTGCCACCCACGCCCACTGAACTGATCATTTCAAGTGACATAACTGGCTCATGCCCACGATGCACAAATTTAATTGAGCGGTCTCCTCCAAAGTTGTATCACCTTGGCCTCCACCCACAACTTGCAAAATGGGTAGTTCACGCCCCGAAACAATCGGTTCATGGTTGCAAGGGGCCTATAAAATATGCTGACTCGGGGAGGGGACCTCACAAAAACAAACACCCAATCCCTGAGCCCCTTGCCTAGCCACCTTTTATTCCCCAAAAGCAGCGAGATACTTCTCCCTTGCCACCGCCGAGCCGAGCGACCAACCTCCGTCTGTCCACTCTAGATCGCCAACCAACCATTTCTCTGGTCAGTGGGCCATCTCAGACTCATTTTGCCATCCCAGAATCAATGTGCCCTACCACCGTCGTGCCCCAACTCCCCATATTGGGGGAATTACTACTATCCACCACATCACCCACCACATTGATCTTCTTCCCTCCATATCAGGTTTGGGATTTACTCAAGATGAATAAAATTCTAAGTTTGGGGTGGAGGTGTGTGGTATGTAATATTTCACCCCTACCTTTCCTTTTTCAGCATTATCTTTTCATCAGTACATTATTCATGTAGTTTACTTTATAAAGAGTAGTTTTTTTATAAATTGGCCTTTATCTAGTTGGCTAATATAAAAAGATTTTGTATCGTTGTACCCTTTTGAATTCAGTAAATCTTCTTTGCAAAATTATTACAAATTTCTATATTTGAAAACACCATTTCACCTAGGACCCCAAAATTAGCATTACTCCTTGGAAACATTAGCAAGCCTTATTGCATTGATCAAAACTAAATACATTTTTTTTATATTTTTAAATATGTAGATTAGATTGTCATATGTCTTTATGGTATAGTGATAGGAAGAGTCAAACTGATGTGATGACACTCCCTGAATTAAAATGAAATTTGAAAGCACATGAACAATCTCCCCCTCCATCTTCTTCTCACAAACAAAAAATCAAAATCACCCCATTCCAAACCCCAAGTCTGGGGTGTCATGTTTTCCCCATCTGCATTCTTCGATACCCCTCATAAATGTAATGGGGACATACCATCAAAAAATGCCAAAAGAGCACATCAAAAAAATGCGGTCAATGTAATTGCAGTTCCTGAATAAAAAAATCCCAAGTCGAATAAACAAGGGATCATCTTCTTCTATACCTCATTCTTCATATTCCTACGCAATACATACAATAAAAGTGGGAGTGACAAAGTAAAGTAAGATGATGTTTGCTTCTTACAAAGTCTTGATATAGAAACAAGTCAGGAAACATGTTTTTTATAGGAAATGTGGAATTTTGTATTTGGTGGTTCTAGGCCATCAATGACTCTACTAGCAAATCTGAATTAGAAAATCTTGCAACATTGTGCAGGACACTCAGTCCTGCGATGCACAACCCACCCCAATGAGCATTCAACTGGTAGACTCTTCCAATTACCAAACCGCTTGGCATTATTGATTATGTGCCAGTTAAGATCGAAATTTTTTACATCCCATATAACTTAACGGTGTTGGTATAAAAGAAGACCATTGATACCCACCTATCTTTGGCAGACCCTTTCTCACCACTGCTAGGGCATTGATTGATGTTGAGGTAGGACATCTCACCCTATGAGTGATAACTAAATCTATCAACTTCTAAGCGTCTTGAGGTATCATGAAGTATACCCAGGAAGAAGAAGCATACTTCCTAAACTGCATCGACTAGTTTTATCAGATGCAACAGTGGTTCCTTGATTCCAAGACCCTACAAGTAACCAACTCTTGGATCTCCTTGGAGGAGAACTAAATTACTACATTAATCACCCCCATGATGAGAGTTATCGAGGTGCCCTTATATGCTATCCCAACTTTTGTAACACCCACCCAAGATCTCCTCTATGCACAACCTCGAGACACACCCATCTTCTTTTCCCCCTCTTCCTTTGAAGCACCAATCTATGATTCTCGCCAGGTCCCTCATGAGTTTCCACTCCCGATTACAACTCAAACAACATAGCTGACAGACAATGATGAAGTTCCCATTTATCATCCTTTTGATTCACTCCCCATTGACACTGGTGCCCTGGAATTTACACCTTAATAAAAAATGCACCTTTCAATAATTATATTTATACAACTAAGATTCCCTATAATTATTCATTATCACATACTAATCCTTGGGAACATATCCATTCTTATCCCGACTATTGATCTTAGTATAAAAATATGAGTCAACCCATCCCAGACACTTCATAAAGAAATTAAGAAAAGATGATGGAGTGGCTGCAAGGAAATCAGTTGAGTCAACATAGCACCCTCATTCAAACTCTAGATTTTGCTCACCCTTGGAGGATATCATTGTCTTCAGGACTTGAACATCAAACTGGGCACTTGTTGGGAGGCAACCCAATATCTTTCTTTCTTTTTGATTTCATGTATTTTAATTTGTTATTTATCTAACTTGTTTCATTTCAATTTTCTAGTTTTCTTACAAAAAAATGAGATGAGATTCTTGATTGGTCACTCAACCTACCATTGCATGCAGCAAAGATGGAGTTTCAAAATAGGTGAAACAATATCATCACATAATGAAACGATCAACTCGCTCTTAAATGAAGTCATTCTACTTGACGTCAATTCAAAGCTTAAATTTTTGAGTGTCACCCACGCCCGCTGAATTGATCATTTCAAGTGACATAACTGACTCAGGCGCACGATGCACCAATTCAAGTGAGCGGTCTCCTCCGAAGTTGTATCACCTTGGCCTCCACCCACAACTTGCAAAATGGGTAGTTCACGCCCCGAAACAATCGGTTCATGGTTGCAAGGGGCCTATAAAATATGCTGACTCGGGGAGGGGACCTCACAAAAACAAACACCCCATCCCTGAGCCCCTTGCCTAGCCATCTTTTATTCCCCAAAAGCAGCGAGATACTCCTCCCTTGCCACCGCCGAGCCGAGCGACCAACCTCCATCTGTCCACTCTGGATCGCCAACCAACCATTTCTCTGGTTAGTCGGCCATCTCAAACTCATTTTACCATCCCAGAATCAATGTGCCCTACCACCGTAGTGCCCCAACTTCCCATATTGGGGGAATTACTACTATCCACCACATCACCCACCACATTGAGCTTCTTCCCTCCATATCAGGTTTGGGATTTACTCAAGATGAATAAAATTCTAAGTCTGGGGTGGAGGTGTGTGGTATGTAATAATTTCACCCCTACCTTTCCTTTTTCAGTATTATCTTTTCATTAGTACATTATTCATGTAGTTTGCTTTATAAAGAGTAGTTTTTTTATAAATTGGCCTTTATCTAGTTGGCTAATATGAAACGATTTTGTATCATTGTACCCTTTTGAATTCAGTAAATCTTCTTTGCAAAATTATTACAAATTTCTATATTAGAAAACACCATTTCACCTAGGACCCCAAAATTAGCATTACTCCTTGGAAACTTTGGCAAGCCTTATTGCATTGATCAAAACTAAATACAATTTTTTTTTATTTTTAAATATGTATATTAGATTGTCATATGTCTTTATGGTGTAGTGATAGGAAGAGTCAAACTGATGTGATGACACTCACTGAATTAAAATGAAATTTGAAAGCACATGAACAATCTCCCCCTCCATCTTCTTCTCACAAACAAAAAATCAAAATCACCCCATTCCAAACCCCAAGTCTGGGGTGTCATATTTCCCCATCTGCATTCTTTGATACCCCTCGTAAATGTAATGGGGACATACCATCAAAAAATGCCAAAAGAGCACATAAAAAAATGCGGTCAATGTAATTGCAGTTCCTAAATAAAAAAATCCCAAGTCGAATAAACAAGGGATCATCTTCTTCTATACCTCATTCTTCATATTCCTACGCAATGCATACAATAAAATTGGGAGTGACAAAGTAAAGTAAGATGATGTTTGCTTCTTACAAAGTCTTGATATAGAAACAAGAAAGGTAACATGTTTTTTATAGGAAATGTGGAATTTTGTATTTGGTGGTTCTAGGCCATCAATGACTCTACTAGCAAATCAGAATCATAAAATCTTGCAACAATGTGTAGGACACTCGGTCCTGCGATGCACAACCCACCCCAATGAGCATTCAACTGGTAGACTCTTCCAATTACCAAACCACTTGGCATTATTGATTATGTTCCAGTTAAGATCGGAATTTTTTACATCCCATATAACTTAATGGTGCTGGTATAAAAGAAGACCATTGATACCCACATATCTTTGGCAGACCCTTTCTCACCACTGTTAGGGCATTGATTGATGTTGAGGTAGGACATGTCACCCTATGAGTGATAACTAAATCTATCAACCTCCAAGCATCTTGAGGTATCATGAAGTATACCCAGGAAGAAGAAGCATACTTCCTAAACTGCATCGACTAGTTTTATCAGATGCAATAGTGGTTCCTTGATTCCAAGACCCTACAAGTAACCAACTCTTGGATCTCCTTGGAGGAGAACTAAATTACTACATTAATCACCCCCATGATGAGAGTTATCGAGGTGCCCTTATATCCTATCCCAACTTTTGTAACACCCACCCAAGATCTCCTCTATGCACAACCTCGAGACACACCCATCTTCTTTCCCCCCTCTTCCTTTGAAGCACCAATCTATGATTCTCGCCAGGTCCCTCATGAGTTACCACTCCCGATTACTACTCAAACAGCATAGCTGACAGACAATGATGAAGTTCCCATTTATCATCCTTTTGATCCACTCCCCATTGACACTGGTGCCCTGGAATTTACACCTTAATAAAAAATGCACCTTTCAATAATTATATTTATACAACTAAGATTCCCTATAATTATTCATTATCACATATTAATCCTTGGGAACCTATCCATTCTTATCCCAACTATTGATCTTAGTATACAAATATGAGTCAACCCATCCCAGACACTTCCTAAAGAAATCAAGAAAAGATGATGGAGTGGTTGCAAGGAAATAAGTTGAGTCAACATAGCACCCTCATTCAAACTCTAGATTTTGCTCACCCTTGGAGGATATCATTGTCTTCAGGACTTCAACATCAAACTGGGCACTTGTTGGGAGGCAACCCAATATCTTTCTTTCTTTTTGATTTCATGTATTTTATTTTGTTATTTATCTAACTTGTTTCATTTCAATTTTCTAGTTTTCTTACAAAAAAATGAGATGAGATTCTTGATTGGTCACTCAAACTACCATGACATGCAGCAAAGATGGAGTTTCAAAATAGGTGAAACAATATCATCACATAATGAAACGATCAACTCACTCTTAAATGAAGTCATTCTACTTGACATCAATTCAAAGCTTAAATTTTTTAGTGCCACCCACGCCCACTAAACTGATCTTTTCAAGTGACATAACTGGCTCAGGCTCACGATGCACCAATTCAAGTGAGCGCTCTCCTCCGAAGTTGTATCACCTTGGCCTCCACCCACAACTTGCAAAATGGGTAGTTCATGCCCCTAAACAATCGGTTCATGGTTGCAAGGGGGCTATAAAATATGTTGACTCGGGGAGGGGACCTCACAAAAACAAACATCCCATCCCTGAGCCCCTTGCCTAGCCACCTTTTATTCCCCAAAAGTAGCGAGATACTCCTCCCTTGCCACCGCCGAGCCGAGAGACCAACCTCCATCTGTCCACTCTGGATCGCCAACCAACCATTTCTTTGGTCAGTCGGCCATCTCAGACTCATTTTGCCATCCGAGAATCAATGTGCCCTACCACTGTCGTGCCCCAACTCCCCATATTAGGGGAATTAGTACTATCCACCACATCACCCACCACATTGATCTTCTTCCCTCCATATCAGGTTTTGGATTTACTCAAGATGAATAAAATTCTAAGTCTGGGGTGGAGGTGTGTGGTATGTAATAATTTCACCCCTACCTTTCCTTTTTCAGCATTATCTTTTCATTAGTATATTATTCATGTAGTTTGCTTTATAAAGAGTAGTTTTTTTATAAATTGGCCTTTATCTAGTTGGCTAATATGAAACGATTTTGTATCATTGTACCCTTTTGAATTCATTAAATCTTCTTTGCAAAATTATTAAAAATTTCTATATTAGAAAACACCATTTCACCTAGGACACCAAAATTAGCATTACTCCTTGGAAACTTTGGCAACCTTATTGCATTGATCAAAACTAAATACAATTTTTTTATATTTTTAAATATGTAGATTAGATTGTCATATGTCTTTATGGTGTAGTGATAGGAAGAGTCAAACCGATGTGATGACACTCCCTGAATTAAAATGAAATTTGAAAGCACATGAACAATCTCCCCCTCCATCTTCTTCTCACAAACAAAAAATCAAAATCACCCCATTCCAAACCCCAAGTCTGGGGTGGCATGTTTTCCCCATCTGCATTCTTCGATACTCCTCATAAATGTGATGGGAACATACCATCAAAAAATTCCAAAAGAGCACATCAAAAAATGCGGTCAATGTAATTGCAGTTCCTGAATAAAAAAATCCCAAGTCGAATAAACAAGGGATCATCTTCTTCTATACCTCATTCTTCATATTCCTACGCAATACATGCAATAAAATTGGGAGTGACAAAGTAAAGTAAGATGATGTTTGCTTCTTACAAAGTCTTGATATAGAAACAAGTCAGGAAACATGTTTTTTATAGGAAATGTGGAATTTTGTATTTGGTGGTTCTAGGGGATTGGGTCGCTTGGACAAGAAAGGAGGTAAGGAACAAAGTAATCCTATGAGTGTGGGGATGGATACATTTCTAGTACAAGTTGGAATTATTTGTATTCTTTGTTGCTTGAGGACAAACAAAGATTTAAGTTTGGGGTATTTGATGGATGTATATTCATCCATTTTTCAATGCACAATTCTTAGTCTTCTCATCAGAATTCATTTCTATTTTGCTCATTTTCTAGAAATATTACAATTTTTTTACTCCTTAACCATAATGTAAATCCTCATAAGTGTCACTCATATTTTGCAGGTTCTACTTTCATCGCATTTCAGAAACTAAAACTTGATTCTATGTTTCTAGAAATCAAACACTAAATTCTTCAAGAATAACTTTTCAACCATCAAATTACATGACATGATCAGATCATGAAATGAAATGTTCAGTTCATTTAAAAGAAAAGTCACACCTCAGAGCCACAAATAGTTATTTCAATCCTCAACTCAGTTCTTTCACATTTACCATCTCAACAAAGAACTGAGTGTTCCATACATCAAAGACACTCTGATTAGAATCCCAACCGAGCATTTCACATGCCTCAAATGGTCGTCTCATATCGCTTCATGACCAAGTCACAATCACGCAACATGTTGCCACCTCTTACCCCAAGGTTTTGACCGCACCATGGGTCGCTCCCCTTAATACATGAACCGATCGGCTCATGATGCGTGAGTTGAATTTTTCAGTGATCTCCACCCTTTTCTTTTCCTCTCCCCCATCCAGAGTTTCACCCTTCCTTCCCTATAAAAGAAGGGGGACTCCACAATAAGGGGGATCTAATCTTTTGTACTTTCAACCGTATTTTCAGCAATTTTTATTTCAATTCTTGCAAATGTACTCCTTCTCGTTCTTCAATAAAATCCGTGTCTCATTCTCAAGATTTCTAGTTCTTGTTCTTTTGTTCTTGGTTTTCTCTTTCGAGAAAATGATCCAAGGAAGATAGACATTTTATTGTCACTAGCTAAGATCCCACTGGGATTCTTCTTTATCTAGTTTATGGCTTACTTCCTTCATTCCTTTGTTCTTCCTTTGATCTTCATGGATTGTGAGTAGTTCCTATATCGAGGCATGGGTAGTATCTCCATAACCATTGTGTAAATTAGGTAAACTTCTATATGATTTTATTTGTCATATGGTTTTTTTTGGATAATCACAAGTTTGAAATGACTTTATCTCTTGTTTCATTGAGTGTTAGTCTTGGGGAATGTGAGCGGGGAACCCAAGGCTCAAAATAACCAAACAAATGCATGAAGATTCAGATGAGACCATGGAAGGGTCTTTATTGGGATGATCATGCTAGGATCTCCAAATACTAGGACCAGTGGGTTTGTAGGGATTTTGTCTTTTGCAGATGCATTTGTGAATGTTTCACATGCCCTCTTCTAACTTGTTTTATCTTAAAGATTCCATCAATATAATTTCACAAAGGCTATGGTGGTAAAACCCATAACCATGATATATGTTATTATCGATTCATTCTCATTTCTCAGTTGCTCTTTCTTTACTTTCAATTTAATTCTACTATAGTTAATCATTCTTACTTGTTCTTAGCATAATTCTTTCCTTACTTATTCTTAGTGTAACTTTTATTATTTTGAAAATTTTACTTCCTTGTTCCAATGGACCTTTACTTTCTTGTTCAATCTTTGTTCAAACTGATATGGTTCATAATATCAATCTTAAAAATGTTGTAATGTGAGATAAACCCTTTCCAAACTAATAAACTTACCTTAATCAGTTATTTTTTTGTTAATAAGAGGTTAAAGTCTAGGGTAAGAAACCCCTAGTGAATTGGTGTGTCAAACTACACATATCAATTTTGGCGCTCTTGCCAAACAAATTGGTTCGCAACCTATCACTTTCAATCCTTGACTCATCTCTTCCACATATACCATCTCATCATAGAAATGAGCATTCCATACATCCAAGATGCTCAACTCAAAATCCCAACCAGTCGTTTCATGTGCTTCAAACGGCTATCTTTGGTCGCTTCATGACCAAGCCATGGTCAAGAAACGTGCTACCACCTCTTACCCTAGTGTGTTGACCTCTCCATGGGCCCACATCCCTTCATATATGAACGGATCAGTTCAGGGTGTGAATCGCTTGGTTAGAAGTGTGTGAGTAGAATTTTTCAACAATGGATGCCCTTGTCTTTTCTCACCCCCCTTTTAGGGTTTCACCCCTCCTTGCCCTATAAAAGGAGGGGGACTCCAGAAGAAGGGGGACTCCAGAAAAAGGGGGATCCAATCTTTTATACTTGTAACTTTATTCTCAACACTTGTCATTTCAATTCTTGGATCTTTACTTCTTCTTGTTCTTCAACAAAATTAGTGTTTCATTCTCAAGATTTCTAGTTCTTGTTCTTTTGTTCTTGGTCTTCTCTTTGGGGACAAGAATCTAAGATATTCATTTTATTGTCACTAGCTAAGATCCCCCTGGTATTCTTCTTTATCTAGTCTACTGCTTATTTCCTCCCTTCCTTCATTCTTCCTTTAATCTCCATGGATCATGAGTAGTTCCTATATCGGGGTGTGGGGAGTAGACCCATAGCCATAGTGTAAATTAGATCGACTTCTATATGATTTTATTTGTTAGATGGTATTTTGTTTGAGAAATTGCACGTGTGAAATGACTTGATCTCTTGTTTCATCGAGTGCTAGTCTTGGGAACTGTAACTACAGAACCCAAGGCTCAGAACAACCAATCAAATACATAAAAATTTTGATAAGACCTCCGAAGGATCCTTGTTGGGATAATTGGGCTAGGATCTGTAAACACATGGACCAATGGGTTTGCAGGGAATTTGTCTTTATAGATGCATTTGTGAATGTTTTCACATACCCTTTTATAACTTGTTTTATCTTATAGGTTTCATTGTCTAGTTTCATACAAGAGATGGTGGTAAAACCCATAAACCCAATATATTTTATTATCAATTCGTTGTCATTTCTCAACCATTTATTTCTCAATTGCTTTGTCTTTACTGGAAAATTAATTCTGCTGATAGTTAATCTCTATTTAATTGTTCTTAGCAAAATTCTTTCCATACTTGCTCTTAGTGTAACTTTATTTCATTACAAAATTTACTTCCTTGTTTTAGGATAACCAAACCATCAACCAACGGACCGTTACTATCATGTTCAATCTTTGTTCAAAGTGATCTGGTTCTTAATCTCAATCTTAAAAATGTTTTTGTATGGCATCAACCCTCTCTATACTAATAAACTAACCTTAATAAGTTGTTTTCCCTTACCAAGAGGTTAAACTCTAGAAAAAAAATCGCTAGTGAATTGGTGTTCCAAACAACGTGTATCACCTACTCATGCATGTTCAATGAAGGATTGGACAGTGAAGATCGATCCTACCCACTAATTAGATTTTATTACGGATGAGTTGGTCACACGGTGTAGGACATCACATCTAACTTGGATGAGATCAGATGCTAGAGATCTTAACCCTACCATAGACTCATCCACTCAAGGGAGGGGTTAACTCAAAGGAGGAGTAGGACATTAGAGCTAAGAGAAAAGAGTTGGGAATGTCAATAGGCTCACAAAAAGTATCGTCTAGGCCCAAATTGACTGTGAAAGGTCTCCTTCCCCTTGGTTGGTGTTGAGGGTCAGTGGGGATGAAACCCTGAGGAGGGCTTCACAGCAATGTCGTTAACACAGTAGGTCGAGGAGTAAAGAGGTGATTCAGGAGGTAGATTTTGTATAGAATTCTTAGGGAAGAGTCAAGTGTGAAGGGATAGAGGAATTAGGGGTGGTTTTATAGATGGTATGGTAGTTTCTAGAGTTTTGAACTAGAGATTAAAATGATTGAGATTGCAAAGTTGAGAGAGAGGGAAGTGTGGTGAAGGGGCATCAAACAAGATCATTATAGATACAACTTGAGTCAGTTTTGGGATAGGAAAAAAAAGGAAGCAAAATCAAAGGGAGAGATAGAGATCCTAGGAGGTAATGAAAGGGAGAGAAGGTTTCTGGGTACTGCTCTTGCTTTCTTGAAATGGTTGGCAGAAGGGGACAACCTAGGTGTCATTTTTCTAGATTGGATATAAGTCTAATCTCCATGTGTGGGTCCATAGTATTCCAAAGACACTTGGTTGGCTAGATAATATGATAAAACAGACTAGAATAGAGGGTCAGAGAAAAAAAGGAAAGAAAAGGAAGATAAAAAGAAAGAGATAATTGGGGGGGGGGGTTGGGTAGATTTTTCTAAATCATAATAATTACTCGATGCAAGAAAAATTAAATTCATCTATGTTAGGTGGATATTAACTGATGAACATTGTTTGAAGACATTTTGAGCATTATTGATCAATAGATTAATAAAGAGATTCTAAGATATTATTTAAGATATGGTTGAATCAAATTGGATGTAAATAAATGATCAAATTAGTATATTTTTGAATTAGATAGTCATATGAGGTCATTAATCACTAAAAAATTAAAGACAATAATAATAAGATGTTTGAGTGGTTAGAGTATTAACTCAGTTATATTCAAAAGTTCACTATATTGTATCTTTCCCTCCTAAAAAATATTTTTCCCCCAAAAGTTCTTAAATTTTAAAGATTTCATGAATCTCATATTCCATATCATCATACTCAGCATTATCATTGGTAGGTGATAATTAGGCTAGACATGTGATTAACTGCATAAGATAAGTCGAGTCTAAAACTAAGATTGTCATTATGTATAGAAAAAGATATTATCTATTCAATTTGATTATGGAGTAGTTCCCAAATCACCATATAGGTTGGTTAAGACCAAAACAACAAGGCAATCATAGATCAAACTTTAAAACAAGTCTGGTATTTCAGGATCACAAAAGGTTTGTTGCAGAAGCAAAAAGAGTTGCATTAACAAAAGAGTGCATCTATTTCTCATTCTATTTGTATTTTCTTGCCTCAAGAGCATGTCGATGAGTGGGGTTGTTCTTATTGACCCATGGAGGTGGTGGGTAGGTGCACGTGTCCCTCATATTCTTGCAATATAAATAGAGTGGAATATGATGCTAGGGGGAATAGAGTGATCTTTCTACAATTGAAGCATGTCTGTTTTTGACCCTCAGTTCTTCTTTTGATAAAGTGAATTTTGATAATTTTAGGAAGTAGGATTCCTAGGACGGCTATTGTTCCCATTATTATGAGGTCTCTAGTCATGTATAGGTATGGAGGACACAACATTAGTAGACCCTAGGTAGATAAGGCTTGGGGGTTTCCTTTTCTAGTTAGCAATGTATTCTCCATCTTTAAGGAATGATCATAGGGATCTCCAAAAGTTATAGGTTTGAAGGAGGAAACAAAATCTTTCAGGATTATATGGAACCCATTGATGAAACAGTCAATTTTCTCCTTCTTGATCAGTATATTGGCACAATCCTTTAAAAGGAAAAAATGGTGAATATACTTGGGTATAATGTTGATACCCTAGGTAAGAGCCACGAGTTGTTTTTGTTTTACCTTCCTTTAAGAAATGGGCTTGAAATGGTCTGTGAGTATATGGTTGAAGGCTTTTCAATTTAGGGATTGAGTTACACTAGCCTTAACTATATTCTTTTCCCTCACTCACATGCAAGCCAAGATAAACTTGTTGACTGGTCACCCATCCTAGTACTACTTTGGGTTGAGCATGCTTAACCACAAAGTTCTTTAGTAATGGGATCCCTAAAAAGGAGGTGCACCTTGGTGAAATGGGTAGTCCAATCATTCCTTTTATGATCATTTTATCCAAGACCTCAAATCCTTGGACATTGCAATCTCCCCCTCTTAAACTCTTGACCTACTCATCAAGGCTCAAATATATGGCCTCATAATATTTTTTCTATTTCAGTGCAGACCCAGAATGTCCCATGGACACCCAACTCATGGTCACAGAATACCAACACAAGGGTGGCTACATCGCCATGGACTACCCTTTCCAACGTTCCTAGACTGCATGAATCAAGATTGTCATGCCACATGCCCATGTGAACTCCACCTACTGAAGGGGTTATGGCTCTGATACCATTTGTAACACCCGGTCCCACTGCCCAAGGCTCTAGTAGAATTTTAGGAATGATGACTGACCCCACATACCACCACTAGCCTTAAATGTGCACTTTGTCCTCACTCACACACAAGCCAAGAAAATATTCTTGACTAGTCACCCATCCTAGTACTACTGTGGGTTGAGCATGCTTAACCACACAGTTCTTTAATGATGGGCTCTCTTAAAAGAAGGTTCACCATGGAGATATGGCTATTCCAATCATTACTTTTAAGATCATTTTATCCAAGGCCTCAAATCTAGGGACATTACAATAATAGTGGAAGGTTTTTGGTTAGGGTTATTGATTTTAATTGCCTCTAGCACTAAAGACAAAGTGTGCATTACCAAGTTGTGCATGTCTTACATGAGAACTTTCATCAGCTCTTCCCATATTCAATTGTTAGGAAATTTTATGGGTGATTTCCTCAATATCATCTTGTATAGGTTATCTAGCTCTTTTCTTCCATTTTCCTAATCAGGATCCTTATTTATCAGCTTCCTTGTTCTTCTCAACCTCCTTAGTCTTATCATCCACCTTGTTATTTTCAATCTCCATATCTCACCTTTGTTGTTTTTCTTAGCTTTCTTATTCTTCCCAACTTGTATGTTCTTATTGGCCAATTTTTACTAAACTCCAAAAGGTCCTTCTCCATTATTGTTGATATACATTTTTGATGGAATTTGCAAGATAGTTTATAGTGTGAGTCAACTTATCATATAGGTTGATCTAAGATTACATTAGATCATACACTTCATTATTTTACTCCATAATTTTGTGAATTGATTCACAATGTAATTTCCCATGCTACCCAAATTCAATAGAGTAAAACATGAAATCAAGACACCTTACCATAGAGTGAGAATGATGAGATGTCATCCTACTTCATTCTAATGGGTGGTTTAGGGAAGTCCTTAAATAGCAGATGATATTCTAGTATGACTCTGTAGGGATAAGGAAAGCACTTTGGTCCATTTTTGGATCCACAAGGATAGGTAGAATAGGAACCTTAGCCAATGGAGCTATACAAGTGGAAGTGATTATGTTAGAACCAATATGGTCAGTCCTTAGACATATTAGTTTTTCTTTCAAAGAGTTTGGGGTTTCCTAGGTTCTTTAGTGATTTGAATTTTAATTAACTATAACATAGAGGTTATGTGTTTTGGTCTGACACTAAGTGTCAGAGAACCTCTACTATCCCAACCTTGCTTCATGGGTAGACAATGTTCCAAGAATTATAGCATCCATATTTGACTGTCCCAAAAATATCACACACCATATATAATAATTGAAATAAAACATATTTTTCATAAATACTAAATCAATAAGGTTTTATAAAGGGGCACGTAGGAACATGATGCGAAAGTTACAAGAAGAGAAACTAACTAGCTAGATATTACAAACTAATTACATTAACATTACCTATACAATTATTACTTGATAATACTTTTTAAAAGTTCTTGGAAGATATCAATATATCAGAAGTTAGATCTTGAAAATTCGTTAAGAAATATCCTTTTTTAACCTAACATGTGAACATCAACACCCAATCAATGTAAATGCATACTTATGTTGGAGATAAAACAAGTGGAAAGACATTATGATATAAACACTTGTCAACAATAAAAGAAAAAAGAGCCCAACTCATTGAAGCTAGCATTTGGAACGAATAGTTGAAACCAATCAAAATATCCAAGCAAGGTCCTTCAATATCACATATGTGTTTTGCAGACGATATCATTATCTTTTCAAAGGATACAATTGAGAAAATAAAAATCATTCATGACTACTTCAAACCCTTAAAGAGGGCCTCTCGTCAGCTATTATCCATTGAAAAGACAAGAGTTTGCTTTGAAAAATCGGTGGACACACATACCAAGAAATAGATTTGTCATTAAAGTGACATCACATAAACTAAAGATTTGGGCATGTACCTTGGCATGAATATCTTGCACAATCGGGTGAAGAAAACAACCTATGAGATAATCCTCAAGAAAATAAATACCAAGGTGAATGGTTGGGCTGCCAGAACACTTTCCTTAGTTGTCTGTGTATGCCTAGCCAAATTAGTATTGACAACCATCCCACCGTACTCAATGCAAACCACTAGAATACCTATTAGTGTTTCTAAAAATGCCAATAGCATCATCAAGAAATTTGTTTGGGGGGAGGCCACAAACTCAATCCTACATCTTCGGTCGCTTGGAATATTGTCACCACTAGTATGGAGAAGGGAGGCCTTGGAATCAAATCCATGGACAATTGGAATACAAATCTGTTGGGAAAGAGTTCATGGGACCTTGTCTCAAACAGACAACCAATTTGGAATGAAGGCCTTCAAAAAAAATATAGAAACTTCAAGAAACAACCAGGGGCGTGAGCCACACCATTTTGGATAGTGATTAAGGACTACAAGGAGATCAAGTCAAATTCCATCAAAATAATACACAACGGGGAAGACACTTTAGTGCAGTACGATATGTGGGTTCCTAACTGTGGTAAATTGATTGATGTTTGTTGCAAGCCTTTGGAGACATACATCCAAGATATGAAGGTATCCAACTTGGTAAATTTAGATGGAACGTGGAACACAAACTTCCTTCAGGAATATGTGCCAGTCACCTACGTTGAGTGGATCATTAACCACCCCGCCCCCCAGTTCAAAATCTTTAGAGGATTCACAGGCATGGTTAGACGACGACTATGGCAATTACACAACCAACTCAGCCTACATTGTGATACATAAATTTACACAAGTAGTAGGGTGGGTCCCTAGATGAAGATTTGAGTTTGAAAGTCCAATGCAAGGTTTGTATGTTCATGTGGCTCACTGTAACAAAGCCCTAATGACCAATACACACAAGAAGCAATGCCATTTTACTAATGAGAACCAATGCCCTTGATGCCACTACTAAGAAAAAACAATGACATATGCCCTCAGAGACTACAGTTATGCTAGGGCTATTTGGGCACAATTTGGCTTGTTTAGTACTCAAACCCATCTACAAGGAGCTTCCACTAGAGAATGGATTGGATTAAATATTCAAGACGACGCTCACTACAACACTAACTTTTTCTTCTTCTACTGGAGCATCTAGAAGGCGAGGAACCATTACATGTTGGAAGGGAAGGAGACTTTCATGAGTAGACAATTAACAGATCTATCGAATAATATCAAATTGACCACCCAAGATTTCAAGAAGACCAGAAACACCACAACTTGTACGACAAACACAGAACATACTGATCTAGATGATATCACTAGATGTAACATTGATGAAGAAACCATTATAATAAGATGTGATGTTACAATTGTCACTAATAGGGTTGTAGTAGAAGCTTTTATGCATAAGGTGGATGGTATCGAGATAGGAGGAGCAACTAGGTCCATCAAAACTTCTATAGTTGTTGAAGCCAAAACTTGAGCCATTTTGTTGGTAGTGGAACTGACAAAACACTTGAACTACATGAAAGTAAATATAGGTGGAGATTGCAACAAGACCATAAAAGTGTTGATTGAAGGTAATGGCCTACACTACACCCCTAGATTGAATGCGTGGAGACAAAGCATCGAGAAGTAGTGAAAGCAAGGTCAGGAGATGAAATTTATAAAGATAAACATGTCCATAAATTAAATGGAGGATGATCTAGTCAAGAATCACCTAAAACACCATAAGGAGGATCTATTTTATATAAACCCTCCCCTTGACCCTATGGGTCATCTCCCCCCCCCTTCTTGTAATGGTAGAAATTCTACCAAATTTACTTTCTCTGCTAATGTATTACCTTTAAATGAGTTCCCTACAAGAGAAGGGCAGGCTGAATAAGCATACCACCTAACTTACCAAAAAATATATAAGAAAAAAGAGGAATAACATGAACAACTTTAGTTTTTATGAAACCAAAATATATTTTGTAACATATTTCCATTATACAAATTATGGCTATGAAGTCCTCTTTCACCTACATTTGAGGATGTTCAAGGAACCTGGCCCTCTCTACACCTATAGGTGAGGGTATTTTTGTTTCATACATGACATCATATATACTCCTATAGTTGGGGATATTTTTGTGTCTTAATGTGCATTAGGCCCCTTGTGGGTGAGTTTCCTTTTTGTTCTCATGCACTAAATCCTTTCTACATCCCAATGGATAGGATATTGTCATGTTGATATTGACCTAAAAATTGTACATTATCATATTTTAATGATGACTTCACCATTCCATTAATGTGTATCTAACATTATGACTTGAAATCATTTCAAAGAAATAGGTACACTAGAAGGAATCAAATTCACAATCCCTAGTTTGCCACAACACAAGCCAAAATTACTCAAATTCAAGAATTAAATATTAGACATATTCTCTCTTAGGATTTGATTAGAAATCATTTACAATGGTTGTATGAATTGTAATAAATATGAGATTTATTTTACAATTAATGAAATCTATGAATATTTCCTTTTGCAATAATTTCTTTGATTCTATCATAGCACTTTCAGTGGTTGAGATTGTGATTGACTTAGACTTTGGATCCATAAGTGGGATCACAAAACTAGCACACAGGGATTCAAATCTCATAAATTGAGAATTGGGTGATCAATCTTGGAAGATAAACATTGTTGTGTCTGGTCATCATGCCAATGGCTAATATTTATTATGGTTGGTATCACAGACGCTGACATTACTTGGTTTATTCAAAAAGATCTCATTATCTGAGATTGTCTTGGATCTATCTAGACAAGTGAAATTGTATTTCATACGTGAAGTAATTCCATTGAGGAAGATAGTACTTGTCATGAATTTTGGCCAATGACATGATAGCCAGACACAAAAAAGTCCATCAACTGAGTTTGATCACCCATATCTCTACCAATGATATTTGAAATACTTGTCTGCTAGTTCCATCGACCCAGTTATGGCCTCAAAATCTTAGTCAATTGTAATGAGTTAAATATAGTCAGTATAGAGAGAGAGAGAGAGAGAGAGAGAGAGAGAGAGGAAAAAAGTGATTTAGATTCATTGGTGACCAAAAACCAACCTCTTAATGACTGCTAAAATTCAAAATAAACTAGTTTGTTAACTAGTTGGTTCCCTCAACTATAAATAAGATACATTGGGATTCATATTAAGGTTACCTTATATGCTCCTATTCTAGAGATGAGTGATTGTTCCTAATTGATACCCTAATTCCACTTGAGCTTAATCACTTTCTACATTCATTTGAGTGAAATAGAAATTGATTATTGGTACCTAGTCCTAATTTTTCTATGTGAATCTAGTCACTCTTTCAACCAGTCTCTCTTGCCCAAGTTGATGATTTAAAGAAAGCATTCTTAGTGAAGGAATATGATTCCTTAGTGAAGAAAGGTTCTTCCTTTGCAAAGGAAGGAGAAGGAAAAAGTAAAAACTCTTGACCTGGAGTGGGTAAGCCCTCAATGAGGCCAAAGACTCAAAGTAAGAGCGGGTAAGCGCTTTATAATGGTTATTGGATCCATTGGCCTAAAAGGGAATTCTAGATATTCCTTGATATATAAAGGGTGGTTTTATTGTTGTAACTCTTATAGGATACTATAAGGAGGCAGTCAAGTGTTCAAAACCTTAGAGTTTGACCTCTCTAGATATTGGAACTACATCCTTTAGAGATGGAATCACTATAAACAGTTGTACTCAATTTTTGGATTGTTTAATATCTCTCATCCTTGATTGTTTGCCTTATTTTCACTTAACTTGTGATACAATTTTAAGGTCTAAAAGGTTTTGTTTAACTGGTTTTGACACAACTCAACTCCCACTCTAGACAACTGATAGATCAAAAAAGTGGTATTAGATCAAGGTCTTCTCCAATCTATTACTCCCATGAGTAAGAGAAGATGGGAAACAACTTGATAGGTTCAGTCAAACTCAAGGGGAACTTCTCCAGGTTACCCACTATCTTCGATGATACAAACTTCCTTTGTTGGAACAGAAGGATGAAATTTTACATCCAAGGCATGAGCATTGAGTCATGGAAGATGGTGGATCTCCCCTATACTCCACTACAAGAAGAGATGGTGTGGTGGAATGTTTCTAGTGTGAATAAAACTCAACCAAATGAAAGATCTATTATTATCATTAAGTACTCTCTCACCCCTATGAATTTCAAAAAAATCTACATTTGAAAAATCTATAGATATATGGGACAATCTTTTTATCACATATGAGGGACCAAGCAAGTGAAGGGGCGTAAGGTCTACATCCCACAAAATGTATGCATTTTCAAGATGGATAGATTATAGAGATGTATGAAAGAATCGAAAAGCTTGTCAATGGTCTTTAATTCTTAAGCCAAACCATGAACAATGGTAATGTTCACCTAAAAATCATCCACTCTCTTCCATGCCAACGGGGAAAGAAGGTTACCTCTACTGAAGGAAATTATAAGACTTTGTCTCTTTTCATTGAGAATCAATTAGAAACATCCAATCAAAAGAAGTTAGACTCAATTCTAGAGATGAAAAGGATAAAGTTGATCTCTCCAAGAAGAAAAAGGGGGTTTCCTTCAAAGAAAAAGTGGATGGCCTTGTATAGGCCCAATTCCAATCCCAAACTCCTACAAATAATGAAAATGGCTTCCCTAGTGATCTTGAAGAACAATTGGAGTCCCTTGTGCGAGTCCAATTTCAAGCCTAATCTCCCACATATAGTGATTATGTCTTCCTTAGTGATCTTGAAGCTCAATATTCCAATGGGAATCCATGAAGGGAAATCCATCATGTTCAACGCCAAGTTGTTGTGAGTGTAGCCGAAAGGGGATCTTCAAGAATTATTCGGAAAAAGGTGAAGTAATGTCACAACAAGAGAATCCACAAGACAACAAACCAAAGGAACAAGGAAATCAACTACAAGAATAAAGAAAATAAGGAAACAAGGGGCAAAGCATAAGCCCAACATTCCTCTTGGAACTCTCCCCCAACGTCCTCTTTTCCTTTTCTAATTAGAAGCAGAGGAACTCAAGATGTGGAAGCTAAGTAGGATCTTCTGGATAAAAGATATTGACTGGAACACTCGTGTCTACCACGTGGAAGTGAAAAAGAATTGGATGAAGGACTTTTTCAATTCCTTGATAAAAAAGGATGGGTCTAGCGCAAGCAGGTAGGACGAGGTTGGTGAGGAGGTTGGTAACTTCTTGCATAACCTCTATAATGGGCCTCCCAAAAGTGGTGACAACATTGTGATTCCACTAACGAGGGTGATTGGGGGGATGAATCGCCTTCTCCTACAACCTCTTACCAAGACGGAGATCAAGGAGGGCCTATTCTCTATCAAGGCTGCCAAATCCCCAAGAATTGATGGATTTAATGCCCAATTTTATCATGTTTTTTGGGAAGTGATGAGCGAAGACTTGTGTCGGGCGGTCAGGTGGTTCTTTGTGAGATGGAGGATGGTGAGATCCATCATCTACTCCATCGTGAGGCTGATCTCTAAATGCAACCATGTGTCTTTAATGGCTGACTTGAGACCTATAGCTTGTTGCAACATTTCATACAAAATCATTGCTAATATACTGGACAATATGTTGAAGAAATTTCTACCACAACTTGTGTCTCTTGAGTCATCTACCTTTATGGTTGGTCAGTCCATATTGGACGCCACTCTTCTAGCCTCTGAATTCTTGATTGATTTCAAGTCAGAATCCAGTTCCAAGAAGGCCTGCATCAAGCTGGATTTGGAGAAGGCCTATGATAATGTTAGGTGGCCCTCTCTTTGTTCCATCTTGGAGGCTCTGGGGTTCTCACAAAGATGGATTGACATTCTGATGTAGTGCATCAAGACCACTTCTTTTTTTTGTTCTTTTCATGTCGTGCCTTATGACCTATTCCAAGCTTCTAATGGTCTCCGGCAAGGAGATCTCTTATCTCCCCTTTTGTTCACTCTGGTGATGGATTCCCTCACGCACCAAGTGCACATAGTTGTGGCTGACAATAGTATCCATCCTTTCAGAGTTGGAGGAAACACAGTGACACAACATCTGATTTTTATTTATGATGTCTTGTTCTTCCTTGCGGCTAATATTAGAGTTTTGAGAGGTTTCTGCATGCTCATGTAAAAGTTTGGCAAGCTCACGTGGTTGTTTCTTAGTGACATTAAATCTAAGGTCTTCCTCTCTAGGTCTTTTGATTCAAGGAGAGGAAGACTGAGAGAGGCGGTATGCCTGGTAGAAGGATCCTTCCCCATGAGATACTTGGGTATTATGATCACAGGCAGAAGAAGATCGGGCATAGACTTTGCACCTTGTCTGGAAAACCTATGTGACTGCATTACAAAGTGGACGGCGATCGATATATTGTTGGATGGGCAGGTAGTCTTAACTAGATCTATCCTCCAGGGGAAGATCTGATTCTGGTGTGACCAAGTAGAGATTCCTAACTTTGTTCAATTGAAAATCTGCTCCATTTGTGTGAACTTTATTTGGGGTGGTAAGCACCATGGGGTGGGGTGGTCTACCATTGCTAAGAGATTCCATGAAGGTGGGCTGAACGTGAGGGACATTACTGATTTGGCTTGGTCGGTGATGGCAAAGAGAGATGACACTTTCCTCAGATCTAATACGTCATCATGGAAGAAATGGATGATCCTAAGATATGGCCCTAACATGGATGTCTTCCCTATTAAATGCTCAAGTACCTAGAGATAAATGGAAAGAATCTGGCCTTCCATCAGCTCTGACTATGCTACCAATGATAAATGTAGCTGTATGATCCCCTGGGACCCCCTCCTTTGGAACAACTTCCATACTCCTAAGTGGAGTAGTTGCACCTACAAATGTATTTTGAAGAGATTGCCCACATTTGATTGCCTCCATAGGTTGGGATTGGCATGAGACAACACTTTTGTTTTGTGCAAAGAGAAACTCGAGTCTCATAAACATCTATTCTTTGAATGCAATTTTTCTAAGTACTTGTTGACCCGATGCTCCCTAGAGATGGGATGGGGTTGGTTGGCCCCGACAGACATTGATGATATTTTGCACTACTGCTTTGATAGAACTCACAAGAAGGGGAACTCAAGAGCCCTTGCTGGAGCTATTTTCTCTACACTTTGCTACACTGTCTGGTAGGAGAGGAACGCGAGAGTCATAGGAATATTGCCAAAGATTCCATATTTGTTTTTGAAAATATTATACTGAATTTGGGTTGGTTGTTCAAGACCAAACCCAAGATTGGGAGGCGTGTGGATACCCTTACACTGAGAATGTGGGGTTTTTCTAGAGTAAACCACCATGTAAATGGGAATTTTTTGCTTCCCTTTCTCTTGTAATTTGGTTCCGTTAGTAATATTTTACCTTCTCCAAAAAAGAAGAGTCTTCCTACATTGAATATGATGAGTGCGACACGGCTCTGATGGCTAGTAAAAATGAAGAGGTAGTTGATTTAAATCATCATGCCCTTTCTAAATAGGAACTTATTAATTTTATCCTTACATTTTGAGATTTTTATTCTAAATGTAAGTCAAAAATAAAATATTAGAAATACCATTGAAGACTTGACTGTTAGAATACATGATCTTGAGAAAATTGAAAAGGCTTTCAAAGTTAATGTGGATGAACTACAAGAGAAATACCTAGATCTAGAATTTAGAATAATAGTGTTGTGATTGAGAATGACATATATCCTAAGAAAATGAATAATCTTAAAAATGAAATTTGAGTTTATCATGATGATCAATTTTGTTTAAAATTTAAATGTTGGAATGCTTGTCACCTTAAATGACTAGAATCTAGATCAAAATTGTCTTGTAATGAAGTAGCTAGTGTCATTTTTGAGAGAAATTTTGATTTCATTAAACCCATCAATTTAGAGGTTGATATTTTACATTCTTAAGATGATCTTGCTAGCCTGTCTACCATTGTTACTTCACTTGTTGATGATAACCATATTCTTAGATAATATTTGCTTTCTAAAGGCAAGAAAACTTTGAATGAAATCCTAGACCATTATACCTAAAAAATGGAGAAATGGGACTGGATATGTTCATGACAAGGGAAACAAGAAAAATAAGGGAAAAGGAGATCCAATCTTTCATGTATAAACCCCACCTACAAGGTAAAGATGACTTACACTATTAGTAAGAAAAATGATCACTACTACAGAAATGGCTTTGGCGTCGGTCGTTTAACCCCATTTGGCGTCGGTTTTCGACCGACACCTATGTGGGCGCCGCTAAAGGTCGAACACTTCGGCGTCGGTTGTTTAACCGATGCCTATTTTACCTATAAGTGTCGGTCTTTTAGTAGATAACCGACGCCAAAAGGGTTCGCGTCACATAAAACGGCGTCAGCTAGGGCACTTTATGCGTCGGTTATTTACTCAAGAACCGACGCCTATATATCATGTAGCGTCGGTCGTTTAGTAGATAACTGACGCCAAAAAGGTTCGCGCCACATAAAACGGCGTCAGCTAGGGCACTTTCTGCATCGGTTATTTACTAAGGGACCGATGCCTATATACCATGTAGCATCGGTCGTTTAGTAGATAACCGACGCATAACGTGTGGCGCGAACACTTTTGGCGTCGGTTATATACCAAAAGACCGACGCTACATGGTATATAGGCGTCGGTCCCTTAGTAAATAACCGACGCAGAAAGTGCCCTAGCTGACGCCATTTCTGGGGCTTCTTTGGCCACATAAGGCGTCGGTTATCTATAAATAACCGACGCTGTAGGTCTTTGCTGTCGGTTATCTATAAATAACCGATGCCTATTTTACATTTTTTTTTTAATATCAGTTTGCAGGCCTGCTGTGGCTGGTCAGCAGGATGAGAACCTGCAGTTTAGTTTTCTGAACTGCAGGTTTACGACATCCATTGATATCAGCCTACAAACAGGCCGCAAACCTGCAAAAGTAATAAGAAAATTTCACACAAGTACATACATTCAGACATCAATTCAATTCTCACATTCACACATATAGAAACATTCAAATACATGTATTAACATTCAGAAATATTCATTTACAAAGTATCATTAATTATCACTATCAACATCCCAATTATATCTTACAGTTGCCACTGCTTGTATGGCTTTTGCCCATTCTTCTCTTACTTCATTTAATGATTCCCTCGTATATGGAGCATGTACATTTTTTAAGCGTTTGCCTATAGTGTGGTCCGTTTTAAACACCTGCAAAGAGAATGATGTATATATATAAATAATAATATAAAAATAAGATTGATATATTTCATACTAACTAATGAGACTATGTATAATACCTCATGTATGGTATCGATGTCCAATGCGGCATATCAGATAATCATCTGCATAAATCGCATCACATAGTATGCGCATGCCCAGCCATTGTCTTGTGTAGCACACTATAAATTGAAACATACAAAATAATACAACTAAGCACAATTCACATCAATAATATATACATTGGAGTCGGGAACTTACTTGTACGTTCTGCCAATTTATTGGCTGGTTCTTTTTCCTTGGGACCGTTCCTCCAGCCTTTTTGAATGCATCTAAACCCCTACATGTTAATATAACACAGTAAATTGCATAAGTAAATAGTAATGTAATAAAAGATGTTAACGGATATAAAAATGAAATATTTCTCACCAGAATAATGGCATTCTCATTACGTGTCCAATTTTAGGGTTCAATGTACTCCCCGCAGGATCTAGATAATAAACAGTGAATGTCCCGGGGACAATAACTAGTAACTCCCAATGTCTACCGCTAGAGATAAGAAGTTAACAATTAATAACTCAAAATGCAAAATAAAAATGGAATTTTCTTATGTCCAAATTATAAATAAAGTAAACTTACTTGACATTAAATGGAGCTATTATTATCGTCTTCTTTTGCTGACCAAAAATTGTAAAAGCATCTATACAGTATTGTTGAACAGTATCGGGGTCTTTAGCTACCATACTAATCAATGATGGAATTAAAAATCCCACATGATCAAATGCAAATTGTTTGCAATGATCTTCGACTAAGTAGCTGCAAAACATATAGGTGTATGCATTAATATATAAGAAACTAGATCACCGGATCTTACACAAGGTATATGGATGTATAAACAAGATCTCACCTTATCCATGTCTCTATCATTGATGTATTCAGCCAATCATACATAAACAACTCAATAATATCTTGTATAAATAAAGAGCTATCGTATGATTGACCTGCATAATCTACATCTAAAGAAATAATTATAGGGCAATGTATATTATGTGCCCGTAGCCAACATGTCATTCCCCTACAAGCAGGACCTAACGGGTATGTTAGGTCAGTTGGAACCCAATCGGGTAATGCGGGAAGTGGAGGTGGAGGCCTAGGTGCTCCTACTGTCTTCTTTTTAACCTGTATATATAATTTCAGATCAGTTGACATCATATATACACATTAACAGTCTAAATCAATGTAAATTTATCTTACAATTTCAGTCGTGTAGACGACATCTGCTTTGGGCCACAATATGACCCCGCCTTCTGCCTCATCAAGTGTATCAATATCTGGGTGGGCATATGGCAACGCAGCTCCCCTCCAATCGGGTAACACACGTAACGGGCTCACACGAATGTAGCCTTGTGGCATTGGAGTCCCGTGAAACCTTTCCCCAGGAAGGGACGGGTAAGCCTGCGCCTCTGCAACAACATAGTCTTGCATTCTTAAGCGGCATGGCTTCAATGCCTACAAATTTACATAAAGAATATTATACATATATACATATCATCTTGAAAACATATCATCTTGAAAAGATTAGCTACAATGTCATAAACAATACTTACAGCAGACGTGCTAGGCGATGGGTCTCCAGGATTAGTCGCAGTCTATGCATCAGGAGAAGAGTGGGTCGCCATAGGCGTATTGGAAGCCTGAGATGCCTGCCACCGCAACAACTCTTCCTTGACCTTCTTAGAAACTAAATCCTCAACTCTCTTATTCTCCTATACATGGATAAAAGAAACATTAACTTCTTATTAATGAATTTCTTTTTGCAGTAACATTCTAAAAAAAGAATAGGTTACCTCTTCTTGAGAAAGTCCCGCTCCGGGTTTGCGTTGGGATGGCCCAAAGAATGCTTTGATGCCAACACCAGCGCCGGCACCTCTAACACGTCCAGGATGCTCTGGGTTACCCAGAGCAACTATCAATTCATCCTTTGTGCCCTGAGGGATGAACGTGCCTTGTTGCCTCTGCTCGTGCAGCTCCCGCTAATCACCATAAATAGAAATTGGTAAGTTAACACCACAAATAATCAATATTCAAATGATTTCTCTAAGAGTTGTATTTTACCATTTTTGCAGCCGCCTCAGCAGTTACAGGCTTCTTTATTTCACCCTTCTTGTTTTGCCTGCCAGCTATCCAGATATCATGGCGAGGCATGGGTGTGGCAGACTCCTGAGTAGGAGCAGACTCCTGAGCAGACTGCTGAGTAGCCGCAGACTCCGCCTGTAGTCTTTGGCGAACACTTGCATAGCCTTTTGGACCCATAGTGTGGTCATGCACATTCAGTGCACGCCTTGCTTTTTGTGCGTCACTGAGGGCCTAGTTAGTATGCACAATAATGATTTGATTAGTAGCACTAAATGTTAATCTTGAATAGGTGAATACAATGTATATTAATTAAATTGGGAGTGACGCCTAATACCTTGAATTCTTCAGATTTTCTTGAAGCAACAAAATTGTCCCAATCTTCTTTGTCCAAGAAGTTCCATTGTTCAAGGGCTGACTTCTTCTTCTTATCACCCTCTTTTATGTATTCTCTATTCAGATTTGTCCTATAATTCCTAAGCATCTTCCCAGCGCGTTGCATCACACTTTTACGATGCAACTTCTCATCCAATGCAAACAGATTCTGTAAAATAGAAATGTTATTAACTAGTATCCAAAATAGAATTGCAAATAATAGAATTTGTAATGTATAAAATAGAATTGCAAATAATAATAACTCACGCATAAATCCTTCCATATCAAGTCTTTTTTCCCTTCAGGAACTTTATGCCAATTATCATACTTAACACCGCAATGACTCCGAGTGGTACACCCAAGATAGTTTACAAAATTATTGCGGTTCACTCCAATTGGATTTCCTCCATTATCAGACTCCACCACCAATTTGGATCCACTACCACTTAGCGCTAATAACTTCTTCAACAGAGTGATGCCCCTTTTCTTGTTAACTTTTTGGTGCTGCGCATCAAGTTGCTCCAGTGCTTCAGTGGGTACAGGTGCATCATCAACCTAAAATTTGACAAAAATAAACACACTAAATTAGCCCAATATAGAAATATAGGATATATGACATAACTAGAAGATAATGAATTGTATAGAAATACATGATATGTTTTTAGAACTTACATTAGTATCCTCGCCATGCTCGTCATGGACAGCATGCTCATCATGGACTTCATGCTCATCATGGACATCATGCTCATCATGGTCAGCCATCTGAAAATGTCATTAAAAAGGCAAACATTTAGCATTTGTATTAACTAGAAAAAGGCAAAAATTTAGCATTTGTATTAACTAGAAAAAGACAAACATTTAGATTTTGTATTAACTAGAAAAAGACAAACATTTAGCATTTGTATAAACATACATGTCTCTAAAATTGTGATCTTTTTTCAATTAACAATCCTTCATTGTGATCGTCGCGCACATATAAGTCATCATTAGCTTCAATATTTTGTGGAGTGGGCAACCCAACTGAGAATGGACTGGAGTCATCATACTTATCATAGTACTCTTCTTCTTTTATAGGATCTTCAATGAACTGTCTTTTACCATGAAGAACAACCGACCATTTATCATTCGCAGGATCATCGATATAGAATATTTGTTTCACCTGTGATGCCAATATGAATGGTTCACCCTTCTCGCCAATCTTTTCAAAGTTCACCAAAGTGAAACCCAATTCATCCACTATAACTCCTTTGGTGTTATAAACCCAATTACATTTAAAGAGCGGAATTTTGAAATCTATGTAGTCAAACTCCCAAATGTCCTCAATGACACCGTAATATGACATTTTAGCTTCATGTGGACTCTTATCCTTTGCACTTGGAAAGTACATAGTCAACGCTTGAAGAGTGACCCCACTATTTTGGATGACACTCTTATCATCTTGGCGCTTTGTGTAATATGTGAATCCATTAATGTCAAACCCTTCATAAGACATAACATTCGGTTTTGGTTTAAAGGCGAGGCATTTGATAGTTTCTGTAATATCATTTGGTGTTTGAGATAGTTGATGTAAGACTTTATCTTCAAACCACTTAGTAAAAGTCTTATTATGCTCTCTAGCAAGCCACATTGAACTTGCTCGAGGATGTTGTCTCTTTATGAAATTGGTATGTTCCTCGATATAAACACTCACTTCGTCCATATTGTGTAAAATATACAAGTGAGCTTGTTCCAACTGCTCACGGCTGATTACTTTCACCCGTGATCCCAAAATTCCTTTGCCCTCCTCAATATTCTTGTCATTATCAGGAGTGTCATTACCACTGAGAAAGTCATTGCAAAAATCCATAACCTCTCTCGCCACATAACCTTCAATAATACTCCCTTCAGGCCGATAACGGTTTCGAACATCACCTTTAAAAACGCTCATGTATCGTTCAAAGGGATACATCCAATGCAAGAAAACTGGTCCCAACATTTTCACTTCCCTAGTCAAGTGGACAACAAGATGTACCATGATATCAAAGAACGAAGGAGGGAAATACATCTCAAGCTGACATAGGGTAACAACCACTTCTCTTTGCAAATTATCGAGAGTATCAGGGTCAATAACTTTGCTGCATAGACTGTTGAAAAAGAAACAAAGTCTGGTAATTGCAAACCTTACATGCTTCGGCAATATAGATCGAATTGCCACGGGCAATATTTGTTGCATTAGAGTGTGACAATCATGAGATTTAAGACCTATCAACTTCAGATCTTTCATTGATACCAATCTACGGATGTTGGATGAGTAACCATGTGGCACCTTAACATTTACCAAGCATTCACAAAAAGTTTTCTTCTCCTTTCTAGACAACGTGTAACAAGCGGGAGGTAAGTATGTTCTTTTATTACCCATTTCACGTAATTCTGTTAATTCTGACCTTATTCCCATTTCACGTAGGTCCAGTCTGGATTTTATCCCATCTTTAGTCTTACCTGGTATATTTAATAGAGTACCAATGATGCTATCATAGACATTTTTCTCAACGTGCATTACATCGATACAATGCCTGACTGTCAAAGAACTCCAATAAGGAAGATCCCAAAATATTGACTTCTTCTTGAATGAAGAATTGTCACTCCGTGTGGCCATACTACATTGTGATTTCTTACCAAATTCATTGACAATGTCTTTTACTCTTTCATAAACAACATCCCCTGGTATAGGTTTAGGTGCACTTCGTTCATCATTCCATCCATTGAATGCTTTGCGCTTCCTACGATACGGATGGAATTTTGAAAGAAACCTTCGATGACCAAGATATACAGTCTTGCCGCCATATTTTAGTCTTATTGAATAAGTGTTTTCTTCACATATAGGACACGCTTTAGCTCCTTTGACACTATATCCAGACAAATTCCCATATGCTAGAAAGTCATTAATAGTGCAAAACAACATAGCGTGCAAACGAAATGTCTCTCTTGCTGAAGCATCATAGGTCATCACACCTTCAGCCCAAAGTTTCTTTAAGTCATCAATCAAAGGTTCAAGATAAACATCGATATCATTTCCGGGTTGTTTAGGGCCCGATATCAACAATGACAACATAACGTACTTATTTTTCATACACATCCAGGGAGGAAGATTGTATATAACAAGCATGATTGGCCAAGTGCTATGTTGGCTGCTCAATGTCCCGTACGGATTCATCCCATCTGTACAAAGCCCAAGTCTTAGATTCCTATCTTCTTCACCAAATTTAGGGTACAATAGATCAATCTTCTTCCACTGTGGGGAATCAGACGCATGTCGTAGGATCCCATCATTATTTTTCTTAACATCTGCATGCCACCTCAAAATCTTCGCATCTTTCGGATTTGCAAACAAGCGTTGAAACCGTGATATTATAGGTAGATACCACAACACCTTGGCAGGAGAACCAGTTTTGGACTCCCCCGAAGTCGTCAATTTATACCGTGACGCACCACATTTTGGACAATCTTTCAAATCTACATAGTCCTTTTGAAATAATACACAATCATTCGGGCATGCGTGTATCTTCTTGGCCTCCATTCCCATTGGGCACACCATTTTCTTTACCTGGTATGTTGAGATTGGAAGCTCATTTCCTTCAGGAAGCATTTCTTTCAACAAAGTCAACAATGAAGTGAAGCTTTTGTCGCTCCATCTATTGTTAGCTTTCAACTTATACAATCTCAACACAGCGCTAAGCTTCGTAAACTTAGCACAACCTGTGTATAACGGTATCTCAGCATCATGCACAATGTTTGTAAAGATAGGAGGTGGATCGATGTGCTCTACCCTACAACTATCCAGCATCGCATCAACGATGTCTGCTGGAACTGGTTCGTTCACATTTACGTCATCAGAGGCAATTTCTTCTTCCACCCAAGCACTGCTATCGACATCTACTGGTTTCGATTTTGAAATCTCTCCATGCCAGTGCCATTCTGTATAGCCTTGTACAATCCCGTTGCACATGACATGACTTTTGATTTCCTCACCAGTGTTGACTTTCAAGTTGTTACCGCAATGCCTACATGGACAGTAGAACCTATCTGTAGGTTTTTTCCTATGTTCCTCGGCAAATCTAATAAACTGATCAAGACCAGATATAAACTCTGGGGTGCAACGATTACGAATGGACATCCATGATCTATCCATTCTATGATCAGAGAAAACAAGTATATATTAGGAAACAAGTATATATTAGGAAAAGATTAGGGTATACACTTACATCCTAAGCGTATAATGTGATGTCATTCTTATATATAATAAATGTGTACCACCTATCCCATCCTTGAACACCTAATCTCACTAGTAAGTGTATAATGTGTATTTGGTTTTCAAGAAAATTTCGGCAGCATTTCCCCGCTGTTCTCTAAGTACATATGTACTTAGAGAACAAACGGGGAAATGCTACCGAAATTTTCTCGAAAACCCAATACACATTATACACTTACATCCTAAGTGAGATTAGGTGTTCAAGAACAGTCCCAAACCGGGGACTATCCAAGATTTACTCCAAATGAGTCAATCTTGGATGGGTTTCTAGGCCAACAAATACATTTGATGTCATTCTTATATATAATAAATGTGTACCACCTATCCCATCCTTGAACACCTAATCTCACTAGTAAGTGTATAATGTGTATTTGGTTTTCAAGAAAATTTCGGCAGCATTTCCCCGATGTTCTCTAAGTACATATGTACTTAGAGAACAAACGGGGAAATGCTACCAAAATTTTATCGAAAACCCAATACACATTATACACTTACATCCTAAGTGAGATTAGGTGTTCAAGAACAGTCCCAAACCGGGGACTATCCAAGATTTACTCCTAATGAGTAAATCTTGGACGGGTTTCTAGGCCAACAAACACAATAATAGATATGACAAATATATGCAAGCAAAAGATTTGTTCATATATGCAAGCACAAATGTATGAAAAATATATGCACAAATTAGAAGTTCATAACCCTCATAACCCCCCATCTTAGGATGATGAAGGTCCATCTTTGCAGTCCTTGGCTACCATATGAGCCAATGAACAAGGAAGTTGGTCGTTTGTCCCAGGATTAACATTGTGAAATTTGAGTTGAAGAACATGAACAAATTTGAGTTGAAGGTCCATCTTTGAGGTCGGTCATCTAGGTTCACCCACAATACAACTTATCAGAAGAACATGAACAACTTTCAGGGCAAGGTCAAAGCAAAAATCAGAATTAGAATCAGAACCAAATCCAAATCTACTAGGATTTATTGTACAAACCGTTCTCCTTTGAAAAATTACAAGCAAATATAAATGACAAAATGAACCAAATTGCAATAAAAAACAACAACATGTTGAATATGATTGAAGCAAAAATGAGCTGTGTAACTAGGTATAAAAACTCATAACCAAATGATTGACCAACAACTCATAAACCAATCTGACCTTATAAAGAACACACATTGAAGGATCCTATAACAGAGTAAAATTGAACCTGTAAGTAGCGAGCTTTTGGAGGAAGAAGAGGAGTAGCTCTGTCGGTAGCGAGCTCCGTTAAGGAAGAAGAGCAGTGGAGGCGGCGACGTTGAGCAGTGGAGGCGGCGGTGTAGGCAGTGGAGGCGGCAGCAGCGTAGGGCAGTGGCAGCAGCGGCGGAGACGCGGGGGTCGTCAGGCGGAGATGCGGCGGCGGAGAGGCAGTTCTCCGGCAGCAGCGTTGAGCAGTGGCAGTAGTGGCAGAGACGTCGGCGGAGAGCAGCGGCAGAGAGCGAGCGGCGGAGAGCAGCAGCGGAGAGCGAGCGGTAGAGAGCAGCAGCTGGAGTCGTCAGGCAGAGAGCGAGCGGCGAGCAGTAGGATGAAACAGGAAGAAAGGGGGAAGAGCTGGGTGATCGGGTCTATTAATTTGGTAATCAGCATCGATTATTTAGAAAACCGACGCCTCTAACGCTTTAGCGTCGGTTGTCTGTAAAAAACCGACGCCCGTTTAGAAAACCTTTACCCTAATTTTTTTGGCGGGAACCATAATCAGCATCGGTTATCTGGCACAACCGACGCTGAAAGTGGGACATTTTCGCGCAAATTTTCATTTTAAATAGGCGTCGGTGAATACCTATAAAACCGACGCTAAAGATGACCTAAAATGTTTTTGCTCGAAATTTGGATTTCGCGGGTGATTTTAGGCGTCGGTTTTTTATAAACAGCCGACGCTGAATATAAAGCGGTACCCGTGTCTGGCTGGTCTTCAAATATAGACGTCGGTTTGTATAAATAACCGACGTCTAATAGTATCGGCGTCGATTTCCGTAAACAACCGACGCCCAGAAAAGCGACACTGAATGCTATTTCTGTAGTAGTGGATCATTTTACTTCTCTTTATCCATGCAAGATAATAGGACCGAAGCAAGATGATTTGGGTTCCCAAAACTAACTCTAGACCAAAAGGTTTAAATTGGGAACCATTCTTTCTTTTTTTGTATGTGAATGAAAAATGGATAGTTGATCATGGATTCTCTAAGAATATGAGAATAGGCAAATTCCATTTGAGCACTTTCAAGAAGAAGAAATTTGGGTCAGTGATATTCAAGAATAGCAAGAAGGGTAACATTATTAGTAAGGGTGATGTATGAAATTCACTAAGTATCAAGAATGTTCTTCTTGTGGAGGTATTACATCACAATTTGATTACTGTTAGACAACTTAGGGATATATTTTTCTTGTGTATTCACTACTATTGAATGTTTATTGTTGGATTCCCTCACTTACCATGTCATATATAAGGGAAATAGGATTGTTAATCTTTATCATGATTTTCTTAGATCTCTTAAGCATGTTCTTGGTAAATCCCTTGTTTAGATTAAAATAATATTTCTTTTGGCACTATCGAGTCGGTCATGCAAACATACATCCAAAGAATTAAAAAAATGGTTTCACCAAGGGGCTTCATAAACTAGATTTTAAAAAGGATGAAGAACTACAACCTTATAACCCAGGAAATAAAAAAAATATTCCTTCAAGTCTAAGGAAGTCCTTAATAATAATGGATCTCTAGAACTTATTTTAATTGAACATTTTGGACCAGTGCACACACAAACACATAGAGTTAGAAAATATTGTTTGGATTTTGTTGATAACCTATCTCTCTTTACTTGGATTTTCTTTTTAACTTATAAGAGTTATATGCATGTTTTTTTTAATCATTTTGCAAATTGATTGCAAATGAAGCTTCTTTCATAAAGTCTCTAAATGATGTAACATTTGGGGAGAATTTGAAAATGATTTATTTGAAAATTTTATAATGAATTTGATTACATACACAAAATTTATTTTCCTTTTACACCTCAAAAAATAGGGTTGTTGTGAGAAATAATTGATATGTACACGAGATGTCTAGGACCAAGCTTTCATAATATGATACTCTAAAGAGTTTTTGGGCTAAATTAGTTCGCACTAATTGTTTTATGTGAAGCTTGGTTTTCACTCATCATTTTCACAAAAAAACCCTAGTACTTCTGCCATGGTAGAACTCCCTCAATTTTCTTCATTCATGTTTATGGATTTTCTTATTTTGTTTTGTATACAAAGGATTCTCTTGATAAAGAGTCAAAATCTTACAGATCATTCTTTCTTGGTTATAGAGCTACTAGTAGAGCTTATCATTTCTACATTAAATATTTATATGAAGTAGAAGAGTTTGTCATTGTTAAATTTATTTTGACTAATACCTCTTTGTATAAGGATGTTGTTTGTATTGATATTCTAGGTGAGGTTATTTTGAAACTAAAGAATTGGTAATGAATAACAATGATATAGGTAAAGAGGTGATTCCACATGAACAAGATTCCAGATTACATGATGAAGAAAAGAATGATCCAATCTCTTACCTTGTAAAGTATCATCCCAAGGAGATAATCCTATATAATCCATTTTGAAAGAGTGAAGACACCAGTGTCATATAGAGATCAAGACATAAGTGCCTTCATCTCATTCTTGGATCCAAATAAGATCAAAGAACCCCTTAGGCATGCTGAATAGATTCTATCATGCAAGAAGAGATGGATTAATTTGATAAGATCAAAGTTTGGACACTTAGTCCTGGGCCAAAATATAGGAAGATCACTAGCACCAAATGGGTTTGTATGAACAAGCTTGATGAGCAAGGGAAAGCGATATGGAAAAAGGCAAGGTTAGTAGCTCAAGGTTACAACCAACAATAAGGTATTGATTTTGATGAAATGTATGCTCTATAACTAGATGTGAATCTATTAAAATGATACTTGCCTTTGCTAGTCATAAGAATTTCTTACTTTAACAAATGGATGTTAAAAGTGTGCTTCTTAATGGACATAGAGGAGGAAGATTTTATGGCTCAACCTCTTGTATTTAAAAATGAAAATAATGTGATCATGTTTATATATAGGATATGGCTCTTAATGGTCTCAAACAAGCCCCTACAGCTTGGTATGAGAATCTTAAAACCTTATTTCTTTATAGTGGCTCTGTCATGGGAAAAGTTGATTCTACTCTATTTTTCAAACATGCTTCAAAGACCTTTCTTATTATTCAAATTTATATTTATGTCATTATCTATGGTTCTATCAATCTTGGCCTTTTCCAACATATTGGTTTTCTTATTTGGAGTGAATTTGAAATGGGCATATTGGAGAACTCACCTTCTTCTAGGATTCCAAGTCAAGCAAAAAAGGATGGTTATTTCATCAACCAAATCAACTACACAAAAAAATCATTTCTCACTTTGGGATGGATAATTGGAAATCAATGGATACACCCATGTCCAACACCGCCAATCTTAATAAGTATGAGCAAGTAGAAATGGTAGATGAGAATCTATATAGAGGTATGATTGGTAGCTTTCTATATATTAGTGTCTTTAGATTTGGTATAATGTTTAGTGTTGTCTTGTGTTCTAGATTTCATTGTAGTCCTAGAAAATTTCATCTTATAACGATCAAGGGGAATTTGATATACGTACCCAAGCCCCCAAATTTTGGTCTATGACATCCTTACTCAAGGGACTTCAGTCTAAGTGTCTATAGTGATGTAGATTACATTGAGTGACCATTGACACAAAGCTCATGGTACTTGATTTCATTAGGATTGCGTCTAGCATCTTCTCTAAGAGATAAAATATCATAGATTTATCAATAATCGAGGCTTAATATATAACTAGAAGTAGTTATTGTGTGTAATCCTATAGAAGAAGAAAATTCTACAAGACTTTGACATTCTTTTTTATGCTTCTCCTATATGTTTTTATAAAACAAATGCAAAAAATATTGTCTTACAATTCTATATCTCATTGTAGAGATAAAAATTTAGAGGTAATTTCCTTCATGACCACATTTCTCAAAAAGATATCTATATTATACATGTGGAAACCAAAAACCAAATTGTAGATATTTTTAGTATACCTCTTGCAAGGGAGTACTTTTCAATTTACTAGATAAAAATTGATTATAATTTATATTCATATTAACTACAAGGCTCCAAGATATTTGGATCAATACTTTCCTCTATCATATTCAAATTTCCTATCATCTATTAATCTTGATTGAAATTACCTATATTGAATGCTCTCTATATGCTTTTCATGTCAAATATCAAAAGATCTTGATTTTGATGATCTGATCTTGAAAATGACTTGTGATGAGTTTATTTTTCCTAAATATCATCAATACATGTTACACTCATTTACTTAATTTTATTAGGCCTCTAGACTGAGTTTTGAAGAAAGTAGACCTTTTGGATGAACATTTCATCACCAAAGATGGTCTTAATCTCATCTTGGATGACGTGCTGATTTGAAGATGCAAAAAATATACCATTGGACACGTTACTTGAGAATTACTAGGTCAATGACAATATTGTGCATTTTTTGTAGGGTCTTTCATATGATACTAAACCCTCTCAACTAGTTAAGTTCAACCAACATAATTCCCTTGGTTTCATCTCCTATCCCTTGACCTTACTGAACTATACTCATAAAATTACCTCCTCTTCCTCTCCTATTTTTTCTCTATTTCTTCATTTCCTAGCTATTTGATTGTTGCAAGTTATTCAATATGTCATTCCTTGACCATAAGAGGAATAAACCCTCCAATCATAGCATTGAAAGTGTCACAAATCCTTCTACACTAACCACCACATTATCTCTTTTTGTGTCTTACAGTTCATACAATCGAGCCATAAAACAAGTCTCTTCTTATTTAGAAACCTTTTCTATTACGAGTCCACCAGGAAACTGATTTTGAGAAATAACATTTCAAACAATTGAGCCATTTCCATCGTCTATAGGCTTTTCTTGCAATTCAAAACTCAATGGAAAACTTTGATTATCAAAAAAGATTTTTTGATGAGTTTTATGCAAACCTCTCTTAAAACTACACCTCTAAGATCCCTCCTCTTAATAAAGATATCATTATAATTATATTATAGTTGGACATCACTTTTAGATTGTAGAGAAGAGTCTTACTCATGATTCCAATTTTTTAGTCTCTTCTTAGGATGCCAATTATGAGAAAGGCATTCACATCCTCAATCTAAATATCTTGATAGTGTTTTGAACCTGAGATCAACATTCATGACATCCACTGAGCTATCAAGAAACTTGGTTTTTACTATACCAAGAAATGCACTCCTCCCTCTTCTACCTTCTCAAAGATGGAAAGGATAGTATATTTTATTTTTAATGCCAATATCCATATGAAGAAAAATAAAATGGATATTGAAAAAACACTACCTTGATAATCTACTACCTTCTCAAGGGCATTAGGTTTCAATGGGTGATGTACATTCTTCACCTCACGACATGATTTCACTCATAGAAGAATACCCATGACGTCCATCAACCCTATCCCAACCTATTGAGTTTTGTACAAGTTCACTAATCCAATCCTCTTCATAAACATAAAATATCAATATGAAAGAAGATGTATCCAGATTAGCATCACCTCCATACAGAAATTCCTTGTGAATGTTTGGTCTAAAAGCTCTACTTTAGGTGCTTCCTCCTTATGTGTGCCTCCATCCACTCAACATGTACCCCCACCCACCACCCTACACCTCCTCCTATCTAGTCCTCCACCTTTACTATGCTTGCAGCTAGAGGTTCATTCGTTGTATCTAATGGCCAACTCATGGGGAACACAATGTGTTAGAACACTTGTCATCTCTAGGTCCACTTGGATCTCCATGATGACGTCTTCCATACAATTTAGTATGTGAACATATTATACCCACATCGCTATCCCAAATACCAAACCTCATTCAACTTCATTGAATGTGATACTTATGCATAAGATTACTTCTACCCTACTATCCACTTCACTCCATCGATGGGCTGCCTTTTCCTATTAGTCTGTCATATCACTCCACTTTTTATTCCTATATACATGATACTACTATATTGGTAGCTCCATCACATACCTCTCCTTGTGTTGTTCTTGACTCCTCTAGGGCCTTAATCCACTCATCTGGCATAACACTTGAGATATTTGAACATTACTAAAACATGTCCATGCCCACCTATCCACAATTTAAGGCCACCATCAAACATGGTTGCATGACAAAGGAGCATTTCCATGCAAGGTGACCATGATGTGTCTTTTAAGAGACTAGAGATGTTTCTATGGCCATTGACGAGGTTGTTGGTAATGAGGATGGTGGTGACAAAGATGGTAAGGATGACAGTGATGATATGATTAAGAGGGTCCCTATGTGGATGTTTTTGAATTCTCTCCTTATCACTCCCTACATTCTAGGATAGAAAGATAAGACAAATAATATGATCCAAAGTTATACAACTAGTCCTTAGTCTAGAGTGTTAGATGTATTTTGTATTTTCTTTCTTGTACTAGATAGGGTACTACTATCCAAGCCTATATTTTCATTTCTCTTTGTCATGCTTATGGTTGTTTCTAATTGTCTACATTATTAATTAGTTTTATACTTTCTACTTAAAATTTGATAATTAATGCATATGTTTTGGCTCCGAGACATGTATGAGGATATTTATATAATTGCAATATTCATGTGGTTGATCTAATATGACATAAAATAGATCTTCTACCCCAGCCCCACATTTTTAAATTAACAAATGGGAAGAAAAAAATCTATGTTGAAATGAATATCATCACATTGTATCTTTAAATGATTTACACCAAAATGGAATGGAATTAACGTAAACAGAACTCCCATGTATACTACCATTTCTTGTGAAGAACTAACCATACAGGTTAGTAAGGATAAATTGAGGGTGTGCATATCTTAAATCATGTTTAAACACCTTGTCTTAGATTCAAATGTAAATAAACTCAATTCTTATTCTTTCAATCATTTTTGGAATGGTTTGTCATTTTAAAAAGGAGGAAAATATGAACCTAATAATTACATGTTGTCAATATATTGATGACTACTTAACCATTCCATTCATCTTTCTCTAACATTTTTTCTTAAGATCATTTGAGATGAATAGATACACCAAAATGAATCAAATACGCAAACCCAAGTTTACCAAGATACAAGATCAAAACAGCTCAATTCTAGAAATTGAATATTACAAATATTCACTCTTGGAATTTCATTTACATCATTTCTAGTGATTGAATAACCTGTAATTTAATTTATACTTATTTTTAAATGAACTAGATAGATGAATATTGCTTTAAGTATTAAGTGTCTTAATGCAATCTAGGCACATTAATCAACCAAAACTATTTGGAATGATCTCAAGTGCATAAGACAAATAATGTTATCAGTCTTAGATACTAAATTTCATGAATCTCAATTGACAACATGATGGATAGGCACATCCAAGATAACCAGTCAGGTTTGGTCACCAAAATCTCGGTCGATAAGGTTTGAAATCCTTTTCTACTAGTTCCATCAGTCAATTTATGGCTCCAAAATCTTGGTTGATTGTATTGTAGATATAAACTATGAAATAGTTTAAAGAGTGGTTAGATCCATTGGATACCCAACCAACTTCTCAATCACAGATAGAATTTGAACTTATTGACTATACTAGATAGTTGTCACCCTCAAGTGTAATAAGAACCATTGGGTTTCATTCCAAGGTTACTTTCTATGCTCCTATGCTATAATTGAGTGTGTGTTCCTTATAGAGACCCTAATTCCACCTCAACCTATTCACTCATCTACAGTAATTTCAGTGATTTAGAAAATGTCTAAGAAGATCTAGACCTAATTATTGTATGTGACTCTTCACTCTTTCTCCTAATCTCTCTCTATTATGTTGATGAATTAAAGAAATCTTCCTTGATGAAGGAAGGAGAAGGAAAAAGTAGAAGTCTCTTGACCTAGAGTGGCTAAGTCATTGGTGAAGAATAAATAATCAAGGTAAGAGCGACTAAGCCCTTTGTCAGAGTGATGGACTCCTTTGTCCTAAAAGGGAATACATGTTTCCCTTGGACTTTAAGAGGGTGGCTTTCTTGATGCAATTGTTATAAGATAATTTGAGGAGGTACTCACGTGTTCAAAATCCTATAGATTGACCTATCTAGATAGATGAGCTACATCCTTTAGAAATGGGAACCACTATATATACATGTGTTCCATTTGTAGATTGTTCAATTGATACACATTGAAGAGCACACCAATTCACTAGAATGGTTATCCTAGAGTTTAATACCTTTTTTACTTTCCAGTTTAAACTATTATAGAAGGTTCAATCCCACAAGACAACGTTTTTAAGATGGTTCTCTTTTATCCTGATTGATTTTTGAAATTATTTATTTTTGGTATTTTTGATTAAGGAATAGAAGATAAATTTAAGTTTGGGGGTTGGCTATTTAAACTAGAGCAAAGAATTAAAGTGCAAAGAAAGTAAAAGATTACACTAAAGGAAAGAAATGAAAAGATTAACTAAAGCAAGAAAACTAAAGAAAGAAGATGGTTAGCACTAACAAAAGATTATCTATCGCTAAGAATAAAATTTCAAGAATGAAATGAAAGCGACTGAAATAAGTATTAGAAGAAATATTTGAAATTAGGAAGTAAGGCATCGAGGCTTAGGGGTTTCACAACCTAAGTCCTTATGAAAAGAAGATCAAGAGATGCACAACAACATGATATAAGCATGTATGTTGTTTATTCATAAACAAATCACAAAAGATGAACTCCACATGAATCCATTGGTCCTGGCGTTCACGCATCTTAGTCCTTCATCCTAAAGAGGATTTTTTTGCACTCACATCAAAATTGTTATGAAATCTATTTAGGTGTTCTAAATCACGAGTTTCACATTCACATTCACTAGGATTAACTCAAGATTAAAATGATTAATTACTTTGTTAAATCAATAATTTCTAATCTGAAACCCATCCATCTAAAGTGGTCATGTAAAACCCGATCCGATTAACACATAGATAAGGAGCTACTCCCCTCGCCTCGATAAGGGAATTAATCACCAGCCATAGTGAGGAATGGAGAAACAAGGGGAAGAAGATAGGAATCCATAGACCACAAATCCAAAATCTCTGAGGAGAACAAGGTGGTTATGATTAAATGGGTTACTTTCTTAATCTACCACTCTAAGAGAAAGAACGAGAAGAAAGAACTAGAAATAAAGAAAGAAATCCATATATAGAACATAGAACTAATTTTACTACTTGAATAAAAAGATTACACTGAGAAATTTCTTCCTAAATAGGAAATAGAGAAAATCATAGATTGTCTTCTTTTGACCCTTCAAATTCTAACTCTCTCTCTCTACCGATTTCTGTTCCCAAATTTTCAAGAAATTTTTGGATAGTAACAAGCTTTAAAGTGCATCCAAAAATATGTTTTTGTATTGGTCTTTGAATTTACATTCCAACTCATATTTGAACATTAAATTCCATCTTGGGATGCGTGAGTTATGCCAATTTTTACAGGGTATATATTTAAATCAAGCATTGTGGAAAAATGAACAAATACGTTCACCGGTTAGTTGGAGAGTCAAATGACTACTAAAGTCACTAGAAAATATGTTTTTCCTATGACAGTTGAAATTATTTTTTCAAGTATATCTAAATTTCAAATTTAAAATTTGTAAGTGGGAATTATGACTATTTTGGTGTCGTCTACACATGAATTTCAAGCAATGTGGGAATTGTGCAAAACATCTTCCAAAAAAAATTAATTATTGGAGTGATTAGGCTATCTCCTAAAAAAATCCAACCAAATGTAATTAAAAATCCAAATAAAGAGAGAAAATATAAATTAATTAAATTAATTATATAACTAAGAAAAAACAATAAAAAATCCTTAAAAGATATCTAAAAGATGTAAAAAAAAATGATAAATACACATTTATCAAAATACCCTGGACTAGAACCTTTGCTTATCCTCAAGCAAATGAAATCACAAATAAATCCAATTTATACAAACAAAATGTCTATCTTCACCCTTGTAACATCATTGTATTCCTTACCTCTAATTTTTGGCCAAGCAACCTTATCTCCTAAAACCACAAAACACAAAGTTCTAATATTCTTTATTAAAACAAATATCATATTCTTTTTCTAAATCAAGACTTTGTCAAAAAACATGCTTCATCTTCATTTTGTTTGGAAACTCTCATTTTCATTATTATATCATCTGTGATGTGAATCATTGCATAATAACAAGATGACATTGGGAGGTGTAAACAAAGAAAGAAGTGATGGTCCCTCCTCTTACCCGACTCGGGAAATTTTTTGGTTTATGATATTGTGGCTTCATTGGTATCAATTTATTTCCTATGCTCTTTGGCATCTTTTCATGGTAGGCCCCTTTGTGGGGTATGGAATTTTTAATATGGAAGCATGCCACCCAGACTTAATTTTTGTCCAGTTGTGATTCTTTACTACTCTTTTTCATAAAGAAAGTAAGGGGGAACAAAAGGATAGAATATTCCTATCAATCACATTATAAAAATTTATATAATGTTAATATATAGTTTAAAAATAGAGAAAAATTGTGTTTGATTTTGATTGATTCCATATGACTCGCCAACTTTTCTAAGGAGTGATGCTATTTTGGGGTCCTAGGTGACATGGTGGTGTCAGACATGGCAATTTGTAAAACACTTTTCAAAATATTTACTAAAGTAAAAGGGGTACAATGATAAACATCTATTCATATTGGCTGACTATATAATGGCCTTTTTGCAATAAAAGAAATAAATACATGGTTGACTAGATAATGGCTATACAACAAGAAATTATAAAAGCAACTACATGTAAAACTAGGAAAAATAAGATGTAGAAAAATAAAGATAAAGGGGGTGGAGTAGAGACATACCACCCACCTCTACCTTGGACTTAGAATTTTGCTCGTCCCGAGTAAAACCCAAACCTGAGATGGAGAGAAGAAAATTGTTGGGTTCACCAGGAGGCCATGGTAGCTCAAAAAATGTCCATCTAAAGGGGATCTCGATGATGGGTGGGGCTTTGAATAGAGGAGCTTCATGGTACACCCAATGGATAGGTGGTCGTAGAAGCTTAAAGAGATTTTCTAAATGATGTTTCTTATCACTTCACAATAATTCCAATAGAATCCACAAATCTTCCTTAAATATTAAAGGAAGTGTTGGAGATGAATTTGGATTGGGTGAGATTGGCGGGCGCCCGTTGGGTAACATATGTAGTGTCAAATGTGGAAGATCGGGCAGAAGATTTGTCTTGAGTATCTTTTTGTCTACTAGATCTACATGTAGTGGAGAGGGTATCAATATTGAAAGAACTGGTTTGTCAACCAAGTAAACAATCACATGGGGTCGTATGTCATCTTGGAGGATTATGCAACAAGGTGCACCCAGATCCCTTGCCCCATAGATGGAAGCCAGTGGATTTGGTGTGGACGACTAGAGAATGGTGTAATTGTCTTCATAATTATAAAAAATGATTAAGCTAGGATGTTCCATCTCTATTGAGGAGTTCTCCATCTCTTCTTCATAAAAGATCCCATCAACATGGATGTATATGGAGTCATCAGGCTCCTTTACTATGCTAAAGGAGAGATCTGATTCCTTTATAGGACATGTGGCCAACAAAATGGGCTCAGAAGGAATCACATCACAATATAATATTGGAATGTAAGGTTTTTATAGTGGTGGATTCACCTCATTAGTTTCAACCATATGTTGAAAAAGAGGTGGTTGAGTGAGAGCATAGTGCTCTTGATGAGGAAGCCTTTCCAAAGAATCCATCAATGCATCTTGGGGAAGTGATGGCATATTGGTCACAATAGGTTCAATCAACCTTGGATGATTTTTATAAACATCTAAATCTGGACCTGCAACTGAGAAGGGTGGTGGAGCTTTAGGTTGTTGGGACATTCTTTGATCCCACTAGTCTTTAACCTTTTTGTTAAAAGACTCTTGATTCCTGAATTTATCCATATAGGTCCCCATCCATTTATTTTATGACTAATATGGATAGTTGGCGGCCCATACAGCTGTTGCCCTAGCCAAATGAAGCTCTTCATTTGTGGTAGCCTTAACTTCTTTAGAACACTTGTCCATCTCCTAATAATGGTTGTATGGAATATCTACTACTTCACATTGTACTTCTTCCAAGGGTGTCAGTTCATTATCCATAAAGGGTTAAACAGAAGCATATTGGTCATTAACAACAACTACATTAACATCCATAATGGAAGTAATTGGTGGAGCTTCAGGAAATGAAGTTTGTTCTACTTGATTAAAGATAATATAATCACTGACATCATCATTGATTAAAATCATCCCTGGCTTCCATGGTTCTAGATCAAAAAATGACGGTGCAGAATCATCGTTTGGCAGGCATCACATGCATAGTTAATATGACAGTTACTATTGAGAGTAGAATAAAAATACTATTGGAATGAAAACTCAGCAGAAAGAGGAGTTAGCACTTCCAAAATTTTGCTCAGAAGGCAAAAAAATGAAAAAAAAATTGTCAATTTTTTTTCAGGTTTGAGAAAATAATCTATTGTCCTCAGAAATGACGTCAAAATTAATACGCATCGAAGAGCACACCAACTCACTAGAATGATTATCCTAGAGTTTATTCTTTTTTACTTTCTAGTTAAGGCTAATATAGAAGGGTCAATCCCATAGGACAACATTTTTAAAATGGTTCTCTTTTATCCTGATTGATTTTTGAAATTATTTCTTTTTGGTATTTTTTATTACGGAACATAAGGTAAATTCCATTATGGGGGTTAGTTGTCTAAACTAGATCAAAGAGTTAAAGTGCAAAGATAGTAATAGATTACACTAAAGAAAAGAAATTAAAAGATTAACTAAAGCAAGAAAAGTAAAGGAAGAAGATGGTTAACACTAATAAAAGATTATCTAAGGACAAGAAAAAAAATTGCAAGAATAATACAAAGAGATTGAAATAAGTGTTAGAAGAAACATTCAAATTAGTAAGGAAGGCATCGAGGCTTAGGGTTTCACCACCTTAGTCCTTGTAAAAACAAGATCAACAGATACACAACAATAAAATAAAAGCATGTATGCAATTTATTCGTAAACAAATCACAAGAGATGAACTCCACATGAACCTATTGGTCCTGGCATTTACACTTCCTAGTCCTTCATCCTAAAGAGGATTTTTCCATAGTCACATAAAAATCCTTTTGAAATTGGTTTAGGCATTATAAAACATGGGTTTTACAGTCACATCCTCCGAGATTAACTCACGATGAAAATGATTGATTACTTCATTTAAATTAGCAATTTCTAAACTAAAAACCATCTATCTAAAGTAGTCATGTAAAGCATGATTTGATTAACACATGGCTAAGGGGCTACTCTCCTCACCTCGATAAGGTAAATACTCACTAGTCATAGCGAGGAATGAAAAAACAAGGGGAAGAAGATAGGAAGATGTCATAGATTTGTTTGTTACCCCAAGTCCACACTCCCAATGGCTACATAGGCAAAAGCGAGTGGATTGGGTTTCCGTCTGTAGAATGGCACAAGACACACAAGCATATGTAAAGAAAGGAAAAGTAGTGTCCAACATCATATTTAGAACCAACATGTCTTAAGTACACCATAATCCAAAGGAAACAACGTGGGAAAAGATTACAAGTTCAACATGACTATTCTATTACATGAAGAAATTGAGAAACCCATTATTTACTACAAGACCCATGTTGAGATAATGTTCTTTGTTGTAGGAGTTTCTCACTATAGCTTGATTCACCTATTAATCACCTAATAGGGAACAAAAAATAGGACACAAATTCAATACGGGTGCATTGGTATACTTTGCAAAAAGAAACTAGAAAGATTATGAGATTAACATAATATAGCTTGGCAACATAACAAGAAGTAAAGACCAAAGAACAACAAACATAATAAACATGTAGCAAAGTTTTCAAGAACATATTTTAGGTGAATTTAACCATTGTACTTAACAACATCGTAAGGCCTTATATTTGTGTAACAACTTCCAAAGGAAGATTCTATATGGAAAACTAAGGCATAGCTAATAGTTGCACGTTTCAACCATGAGGAGCCTAAATGATCACAGTCATAGGGACACCCTATATTCAACCAAGTATTTTTCTCCCCTCTTGACAACTCAAGGAGGATTCATCGTGCCTTATGCTCACATCCCATGAGTTGGGTAGGGCACAAGGGTTATTGTACAATGGTATTCTACATCAATATTTGAGGATGATGTTCAACTTATAATACATATCAAAAGCATGAAAAGGGTATCATAAGGTCACTTATGTCAAACAATATCCATAGCCAAGCATTTAGACTCTACATATACAACTAGCAACCAAATCATAACAATAGCAATAATTCAAGAGGAGTAAAAAGTGTACCTTGCAAGTGTAGAGTAAAACCTAGCACCAAGAGGCAAGGCCCTCAATGTCAACCTAGAGTACTAGGATAGATCTTATATTAGTAGTGAGTGGAAGTACCCTCATGGACATTCTTAAGAACTTAGGTCCCCTTTTATACAAGCATGGTTCTAGTCGTATCAACATATTCACAAAAGCAAACTACATGGTGCACAACATCATAGGGTGCGCTAGGCTAAGAGAACGTCCATGTCCAGAGTATTATAAAGGCAAAAACCAATCTAATTTAACAAGATGAGTGAGGGAAAAATATGTATCCTTAAGAACATGGTTTCATGTTAGATCATTATAGGTCATAATTATGTACTAGAGTGAGCACTTAAGATCTTATGATGTTAGCATGGCACAAAAGTATGAGATTTTTATTTTAGATAGCATGAGACATAATCATGACTACTGATTTCGAGGGCAATGAAATTTCATGGGATTTAGAGATCCAACTTCACAAGTGTTCAAGTTACATTATATTAATACCCAAAAAGGTAGCTTATGAGTCATAGTACATGAAAGATGACATTAGAGATCAAGTAAGCAAGCTAAATCAGGTAACACTCATTCTAAGGGAATATTAGTTATTGAGGTACAATGAAATAAGATGATTAATAATTAGGTTACATCAAAAAATGGATGATTTAGATTAGATAACTAAAGGACAAGCAAGCCATAACATAGTAAATCATGGTATATATGAACAATAGTAGTATCAATAAGTAGTACCATTAGATAGGTGTTGTTTTTCTAATAAAATTAGTATATAACATCATATATTTTCATTAATCATACTAGGAATTACATAGGTTTGAAGGTAGCATCATAAATTGAGATTTTAGAGGGCATTTACCCTAAGTGGGCCATATTTGACATGGCCGAGAAGCCCATCCATGAGGTCTGGTGCACTTCCCTGTAGTGATCGCGACTCGGGGCATCGATGCGCGGTTGGGAGCGGAGCGGTGAGGTTGGCCGTGGGTGTTGGCGATCTAGAGTGGTGGCGTGGCCTTTCTTTCCCCCAATCGTCGCTCACGGATCCATGCCCTGACAGCATCGTGCTGCTCATTGCAGCATCTTGAGCTCAATTGTCGAGCCCAACGTGAGGCCACCAGAGGCTCGTCCCACCCGAACAGAGAGAGAGAGAGAGAGGGCAGGGGTAATAGGGGCCAAGTTGCCCCTCCTATGGTCGTCTCCATGACTATGCTAGGGTTTCAAACCCTACATCGACCGACAACAGAGAGGATGGGATGCAAGGTAGGGACTTTGGGATCCATATTGTACGAAGGTATGAGCAGAAAGGGAGAGAGAATGGGAGGAAGGCTCACGATGCACTGAGCCCTGACTGCTAGCGCGACCTAGGATGATTCGTCTTCACCCTCGGCTGGGGCTTCACCAAACCTGGGTGAGCATGGCTGTGAGGTGTGGGTGAGGCAGTGATTTCGTAATAACATCTTCGTCATGTTCTTTATCTCTTTTCTTCCTTTTTCCCTTATCATCCTCCTTGTTCTTCTCATCTTCCGTATTCTTCTCAACCACCTTTTTCTCCTCAGCTACCTTGATCTTTTAAACCTCCATGATATTCTCAACTTATTTATTCATCTCATTCTTCTTATTCTCCTCAACTACTTTGTTCTTCTTGGCCTCTTTTTTCTTAACTCCAAAAGGTCTTGTACCATTACTATTGATATGGATTTTTGGAAGCATACATAAATTATTTCATAGTATAAGTCTTCTTATCATATAGATCGAGTCGAGAGTACAATTGATCATAGTACTTCATTATCATATACCATATTTTACAAATTGATTCACATTTTATTTATTTCACACACTGCCCAAAGTCAATAAAATCAATCTCAAATCAAAACACCTTATCATAGAGAGAGAAAAGATGAAAAGTCATCCTACTTAATTATGATGTGTATTTCAGGATAGTCCTTAGTGAAGGGGTGTGATTTTAAAATGACTCTCTAGGGTTAATAGAAAATCTTTGGTCCATATTTGGATCCACTATGGTGTGGAAGAGTGTGAAACTCAGCCAATGTAGCTCGACAGAAAGAACTTATTATGTAAGAACCATATGTTTAATTCTTGGACACCTTAGTTTCACTTTCACAAAACTTTAGAGTTTCCTAGGTTCACTCAAAATTTGAAAATTTTAATCAATTATCACATAGAGGTTGTGTGTTTAGATTTTATACCAAATATCATGGAATTATCATATACCCAAATCCCGCTACCTAGGTAGATAGTTCTAAAGAGATTAAAGCATTTCTCATTGAGTGGTTCAAATATCTCACACATCAAAAAGTAATTTTTCATTACTTTGAACCATGAGATCTTACAAAGGGACATGTAGGCAACTTGATATGAAAGGTATAAGATGAGAAACTAATAGCTAGGTACTAATAACAATTGCATCAATATTTCCCATGGGGTTTTTTGTTTGGTTGAAGTTGTTCAAAGTTATTGGCATATAGAGGAAGAAAGATCTTGGAAACCCATTATGATATATCCCTATTTAACCTAATAGGGGGAAATAAAGACATGATTAAATGCAAAATCATTGGTATGCTGGAGATAAACATGTGAAAATCATAATAATATAAACAACTAGAAGCAATATAAAAATTTGAGATAAACATCATTAAATAACATTTTTTGGAGTTATGGAAGTACAACATATTTTATAACATATTTCCATTATACGAGTTATTGAAATAGATTCCTCATTTATCAAATTTAAGGATATTTAAGATATCTAAACCTTCATACTCCCATAGGTGTGGGTCTTTTTGTGTCACACATGAGATCCTCTACAACCACATGTAGGGATCTTTTTGTGTGCAAATGTGCATTAGCCCTTTTCTACACCCAAGGTGAGAGTCCTTTTTGCACTCAAGAATTAAATCCTCTCTACACCTCCAAGGGTGAGGATCTTGTTGCATATCAAGCTTTTTTATTAAGGTATAATGGATTCATTACTTTATGTTCCATGTCCTTCAAAACATATATGGAAAAGTGACATAGCATATCTGAAGAGGTCACTTAGCTCAATGAATTTACTATATGTGATGACAATATACATAGATATATTATACAACCAATCATTACCATAGATAGGATAATAAAATAATAAAAATAGTTTCTACGATATTTAAAGTAAAGATCTTGGATTAGCAATCCAAGATTCAAATCAAGGACCTAGCATGTGAATATGTATACATGCATCAATATATGATATTTCAATATTAAGGGTCTTTAAGGCCCAAATTATGGAATAGAGGTCCTATAATAACTTTAGGTTTGGTTACACATTCATTATTTACATTATCAATTTTCAACTATTCAATATCAAATCATTGTCAATATCATTTAGCAACACAAAATGATGGTCCAACACTAGTTCATAGTATAGTTAACCCTAAATTATCATTAATAGGAGAAATTTATCATTATCAATGGTTTTCAAGCTTCAAGGTAAGATAGGGGTTTCAACAAGTGTATTTAAGTACGAATCAAGATGTCGATCATAATATTTGACAAAATTTTCATGATCAACACTAAGCTTGATCATCAATCGTATTCAAAGACAATTTATTGTTAGAGTCCAATATAGGGTTACAACATTTATTAGAGTCACTAATATAAAATGATATAGGTTTGGTTATCAATATTGCAAAGGTTTATCATATAATTGTTTTTATATCTTTAATAAATGGAAACTATAGATAATATATGAACTAGGATTCAAATAAGATTATGAAATAGTTTTACTGGGTTCTTCTCATTTTCTTATTAAAAAATAATATCTACACATAATTTTGTAGAAAAGAATCACTTTATAGATATTATTTGAAGATCAAGGTATTTTTTAGAATATTAATTAAAGAGGGGACAAGGTATAACTTAATTGAGTATTTCATGGATTACTAGATCATGGTCGTGAGGATGCTTGATCTAGAGTGTGGGTAGACTTGGCAAGTAGTATGACCTCAAGTACATCTAATAATGTTGATGTAGTGATGGATTGCATGATGGACATTGAATCTAACCACTAAATTTCAATGAACATTGGAGGAGTTGGCCATACAATTTGCGATGTGAGATCTGACCTAGTTGAAATTGGACGATAAAGTTCTTTTCTCTCTCAAAAATTAACTCATCTAAGGGAGGGGCTAATTCCATAGTGAATCAAGTTAATTGAGCTAGGTGAGGATATGTAGAGTGCAATAGGCTTGAAAAAGTGTTGTCCTGACCTAAATTGGCCTCAGAAGGTCACTTGTCACATTGGTTGTGGTTTAAAGGATGTGGGGATGAATCTTTTAGGATGGCTTTGCGGTGGTTCCACTAAAGTAGTAGGTTGATGTGCTGGATAAAATGGGAAGTTTTAGAGTCATTGTGTAGAATTGTGATGGTGTAGTGGACAATGAAGGGATGAAGGCATTAGGGATGGTTTCATAACACAATATGGGGAATTGATACGGCTTTGGATTAGGCATTCAAAGGGTTGAGATTTGAAAGTAGATAGAGGGGGATATTTCAGGTAGGACACAAAATGGGTTCATTCCACATATGACTCATGTCAATTTCTAGAGACGAAGGGAAATGAAGAAAAATCTGAGGGGGATATAGGAGAGGAAGTTTTTGGTATTGTTCCCCACTTTCCCAAAACGGATGGAGTTAGGAGACTATCTATAGAATCCTAGATTTTCTAGACTAATTTAAGTCTAATAATGTGGTTTTATTTAGAGGATTGATACTTTCTTTTTCTCTAAAGAACAGTCTTGGTTCGTAAAAGGATTGATATTTTAATTTGCTCTAAAGAACAACATTGTTCTGTGTGGTTGAGACATAGATACAAGGATTTGCTAGACTCTTGGTGTCATTCGTCAAGCTCCAGAGTCTGGAGATCCATGACAAAGAATTGGACTCACGTCAAGCATGACTATACTCTGACTAGGACGAGCTAGAGTCGGACCAGTCCTAAACCATGAGAGATTCCCCTTGTTGGTCATCATGTTCCATGGAATTAGTTGCTATGGAACTGATACCATGTCCCGAAGTGGAGTTGCATCCTCTACAGGGGCATCATGGGCCAGCTTCCTACCATGTTCTGATTACAAAGATGGAGTCAGATGACCAATGTTAGTTGTCTTTTATGCCATACACAGAATGAATCCACGATCACTTAATGTGGATCTGCCCTTACGTGAAATATATTTGGGGTAGGGCCTCTTTGAAGATGTCTTAGGGTGGCATACTCCCAACTGATTTGGTCGTGAGCTTTGTGTGGGTTCTTAGCAAGAGTAGTATGAATCATCGTATGAGATGCTTGGTGATTTGTATTTCCAACATCATTTTTTTCACATTTGGAGGGAGCGGAACTCTAGGCTCCATGGGGGAAAAGAGAGGGTTTCTTGCATCGTTTTTAATGACATTGTACAAAGGCTTCACAAAGTGTGTAAGTCTAGAATAGGCTTAACTGGTGGCCTGGTCCATAGTTAGAGAACATTGGGGTTTTTGTAGGTATATAGGGCCTCCCCTATACTTTTTTTTAGTTGATAGTAATATTTTACCTTATGCAAAAAATGTGGTTTTCCTTAAATGATTATAGTTGAGGGTTTTAATGTAGAGAGACCATGAAATGAAATTTCTTTAAGGATAATAAGGTGAGAATAATAAAATGAGAACCAAAGTACATTTTCTCCTTCATCTATGCATTAGTTGTTGCATTCAACTCACAAGGATGAACACTAGCCTTTCCTTTCCTTTTCTCTCTCCTACCATTCATGATTCTTAAAGGACATAAAAGAGCAAGACAAGATATTTGAAGTTCAAAAATGATATAAATAGTGAGAAATAAGTTATTACCTCATTTTTTACTCAAGGAAAAGAAATTAAGGGGAAAATGTATCACATAACACCATTTAATGTATTAAAATCAAGTAGAGTGACAATTATGGAAATTATGTATATAACATGTAAAAAATAGAAACTTAAAGGAATAGCAAGCATATAGACTCTTTATTGGACATGTGGTCCAAAATTTGGGATCATTTTGATTGTGTTTCACCCTCAAATTTAAATAGCAAAGGTTCATATAGTTTGAACGGGATTATTATTAAATGTTCATTTAATATGATGAATGAGACCTATGGTTCGTTATTTTTCACTATCACACATTATCGATGTCTCCTCATGCAAATATGATGACCGAAAATTTAATATTCTATGACCTAACAGTTCAAACGTAGTCATTTACCCCAGGTTCCTTGCGGGGCGACAAAATTAACATGAGGTTTTTTTGTTGGCCTCATTCTCCCTCTCCTCTCAATTGTTTCGTGAGATCTCTTCTCCAATGACCTTGCATCAGTCTCCAAAACCCAGTAGGTCATTACTCACCTTTTATTTTGACTGAATGAGAAATTGCCCGAATTAGGGTTTCCAACCCCTCTCCACAATGTTTTCACAGTAAGAACTCTGGTCCCTTGAACTCATATTTTAGTGTCCCTAAAGCATCTCTTGCCCAAAATGATTCCTCCTCCTATATTAATTTATCACATTGTGTCCCCAAAGACTATGGCCTTCTCCATCTTCTTCTCCAAAGGCCACTGACTTGCTTCATCCTTCTCTACCACCAAGGTTGCAATTCTCCACCCAGTAAGCATCAAGGACACTCCTTCAATTTCCAATCATTGGTTTACTCTTCCTCAGCCTCATTTGCGATATCCTATAGGCCACCTTTGCACCTCACTAACATTTCATCACCAGGCCACCCCAAAGCTATGATCTTGCACCTTCGACCAAACAAACTCCTCAATTTAACTCGCCAGACCTTCACAATTGATTCACCACTCTTCATTGGTGTGTATCTGCCTGGTTGCTATGATCTTGCATCTCTAACCCACTCGATCCATTATTATGGTTCTCGTGCTCTGGTTCTCCATCAAACATAAGCAATAACTCTTCAAACTCATCTTCAAGAGTCAGATTAGATGGAGGCATCATTTCTCTGGGTTCAGCTGAGAACTGTGCATGGGATCGAGAAAGGGATCTCTAGTAGAGGATCTTGAAGCCATGGCACAAGAAGGAACTATATCAAGGGTAAAAGGACTCAGGTTCCCATGTTGTTTTAATTGACTGATCAATATCATATATGTATTTTGGTCCATTTGCATGTTTGCTTTAATTTATTAGAGCCAATCTATGTTTCATGTGGAATGACCATTTTACCCCAACTATTTTAATCGCATGTCATGTGCGCTTATGGTTTCCCAATAATTTAGCCTTTCATTTACATTGCATTATTATCGATTTAAATTGACGTCGCGCCTATAGTTTCCTACCTTCTTATTGGTTGAAATTGCAAAACCCATAACTTTTGCATACAACCTCAGAAAAATTTAAATAAATATGATTTGAAAAGCTCTTTTGATTCTCTATCAATTTAACTAGTTTTCAAGCATTGTTTTCCACACTCAAGTCCTTCAATAAGTCAACAAACGAAATTAGGGTTTTAGGACTATGACTTCATATAAGCTTTATGATTTTAATCAAATTACAAGTGATTAGGGTCTCAACCAAGTCATAGAAGTTTATCTTAAGGTGACCTATTTTAGGTAAGCATTCCATGTATTTTTGGCACAAGTACACTAGTTTATTGATTGTTATTTATGATTTTGCACCATAGATGATTTAATGAATTATGAAATGCTTTCTCAAAGAAGACATCATGTATACTTATCAATGTTTGATTGGTTGATTACTTATAGTCTATTGTAAAACCCTTATTATGATTATTGATTATGAATAAAGGTTTATAAATCATGGACAAGAAGGGTAACCCTATTATTTTATATGAGGGATAAACCTCATTATGACTCAAGGCAAGAAATTTGATCATGTCAAAGTTCAAGGATAATGTTAATGTTAATGTCAATGTTAAAGTTAATGTTAATATAAATGGAATTGAATTAGTTTTTATATTCTCTCGAATCATGGACCTCAAGGGGTCGTCAAGTGCTTTCATAGCATCAAGGTATTTCCTAGCAATCATGTACTTCTAAGTGGGCATCATAGAGGGTTGCATATACTTACTGTCCAATTCTTCATGTCATTAATGAATCATGAATGCTTAAGAAAAATCCATGTCCAAGTTTATGTCAAGTTATTTCGTGTCAATTATATCATGTCAAGTTATATTTATTTTTAATGTCATATAAAGTGCCAAATACCACTAACTGATGTGATGTTTGTTTTGCATGGTTGGGGACGAGATTTCTACAGGACTTGAAGAAAGTGAAGACAAAACGGAAAATCAAGACTAGGAGACCTTAGGTGGGGTTCCTTTTACTAGGAAAATCAAGAGATTTAGATAGCAATTACCATATTCTTAGCAAAGTTATCAATTATATTAGATCTCATAGATGGTTATGATGTAGTTTTCTTTTACCAAGAAATATGTATGAATTAGTTTTAAATTAATGCAAAGTGTTTCATTTACTTTAATTTCATGATTAGCATATTGTGACACCCACATTGACTAAAATGATTCTGCTCATGTGATATGAAAATTGGAGTGTTGCACTAGCTAGGCATAAATGTGTTATCATCCAGTAGTTGTTGAATTAGACATAAGCCTCATACCAAGGCATGGGTCCACTAGGGTCAATCATAAAAGGATCTCCAGATAAGATGATCCCATGGAACATAATAGAGTCCCTAGAAAAAAAAGGAAGAGAAAAAGATGGGGGAGATAATTTTTATGATAGAACTTTGATAAATCATAATGATTAATAGGTAGCATGTGATTTTTACCACAATAAATTTATATGGTATGAACACCTATAAAAAAAGTTTGAAGACATTTGTAGCATGACTGATCAAGATATTGACAATGTGATTCTGAAAAATTATTTAATCTAAGGTTTTAAGAAAAAGGTTGTATATAAATGACTCAAATGAGGAATTTTTGAATTAGAGAGTCCTACAAGGTCATTGTCATGGACATTACGTATAGTAATGGAAACAAAATTCTTGAGGGGTAAAAGAGTGATGAATAAAGTTATATTACAAAGTTCACTTTATTACACTCTATCACTACCCATTTGATATGGATATGTGGATAATTTGGAAACATAATTTGAAAGAATAACACAATATTTATGTGATTGACCTTTATGTATAGGGTTTATTCCACATGTTGTATGTCTTCATTAGAATAAAAATAAGGAGTGTTGTGGTTGTCTTGGAATCATGTTGTCGTGGTTTCTTACTTGGCAAACCATTTTGACATTAACATTAGAAGAGATGGAGTACTTTAAATGCCTACTATTACATGATAGGTGATCTTCTCAGTGAACTCATGACTACCCAATTCATCATATGGATGGATTTGTAGGAGTGAAAGGATTGTGAATGCTTCTCTATTAAGCTAGAGAGGTAATATGGTGGTATTTATATAGGTGAGAGAATTCATGTCTTAGACGTCACAACATGAGAGATTTCCTATATCATTTCCCAACATGTTGTTTGGGGTTACATTATTTTACCATCCGGGGGACTAATTCTTTACATGAGTGCTTTGAGCCTTGGATTTCATCACTTGAGGTGGGTGCATCCTTCCTTTAATTTTTACATAATCATTCTAGTTATGACCATTGTAATAAACCATGGATTCATAGAGCATGGAGTCATCCATCCACTATGTATTTTGTTGGGCATGCACCTTGGTTGTTCTGGTTCACACAACATGTGGCAAGGGATGTGAATTTAATGTGTTGATATCATATCATCATGGACCACCGGTGTTAGATTTCCTAGGGAGTTGGGGTCTATTGACACAACAGTTAGTGTCTCTGACCAATCAGGGTGTTACAGGTGTTTGGCAGTAGCAGATGGAAGCATACATTCTCATTCATTGGCGATGGAATGCTATCACAAGTCATCCTACTCCTTAGACTTAGAAAAATATGAGAATTATTATTTTGGTGGTGTTTCTTATGTAGTCATGAGCCATGAGGTGGACTTTAGTTCATTGGATGAGTTCCCTATGATATGAGAAGAGGATTTTCCCAACAATTAGGTAGTAGTCCTATATAATTTTTTGTGGTGTTGGTGGCATCACATGATGATGCCAAAACAAGCTTAGCCTCATGGTTATGGGGTTTTATCAAAGTATACCCATAACATCCTTTTATATTGACAAGCTTGACTTTATACCCATAGCATAGTTTTATGTAGGGGCTCATAACTCCTAAAGTGAATGTACATCTTTTTTCCTAATCAAGGAAACTCATGAGATGGTGTGGGATTGAGATGTGGGTGAGGATGTTGAGTATGGGTGGACGTGTTCTACCTAGCTTTTGTCTATTAGTCATACAATCAATATTCTTGTCACATAGTGTGGGTTTAGGTACGGTCTATGTCCTTTCCTCCCAGAATTTCCTATAGGATAAGTGTTCACTTTTGGGAAGTGTAACAACACTAATTTTGAGTCATGATCCAAAATATTCTAAAAATACTACTTTGATAAAAATAGTTTGAATATGAATTTACCCGAAGCAAGCTTTAGTTAGATAGGATAATATGTTACTATAATTAATTAGATACATAATGTTAGTATCATCAAACTCAAAGAGGTTAGAATCAAGATTAAGACATTTGTAAGGTAAATACACCAAATTATAGTGTTAATTAGTTAGAGAGTCACTCTGGGGTGTAAAGTGGAATTAATATGATTAATAACCATATTATGGCTCGATAATCTATATATATATATTTAGTATAATAATGATAGACTAACTTCAAAATTCTGAGCCTATAAATCTCTTTAAGTAATCATAGATTATACATTATATTTATCCTAAGCAGGCAAGGACATATAGTTCTCAAATCAAGAAGTAATTGGTTTTTTGAAATCTTTGTATTCCAATTAGTCATCCTACCAATTTTAATCTCACTAAGATAATCTTCAATAACTCAAATTTAAGTGGTAATGGAAATAAAAAATGCGTAGATAAACACCCTTCACTTTGATTTAGGTTAGTCTATTACTATGTCACGGGGTTTTTGGACTGAGTCATAGTCCAATTAGGACTCACAAATATGTAATTAGGCATGGGAAGGGAACTCAACCCCTTCCCCCAAGTATGATGCTCTATGGACTCCCCACAACACAGAGATCCTTCCCACCTATTTCAGCTCTCCAACGTGCCATTAGTAAACATGGTGGTTTTCACCAACCCCAAACCTTACTAAACAAATACATCTTGCTCTCACTAGAGTTTTGAGTCCTAGAAACCTTGGTTGATGGAACTTTCCAATCCCTCTACGTATATAACTCCTCCCACTACCGGCTCTTTCTAGACCTCCAACTATGTAACAACACATCATAAACTCTCATTATGTATCCATAGACCCCACAACCCCCTTATGATCCCCCAATATTAGTTGGTTTGAGAGTTTGTGGACCTCATCTTTCTCTTGGCCACCTCATCAATCCATGATGAGGAACTCGAAGAACCAAAATCCTCCCCGGGACACTGTCATAGGTCTCAGAGCCTATAGGATCTTCTTTGCTATCATCTTTTCTCATCTTTGAAGATATCCTAGATTCTCTTCTCTAGACCTATTCCTATCACATAAAACCAAATCACGCTCGCATTTTCCTTATCAAAATTATTCTCTTTGGTTTTATGTGATCATGAAACATATATGTGGGCCTCAATTTTTTCTTAATTGATTGATCACTGACTCACAACTTTAGGTTCCCAATTCACTTGAATTGTTTTACCTCCCTTGATCCTCCCCAACCATCCATGGAATAATATCTCTCTATTGTTTCCAACCACCTTAGGGATCAATTCATGGGTCTTTGGTACTTATACATTCTAGGCATTCTGGTAGTTGTGTTTCCATATGCTCATCTCCTTAGTTCTATAATCTTGAATTGTGATTCCATGGTTTCATTCTTTATTCTTTGCTCTCTACTAGAGAAGAAGATGATAGGTGGTATATTGTGTTTTGACCCTTTTTGGATTGTATTTATGTCACACACTCATAGGTAACAAGACCTTTTTGATGTTTTAATGATGTTTGGTGTGCTTCTGTTGTTGGCAGGCCATTATCTAGATGCCTAATCAGATTTCTCAACCTAGCATACCAAATTTGCTTCTGGATAAACTGCCAACATGGAATGTTCATGTTTCCTAATTGGCTATGAATAAGAAATTCATAGTATTTACATCCTTGGTTATAAAAATACAAAAAATAGTTTTTGGTAAAGCATTGGAATAAGGAACACACTTTTATCGGTTTTGAACCCTATTTTCATTAGATGATATTCCTAATAGACCTAGATTATGGCTAATTAAGATGGAATTAATTAGACTCATATTAATTTTAGGTATTTAGGATTTCTTCAAACCTAAGGAGAACTTAAAGAAATTATTTCCTCATTGGTAAGTGGACATGCACTATGAGTTATCAAGTATGGGTAATACATGCATTTATATGGATTTATATATATGAATACTTATCATGATGACATCTAGTATGTGTTTCAATGAATGCTTGCAAGATAATTGCTCATGAATCAAATTATGGTTTTCATTATGTCTTTCTCATATATTATTGTCATCATAACAATCATATCCTTTCTAAGTCAAAATTAATACTTTACGTTATTATGCTCAAGATCAATGGTATGTATATGATGGGTGAATTGTGATTGTTTCTTTCACAACTAACTTACATCTATGGCATAAGATTTGTCTGAGCAATGAGCACTTGAGTGCATAAGCTCTATGTGATCAATGAGATCTTGGGAGCACATTTATAGATTTCGGACAACATGTTTGGAACAAGACAATAACGTCATTGATTAAGATAAATGATGATAAATATACATGGCATGACAAGAATCTAATGTTTTTCATGTTTAAATTCGTGTTTTCTCAAAAGTACAGATATATTTTAGTATATACAATGTTACTCAGTGCCACTAAGTCTAACGTACTTCTATTTTTCTTTGCTTGGATGGGGACGCAATGTCCATAGGATATAAGGATAAGGAAGCATAGGCAAGGAGATTATGTGTCAAGAACAATGCTACAAGTCTAAACCAAGTGGGGTACTGTAACGACCTAGTTTTTTTTCTCTCCTATAAATATGCACACTTTGACTCGTGATGCACTCTATTTGACCCAATGCTATCAATAATGATCAATTCATATTTTGGAATGAAATGTTGCTCAATCATTGAGATATGATCACTAATTGAAATTTTGAACTTGATTATGGAATGTTGATTGTCTAATTAACTTTGAGGATGGAGTTGAATTTTTGGGAGGCCTTAACAGACTAATCATGATACAATACCTTTTCCATTTAATATAGGGTGAAATTTGTAATCCAACGGTGAAGATTTCACCAAAATCGGAGTCTCGAGGAGAAAGTTATGGCTTAAGAAATTTGTGCTCTTTTTCTAGTTTTTTTCACCTTGTTTTTACCTTTTTTGGGCCTTGGCCCTTTTCCCTTGTTGAGCTGGCCCACCCGTGTGCCATTAAGGCCACTAGTCTTTTACTCCATGCACCAGGCTCATTGATCCAAGGGCCTCGAGACCATCCCGTCGATCGGATGGTTGGGGAGTCATCCCCAACCTTGTGCCCAAAGTTAGCAGCTATGGTGGCCGCCATACCCCTAGACCACCACCCACACACTCCCCTTTGATTTCAGTGGTCAATTTTTATTCACTAAATTCATCGCCCATACTCCAACAACCCTGCCCCTACTCTTTCCTAGCCATATGGTCCATGTTAAAGGCATGGAGAACCTCTCCCACCATGGTAGACAATAATGGATGTGGACAGGATGAATGGGGTTGTCCAACCCTCCTTGTGCCATTATTTTAACCCATTTCACTTCTTCTCTCCTCCCCCTTTCTTTTCCCAATCTTTCTAAGGCATTTCATTCCCTTCCACACTATCTCCAACCTTCGTCTTCTTCCTTGAGCTTCTCGGGGCCACCATAGGAGTCCTTTTGGGCATTTTGCTTCAACACGTCCTCACTACAATCTGAATCCACCATCACATTCACTGGCCTAAGGAAAGTTAGGGTTTCCTTGTTTCTATCACATTAACCGGCCCAAGGAAACATGTAACATCCCAAGATTTGAGGAGTAGGATAACATGGCCTTAAAAGGAATGATTGGACTACCCATATCACAAAGGTACACCTCCTTTACAGGGAGCCCATCACTAAAGAACTTCATAGTTAAGTGTGTTCAGCTTGGAGTAGTACTAGGATGGGTGACCAATCGGTAAGTTGATCCTATATTGTGTGTGAGTGAGGACAAAGCACATAGTTAAGACTAGTGGTGGTTTTTGGGGCCAATCGTCATTCCCAAAACTATACTAGAGCCCACATGGGCATGTGGCATGCCAGTATTAAGCTGTGTGGTTCAAGAAAGTTCGAAAGAGCTATCCACTTAGACCAGATGGAGCCACCCTTGTGCTGGTAGTTGTGGATGGGAGCTGGATGTCCATGGGCCATTCTGGGTCTGTACTGAAATGGGAAAGCAATTATGAGGTTGTATAGTTTAGCCTTAACGAGGAAATCAAGAGTCTAAGTGGGGGATATTGTAATGTCCTAGGATTTGAGGCCTTGGATATCATGATCTTAAAAGGAATTATTAGACTACCCATATCTCTAAGGGCACCTACTTTTCAGGGAGCCCATCACTAAAGAACTTCATAGTTAAGCGCGCTCTGCTTGTAGTAGTACTAGGATGGGTGACCAGTCAGGAAGTTGATCTTGGATTGCGTGTGAGTGAGGACAAAGCATGCAGTTAAGGTTAGTGGTGGTCTATGGGGCCATTCATCATTTCTAAAACTCTACGAGAGCCTTGGGCGGTGGGCCGGGCGTTACAAAACACAGTGCCACCATGGCTTGCCCGTTGTGTGTGGCCCTTTGTTGGCTGACGAGGGCAATGGGCGGAGGTGGAAAGGGTCTAGAAATTACTGGCAACTGCCCAATGACAGCTAGAAGAGGTGGCCAGCCATGGTGAACTGGTCAAACCATGACACACGGACGTGCCCCATGCTACTGCGGGGACCCATCTCTGTCCAATTTCCATGTGTCATGTCACCACCCCTATGGTATACTAATCTTTCCTCTCTCACAGATATGTCTAATCAGTAACATATCCTATCTTGTGAACCTTGGATCTAGATTGACCAGTCTTAGCCCTATTAATAACTACAATCTAAGAAATGAATCATGACATGTGTATAAATTGGACATTGATGCTAATCATCACTATTTTGATGCTCAAGTTGATTATATAAATTCCAAATCATCATTCTTTCTCTAGATCAGTAATGTTTGATGAATGATTGATACATGAATCTATTTGTTCATACTTGGACTCTATTTTTACTTGATAGTATGAAACATGACATGAAATGTGACCTAATGTGCATGTTGCTATATTTGAGATCTAATCTTGAACAAATCTCTACCTAATGGTCACCCATGCTATTTACTATAATCAAATCAGAAACATGTTGATATGTATGACATTAAATCTGACTTGATCTCTCATGCACTCTAATGTTGACTATCTTGCATGACATTGACTCAATGTGTCTATTTATGACAATGTAGATCAAAAGCTTGCTCAAATCATATGATTTCCTATTAATATCAATGAAACATATGTTTCAAATCCCTGATCTTGCTAAGATGTTTCACCTTAAATCAAAATGATATATGATATAGTATGTAGCTTGATAATGAATGTTGAATGAACATTGGAGATCTTGAAACCAATCATTGAGAAATATGGAACTTAGATTAGGTGAACCATTCATCCTTGATGAATATGTTTAAGATGACCTAAATCTTGTGACCTTAATCTAGTCACACTTGCTTGTAAAGTTAGGATCTCTTTCATGGACTCTTTTTAAAAATATAATCATGTTGCATAATACTAGTTTCCTCATATGAAGGTATGATTTATCCTCCTATTTGCCAAACTAGTGGCATTGAAATTGCATGTATGTATGTAGTATAAGTTCTTGGTTTATTATACTTGTTTGAGCTATATTTCCCTATCACTAATATGTTATATTGAACAAACTCAAAAACATAATGATAGATGTTCACTATACAACCTTATGTACCTATCTGTATTCTCGAGGTAAGGACACAAGGTTGGGTGTCCTACCTGAGTAGTTATGATAAGGTAGACCATGTTGTTATAAGGGTTAGATCTTGGTAATAGCCATGAGGTCCCTTATGAATATGGTTTACTCTCGACGTTTAGTATTGTAATCCCTCATGTTGAAATAGGTTAGCTAATCTTGAGCACCCGTACATACCTCTTCCTTTGAGAAGCTAGTCAGAGGCCTTAAGATATTGTTGTTATATGGAAATGAACATAAAACACACTTGCATGTTAATAAGAAACTCTTTAAATGTTTTTGCTTCATTCTTGTTATCTACTTTATGCTTTTGCCAAGCAATATATGTTCTTAAACATGTAATTTTATATGTTTGGCAGCGTACTCTGCATAGTTGTGTTGATGTGTACCCATTTTATGATTTTAGGTAACATGTACACTATGAATCTCTAATGATGACCAATGCTTCCACACTCATGATGATCTTCTCTTACTCTCATCATATATATAATGATGTACAAATGGGATGCACATGGTTGATGTATGGGACCTAAAATCATGCTAGGTATTAGTTTATATTTCTTTTACGCTTTGTTATATCATACCTTAGTTGTTGTTTGTGGTTTTATTCATGCATATGTTATGTGATCTATCCTATGTATGGATGCTAGGGTCCTCTCGCCTTTAGCTTTCTAGATATTAGGGGTGAGGATTTGGGTAACAAACAGTTATGTGACAAGTATCCTTTTCTGGTTGTTTGTTTGGTGGCCACTTCTTACGGTTGCTTGCTTGTTGTATTTGTTGGTCTGGTGGTGCTTGTACATTTGCTAAATACAAGTGTGGAGATCTCTTCTTCCTTGAAAACAAACTTCTCTAAATCATAGTCTTTGAATCATGGGAGGGGAAGCAAGAGATTTGTTCTACAGAACTGATAGGAGTATCCTTGTGGTGTCCTTGCTAGGACATTTTCCACGACTAGATACTTTCCATCCACTAGTGTATCCCCTTCTGACCTTAGGAAATACTTCAGCTTGTTTGGGTATCCTAGTTGGCGTGCAATGTAAGTTCTTATTACCCCCATGAAAAATTCTCAAGGGCCATCTGGTCCCATTGCAGCGGACAACTTATCAATTAGAATTTTGCCCACGTTAACTAACTTTCCTTCCATTAGACTCTATAAGATATGGAGGTCTAATCTGGTTACATTCCCTGTGTTAGATCTAAAGATCAAGGAGTTTGCAAAAATCTTGTGCACTACTCTCTTAAAACCTGAGTGCATCATCATGACATTTGATTTCCTTGAGCTATATTTTGACTCTCCTGAGAGTCTTTCCCAAGTCTTATTAGTTGTGAAGCCTTTTGCATCTTTGTCTCCTTGTGCCTTGTTAGCATGTTCCTCCATCTCAACTGAATATGAGAAGATCGCATTTATCTGTTGGATCCTAGATGGGTGATTAGATGCTCTAGAGGGGGGGTGAATAGAGCTGAAAGCACTTAAACAAAACTCATTAAACCTTCAAAATATATGACAAGATTAGGTTGCTAAATAGGCAATTTGAGTGCAACTAAATCATGCATAGCAAGGATAAGAGAGATTGAACATGCACCAATTAGACAAGCTATTTAGAGTGGTTCCACACTTCAAACTAGAAGTGTGTCAGTCCACTTGCCTAGAGAGGTCAACCTCTAGGACTTCAACCAACTGCACTCTTATATTCATTAATAAGACATACAATACATGACCAACAAAGGACTTACCTATCCAATACAAAGAGTCTTCAACCTTACCAAGGACTTACCCACTTTGCAAGAGTCTTCGGCCTTCTCCAAGGACTTACCCACTCTTGCACAAGTCTTCGGCCTTGCAGGAATTACCCACTCTTCTTGGATCTTCCGCCTTTGACTTCACCTTCACTCGAAGAAGCTTCCACCAAGGACTTACCCACTTGAGCTTGAGTCTTCTGCCTTCTCCAAGGGCTTACCCACTCTAGCTCCAAGTCTTCGGCCTTGATCTTCACCAAGGGACTCCTTCCCTTGTTCTTCTTTACCTCTCTTGGACAAGAGAGAGAACCTTCATCTTCAAGATAGGAAAAGAGAGATGGGGAGGTGGTGGAAGTGAGAGCTTCACAAGATATACAAATGGGACTAGCTCTCTTACAGATTTCCTACTCACTCTAATGGATGTAGCAAGTGATTAAGCTTAGAGAGAGAGAGGAGGCTGTAGGAAGCACTCAACTATAGAATAGGAACCTCACAAAGAGTTTACAATGAATGCTCAACCTTGGAATGAAGCCCAAGGGGTCCTATTTATAGCTGGGGATGCCTCTTAGCCTTTGGGAACACTTGTGAACGAAAACTAGCCGTTTTGTGGCTTGCAACGGATCTATTTTCACTTGTTGCAACTCCACAACGGCTAGAATCACTTTTCTGCACTTTTTCTTACAGTATGATCGGCCGAGTTTATATAAAGGTAATTCGGCCGAACCACTAAAAGACAAGGCTGAAAGCTAGACTGTCGGACGAGTTCCTTTGGAGAAACTCGGCCGATCGGTCGACTTTCATCTTGGACCGATCAGTGGATCGGCCGAGTTTCCTAGCTAGAAACTCGACCGAACGGGAATCGGCTGAGTTTGCAACTCGGCCGAATCTCACAAAAATCCCAGAATATATGGATCGGCCGAGTTTGGAATTCGGCCGACAAAATCCCTGTTATGGGTATTTTGGAATTTTCGTTTGACTATACAAATGATGGATTTTTGTGTCCCGATAATTTTTCTAAGCTTAATTACAAGTCATACAATCATTACAAGTGGTTACAAAGCAATTCTAAGGTCATTTACATAGAGATCCCAAATTGCACACTTGTAGCTATTTTGACTTGTCTTTTCTCCAATTTGATATGCGCAAGTTAGGGCATTTGGAGTGTGTCTAAACCTAATCTGAAATCACTAAATGTAGAAGCATTAGACACCAATATGTGGAATGGTTAGTCATCATCAAAACAAGGGTTTAGTCAATTTAGACGTGAGTCAACATTGACCTAATTGACCTTGAGTCAACATTCTCCCCCTTTTTGAAGATGACAAACCATTCCATAAATGTATTGAAAGCTTGTACGTAAAATCATACCTTCGGAGAAAGCTAGGGGTTTCAATAGGATTGAGCTCATATGCTCCCCCTCAATTGATGCGCATGGAGTTCTCATACTCCCCCTCAATTGATGCTATTTCTCCTGCATGGTTAGCTTTCATAACATTTATAGAAACTATGTCTTCTACTCATATATGTTCTACACATATATGTCTTCTCCCATTTACCTTCTCCCCTTTACATGGACACGCTTCTTTGCTTCATGTAAGACATGCCTTCTCCCTGTTGTCAAAAGAAGACATATCTTTCTCCCCCTTTGTCATTTCAAAAAGGTGGGGGTGTGAAGAAACTAAGAAACACCACTTGTTAAGAGAAAGAAGATAACAAAAGTTATATAAGGAGAGTAGAAGAGCACAGATAGGGTCTTGTCCAAGCATAGAAAGAAAAGCAAGTTAAAGCATATACTTGAACAACCCAAAAAAATGCAAGATAAAGTGCTACAGAGAAACAATAAATCACAAATTTGACCCTCAAGATGATGGAATTTGACCAAAAACCATCGGAGCTCATGGAAAAGCCATGAGTCTTGCTCAGAAGGGTGTTTCTGCATAAAAAACACTATACTTGCAGCAAAAACTGAAATTGGAGCAAAACCTGCAAAAAATCCAAATATACTCCAATTTCTACATATAATGTAGCTCTATGTGCCCTGCATCACAATGTTATGCAAATAACTCAAGATAGTAGATATGCAATTCAAGGAACAATCTTGAGCATGTATGAGATAAGATACAAGCATAACATATAGATGATCAAAGATGGCAATATGTAAACAAGGCTAGAACTACATGTATATGAACTACTAGTAGATGATATCACAAGTTAGGACTACTAGTAGGATCTAGATCATAGCAACAGATACCACAATATAAAGCAAGCTATGAGTAGATATAGAGATATATCCAAACCAAGAGATATGCAATTTTAGAAGCATGAGAGGATATAACTCACTATATATGCATCCTTACCATAAGATGATTACCCCTAAGAACCTCAAGGTTGTATCAAAACAAGATATACACCTATAGAGATATAGCAAGTTAGAGTACAACGGAAGCGATTTTAGACACAACCAAGAGATCCAAAGAGATCATCATCAAAACCTGCAAAACAACTCAAAGCAAGAAATTGCAAGATATAGATATACCAATTTAGAGCAATTAGAGAGATAGAGTTGTAAGCAAGATAGGCAATTTATAACATGGCAATATGCATATATAAAGGTACCAAATGGAGTGCCAAAGAATAAGGCTATTGGTTGAGAAAATCTAGTTGAGAGGGAAATTCTCATTCAATAAGCCAAATGTATACTCTGTGAACAGTGTTTTCGGTCGAGTTCTGTGTATTGGCAACTCGGCCGATCGCAGCTGTTGGCAACACCCATTGGTGCCTATCGGTCGAGTTTTAGACAGGACAAAACTCGGCCGACAAAACTGCTGTAGAAAAAGCACATATTTTTCATAAAACATATCTAGAGGCATGCTAAAAATACAAACCATATCCAAACATGTCTAAGCAATTTAGTAATGCACTATAGAAGCATTAGGAACAATTTTTGAGCAAGAGTGTGAAGAGAAACACAAAATTCCACTTTTGACTCAAAAACCATATGTATAGTGCACACTAACTTGACAAAAACAAGTTAGAAAAGGTTATAAGCAATAAAACAATACCTTTGTGCTTACCATTGCTTTTCTACTTGTTGTCACCCTCTACACATCTCACCTTTCTTCTTTCATGTGAATTGAGAAGTCAATTTACAATTCAATAGCTCAAGTCAATCCATTTGCAAGTACCTACAAGAAGAAAGATGAAATGGTCCCCAATCATGTTTTTAGGTCCGGAGGAGTTAGTTTAGCAACCCAAATCCTATTGCTCTTGGGTGCTTTCCTAAAAGGACAACAATTAGAATAATGACCTAATTCATTGCAATAGTTGCATGTGCCCATAGTCTTGGAACTAGAGGATTCTCCACGGAATATTGGAGGTCCTTTATCTTTGTTGTTCCCTTGACTACTATCATACCCTAAACCATGTCTACCAATTTGTTTAGTAGTATGGTCTAGGATTTTATTAAGATTCTTTTTACCAACTAAGAATCTTTGCAAAGATGATCTCAAACTGTCATTATCATGCTTAAGAGAAGCAATAGTAGAAGACAATTGATTAATGTTATCTCTAGCATGTAGAGGATCATTTTCTAAGCAAAGAGTTTTAGTTAAATAAGAATCTCTATCAATATGAAGAGCAGCAACATCATTCTCTCTATTAGTAGAACTAGAACAAGATTCATGCCCATTGATTTTAGCAAGCAAGGAGGCATTTTCTAGTTCTAATTCATGCAAAACAAAATCTTTGTTTTTGTTTTCAGATTTAAGAACATCAATGTCATGCATGAGAGAATCAACAATTAAAGTATGTTCTTCATTAGAATTAGGCATGAGAGGTTGAGCTTCTAGAAATTTAATCTTATCAAGTAAACTAGAATTTTCAAGTTTAAGAGAGTCTACTTGGCTAAGACAATCATTTTTATCAATAAGCAAGCAAGAATTTGCATATTCAAGATCATCTAGTTCTATATGCAAATTATCAACAATTTTAGCAAGCTTTTTCTTTTTCTTTTTAGAAGACTTAAGAGATGCACAAATATCATGAATGAGATCAATCAAGGATTCTTTATCTAAAGAGTCTAGATTTACCTCATTTGAGTCTTCACTTGTTGATGCTACAAGAGAAAAATGACATTCTCCTTCATCACTAGAGCTTGAGCTTGATCCTTCACATGAATCTTCACTTGAGCTTGAGTTGGAGGAGCCACTTGAGCTTGAGTGCCATTTCTCCTTCTTGTGAAGATGGGCCTTTTTTCCTTGTGGGCAATCTTCCTTGTAGTGACCCTTCTTTCCACATGTGAAGCACCAGATGGAAGAGGACTTACCTTTGTAGAGTCTACCCTTGGAGTACATGGCATCTTCTTCAACTTGAGAGAATGGAGAGGCTTGACCAACAATACCTTGATTTGAGCTTTGATTTCAGCCTTCTTCATTCTCTTGAGTTCTTTCTCCTCTTGTCTTTCTAATTCCTCCCTCTTGTCAAGTGTGGCTTCATGTGCTTGTAGATTTCCAATGAGCTCTTCAATAGGAATATCCCTAAGAGACCTTGCTTCTTCAATGGAAGTCACCTTGGATTCCCATCTCTTGGGGAGAGTTCTAAGGATCTTTGAGTTGATCTCTCCACTAGACATAGGATGTCCTAGAATAGCAAGACCATTCAAGATGGTGTTGAGCCTTGAGTACATGTTGGCTATGCTCTCCTCCTTTCCCATCTTGAAGTTCTCAAGCAACCCTTTGAGCATGTAGACTTTGCTTTCCTTCACTTGATCTGTCCCTTCATAAGTGATGCAAAGCTTTCTCCATACCTCATAAGCCGTCTCACAAGAGGAAATCCGGTTGAACTCGGTGGGGGTCATGGAGGCATAAAGGATGTGCATGGCTCTTGCATTTAAGGTTGCTTTCATCAAGGTGGCTTCATCCCATTCTTCAATGTTTGTCTTTGGTAGAATGTATGGGCTGTTCACCATTTGCCACATCTCGAGACTTGATCCTTGGATGAAGAATTGAAGTCTTCTTCTCCAATAGAGGAAGTTGCTCCCATCAAAGATTGGAAGGCTAGTCGAGAGTCTCCCTCCTAGGTAGTCACCCATCTTCTCCTACTTGTAGAAGTATGCTTGGAGAAGACCCGCTCTGATACCACTTGTTGGATCCTAGATGGGTGATTAGATGCTCTAGAAGGGGGGGGTGAATAGAGCTGAAAGCACTTAAACAAAACTCATTAAACCTTCAAAATATATGACAAGATTAGGTTGCTAAATAGGCAATTTGAGTGCAACTAAATCATGCATAGCAAGGATAAGAGAGATTGAATATGCACCAATTAGACAAGCTATTTAGAGTGGTTCCACACTTCAAACTAGAAGTGTGTCAGTCCACTTGCCTAGAGAGGTCAACCTCTAGGACTTCAACCAACTGCACTCTTATATTCATTAATAAGACATACAATACATGACCAACAAAGGACTTACCTATCCAATACAAAGAGTCTTCAACCTTACCAAGGACTTACCCACTTTGCAAGAGTCTTCGGCCTTCTCCAAGGACTTACCCACTCTTGCACAAGTCTTCGGCCTTGCAGGAATTACCCACTCTTCTTGGATCTTCCGCCTTTGACTTCACCTTCACTCGAAGAAGCTTCCACCAAGGACTTACCCACTTGAGCTTGAGTCTTCTGCCTTCTCCAAGGGCTTACCCACTCTAGCTCCAAGTCTTCGGCCTTGATCTTCACCAAGGGACTCCTTCCCTTGTTCTTCTTTACCTCTCTTGGACAAGAGAGAGAACCTTCATCTTCAAGATAGGAAAAGAGAGATGGGGAGGTGGTGGAAGTGAGAGCTTCACAAGATATACAAATGGGACTAGCTCTCTTACAGATTTCCTACTCACTCTAATGGATGTAGCAAGTGATTAAGCTTAGAGAGAGAGAGGAGGCTGTAGGAAGCACTCAACTATAGAATAGGAACCTCACAAAGAGTTTGCAATGAATGCTCAACCTTGGAATGAGGCCCAAGGGGTCCTATTTATAGCTGGGGATGCCTCTTAGCCTTTGGGAATACTTGTGAACGAAAACTAGCCGTTTTGTGGCTTGCAACGGATCTATTTTCACTTGTTGCAACTCCACAACGGCTAGAATCACTTTTCTGCACTTTTTCGTACAGTATGATCGGCCGAGTTTATATAAAGGTAATTCGGATGAACCACTAAAAGACAAGGCTGAAAGCTAGACTGTCGGCTGAGTTCCTTTGGAGAAACTCGGCCGATCGGTCGACTTTCATCTTGGACCGATCAGTGGATCGGTCGAGTTTCCTAGCTAGAAACTCGACCGAACGGGAATCGGCTGAGTTTGCAACTCGGCCGAATCTCACAAAAATCCCAGAATATATGGATCGGCCGAGTTTGGAATTCGGCCGACAAAATCCCTGTTATGGGTATTTTGAAATTTTCGTTTGACTATACAAATGATGGATTTTTGTGTCCCGATAATTTTTCTAAGCTTAATTACAAGTCATACAATCATTACAAGTGGTTACAAAGCAATTCTAAGGTCATTTACATAGAGATCCCAAATTGCACACTTGTAGCTATTTTGACTTGTCTTTTCTCCAATTTGGTATGCGCAAGTTAGGGCATTTGGAGTGTGTCTAAACCTAATCTGAAATCACTCAATGTAGAAGCATTAGACACCAATATGTGGAATGGTTAGTCATCATCAAAACAAGGGTTTAGTCAATTTAGATGTGAGTCAACATTGACCTAATTGACCTTGAGTCAACATTATCCACTTCTCATTTAAGATGTAGTCTTTCTTCATGATCCTTACCTATATCTTATACTCACCCCACACTCTGAGATCTCCTCATTTTCCTTGGGTAGCTTTATAATGGATGAAATGAATTCTTACGTCAGGTCATTGTAAGAAATGCTCATAAAATAGATCTTATATATTCCTAGCCATTTGAATATCTATTTCACCCTATGGTATATCCCCATTTGCTCTAGGGTGTTGACGTCCCCATATCTTGTTGCCTTGTATTTCTTCCTCTCGAAAATATCAAACCATATTTCATGGTACTCATCATCTCTAGGTACTAGTTCATTGTTAGGTTGTTCTCTTCTCGTGGCTTGTGTTGGTTGTCTTGGGAAGTTTCCAAGGGCAATAAGTTTAAGAGTGGTGGCTTTGACTATTTCCCTTTCTTCAAATATCTTGGCTACCTTCCTAGGTCTCTCATCACCAGCCTCCGACGCAAGCCTTTTCTTTGGGTTTTGTACCTCCTCAGATGGTGTGTATTTAGAGGTTTTCAATCCTATTTGTTCTTCCTCCACTTCTCACTCCTCCAGGACTGGTTCAGACAAGATCGTTGCTTGACTGCTTCCAGCCTGGCCTTGATGCATTCTAGAGTGGGTTCCCCATGTTGTTCAATGTAGCTCGCATGTTCAGTTTTTAGTTTCTCCACTCTCTCTATTTTTTCTATTGTCCTTGAGGATCTCACCTTCTTGTTGTACTCAAACTCATGTACTTGGATTTTGGCTTGCTTTCCTACCATCTTATGCTCATAGATACACCAAGTATCTCTATTATATTAATTAGATGGGTAAAAGGGAATGGAAATATGTTAGGTTATGGATTCTAGAAAGCAAAAATCTAATAAAGCAATTAAACTGATAACAAACAACTGAAGATATCAACTAGTGGTTAAAACACTAGAAACAACAATCAATGGTGACAACTGATGGCCTCAAGTGAAGGTTAGAATAAGCAGTGGAAAATGGAAACAAGGGGTGGGAAGGACAACTAGGGGTTCATCAACTAATGGTTGATCAAAGGTCGATGGATGACTTGGTGTACATTTAGATAATGTTTAGAAATCAGAATATGAAGTGGAAGAGGGAACAAGTAGTGGTAAAGAGCATAAAATAGGTGAAGGTGGTCAATCAGGAGATGGCGTGGAATAGATAAATGTTCCCCTCTACCAATGGTTGTTTTAATAGGGCAGAGGAGATCAAAACACCCGATGGCCAGCACAACCAATGGAGGAAAAAGGAGAAACAAACGATGGTAGGGACATGCAATGGTGGAGAAATGGGCGGTGGTCGGACCACCCTATGGCCAGAATCGGTTGTAAGATTTGATGGGCCCGAATAGGCGATGGTTTTAATAGAAAGTGGTAGGAAACAAATGATGGTAAACAAAAACAAATGATGGTTAGAGTAGTCAAAGTCTTAGCTCAATCGATGGAGGAACCAATGGTCATCAGTTTCTAGGGTTAGCACCTGCAGGTGATCGAAACAACAATCAATGGCAGAGCGAAAAAGGTGATGGAGGATTTGGTGGTCAGATAGAAAGGTGAAGTGACGACTAAAGTGGTGAAGGTATAACTTCCAATGATCGGGGATGACCTAGCCATGCTCGATGGTGATGATCAATCATCTACGATTCAAACAGGTTGGAAAGAAGGAAGGCGAGGAAAACTCGGACGGCACAAAATCAAGGAGAGCCAAAAGTTTTAGGGGTTACCTTGTCATCATTGGTAGTTTGTCTTGTCGGTGGTCTGGAAGAGTCGCTCTATTGGCCTCTTCTTGGTTGGAGATGCCTTCGTCTTGTTTGACACTAAACAATGGGGAGAATCGTCTCTGTTGCTGCTTCTAAGGTCTAACTTGGTTGCTCTGTAAGAGGAAGGCAGAAAAGAATTAGTCGATCCCTTTTATAGTTTTTTGTCATTTGGTCGACCATCAGGTGATTAGGTGGGCTTTTTGGCCTCTTCAACCATCAATTGATGGCTCGACAGACGGTGAATGCACCTTAAAAATTCGATGTCTCTCCTACATGTATCCGTCGATGGTGTGTCTATGCTTGTCAGCCAATGGCTCATCTACAACTGAAGTCCAATGGAGGTTAATCAACTGTTGACGTGCCCATGCTTATCAACTAATGATTAGGCAGAGTGGTATCAATCAGTGTGACAGTGGTATCAATCTGTGTAACTTCTATTAAAATACTAATAGTTTATTAAATGAAAAAGTGGACAGGAAAAATATAGAGAAAGTGGGGAATCTTTGGGTTGCCTCCCAAGAAGCACTAATTTAAAGTTTTTAGCTTGAGTACCATTTCTAGCTTGTCATGGGTCTTTAGCTAGAGCAGGTCTGGGGTCCTCTAGCCCCAATTCTTATCTTCTTACGAAAGCTTCATTCTCATAATATCTTTTGACTCTGTGGCTATTCACCTTAAAAGTATCTATCTTTTCACTGGTAATCTCCATCACCCCAGATGGGTAGATCCTGACAACAGAGAATTGACCAGATCATCTAGATCTGAGTTTCTCTAGAAAAATCTTGATTCTTGAATTGAACACCAGAACCTTGTCTCCTTCAGAAACATCCTTGTGTTTGATGTGGACATCATTTCACACCTTTGTTCTTTGCTAGTAGACGTGGACATTCTAATAGGGATGTAGCCTCAGTTCCTCTAGCTCATCAAGATGCAGCTACCTTTACTTTCCAGCTTTGTCTATATCCATATTTAAGAATTTGATGGCCCAAAGGGCCTTGTGCTCTAGTTCAATAGGAAAATGGCACAACTTTCCATAGATCAGCCGATAGGGGGTAGTCCCTATCAGTGTTTTATAAGCAGTTCTATATGCCCATAGGGAATAATCTAAGTTCATGGACCAATCCTAATGGGTCATGCCAATGGTTTTCTCTAATATCTTCTTAATCTATCGCTTTGAAACTTTGACTTGTCCTGACATCTAGGGTGGTATGGTGTGGCTACCTTGTTCTTCACCATGTACTTCTTCAGCAGTGCTTCAAACTATTTTTCCACAAAATGAGACCCCCGTCACTAATGACAATGTGTGGAACCTCGAATATAGGGAAAATGTTTCTCTCAAGTAGTCTCACAACTTCTTATGAGTCACAAGTGGGATATTCTACACCTTCTACCCACTTGGAGACCTAATCTACTGCAACCATAATGTACTGGTTTCCTCTGGAAGGAGGGAAGGGTCCCATATAATCCACTCCCCAGACATCAAAGATCTCCATTTCCACCCAGTCAGACATAGGCATCTCATTTCTTTTTGTAATATTTTCGACCAGTTGGCATTCTTTACAGGACTTGAAAAAAGACATGGCATCCTTGAAAAGTGTCGGCCAATAAAAGTTTGATTGTAGGACCTTAGTTGTTGTCCTTTCCCCTCCATGATGACCACCATACAGTGAGGAATGACATTCCTTGAGGACCTGACATACCTCTTCTTCTGGTACATAACGCTGGTATAAGTTGTCAGGACATTTCTTAAACAATAGGGGGTCATCCCAATAATAATTCTTTAGGTTAGAGAAAAGCTTCTTCTTATTATTATGGGTTATCTTGGGAGGCAATTTCTCACAAGACAGATAAATAAAATTGTTAGTGAACCAAGGAAGATTTGGTTCAACTGACTTGGACATCATCAAGGCCTCATCTATGTTGTTGTCATTTACTGGTATCTAATTTTCTTCGGTGAATAGTATTCTAGAAAAGTGGGCATCCACCATGTTCTCCATTCCTTTCTTTTCAATGGTTTTGTGGTCGAATTCTTATAGCAACAAACCCCATCACAACAATTTTGGCTTTGTGTCCTTTTTTGCCATGAAATACTTGATGGCTCCATGGTCTATTTACACCTTCACCTTTGATCCAATTAAGTAGGATATGAACTTGTCGCAAGCAAATACTATTTCTAGTATTTCTTTCTTAGTTGTGGTGTAGTTCACTTGAGCTTCATTGAGATTTCTACTAGCATAGTAGATTGTGTGGTGCTTCTATCTTTTCTTTTCCCTAAGATAGCTTCGATGGTGTAATTGTTGGCATCACACATGATTTCAAAAGGCAATCCCCAATCTGGTGCTTGATGTATCGGGTTGTGGTCTTTGCATTCTTTAGAAATTTGATTCTTCAAGGCACTTATTAGATAAGTCGAATTCAACATATTTAACAAAGAGGTTTGACAAGGGCTTCACAACCTTTGAGAAATCTTTGATAAATATTCTATAGTATCCAACATGTCCCAAAGAACTCTTCACTCTTGTGATGGATTTTGGTGGTGGTAACTTTGATATAGCTTCTATCTTTTTTAATCCACTTCTATGCCTTTCTCATAAATCTTGTACCCTAGCACTATGCCTTCTGTCACCATAAAATGGCATTTTTCCAAATTAAGAACAAGTTGCTTCTCTTAACATATTTGCAAGACCTTAGACAAGTTTCCAAGGCATCTATAAAAGTCAGGTCCATATATCGAGAAGTTTTCAATGAAGACCTCCATTATTTTTTCTAGAAAATCTGACAACATGGATATCATGCACCTTTAAAAAGTAGTTGGTGCATTACATAATCTGAAGGGCATTCTTCTGAAGGTGTATGTCCCATAGATACATGTAAAAGTAGTTTTTTCTTGGTCATCTGGGTGGATGGGGACTTCATAGAACCCTGAGTACCCATTGAGAAAACAAAAGTAGGATTGTCCTTCTAGCCTTTTAAGAACTTTGTTGATAAAAGGTAGATGGAAGTAGCCTTTTCTCATTATAGCATTTTGCTTGCGATAGTCGGTACATATTCCCCACTCAGTAATCATCTGAGCAGCTACTTCACCCCCATTTCTTCCCTTCAATATTGTCATCCCTCCCTTCTTTGGTACAATGTGGATCGGGCTGACCTAGTTCCTATCACTGATGGGGTAGATGATCCCTACATCATGAAATTTTATTATATCCTTTTTTACTACTTATTTCAACATCTGGTTTAATTTCCTTAGTGGTTGAACTAGTAGTTTAGTAGTCTCTTCTAGGTTAATTATGCGCATGCACAAAGCGGGACTAAGGCCCTTGATATCTTCCACAGAATATCCTATAGCATTTCTATGTAGTTTGAGTTCCTACGATAGATTTTCCATTTGTTCATCTGTCAGATTTGCATTAACTATCACCTGATTCCTCTCTTCATCATCAAGGAATTCATACTTCAACACTTTTGGGAGTTGCTTCAGCTTAGGTTTCGGTTCCGCTGTAACTTTTTCTTTTGGTGTTTGTTCCAGAGAGGCATACACCACAATTTTTTACAGTACCTTCTTTACCACTAAAAACCTCCTCCTTAGGTTGATTCAAGTAATCTAGAATCTCAACTACTTCAGGATCTACTAAATTGGTATCATAATTGTTTAAGGATCGCATGAGAGGGTCGACTATCGCATTTCTTTCTTGTACTTCTGAGAAATACTAAGTATAACTGTCCATAAAATAGGTTGACTCAAATAGAGAGGGTCCCCTCTTGGCATCTTGTACATGAAAATGGATGTGATCATTGACTACACAGAGAGTTATGATTCCCTTTGCAACATCAATTTGGTCTATCCTAGTGGTGAGGAATGGTCTTCCAACTAGCATGGGGCACAATCTATCTTCAATGGTGTCAATCACTACTATATAATAGGGTATAAAGAACCTTCCGACGCAGATTGGGACATCCTCTACCACTCCTACTAGCTTTGTAAAGATGTGGTCAGAAAGATGAATTATCGAAACTATCTTCACCATGTCCATCAGTCCAAGCCTTTGGGCTAAAGTAAGGGGCATAAGACTGATATTTCTCCTAGATCAGTGAGTCCATTTATTTCTACATTTTCTCCAACATTGAGAGGAATAGTAAAATCTCACTGGTCTCTTTTCTTTATGGGCATGGTATCTTAAACAAAATCACTTGACATCTTGTCTAGTTGTACTGTGTCAATGTGATCACCTATCCTCCTCTTTGTAATCAAGTCTTTAATGAAATTGGCATAGGTAGGCATTTCCTCAATCACATTTAGAAATGGGATATCTAAGTGTAGTTTCTTTACCGCTTCCATGATTTTCTCATATCTCTTCGTTAAATGAGCTTTAATTAGTTTGTAAGGGAATGTGACTCTTGGTGCATATGGATTTCTTTGCATAGAGACCTCTTCAGCTGAATCTAATTTCTTAGTCTTGCATCTTTCTTCTTTTTTTCATTTTCTTTGACCTTGTCTTCCATTACTGGATCTTCATATTCCTCCTCTCAAATGATGGTTTTAGTCTTTGGATTGGTAGACTTTTCTTTTTCATGGTGGATCTCTTCTTGTTGTTTTTCTACAACTTTCCCAGGGGATTCTTAACAGTCTCTGCCAGCTGGGGTGGTTGTTGATCAATTTGTCTTTGATGAGTTTGCATGTCCATCATTTGAGTTTGCATCGTGGTTAACATGCCTGAGTTGGTGATGGCGCTTTGAGTTAGCTAGTCATTTACCAAAGGTTGCCTTTTCACAAAGTCAAATAGCTAAGCTATCATGTTAGGTTGTTGTTATCCTTGGTCTAATTCTGATTTTGATTTTGTCCTTGATTTTGACTGGTCACATTTTTGTTTTGATATTGACCTTGATAATTTTTCTTGTTTGATTGATATCTTGTAATTCTGGTATACTGAGTCGGTCCACTTTTTTCTCAAATCTTGGGGCATCTTAGACAAACATCCAAGTTGGTGAGAGTTCTCAACAATGTCTTTTTTGCTATAATTGTATCTGGGATGGTCTAGACATTTGAAATTTGCATAAGAGATTCTTTTTATTTCTTCTTCACTTTCCCTTTCTTCACTTTCTTCCGATTGTGTATAGATATATTTTTCAATTCCATGGCCTCCTTCACCACACGTGACACACCTCATGAATTTCCCAATAGGATACTTGCACTTGCCTCCAGTGTCTTTTAGTTGTTTGACATTAGTGGCAATCTTCAGAATTTGAGTCGTAGTGGTTTCCAGGGATTTGGCTTCAACTGAAGGTCCTTTAGATCCATCCTTCTTGGTTGAGCGTCTATCACTTCTCTCATACTCCATGCCTATTTATAGTGCAGACATGTTATCAACAATCTTCATAGTTCTGCTCACCTTCTTTCCAAGAAAATCACTCCTAACGGCTGCATACAACGAGGTCCGCTCCATCAGAGTTAAAACATTGTAAAATGTTGTCACCAGAAATCCCTTCTAGTAGTTGTTGTGAGGAAAATCCCTTTGATACGCTTGATACCGTTCCCAAGCTAATGAAGATTCTCTATGGGATTTTGCATGAAAGAAGTGACCTTTTGCCTATTTCAAATCGATTTCTCAGTTGGGTAGAATTTAGTGACAAAACCATCTACAAGGGGCCTCCATCCATCTATAGACTAGTGAGGTAGGTTAAGATACCAGGAAAGAGCTTTATCCTCTAAAGAGAAAATGAATCCCTTGAAATATATGACTTCTTGAGGCAATCCCCTCATCTTGATGGTGTTGTAGATGTTTTTGAAGGCGTCAAAATGATGGTAAGGATTATCATTCTTCGAATTCCCTCAGAGAGTCTTGTTCTGGATCATTGAAATGACAGTGGGTTTTAGCTCAAAATTAGCTACACTGAATTGTTGGTTGATGATTGGGCATCTTGACTCGTTAGATCTGGTAGTAGCCAATTCTCTAAGTGTTTTATCTTCTTCATCATTTCCTCTTCATTGTTATCATGATCACGTTTGCGATCGCGATGATTCCTTCCTTCTGTTGTGGTGGTGGTGGTGCTCGTGATGGTATCGCTCCTCTTATCATCACTCTTCATGATCTTCTTCCTCGTTGTGATGACCATCAGATTGACGTTCCTCTCATTCTTCTTCAGTTTTTGGTGACAGACAGTTATGTTGGACTCTTGCATTTCAATCCTCCCTAGTAAGGCTACTGTCTCTACGAGGGGGCATGGTGTCTTGAAAAAGAGGATGCAGTGTTGATTAAATCAGCTTCCCTTCATGCTTCCTAAATAGATCGCACTATCTAGTTAGAAAATAGGACGTGTAAAATGAAACATTCTAAGCAATCTAGACATAGAAAATTTAGAGTTTTTGTGCACTCAAGCTTATTTCTAGGCTTGAGGCAAGGGAATATAGGGAGTAGACCTGTGTTCAAAACAATACTATTTTTCTTTGTCCCTGACAACGATGCCAAAAAGTTGGTTGGCCTAAATCATACATCCAAAATGAAGCAGATCTAGAATAGTCAGACTCATATTTATAACTCGACACTCATCCCCCTGCAACTATTATATGGGGTCCTATGTAGTAGATTGGGGTCAAACCACATGGACAAGGTTGGTATGTGCTAGGAAAGTAGAGTCTTAAACTCAAATACACCAAACGAAAAGATAGATTGTAAAAGAGTGAAATCACCCCTTTACTAAAATTTTGTACAATAAGACATCCATCCCAAACATACTCAAAAGGTATGCTGACACAGGTGTTAAATTTTCAAATATTTATATAATGGTATACAAAAGACAAAAGTGTATAGCAGCAGAATAGAAATATTGACTATATTAAATTATTCAAAAGAATATAAAATTCCATCATAACTCCCATATGGGGTTTACATAAAAGATACAACATAAGGATCTAGGACAGAGGGACTTCAAGTCTTATATCCAAAGCAACATCTTCAATATCTAGGTCCATGCCAAAAGCAATGTTCTCCTTGATCTTGTTCAAAACCTTGTGCTTTACTTGGGTGGTTGTGAAGTCACCCAACAAGAGAGAGAAACAAGGTATATGTCAACAATATGAACAAGAAACAAACATAAGAACATCAATGAAGCATAAGGATATAGATTCATCATAAGATGATAAGGCCAAGAGAATGAGGCATATAACAAAAGATTCTTGCTAAAATCAATAAATATTAATGAATTTGCATGAATGATTAATATTAGACTACATTAACTAAGTTGGGTTGAGGCACCTACCAGACCTCAACCAAATAGATGAGAGAAGTGTAATCACATTCCTAGTCACCTATCAAATATTTTATATTGGGGAGAAATAACACATTACCCACGGGGAGAGTAAGCACATTCCCCAGGGCAAAATAACACATGCCACAACTATGAATGGTTGTACATAAGTACCACTACTATACCTATATGACCAAATAAACCATCATGCACAAGAAATAATGATATAGAAAGATTAAATCATCAAATAATTGCAATAAGGTAGTGGGATTCCAAGACCCAAGAAATAATATATCAAATCTGATTTTTAAGGCAATTAGAACAACATAAACAATAATAAAGGAAATATGATACATTTCATGCCTCATTATGGAATATAGGGCTAGTTCACAAATATCCCAACATAAGGGTAAGATTTGCACATCCCTCTCTTATTGATTTCAATTATTCACTTTCACCACTTTAATTTTGTCCAAGGTCCACTTTTCCTATTTTCAAGATAATCACATACATTAGGGTTTTGAAATCCATATAAGTGTATTGAAATCCTATTTCTCGACCTCTTTACAAAATCTCATATTTTAGACTCAAAACCTCCACCAAATGATTTGTTAAGTTCTACGGATCAAGTAAATATATATATATTTGTCCAATTTGGAGTTAATATGAATTAGTTACCAATTTTAGCACTTTTTATATGATTTATTAGATACTAAAAATCAACCATATAAATCATGGAAATCAGTCCACAAAACTATTTTTATTAGAAAAATGACATTTGTTCGATTCCAAAACATTTGTTTACTTAATTTTTGGACAAGCGAGTCAAAAGATATGACTTTTGCAAAACTGACCAATTAGGTTATTCCGTTTAAGCCATGTAGGCAAAGTAAAGCTTCACGAGAAGAGAGAGAGAGGGAGAGGATGGGTGTGATGACTTGGCCCAATTGTTAGTAACCAAGTTTCCTGGTCCCCTTTCCATCTCACCAACTTGCATAGCGCAGATACGAGATAAAATGGGGCAGAAAAGACTTCTTTACCCCTTGCAACAAAAGAGAATAGGAGGACGATTCAGAACAAAATTGGGAATCCAACATACCACTTTATTCTCCCTCATTTGGTCATGCCATGGTTGTGAGCAAGAAGCACTTGTGGTGGACAAGATTGGGGAAAACAACCGTGTGCCTTATAGAGCCAAAGAAACACGTCGCGCTGGTAGAGAAGGTAGTCGAGAACCTTACCCTAGGAGGAATTTTACTTCAGAGAAGCCAAGCACCATAGAGGCGGGTCCGAAGCTCAGAGAAGAAAGCTTGATTGTGGCAAATGTTCAAGGAGATCATAACAAATTGGCATGAGAGAGAAACTTAGAGATGACCAACAAAGGTTTTTGTGGAGATACATATAGGTGGGGTTCAGTATAATGGTTTCTCGGGTAGTATCTTTGAGAAGAAAAAATGGAGAATTAGGGAATTATAAATACTTGACAAAAATTCACAAATAAGGGGTCGGTTGGTGTATATTCAAGCCATTAATGCATTGGCGAAGATATCTCAGAAAATGGTTGAGAAATGAAATAGAAATTCGTGAATAACTAGACCTTACAGTCAGTTTACTGTTCACGTCTGTGGACCTTTCCTACACGAGGTCGGTGATGGGTCTAGCTATATTGGATTAAGATCCATCGATCGATGATATACACAAAGATAAAAAAGATGTGTAACATTTAATTGCTTACCAAATCTGTTTCAAACTAAAGTGATACATTAAATTTATTTCTCTTTTCTCTCTCCTCATTTGAGGATACAAAGAAACTTTGGACATGAGGAATCGGAATATGCAACTAGATTTGCCTTTTGAGAACTTTTTATATTTTATTTAATTCTTTTAAAGTAATTCAAACTTTCTCTTTCTTAACATATTAGAGACTTCTAGAATTAGCCAATTAATATGAAACTTCATACACAAACCAAAACATGTGGAACACGAATTGTCCATTACTTTTAGTCTTTGGAATTCTTTTTCTCATTATTTAATATTTTGGACTTTCTCTCTCCTAATCGACACATGGATATTAAAGATTATCCAAATTACATGAAAATTACCCAAAGGCTATTTTTAATGTGTAGATTACAAATCCAAGATTATACTCCTCTTTTAGAGTCATTAAGTATTTTATTTCATATTTTGAGGAAAACTCACCTTTTCTTTTCAAAATAAAATTGATAAAGTTATTACTATCCCAAAGTTATGGAATTTGGCCTACAAGCCAAACCAAACCCAAGGAAAATGAATCTCATATTATCTTTAACCAAGTAGTCTTCCTTTTTAATGTTTTTTCCCATTATCCATTGTTACCACTATTTCTCATATTAAATAATTCAATCTCTCATTAACATGTTTAATGCATTATTAATCATTCCTTTTTCTCTTTCTTGCTCCAAAATCCTAAGGAATATTCTAGAACGAACTTATTTTATCATTATGCCACTTAAGTGGTAAGTTTTTAAAATACTTATTGAGGTATTTGTGTGACAAAACCCATTTTTTGACATAAATAATGAACAAATGTTCACCAAACCACTATTATTTCCAAAAATTGAATGTAAAATCCAAAAAGGATATAAATTAAAGGAAAAACTTGGGAGAAGGGTCAAAAGAGAATATAACCAAATTTCAGTTTGTTATGACACTCCACCCTTTCAAAAGGATTTGTCCCCGAAATCTCAAGTAAAATAAAAAGGGTGAGTAAGAAACATCTCAACACTATAACTTACCAACTCAAACTCCTTATTCTTCATCTATATAACTTACGAGTTCATAAACTTCACATGCAACTCCTCGAAGGTCAGGTTCTCAAGGATCACTTAGGGTTCCACTCTTAAGATTTCTTTTTATGACTTATAACACAATGAACATTTTAGGTTTATTAGCATTATATTTATTAGGATATCACATTGTCATTATTATTCTTTGAATTGTTTCTTATTATATTCACTTTATTGCCAAAAGAGTTACATTTCATTATTATGCATTAAACCCTATATATATTTATTATTTATTTCATTAAGAATTTTAGCATAATTAGAGGTTACTCAATTATCTCAATATCTATTAATATATTGGGTAATTTTCCTTAATAATTTGAATTTAGACATGTTATCATCAATTTGAATTATATCGGATTATTTTTTATGAAATAAGACATTTTATCCAATTTGTTATTAAATCTACAATTAATCCAAATAATGTCTCATATTACCTTTCTTGCTCACATTAAGGTCACCATTAATCATTTTCCCATATTTATGCCCATTTATGTGAATCCAATTACTTCTTGTCCATATTGAAGTCATTATATATATTTTAGTGAACAACATGGAACATATTACATATTCAAGTTATGCTCAGGCCAAGGCATGATTAGATGATTAATTAGGTGTGTTAATTATTTAGAGAACAAGATATGCATTTCTTATTGATGACTTGATTAATATGTGATTAGCTGATTATATACCATTTGTGTGTATCAAGGTATGTTATCTTATTATGACACCTAATGTCACTAATGTATCATGAGAGTTATCAAGGATGCTTATGCTAAGGCTAGATGATTAAATGTTTACTTAAAATTTATCATTATATTTTACTTATACTTCTTAGCATGCATTAAGTGAAAGAGTTAGGTTCCAATTATCTTGCTCAACACATCATTAGGGTTTATTGGTTCAAGACATGGTTAGCATCATGCTTATTCATTATTAGTATTAATATGTCAGTTACTCATATTATGTGCATTAAATATTCATTAGGGTTCAAACATATGAATTATTCATTAGATGAACATTATATGTTCATTAGTATGTAAACAAACATGTTAAGGGATAAGTCTAACCTTGTGCAGTCAAAACTAACGATCCAAGCACACTATCCTCCTATTCATGGAGTTAGGTTTTCTAAAGTAAGAGTAGATAGATTTCAGAATGTCACAGGGCTCCATCCCCTTAAAAAGGATTTTATCCTCAAAATATAACCACCCAAGAATCAGCAACCAACTACTCTCCACCCCTTAAAAGGTTTGATCTACCAATCCAAACCAAAACTATAAGTAAAGGGTGAGTCTAACTAAAGCATTCACAAAATCCATCACACTTCCACTTTGCACTTTGATAGCTTACTAAACACCAAACTTGAAAGTCTCAGTTCTAGGGTTAGGTTGACCAAACATGTGGTCCTAAGGGACATAAGAGAACTATATTTGGTATCCATCATCAAATAAGTCATCACACCTAAAGGGCTAGGTCATCATATTACGGCTCCAACATAGATGTCTAACACTATTATTGCCTAAAAGCATGATATTTCAGACAATCCATATCAGCTCAGACCAAGTAGGTATCATATGGATCAGGGAGTCCTCATAAACCAAGCTAGTGGCACAAAAGAAAATCGTGCCAGCCTCCAAACCCCGATCCTTTCTAGACAACTTTGCTTTCAACTTCATGTCATAGTAGCTTCCTAAAGGCAAATCTAAACAACCTCAACATACTATGGCTACTTACCTCTTTTAATTGTAAATATTTTAGGGGTTTATTCATCATGATTATTATGTGAAACTCATAGGATCCTTAATCAACCTTTCATCATCTCATGAAAAACATAGGTCTATTCTAGGGAGGATTTGTAACTTAAATGGAATTTATGCAAGGCAAGGTTTCTAATTAGTGAGATAGAATTTAAATATGCAGGTTCTGACTACCATGGGCTTTAATACCATCCTATAAAAGAGTGAAATCACCCTTTTACAAAAAAATATGAATAATAAAACATCCATCCCAAAAATACTCAAAAGGTATGCTGACAGGGGTGTAAAATTATAAAATATTTATATAATGGTATAACAAAGTCCAAAGTGTATAGAGGCAGAATAGAAATATTGACTATATTCAATTATTGAAAATATTACAAAATTTCATCATATCTCTCATATGGGGTTTACATAAAAGATACAACATAAGGATCTAAGATAGATGGAAGTATAAACTACTTCAAGTCTTGTCTTTAAAGAAACTTCTCTAAGAGCTATGTCCATGCAAAAGGCTATGTTCTCCTTGATCTTGTTTAACACCTTTTGCTTTACTTGGGAAGTTGGGAAATCACCCAACAAGAGAGAGAAACAATGTATGTTTCAACAATATGAACAAGAAACAAAGATAAGAACATCAATGAAACATAAGGATATAGATTCATCATAAGATGAGAAGGCTAATAGAATGAGGCATATAACAAAAGGTTCTTGCTAAAATCAATAAATAATAATGAATTTTCATGAATTATTAATATTGGACTACATTAACTAAGTAGGGTTGAGGCACCTACCGAACCTCAACCAAATAGATGAGGGGAGAGTAATTACATTCCCAGTCACCTATCAAGTATTTTATATTGGGAAGAAATAAGACATTCCCGAGCGGGAGAGTAAGCACATTCCCCATGGTGAAATACCACATGCCCTAACTATGGGTGGTTGTAAATAAGTACCACTACTATAACTAAATAGACAAATAAATCATCATGCTCATGAAATAGTAATATGGCAAGACTAAAACATTAAATAGTTGCAATAAGGAAATGGGGTTCCAAGATCCAAGAAATAACATATCAATTGTGGTTTTTGAGGCAATTAGATTAAGAGAATATATAATAAATGAAATAGGAAACATTTCATGCCTCATTATTGAAAATAGGGTTGGCTCAGAAATATCCCAACTTAAGGGTAAGATTTGCACATACCTCTCTTACTGATTTCAATTATTCACTTTCATCACTTTAATTGAGTCCAAGGTCCACTTTTCGTATTTCCAAGTTAATCACATACATTAGGGTTTTGAAATCCATATAAGTGTATTGAAACCCCAATTCTAAACCTTTTTAGAAAACCTTGGATTTTGGACTCGTAACCTCGACCAAACAATTTATTAAGTTCTTTTGATCAAGAAAACATATTTATTTATCCATTTTGGAGTTATATGAATTAGATACCAATTTTCGGGGCTTTTTGTATGAGTTATTAGATCCACAAAAATTAAACATAGAAACAATGGGAATAAATCCTCAAAACCATTTTATTAGAAAGAACACATTTTTTTATTCCAAAATATATTTTTACTTAATTTTTGGATAAGTGAGTCAAAAGATATGATTTTTGCAAAACTGACTAATCAGGAAATTCCTTTTAAGCCACATAGGCAAAGTAAAGCTTCGTAAGAAGAAAGAGAGGGAGAAGATGGGTGTGATGACTTGGCCCAATTTCTACTGGCCAAGTCTCCTGGTCCCCTTGCCATCTCACCAACTCACACAGTGAGGAAACAAGATAAAATGAGGTAGAAAAGATGACTTTGCCCCTTGCGACAAAAATGAAACAAGAGGACGACTGGGCGAAATATGGGGAATCCAACACACAAATTGCTTCTCCCTTATTTGGCCCTATCATGGACGTGAGCAAGAAGCAGTTGTGGTAGCAAAAACTGGGGAAAACATCCCCGCGACTTATCGAGCCAAAGAAACACGCGACGAGGGTAGAGAAGGTAACTAGGAACCTTACCCTATGAGGAATTGTACTCTGGCAAAGCCAAGGATCATGGAGGCAGGCAGAAAGCTCATATAAGAAAGCTAAATCATGGTCACTATGTGAGGAGATCCAAACAAATTAGCATGAGAGAGCAACTTGGAGATGACCAACAGAGGTTTTGGTGGGCATATATATAGGTGGGGTTCTGCATAACAGTTTCTAGGGTAGTATCTTTGAGAAGCCAAAATAGAGAATTAGGAAAATCCTAAATACTTGATGAAAACTCACAAATAAGGGTTAGCTTGGTGCGTATTTGTTACGTGAAAGTGTTGGCGAAGAAATCTTGGAAAATAGTTGAGAAACAAAATAGAAATTCGTGAATAACCAAAGCTTACGGCCGATTTACTGTTCATGGGTGTGGGCCTTTCCTACACGAGCTAGGTGATGGGTCCAACACCATTGGATCAAGATCCGTCAGCCATCAATACACACGAAGATAAAAAAGACATGTGTCATTTAATTGCTTACCAAATCCGATTCAAATGAAAGTGATACATCAAATTTATTTCTCTTTTCTCTCTCCTCATTCAAGGGTGCAAACAAACTCCAAACTATATGAAATTTGACACCGAACCTATTTTGGATATGAAGAATCTGAATATGCAGTTAGATTTGACTTTTGAGAAATTTAGATATTTATTTTAATTCTTTTAAAGTAATTCACATTTTCTCTTTCTTAACATATTAGAGACTTCTAGAATTAGCTAATTAGTGTGAAACCTCATACACAAGCAAACAAAAACATTTGGAACACGAATTGCCCATTAATTTTATCATTTGGAATTATTTTTCTCATTATTTAATATTTTGGATTTTCTCTCTCCTAATCTACACATGGATATTAAAGATTATCCAAATTACATGAAAATGTGCCCAAAGACTATTTTTATTGTGTAGAATATGAATCTAAGATTATTTTCCACTTTTTGAGTTATTAAGTAATTTATTTCATATTTTGAGGAAAAGTCACCTTTTCTTTTCAAAATAAAATAGATAAAGGTATTATCATCCCATATTATGGAACTTGGCCTCTAAGATAAACTAAACCCAAGGAAAACAAATCTCAAGTTATCTTTAACCAATTGGTCTTCCTTTTAGGAGTTTTTGCCCATTATCCATTGTTACCACTATTTCTCATATTAAATAATTCAATATCACATTAACATGTTTAAAGCATTATTATTCATTCCTTTTTCTCTTCCTTGCTGCAAAAGGCTAAGGAATATTCTAGAACATATTTATTTTATCATTATGCTACTTAGGTGGAAAATTTGTATATTACACCGTTATTTAAAAATACTTACTGAGGTATTTGTAAATAAACCCATTCGTTGGCATAAATAATGAACAAATGTTCACCAAGCCACTATTATTTCCAAAAATTGAACAATAAAGCCAAAAAGGATAGAAATGAAAGGAAAAACTTGGGGAAATGTTCAAAAGAGCTCGTTACATAGATTAAGATGGTGTTTCCTAAGGAATGATGTTACTCCAAACAAAGCAATCAAAGCGAAAGTAAGAATAAAAAATAAGAGAGTACAGTCAAACAAGAAAGATATAACCAAAGTATGAAAGGAAACTTGGATTGGGTTTCACATACTAAGATCTCTCATCAACATGCAATACTTACACCTTTTTGTATACCCTTAGCAAGATTAAAAGAAACCATCATATATGTCTACTCGATCCTCTCTCTAGCTTAGGATAGATCTAGATCATAAGGTTTTGTCTCTCTCGAGATGGCAAACAAAAAATCACAAGGAAAACATTATGACCATAAGATTTAGCATTCCAACATTTTCATACATTCATGCAACTCCATAATACTTAGATAACATTAATACTACTCTTTCTAGGCATTAAAATCATACATCAGAAGATGGTAGTTAATCTTGTGAGTTAAGGATTAAGAACAAGAGTATGGAGATAATATTGTTAGGGGCATATAATATTCAAAAGGATGCAAGTATATATATGTTGGGAGAGCCTTAGTGGCTACTCCCAACCCAAGTAAAGTGTTAGCCACACATTCTCATGAGTAGAAGTTCAGATTTACAAATAGTTGGACACATGGAGAGCTGTAGGAAGAAAGATACTAAGAAAGAAGGAAAAGAAAGTCAAAGCAGGGGACCAGGGGATACACCAATGGTAACCCAGACAATGGGCACAACCGATGACATGGTTATGTTGCTCGTGGACCGATGACACAATGTTGGTAATCTCCTTACCTTCTTCTTCCTCTTTCTGTTGAAAAAGGGACTCCAGAGGTTGGTGATGGTGAGCAGGTAGAGGTCTGGGAGCAGGACCGATGGACTCTCATCCATCATTCCTATCAACTGATGGAGGTAGGGATTAGTTGATAGCAGCTTCTTCCTTTAGTGTCTCCATGTTCAGTCTACAACACCAGCTTAGAGGACAATGCACGCGATGACATTTTATGTAGCTGGTCATCTCCTCTTTATAGGTGTCAGTTTGGGGTCCTTTACTTGGCCCCAAGCCTCCAAGTTACTCACCCTTAGGGCACGTGCTCAATGGTCCCAAGTACTATACCTATTAGAACTACCATCAGCTGCCAGGGGTAGATTCTCCATCAGTTGATGAGCACAAACATGCCTCCAGCTAGAGGGTGCATGGGTTGCACCGGTTGATACTCGCAAACGTTCCATCAAAAGATTGTCATAGAAGAGCCATGGATTGATTAAAGCATGGGTTCCATCAATTGATGGTCACAAGTATAACATTGGATGATCCTCGCAGGGGTGCTACTGAGTGATAGGTTTTCATAGCCATCGGTTGATGGTGGGGCATGCTGCTATTAGGTAACATCCAGTGGTGATGGACCAATGGCTACACAGAGACCAACGGTTGTCATCCGGTGGTTGGTACTTTTGATAATCAATCTTCCAAACCTTTTCTTTATGCAATTGATATCATTGTCATCATTAAAAATATGGTAAGGAGAGTATATGCAAGGCAGGAGGGAAGTGAATGTGGATTTTCCTAAATAGTGGAAAATATATGGATAAAATAAGGCATACAATATCCGCAAAATTGGATGTTATCAAAAATCTAGGACAACATGTTTTTCTTGTCTCCATGCCTCTTTCCCCTCACTACTTCATGCTCTGATGATCTAGAAACTGCAACACCGCCATGGCTTGCCTGTTGTGTGCATGGCCCTTTGCTGGCTGACGAGGGCGATGGGCAGAGGAGGTGGCTAGGGTCCAGAAATTGCTGGCAACCGCTCATGGGTGGCTAGAAGAGGTGGCCATCCATGGTGGACTGGTCAAACCGTGACTCATGGACATGCGCCATGGTGATGTTGGGACCCATCTCTGGAAAATCGCGACACGCTACGTCACCACCCCTATCATATACTAATCTCTCCTCTCACATATATATGTTTAAACCTTGTAAAAATAATAGAAAATGACTCATAATTCTAAATGAGACATATTATGTTTGAATATTGATATACTCGAAAAGATGTAACCAATGCACTTTGTTTCATAGGCTAATTATACTCATATATCCTATTATTTTGAAAATGGCATCAAATACATATCTTTTACATGTTTAATGGTGGTTTATGCTCAACCTTGATCATCTCATGTACCCTCTTGTTTTTAATGGACCTAATCAATAACATATCATCTCTTGTGAACCTTGGATCAAGATTGACCATTCTTAGCCTTATTCATGACTCCAATCTATGAAATGAACCATGACATGTGTATAAATTGGACTTTGATGCTAACCATCACTATTTTGATGCTCAAGTTGATTATATGAACTCTAAATAGTCATTCATGCTCTAGATCAGTAATTTTTTATGAATGATTGATAGATGAATCTATTTGTCCACACTTGGACTCTATTTTTACTTGATAGTATGAAGCATGACATGAAATGTGACCTATTGTACATGTTGCTATATTTGAGATCTAATCTTGTACAAATATGTACATAATTGTCACCCATGTTGTTAATTATAATCAAATCAGTAACATGTTGATATGTATGACACTAAACCCAACTTGATCTCTCATGTACTCTAATGTTGACTATCTTGCATGACATTGACTCAATATGACTAGTTATGACAATGTTGATTAAAAACTTGCTCAAATATTATGATTTCCCTATTAAGATCCATGAAATATATGTTTGAAATCCCTGATCTTGTTAGGATGTTTCACCTTAAATCAAAATGATATCTGATATAGTATGTAGCTTGATGATGAATGTTGCATGAACATTGGAGTCTTGAAATCAATCATTGAGAAATATTGAACTTTGATTAGGTGACTCATCCATCCTTGATGAATATGTTTAAGATGACCTAAGTCTTGTGATATTAATATAGTCACACTTTATTGTAATGTCAATATCTCTTTTATGGAATCCTTTCAAAGATCTAATAATGTTGTATAATTCTAGTTTGCTCATATCAAGGTACGCTTTATCCTCCTATTGCCCAGGCTAGTGGTATTGAAATTGCATGTATGTGTGTAGTATAAATGCTTGGCTTATTATACCTATTTGAGTTATTTTTCCCTATGACTACTATGTTTTAATCTTGATTAAGTATGTTGAACAAACTCCAAAACATAATGATAGATGTCCATTATACAACCTTCTATACCTACAAAACAAGGATGGGTGTCCAACCTGAGTAGTCATGATAAGGTAGACCATGTTAATACAAGGGTTATCTCTTGGCAATGTCCATGAGGTCCCTTACTGATAGGGTTAATTCTCGACGTTTAGTCTTGTAGTCCCTCTTGTTGAAATAGGTTATCTAATCTTGAGCACCCTCCTGAACCCCTTCCTTTGAGAAGTTGGTCATAGGCCTTATGATATTGTTGGTATAATGGAAATGAACATAAAATGTGCTTGCATGTTAATAAGAAAGTCTTTAAATGTTGTTGATTCATTCTTGTTATCAAATTTATGCTTTTTCCAAGCAATATATGTTCTTAAACCTGCAATTTTATATGTTTGTCATCATACTCAACACATGATGTGCATCCATTTTATGATTTTAGGTAACAGGTACACTATGAATCTCTAATGATTATTAATTCTTTCACAATCATGATGATCTTTTTGTACTGTCCTGATATATATAATGACATAAAAATGGAATGCACATGGTTGATATATGGGACCTAAGATCTTACTAGGTATTAATTTAGATTTATTTTATGCCTTGTTATCTCATACCTTAGTTGTTGTTTGTGGTTTTATTCATGCATATATTATGTGATATATCCTACGGACGGATGCTCGGGTCCTCTCTCCTTTGGCTTTCTACCCATTAGGAGTGAGGATTTGGGTAACAAATGGTTCCATGATAGGTACTAACTATAATGGAATAATATGTTTTACTTTTCTTTTTAAGTTAAGAGAACCATGTATTAGTTTAAAGTTTGAATTTTATGTGAGGACCTTGAGAATTAGAATCATGATCTTTACCCTATGATGGGTCATGTATGAACTCTTATTTATGAAATGATAGTAATGATTGTGACATCCTGCTCAAAGTGAATGCAATTTATGCATACTCTATGTTGTTAATGTGTATACAAATGGGGTGTTAGAATAAAGGTATCAGAGCTAAAAGTATAGTTGGCCACTAGGATTTTCTCACAATGTCATCTAGTTTATGTCCTCTTTTTCATATGGAACCTAAGAAGTGAGGTGCTAATGGTAAGATGCACATGTATGGGGAAGAAGATGATTCTCTCAGCATATGAAACATCTGAGGTGTCCAAAAAATTCCATGGTGCCCTTTGACATCATGGTTAGGGCCTTATCTGCTAACATGGGAAGAGGAAAGTATCTTCTAGCCAACCCTTGGTTAACCCCGAGATTTCCCTAGTTAACTTTTTGAAGATCAAGCATGATTCATATGCTAGAGAGGAAGATTCACATGTAGTGGGCAAGTTTAAAGATGGTTGCAGAACATTGAACATTGTATCCATGATCTAGATTTCCCTAAGAAATCTGAGTATTGTTTTTAGAGTCTCACACTCAAAGGTGCAGATAGGAGTTGGTGAGAGGACATTCTAGGATTTCATGCAACTGATGCTCCTACACTCACATGGGAGGAATTCTCATAGTCCTTTAGGTACCATTACATATCCAAGGCTATGGTCAATAAGAAAGAGGAGTTCCTCAACCTTCACCTATGTGGTGATATCATAGTGGCATGGTACACAATGAAGTTTAGAATCTCACATAAGTATGGTCATGGTTATGATGAATGATGTAAGGTGAAGAACTTCATTAGGTGTCTCAAGTCAAACCTTGGCTTCACATTGTCAGGACGTGGACACAACACCCTACAAGGTGCTCTAGATGATACTTTAAAATTAGACGATGACCGAAGAAGAACATGGAAGAAGGAAAATCACTCCCAAAAAAACTTCAACAATCATACTAACAAGAAGAGAAAAGCCCAATAATAATCATACATCAGAAAGCCTTATCCAACCTACAACAGTCTGCATGGTGGAAAATGAAGGTATGGAGCTAGAGTTTTCTAAATTTATGGGGAGCCAAATCATATGAAGTCGGAATGACCTAAGCTCAAAGCAAAGAACAATGCAAAACAATACCCTAACCAAGATCAGAGAGACAATAGACAAGCAAGAATCTTTGCAATGATTGATCATGGGGAGGAAGAAAGTATGATTTATTTTTAACCATAGTTTTAGTCAGATAGAAACAAGGAATAAGAAACACCATGAAATTGGTAGTACATGAAAGTTTTAAGGATGAAATTCCTATAAGGTGGGTAGAATTTTAACAACTCTAATTTTAGTAGTAATCTTCTTTTTTTATCCTAGTTTGAAAAAAAACAAATATGATTTTAGCCTAAGTGAGCTTTAGTGTAATAAATTGGATATTATGTGAACCTAATTAATGACATATAAAATGTTAGTGTCATTTAATTCAATAAGGTTGGAATCAATATTAAGACATTTGTAAGGTAAATACAACAAATTATGGTCCTCGTGGTTTAAAGTGAAATTAATATGATTAACAATCATAATATAGCCTAATAATCTATATATAAGTTTTGTACAATAATAATAGACTAAATTTGAAATTATAACCCTCTAAATCTCTTTAACTAATCATATATGACACAATACATGTTATCTGAAAGAGGTAATGACATATATTTTTTAGTCTCAAATAAGAAATTACTTGGTTTTCCATAATACTCATATTCCAATTAGTTATCCTAACAATTATGGTCTCATTTAGATAATCCTAAACACCCCCAATTTAAGTGGAAAAGAAGATATAACAAAATGCTAAGATAAAACCCCTTTGTTACTATATTAATCAGGTTATTGTTATGTCATGGGGCTTCGGTAAGAGTCATAGTCCAATTAGGACTCATGGATCTGGATCTAGTCACAGGTAGGTGACTCATCCCCTTCACCCGAGTCATGTACTATGTGAAATCCCCATAGCATGATGATATTTCCTACTTGTTTACCCTCTCTGAATGACACCATTAGTAAATAGGGTGCTTTTCACCAACCCTAGACCTTGTTGAACAAATCCATCCTAATCTCGAAGGGGTTTCAAGCCCAAGAAACCCTGGTTGAAAAGGACTCTCCAAATCCCTGTATTTATCAAACACCTCATGTCATTAGTGCTTCTTGGAGCTCCACCTATATAAGAGAGACATCCTAAACTCTCATTATACATCCACAACCCCAAGAACCCGCTTACAATAATTTGATATCAGTTAGTTTGAGAGTTTGTGAACCTCAACTTACTCTTAGACACACTGTAACTCTGTGACAATGAACCAAAAGAATCCAAATCCTCTGTGACACACAATTGTAGGTCTTAGAGCCTATATAATAATATTCATGTTCATATTTTCTCATATTTATAGGTATCCCACTTTCCCTTTCTCTTGACTTGCTTGTGGGTCTTCATAATGAACTAAATCATGTTCACATCTTCCTTATCTCTAGTGGTTTCTATAGTTTTCTATGATTATGAAACTTGGAAGTGGGTCTCAGTTGAATCTTGATTGATTTATCTCTTATTCATATCTTTAGGTTCTAGAGTCACTTGAATTATTTTGCCTCCCCTAATCCTCCCTTGCCAATCCATGACAAAACAACTCTTTGTTGTTCCCAACCACCTTAGGGCCCGGTCCATGGGTCATGGAAATTGGTACACTCTAACCAATTTTATGGTTGCGCTTTCAAATACTCACCGCCTCGGTGCTACAATATTGAATCAAAATTCCATGGTTCCTTTTGTTGTTCTTCACTCTCAACTTATGAAGAAGATAGCAGGTGGTACATTGTCAATTTTACCTCTTTTGGATTGTATTTATATCACACGACCATGTGTAATATGTACTTTTTTTAATATTTTGATGACATTGGTCATGCTATTGTGGTGTGTAGTCCTTGGTCCAACTTTCCAATTAGATCAGTCCACCTAGCATACTGGATTTGCTTCTAGATAAACTACAAATGTGGAATTTTCATGTTTCTTATTTGGCTGAGAATTAGAAAATTCATAGTATTCCCTAGTCACAAAATACACAAACATTGTTTTCAGAAGGGTATTCTAATAAGGAACACATTATGTTGGTTTTGAACCCCAATTCACCCATATCCAATTAAGTATTCCTCATATACCTAGGTTAGGGATTAGTTTAATTAAGATGAAAATTTATGACAAATATATTGATTTCAGCACTTCAAGGTTTCTATAAACCTCAAGAAAACTTAGAAAAATCATTTCTTGTTTAGAAAGTGGACATGACTATGTGGGCTCATCAAACAGCACTTTGTCAGCTTTCTTCAGGATTTGGCTCTGTCCCAATTTTCTTCCCTGATTACGATTTCTATTTCCTCCCTGGTAACAACACAGTTCTTGGATTTGCTCATGGTTGAGGGCCGGCATATCCCAATCTCTACACCATTCAAAAGTGCAGGTTTGGCCACTGTTGAAGAACTTAGTATAATATTCAAATATAGAACCTCTTGCCTAGCCTGGGAGGGATGGTGTAAGCCCCATACTAACATTATATGTTTGGGGAGGAATTCAACCAACCCCAAAACAAAACCATTTTTGCAGGTCACCAGACAAAACTGATGACCCCAGGAAACTTCTTTGGATCCCTTTCCAAGTTTAACCAGAGGTTCAAGTGTCAAACCAAAGACACTCCCATCTCGCCCTCATGACCCATCTCATGGTGAGTCATAGAATGGAAGCAATGGTTATCAAACATTAGTTCTCTCAATTATCAAGTACAGCTAATAAGAAATATATATATATATATATATATAGAGAGAGAGAGAGAGTCAGGCTAGAATACACTCGAGTGTATTCAAAGTAATATACACTCAAGTAGTTTTCCATGATGTAATTTTTTTAATGTAATCCATTGATCTTCTTAAACATCATGTGAATAGCTCATATATAAAATTTGAGCCCATTTGGACATGTATAGGTCATGTTATGAAGACTACAAAAATTATGCATTTCAAATTAGTATTGTGTGTTGATTTTGTTGCCCTCATATGAGTGACTTATACTCATCCAAATCAGCTCAAAATTTGCATGTAGCCTAAATATAGTGTAACAATGAAGATCAATGGTTTACATTTTGCGAAAAAATATTCTTGATATGCAAACATCACTTGAGTGCAGTGTGTGATCTATACACTCGATTGTATTCTAGCTTGACTCTCTCTCTCTCTCTCTCTCTCTCTCTCTCTATATATATATATATATATATATATATATATATATATATATGCATATATATATGTATATAATGGCTAAAAGAATTGTGTACCTGAGTACATGTAGCTTACATGTACCCATATTCATTTGTGATGATTGTAAAATTATACTAAATAATAAAACCTTATGGATGTGATGTGTACCCATTAGATAATATGTGTATAAAAAATCATTAGAATCAGATATTTTATATCTCATTATGTTGTTTGGATACTGCTTGTAATGTGACATTGAAGATTTTAGAATTGTGCTAGAACCAATATAATCATAGTCAATAGAGAGCCTAGGTAGTGTCATCATTAATATTCAAACTTGAGGATACTTAGCAGGTAGGACCCAAAAGGCATATATGAGGAAATTATGGAGCCTCCATGGACCTCACATATAATTAGCATAAACACCAATCATAAGATGGATTTTCTAAACCTAATACTAGGCTAAGAAACAAAACACTAAATTTTTTAAAACACGGTCAAACTTGTATAAAACAATCATATTTACAAAAAAAATATAATAAATAAATCTTATATTAGATAAGGATCCACATGTTTACTTAGAGAAAATCATATTTAAACCCATTAAACCAAAATCATACCTTATTAGTAATATGCAATTTAGTTTACAATATTTTACATGTACATGAAATAAAAAGACTCGATATACAACCCATTTTAAGAAAGTGAGACTCAAGGGACATTCTACACTTAATTATTTTATTTACATATATGTTGGAACGATCTCTCTATTGGATGTCACTACACCTAAAACCATGTGAAATAGTATTGTGAGACTCATACAACCACTCTAAGTGAAATTTCCCACTCAACTAAGTATTGTACATCAACATCATGTTAAGTATAGTGACCTTAAAGAAAACTTGCATATATTTAAAAGTGTAACGACAATTATATCATATGTACATCCATTTTATGATAATAAAATAATTAATTAAAAGGGCATTCATTTAACATATATCCTATGTTCATAATTATCTCCTATCACATATGTATTATGGATCATCAAGTACTAGTGGCTTCATAACTACAATCCTACCACAAGAGTGAAATGTAATTTAAATACAACATGTCCATATATGATTCATAATAATTCAATAATAATAAGAAGAATTCTTTGTGACATTCCACCAGTTTCTACATGAACACACATTGTAATCATAAAGTTGAAGTCCCCAAAAGAAATATATACCAAACAGAACTATTCGGATTTAGCTAAGATCCATCAATAATAAAAGTATATTGTCATAACCTGGAATTTCATACTTGAAATATGACTTATAATTTTTACCCCTCTCTTTTATCACCATTAATTTTATGGTCGTATGTGTTTGTGGGTGCACAATTGTTCCATCCAATATGCACTTACCACTATGGTGTTTCTCAAGTGTACAAAAATCAAGTTTACATTCATGTCAAACATCACCATCTTTCTTTGAATTTTGATCATATACTTGTAAATGTGTGTACTCTACTCTTGTTCATGTTCTAGAGTTTCAAATTATCTTTCAAGTACACCTTATTTCACTCAAATCATAGCTTGTATGGGGATTTTATGCCTCTTCAATTGATCCAAAATTTCCATCTATTTTTGCACCTTTTTCTTTATCGTTTTGGGTCTTGGACCGGTTGTGCATAACACCACCTTGGCCAACACACGAGTCTTGTTTTTTCCTTCACCTTTCTTGTGTGTGCATAACACCACCTTGACCAACAATTGAGTCATCAGATCACTTACGGGCCACAAATTACAGCTCAATCTGATGGTTGTAAGCTATCATCTTTCTCCACTAGCCTAGAATGCAGGTACAGAGTGTAGAGCTTTGCTCTACATTTGGCATTAACCTGGGGAGTCTTTGGCCTTCCCTGACCTCACCTACCTCATGCCAATCACTAATGAAGTAAGATGGAGCTCTATGTGGGATGGAGGTGGGATCTCATGTCGCGTATACTTAGAACCAATGCCCAACACTTGTTCTCAAGCCCTAGCAACCACCACGCTAGCCCCAACCACTTATATAACCTCATATCCTCTCTGCCAGTCCTCCCTATTACTTCCCAATGCTCTACCCTATCCTAATCCTCTCTCTTTTTTCCTCTACACGGTGCTATAGTGAAGTAGCGAGGTTCAAAACCCTAGCTGTGGGGAAGGTGATGAGTCAGAAGGTGTCACATTATACCTTTTACTGATATAATTTCATAATTTTGTATTTCCTTTTACAGATTTAGTAAATATTGTGCATTTATGGTGTAATGATTAGTAACCAACCCCAATCATGCTCTATATATATCTTATGTTCTCTCTAGTCATTCAAATCCCCTAAATCATTAACTTTAGTTTAGTCCTTATATGATTCAGGTCTTGGACCCTTTTCAATGAACCCTAATTTTACTTTGACCTAAATGCTCATTCTTGACCCAAAAGGTGACTTCTTAAGTGTATGCATGCTATAACTGGAGCAAGCATTGAATCTCATCTTTGATGAATGTCATATAATCTTGCAATCTTGAAACTAGTGACTTTTGTTATGCTTTGTGACATAATGAACTAACAACTCATGCTAGTGGCCCACTTTTACTCTTGACACCCCAAGTACCTATTATGAGCACTAAAGGACTTAGTTGACCTAGTTGTCTCTGTATGATGACATATGACTCTTGTTCCAATACCATGCTTTATTTTTTCCAAATTAGTATAATCATTATCTTATAGCACTAGAAACCAACATCATTTATCATATCCCCTTAATGCTTATATGACTTGGAAATATGACCCTATTGCATGGAATTGACCTAATATGAGTTAATCATGATATTGAAGGTTGAAACATGATAATAAACAAAATTATATGCTTCCCCTATCTTCAAATAAGAGTTTATCTGCATATAACATTACTCATCATGTGGATGTATCACCTAGACCTATAATGTTGGTATGACTATTAGTCTGTGATTGAATACGTGCATGCTTAATTGGAACTAAGATTGAAATACTTGGAACCTAGGTCTAGGGTAACATACACATGAATCATATGATGATTTTATTATCAAAATCCTTTTGATCTAAGACACTATGTTATATATTATGCATCTTAGGTCCCCTTGGGCTAGACCATATCTATAGATCTTATCATAATTTGCTCACTACTCACAAGGTATGTTTTTCTCTTGAATATACTATGATATTGGATTTCTTGTATGTATGATCTTATGAAATGTTGGCTACTTACTTACATGGTTGATCTATCTTTCCTATGAATAATAATTTCATGTGTGGTTATCATATGTTGACAAACATTAAAGATAATATAAAGAAATCCATTTAGTATAATGGATAAAGAAACCTAAAACATGCTTTGTATAAGAGAGTGTCATTAAGTTTACTCACCTTATTTCTTGTTCTTGATTAGTACTCAATCTAGCCAAGCACTGTTTATATATTCATAAACTATTTATGTGCCTTTTCATAACGTACTTAATGATTTAGTATTAATATGTTTTGTTTATTTAACTTTTGTTTCCACATGAAGATCCATTGCACTCAAGACTCTATTCTCTGAAATGAATCACCAATGGGCATACTTGAATATAGAAATGGGTACATATCTCTTATCTCCATTTTTAGTATCTTGTTATATCTTTAGCCTTGGTGTTACTACTTTTACATATGTATTGCACGTGTGAAATATTTGTGCCATTCTATGGAAGGGCACCCAAGTCCTATTTCCACTGACTGGGTAGTCAACTGGGGTTGGAGGAGGGCAACAAATAGTTCCATGAAAAATGGTATCAGAGCCATAAACACATACCTATTTATGTGTTTAAGGCATAACATATCCTAAGAACCTAGGGAAGACTAAAATCCTTTCCTTGAAGTTTAGATAGTCTTCTAGCATCACATCTCTTCTTTAAAGGATCACCTAAATCACCCAAGTAGATGATGATTAGTTTGTCTTCTCATCTCCTCATGTGATTCTTCTCTCTTGACTATTAATCACATGACATTTCGAATATGGGAAAAGTAAAACTCATTTGAAATCATGAAAGTTGATTAAGACGATGATGCCATGATCTAATCTTAAATTGAAAATTGTATTTGATGTATGAAATTACTCTTGAAAGTGAGGTATGAATGTGTAAAGTTTATGAAAACTCAAGATCAGATATAATTGCTTTTTATGTTTTAGGTAAACTATTGATATGGTGAAATAAGGTATAACTCATGTTCCACACCTCATAGTTGATGAGGTCCCTATTGATTATACATATGTTGTCCCTATTTTGATCAAACCCCAAACATAGCTAAGCAAATACCTCCGTATTGATGTACATCATGTTGGTATGAATGCCCAGAGAGTCAATCATATGATGATTGTAATGCCATATCTTGTAAACGATTTGATTAATAATAAAGGAAATTTCCAATTTATTCAATTATTCAATTATGAGATAATGATAAAAATAATAAATGTTTAAACAATGATAAACTCAATGACGTATGCCATCGGGTTGAGGACTTGAACAATGAGATCATATAGATGTCAAGAGTATATATATTCTTGTTATGTCCCTAGTCAGATGTTATTGTGGAAGTCTAATAGACAACAATAACATATAAGACTAGAGTGTGGGTTGGTTGATGACAAAATCTCATTAGTCATGATATGTGATATCAAATCAACCACATAGATATTTGTTAGAGAATAGTGTATCAAACAAAGCCACCTTGAGAGTGGCACATGGAACCGTGATAGGTAGTCTAAGTAATCTCTTATAGTGATGGTGGTGATTGTAGTTCTTAGACCTAAATTCACTACACTCATCACAAGTCGTTCAGTGTGCTTTGACATCATCCACCATGATCTTGAATAAGGGTTGCCATAAAATTGGTATTCGGGTGCACTGTGACACATGGGGATGACTATGAGTGATGTAGATTGAATTGTCCCTCCTATGGGAGTATGATGTCCTGGCCACTTGATAAGAAAGACTGTGAAATGCATGGCCATACTGGATAGAGTCAATATGTGATATTGAGCGTACAATATCTCCAACAGACTACTCTAGTTCAAGGAACATGGATTGAATGTTTAAGAGTAGGATGATTCCATGCCTCAAATTCAATCTAGATATCAAAGACAAAGGAACTATACATTCACAGTAACACCAGTCAGATGATAGGTTAAGTTGTTCTCCAACTTCTCCAATTACTTGGGTAGCAATGAAGTCTTTCTAGATACCAATCATTTCTTGTGAAATAATAATATGATTATGAATATCACTGCCAGCATAATGTGGAGTCTACCGAGTCACACACACATGATTTAAATTGAATAAGTGTATAATAGTGGACGTGATTGAAAATGTTTTGAATCAAAGTGATTATTAAATTCGTTTAGGTAATCCACTATAATATTGGAATATAATATGATTTAAATGGTTAAAGTGTTTAGGCCTATTAATTAGATTCTATTATTAAGTCGTATGGATGATCCATAGCAATTACCTAGAGATGGATAATGGAAAATAGTTAATCAATTAATGTGATTAATTATTTTTACAATATTATTTTAATGGTCTACGAGTAGATCGTTATAAATGCATCTGCAACCCTTTTGTTTAGCCAAGGGTTTTGGAAAACTCTACTTCCTTTCTTTACTATTAATAGGGGCATGATGACCGGCTTTTGGTACATGCTAATACGCTCAGGCTGAGGTTATGCTCTTATACGTAAACCCTAGTCATCATCGTACCCAAGTGAGAGAGAAGGAGAGCAACAAATGCTAGCACATTGTCAAGCAGACGGCTCTCCTTTCCACTGGCTTAAGGAAGAAGGATGTAGAGTTCTAGTTCATCCACGTAGATGAAGTAGAGATGTAGATGCTGAGTTGCCTACATTCGGAGGACGGTTGAGGATCATTTGTGCACACTAAGAGCAGTGCACATCGACCTTCTCTATGATGAGGTATATCCCTATCCCCTCTTTATGAATACACTGTTGTCAATGAGATCCTCTAGTACGGTATGTGAAAAAAAAATTTATTGCTTCCATTGCACCTATCGCCTCCATAAAACCCATCAATGGTATCAGAGTCGTGTTGATCTATGGTGTATTTGGATTTAATTTGATATAATCAGAATTTTTTTATAACATTTTCTATGGTTGTATATGATGTGAAGTTAAATTGTTAATATGAATATCTATTCATAATTCCACATATGCCACAAATCTACTATTTTTGACCTAAGGGACGGGTTCGACTATGAAAAATATGATTTTTCTTATTGAACAAAAAAATTTTGTTTGGACCCTCCCACTGATCCTGCGTACCCCACCTAATCTGTGTGGAAGTCAAAGATTGTTTAATGAGAAACATCTTACATTAAAAGGACTATAACATAAATATATATGCATATATATATATATATATATATGTGTGTGTGTGTGTGTGTGTGTGTGTATGTGTGTGTATAAATATAGCTATAAAACCATACATGACGCCATTGAAAATGTTTTGTGTGGTGAGTTCATGCATGGTTATGGCCTAGGACCCCTTCTGTGAATGTTGTGCTAGATCATCTTGTGCTTGGACGTAATCGGTTGTGAATGGATCCTTTCTATAAGTATTCCACTTGAATGTTGAGCCTCATCTTTTATCTCTAAGTGTAATTAATTGTATTCCCTCTACACTCGCCTCGAATGTAACTTGAGGTTCTTTTACACATCATGTAATAGATATAGGGATAGTTTTAGTCTTAGAAGACTTTCTTGAAGAGGCAACTTCAAGATCCAACTCCAAGGAGCATCCCTAGAGTGGAAAAACAAAGGTCCAACACCAAGGGGCATCCATGAAGTTGTTCATCTTGATGTTGATCAAATGTAGGTTCATATTCATAGGTTGTCATTGCATGAGATTTGAGAAACCATAGGTGGTAGTAATCATTTGCGGCTCCAAAGGATTACAATAGTATGGCCATAGCCAATGCTTTTGTGTTTGCGGATTGCATGTATGTGGATGTGATATAATATGTATATAACACATATTATACGTATGTGGTGTTTGGATATGTATGAGTATGTATATAAATCTCTCAATTAAATATTAAGTTTTAGATGCTTTCCATAAGAAGCGCACATCAAATTCTTGATTGACTAAGCATAGGTTACTCCAAAGCATGGTGTGTCATCCATTTCATGGAAGTGTGATGGTAGATATGTAGATCTGCCAAAGCAGTGTGCATATTCCATTGTGTTGGATATTCGGTCATGCTTAACTAGGTGATCTTAATGAGCTTAAGTACCTACAAGCATAGAGATGTAATATGACAAAGAGTTGTGTGTACCATCTATCCAAGAATTTCATATGATGCAATTGGAAAATATTGCCTACCTAAATAGTCATGTTGTGGGTGATCAGCCAAACCTGACTCATGATGTGATGAAATACAGATATTGGCCCACTAGAAGATTTTATGATGCAATATTCTGAATTCATAAGTGAGGGTTAACAATTTCATCAAAATAGTGGGATCTATAATTAAATCGTATTTTTCAAATTAAATCAAAATGTTTTGACAAATTGCAAATTTCTCTTATAGAATCAAATGGCTACAAAAAATATGTTTTCCTTATGATCACTCCTTGAGAAGGACAAGTAGAATGTGAATAATTTTCATGACTAGTTCAGGATACTGAGAATTTCTCTCACACAGTAGTGCAAGCTATATGTCCTGCAAACATCCGAGCCAGATGAACCTATTCCCAATACGCCTAAGGCTAACAATGATGCTTATAAGAAACACTCTAAAGATATCATAGATGTCAAGTGTCTGATGTTGTGATCAATGAATTATGAGTTGCAGAGACAACATGAAAACATGGATGTAATTTATATGATAACATATCTTATGAACATGTACCAAGATCAGACAAAACAGGAGAGATATGACGTCTCCAAAGCATTGTCCAAGTGCAACATGGCAGAAGGAGATCCTAAAGATCCGCATGTGCTCAAGCTTATTGGGTCTGTGAAGAATCTTTCTAGACTGGGATTTCCTTTGGGTCAAGAGTTGGCCACAAATGTGATTCTACAGTCCTTTCCAACATCATACATCCAATTTGTGATGAACTACAACATGAACAATTTTGACATGTCATTGTCAGAATTGCTTCACATGTGGAGGACAACTAAAGCATAGATGAAGAAAGACAAACTCAACTCTATTGTGATGATGAGAAGAAAAGGGACGTCAAAGGGAAAAGGCAAACCTCAGAATAGTTCTACATCTAGCCTAAAACCCAAGTCTTTTGCACTCAAAGCAAAGGGAGGGGTGAATAAGGGAGGCAATTGTCACCATTGTCACAAGCCTAGACATTGGAAAAGAAATTTCCCTATCTACCTAGAGGAACTAAGGAAGAAGAAGGAGGGGATAGAGATTTCCTCTTCATATATATATGTTATTGACATAAATTTGTCTACCTATTAATCTTGGGTACTAGATATCGGATGTGGATCTCACATATGCTCAAATATGATGGATCTGAAAAGAAGTAAGCCTTTACGAAAGGGCAAGGTTGAATTGCATGTTGCAAATGGAGAAAGAGTTGCTATAATTTGTCTCTACCCATTGGGCTTGTAATAGAGTTAAAGAATTGCTATTACGTACCTACCTTAAGTAGGACCACTATTTATGTATCTTGTATGGACAAGGATGGATATGAATTTCATGTAAAGAATGGTAAATGTTCTATTTTAAAAGATGAGATTGTTTATGGCAGTGCTCCGATGTCCTTGTAGGGAAATACGACATCAAATAGGCAGAGAAAACAAAAAAATTACTAACATATTTCCCATTAGCTAGCGGATTGCCTCAATAACTATGCAATGGGAAGGATGGTTTCACAAAGATATATCGTGTCCTAGATCAAGTCCAGTGACAATCCTCATTGATGTAGATGCTCACTGTATCTTTGACAGTGGTTGTACAGCTCCTAGTCACACTCATACTCATCTGACTTCTCCTCTACAGACATCAGACTTAGACAATTGTTGCAGTGGCTCCTCAGATCTCGCAACAGACTGCGTGTTGACGTAGCCCTCCTAGAAGCAACCAATAGACTCCTAGATCTAGAGTAATCCACACAGACAAACTAGAATTCATGGTGTCCTGTAGGAATGGACAAGATGGAGTTGTCTCTCCCATTTTTGTACTAGTCACTAACATGCTCTCCCTCAACAATGATCTTCAATTGTTGCTCTCCCATGGCTATCCCTCCCTAGTCAGGTAGGACTTGCTTGGGCTCTCGTGGTTACCACAACCAGAGAGGACAACAACTATCAGAGTAAATGATTCTCAATTGTCTATGTAGTAGTTTTACTCTGGGAAGCCTCTAACACCCCTCTATATATAGGAGGGGTTAGGGTCAGGGTTCCCAGTCCACATCTAATGTGGGACTAACTTGAATTTTCACAACGTTTCTGGAAGTTTCACAACCTACATGTGATGAAATGATTGTCTCGCACGTGAGATGGTTGTTTCGCTAAGAAAAATGGTTGTCTAGGATGCAAGACAGTCATCTCACTAAGTGAGACATTCATTTCACACTTTCTCAGTCAGATATGAATTGGAATATTGTTTCCTAATTAATGTCAACATGAATTTACTTGCACCCCAAGTATGTGCAATTGAAACGAGTTCGAGAAAACTCCAGAACTCTTCATCCCAACCAGGCCATCTCATAAAGTGAAATGCCCGTCTCACTCACCCAGACGATCACTTGGTGAGTTTGAGGCGAGCCGATCGGTTAACATCTTGAATCGGTCAGTTCATAGGGAAGAACTAAGCCAATTCAATTTCTAATCTGCTTAACAACCCAAACGGCTGTCTCAACACTTGAGACACCGGACTAGTTGTCCAAATGGCCATCTCACCCAGTGAGATGGTCATTTGGGAGTTTAGTCATCCAATCTGTCGATCTATTGTGTAAATCGAGTACCTAAACACTTTAGTAATTAATTCAATCATCATTCAAGATCAAACTCCTCTTCTAGATGAGTTCCTATGTGTGTGACCCTATAGGTCCCATATCACATTGGCAGTTAATGTCCATAACTAGCTTATGACATCACAAGCAAAGAGTGGTGCCTAGTCACACATCATTTCTACCCATGTGAATGGAAATTTGGGGAGCAACTTCAACCTAAAATCTGTGTATGGTGTTACAGTGTTTGTATAGTTCATTTGTCACTAATATCCAGATTGAACTAGAGGCATGGAGTAGTCATCCTCATTATTATTCAATCTTGTTCCTTGAACCAAATAAGACTGCATGAGATATATGTAAGCTCAATATCATATGTTGACTTACATACGTATGGCCATACTTTTCTCAGTCTCTCTAATCAAGAGGCCTTAGATATAATACTCTTGATGGAGGTACAAATCCCATATCTATCACTCATAGTTAGTCCCTTGTGTCAAAGTCCTTGAATCATCACCGTTATAACAACCCATGTGTCAGGACTAAGTTTGATGATGTTAAAGTGTACTCAATGACATGTGTTGAGTGTAGGGATTTCAGGTCTAAGAACCACAACCACCACCATCACTGTGAGAGTTGACTATGACTTCCATGATTATGGCTTCCATGTGTTAGTCTCACAGTGGGTCTGTCTGATACACTATTCTCTAACATATATCTATGTGCTTGTTTTGTTAGTGCCATATCATGACTAATGAGATTCAGTCATCAACCAACTCACATTGTGATCTTATGTGTTATTGTTTTCTATCTACCTTTCACAATGACAACCGATCAGGGACACAATGAGAATGGATATACTCTTAACATTTGTATGATCTCATTCTTCCAAGTAACGTACTTGAAGACATATGTCATTAAGTGATAACATTCTCTAGACATTTATTATGTAATTCATTATCTCATAACTGAATATACAAAATAAATTGAAAGCTTACCTTTGTTATTAATCAAATATTTTATGTGTTATGTCATGGTAATCATCATATGAATGCCTCTTTGGGCATGCATGCCAATAGAATCCCACTTGCATTTAGGGCCAATCACCCACGGATCTCATCCCAAGTGACCTAACATGACCATCATGCTTCTTCTACGTAAGTGTTTTTATAGCGGGTTTAGCAATATTTGCTTTAAGTCGGTATTTTGCAATTTTCACATCTCTTTCTTGTACGATGAATTGTATGAGATAGATGTGCCATAGTATTCTATTTGAGATTCCCGACCTAACTAGAATCTCCATTATTGTCATCAATATTTCTAGTGTGTCATCAATGGTTTGGAACCTCACATAAGTTCAACCATATGAACTTCTTGATCCATAAAATATCCTCTGTTGTTCTTATAACACAGAGATACTTGGCTTCTTTTGTAGATTTGAACAATTGTCCTTTGATCATAACTCAATTCGTTTAATGTCAAACATTATTGCAATCATTTTGTCAGTTTGGAAGCTTGCATGGGTGTAACCCTTTACATCCAACTCTTCCTTATGACCATAACCAAGGAACCAATCCTTTAAGTGGTATTCTAGTGACTCTCACTAGTATCTGACATATACCCTCTCATCATGTCCAATACATACGAGATTGTTAGGTAGGTATATATGTGTCATCTCATCATGTCAATACATGTGAGATGATTGGATACCCTCTCATCATGTCCAATACATACGAGATAATGGGATAAGTACATAGCATTGAATTCAAGATAGATTCAATGGCATCTATCAATGTGTCCATGTTCTTGATAACAAGTATGACACCAGACTCCTAAAACACTAACTCCATGGAACATGGACAAGTTTTCTCTCATTGAGTCTTGCATGTTGAACCCTTCAACATCTTACCAATGTATGTGCTTTTACTTAGGTCAAGAAGCTTTCCAAATCTATCTCTATAGACCTTGATCCCTATCACATAGGATGCTTCACCTAAACCCTTCATATAGAACGTACTTTCCTTGCCAGGTTTTAACATTTGTAGGATAAGGTCATTATTCCCCATCATTATGTGGAATATAAAATATGCTCCCACTAAATGTTTTGTAATCATAGATTCCATCTTCATTATGACTCAAGTCAAACCCTTTGATTGTCTTATCAAATAGAAAATTCCCTCTCTGAGATGCTTTCTCAATAAAATGATTGACTTTTATAGCTTATAGACTTTATTTGCATTAATGGATTTCTAAAACCGTTAGGCTATTTCACGAACACATACTCTTAATTATTCCAATTAAGGAATTTGATTTTAACATCCGTATGCAAAATCTCACAATCTGTAATGGCAAGCATGATCTAGATGGATTTAACCATGGTAACTGGTAAAAGGCTACATCACATTCAACATCTTGAATTAGTTTGAAACTCTTAGCAATCAATCTACCCTTCCATGTTGGTCTTCTTACAAAGACCCAAAGGCACCCTATGGGTTTTACCCCTTTAGGTGGATCCAACAAGGTCTTACCTTGTTGGTTTACATGGAGTCCATCATTGATCTCATGTCCTCAAGCCCTTTTGTAGAATTAGGTTCCTTAATAGTTTCTAGATAGGTAGTTGACTCATCGCTATGATCAATTTACTACCTTCTTGAGTTATAAGATATCATAATCTTTCAAACTCAAAGCATACTATTAAAACTATGAAGTCTGTGTTTACATAAGGAACTAGAGATTCCACAACAACTTGTGATTCTCCTTGTTCCTATCGTACCTCTTTAGGTTCTATGTTTTCTTTTTTGTCTCGAACATTTCAAGTTCTACTTTTACTCCCACTGATTCCTTTGGAACTAAGTTCCCTTTAGGAATTCAGTCATCCTAGCAATAAGCATTTTGTTGTCAGGATGGAATATAAGCAGTATTCAGCAAGATAGCATTCATGTAATTTGTGGATAAAGCCTTTTAAGAAACTATTTTTCTTATACAAGCTTTCAATCCTAATCACAATAAAAGACACATCGAGACAGTTCTCATGCCATATATCATATGTTGTCTTTTGAACATTTTAGACGGTACATTGTTTAGTACTAGTAAATGCACATGCTTTGCATGTAATGTATTTGATATAATAACCCATCTAGCTTTCACTGCAACCAATTCGTGTATATTTTCATATTCATATACCTTAGTATTATTACATATTCATATTCAAAAGGTTACCTAACAATGTTTCTCAAAAAGAACACCAAATTATATTATGAATTACTTCTAGAAAACATATTTCATAATTTAAAATTGTAAGTAAAAGATTCACACACACATACACACACAAACATATATATACATATATAATCTAGTTTAATAAAAATTGTATACGTTCAAAATCTTTTTATGTTTAAGATTTAAAATAGAAGAAAAATTAAGTTAGAATCAAGGGACTTCTAATTTTTTTGTGAACCAATTATTACTATAAAAACGCAATGTTTCATGTTTGGAGATAACTCTTTTTATCTTAGATCATGCAAATTATATCATATTTTGTTGCATATATACTATTAGGTCATTATATATTTGTTGTTTACTATCATAATTACAGTGTATGTGATTTTTTAATGCTTCTCTTGATGGATATTCAACTTTCATCTTGTGAGTAAAACATATGAAATTGTGTGATTATTGGTTAAAGATTCATCTTGCCATACATCATACTTGTATATGACACTAATTTCTTTACTCTTATTTTTACAGATAGTGGATGTTTCACATTACTTAAATGTTCTTTTTGATGGAACAAAACAACAGCACATAAAAATTTACATATTAAATACTAACATATTTATCTTTATTTTCTATAAATATATGAAAAAAAATTAAAAAAATCCGCTTTGCAATGTTATCTTATACATGAATTTGAAATTATATATAATCATAAGACTATTAAATTTTGTATTAATATAAATAATATTTTCATTTAAAAATACCACTACCAGTACTTCGTCCCTCATGTTACAATTACATTAAGTTTGGAAACAACATTCTTTCTTATCTAATTTGATAAGCATTATACTATTATCTTCACAAAAAACATTTGTATGATTTTTCATTTATATTTATTTTCCTATTTAAAAAAGTGTCAAAGATTAGACAAAAAAAAAGATAATGACCTATAGAAGAGTAGCAATTGAAGTCATAATTAATGTGAATATTTAGGGTTACCCAATAAAGCTTATCAATACATTTAACTATTTAATTTTATCTTTGATATAATATGAGTAAAAAATGTATTAACCTTTTTAAATATGGGCATTGAAGAAAATTTGAAATTGGATAGTTATAACATGTATATAGTTTGTTTTCTAATTTTACTAATGAAATATGCATCCTAGGATAGTCATGGTTGAATACTACGGTTGCAAGGAATTATGTCCATCAAAGTATAGCCTTCTCTTATAAATATTGTTGTATGTGTTCATGATTCTATGATAGAAAGATTCCCTTAAGAGGAATAGAGGATAGGAGCATAGATGTCGCACACCCAAACTACTACAAATGTGTTTGTCAAGCATTCACATATATATCATTCCATAATTTTTGCTTTATGACAAAGGGGGTGGGTTGTCTATTGTTTCCACGGCAATAGTGATGATGACATTGTTTTACTTAATGTTCTCTTAGGGTTGGATATTTAGTTTTCTAATTTGAACTCTAGTTCAACATCTATATTGGTTGTCTCTCCATAATTTTCTAATTCTACCTTGTCACCAAGGACTCCCCTTATATATTACAGTTCACTGAGGCACATCTTCTCTCTGTCCTTAATAGAAGAGTCTTCACAATTTCACATGCATTTTGAGTATTGATATTTAAAATCATGTGTGTAAAATTAGGCCAATCTGAGTGGTTTGGGTTATAGAGAAATAGCATAATTTGGTGAGATTATTGATGAAATGGGGAAAGTCTGAAAAAACGTAAAAATCATGTTAGTCACTAAAGTGTTCAGATTTAGTCGATGTAGCTTGCATATAGTTGTGGGATTCAGATACATGATGAGCAACAATGTAATCTATTAAAATTCATTCTCTAGTAAGCTTCTTCGCTATGGAGGTCCTTTTGAAACCAACTTATCATATTCACTACAATAGTCAATCCAACTCACGCGAATTATGACTTAGTACCATAATGACATAAACATAATATCTTGATAAGAGGAAACTGAGAGATTGTTGTTCTAAGTAGAAGCCAAACATGTCATGTGTGAAAATAGCACAGATATTTTGTAGCAGAAGTAATAACCATTTTATAACACTCTAACCACATGATAGTGGTCAAATAAAGCTCAAACTATTTTGGGTGAAATACTATTGTTCACAAAATTTCTATCCTAAAGAGAACTTTTTGTATGTCCACAACTTGAAAGATAGCTTCAAGTGACAAGATTTTGTTTCATGAATTATGAGCAATATGAGGGACCAAATATCACAATGAGCATTAATAATGTTTATTGAGAAATGAGAAATATTAGTTATAAGATGTTGGTTTCTTGAGTTTAGCACTATTTTTGTTGGTAGACTATACTCCTTGCCCCCCTTAGTCACTAAAGAAAAAAATAATGTTGGCATGACTCTCTAAAGCCTACAAAAATGTATTCTTATTAATTCTTTCCTTTGAAGCCTATAAGGGGATAATCTACAAACAAACATGTTTCAAATAGGGGTGTTGAAAAACCGATTTTCGATCAATCTAAGTAGGTTCCACATATGGGTTGATACAAAAATGTTCGACCTATAACTACAAATTTCTCTAGAAGTGATAAACATCCGACCGAACCTGGTTTCTTAATGTCAAACTCAAAATCCAACTTGAATTTGAATTTCTTCTATAAGTATATAAAAACAATACTGTTTTGTATCCAGTGTTGGAACTAAATTTTTTCAAATTCATCTACTCGGTACCAATCTAGGGTGACACAATCTATGCATGGCATCGATCCCTTAAAATTTAGACGTCAAATTTCAAACTCAGAACCAACCTAAGTTGAGAACATACAAGCCCATAACGAAACATTTTTAGGGTCAATCAAATCATGGTTCTCCGACCGGCATAGATTTTTTATATGCACATAGAATTTTTATAGCCGTAGTTTCAAGCGGCCAATCAGCTATCATATAAAACCAAAACCAGACGTAGCGTCTTACCGATATCTTTTCAAAAGGACACAAGATGGCCTCCTGGATCTATGCATTCTACATGAATATCTAACAAAGTCTTCACACTATCAACGTCTCTATATAGTTTTACATATCTAGTGGATTTTCCAATAAGGGATCACACTTGCAAATTGTGATGGCCTCCAATGAAGGAATTCAACTTTGAATCAAACAGACAAGCACTTATTAATTTATTGTCTTCCAGGATGTCTGGCTTTTGCTACGGGATGTGGGAAAAGAAAATATAATCTTTCTTTTTAATCCCCCATATATCAAGATGGATTTCGATTAAGATATTTTACTACTAAAGTATCCTGTACCATTAATTCCTTAAATTATTTCATATAATCTCATCACCAAAGTCTGCTTCAGTGACGTCAACAATGTTGTGTGTCTTATATTTACATATACTTGTTTGAAGCGGACCATCGACGTTGTCCATGCATCCTTGTGCATGAGTAAATATCATACTAACTCTATCAATATTTATTGAACATATATATGAATATATTCTGGAATGTCCGCTAGTTTTTCACATTTGCACTATGCATGGTTCAAGACACATGCCATTATTGATTATTTTCAATTTCAATCGAGCATCGCATCTTCTTCAACCGTCCGGGAACATACCCATATAAAAGCATCCCAACGTCACTGTTACGTCCTCCATTATTGTCGTAGATTGAATAGGGACCTTCTTGTGAGAATGCACGGCGTACGATTCTCAACTGAAGAAAAGAAGACCACTGAGATTCTGATGGATATCAATTTGTCTGTCATAATAAAGCTGATTTCTCCACAAAAGATAAAGAAATATCTGAAGGTTTTTCGATCCTGCTGGACGTATAATTCCAATTGCAATAGATACATGAGAGACGATCTTGACCTTATTTGGGCAAACCCTTTTTGTGATCTTCATGAAGCAACCACCAAACACATGTTGATCGTGCTGATAGGAGGAATCAAAGATATTTGGATGGCTATGAGATGAGTCGACATGACATGCAATTCACAACTGAAGATCAGAAGACCGCCGACTACCGGTTTCTGTAATAGTAAAACCCGTCACAGTTTCTTCACAGAAGACAAAGATTGATTTGAAGATTTTCGACCTGTTGGACGTCCCATTCCAATTGCAATAAAAACAGGAGACAACCTTCCTAGATCGTGCAACCCTGGTTGTGATCTTCACAAAGCAAGCAACGAACGTTGATCAATTGTGTTGACGAAAGGTCCGTGACGGTTTCTTCACCGAAACCAAAGATTGGTCTGAGGCCTAGTTTGGCTGATAACTTCTCAAATACTGGTATTCCGGTCGATGACGTCAGTATCATTAAGGTACAGCAAGGGGTGAGCAGTACGCGGCTTGCACATTTTATGATCTGTCCGTGAGGAAGAATAACAAAACCAGGCGGGAAAATGAGGCGGAAACCGGAAAGGTTACTGGTATTCTCAGTACCTCCGCGTGACCGGAGAAGCACGTCCTCACTGTTACAAGAATTACGGAGCAGCGATTATAAATACCACATATAACGTAACCAGCTATCTGTTACCATATTAAATACTTGGATTTAAGAAATCAGCGGCCAAACTAGGCCTAAGGTTTTTGACAAGGTGGATGTCCATTTCATTTTGCAACAGAAATAGGGGACGACCTTCGCCTAGTTTGTGCAACCCTAGTTGTGATATTCATTCTTCACGAAGCAAGCAAGCAACCAACACTAATCGATTGTGTTGACGGAAGGAACAAACCTTAGCGGGATGAGATATTAGATGAGGCGTCACAATAATTATTATAAAAGTCCATCCCTAATTTTGTTTGAAGAGTCCAACGCGTGATGGAGTCGGGGCACCAAAGACGGAAACGAGTATTGATGTCTAGTAGAGTAGAATAGTAGATTTAAGCATGTGTCCAAAAGAAATTATAAGATTGGCTAGTTTTTATTGATAATCTCTCATCATGACTTAACAGGGTGTGATACCTTCTTTCTGACACAATAGTATGTTTCAGGTGGAGTTCATTATAATATACTATCATGATCTCCCAGAAGGTCCTCAAATTCTTAATTTGCGTATTTCAACATCGATTATATTGAGGTATCTTAATACGTTTACCATTTTAGTTACATACTTCATTTATGATCTCCTTGAACACTTCAAGCGATCAAACTCATATTTCATTATATACAAATTTCAATATCTACTGATTGTATCAGTAAATATAATGAGGTACTTGTAACTACCATTAGCATTCATCTAAAAAGGTCTATGTACATCAGTATGTACTAGTCCTAATGGAATAGTCGACCTCCCACTACATCTAGGTGAAGATACTCTTGTCATATTGCACAACAAATAAGACATGCATGTCTCTATTAGTTCAATAACCAAAAGAGTCTAGATAACCATCATATGGATTCTAAAAATATATTTCTCATTTATGCGCTCTAGATGGTAGTGTTATAGGTATTCATTGTTTGAGTTATCAAGCTATTCAATATATGTGTCATACACATTTGTCTTTACAACTATCAAGTATAGTTTATGAGAGATATTGCATCACCATAAAAGATCATAATGTTCTTTTCATACAAAATATATGATGTTTGGCAAGTACACATTAACAATTCAGTAATTCTAATGTGTACCCATTAATCACAACCTTTAACTATAGTGGCAGAAACCCTTGCTCCATATAGGTCTAGCTTACTTTTTCTCAGGTCCTGAAGTAGAGAACTTTATCTTCTTCCTGAGATCTTCAATGAAGAGGATAATTTCTTTCCAATGTCCAAACAAGTGGCAATGGTGGCACTTTGTTTTCTTTATCCTTTAAGTGAAAATGGCATATTCCTTTTGTACTTACCCTTATCCATATATTGAGTGTAGAAGATTTAGACTTAAGATTAGCCTCAGAACATTTCTTGGCTTTTCCTTTACCCTAGGACTCACTTCCACTGATCACCATCACGGATGTGTCCTTATTCTTCCTTTTTGTGGTATCAACATGCCAAGCATTTGATAAACTGACTATATGATTCATGCAACACTTGCATAATCATATTCATGATCAACTCTAGACCTAAGAGAAACCCCAGTCATTCCACATGTCCAATCACATTGAATACATGGGGTTCTACTGGACCTCCCTTTGTCAGTTTGCACTCAAATTAGCGCTTTGGCGACATTATACATTCTTTGCTTTACATGATACTTAAAATGTGTTGCCATCTCGAGAATGTCCATGTATTTGTATTTTTCATACAACTCATAGTTCATACAACATTGCATTAGGTATTTAAAATGTCTATGGCATCATTGGCATGCTTCCAATAAGCATCCATTTAGCCTTAGGCGCATTTGGAGTGGGTTCCTTTGTATTCGTCTATCATGGACATAGAGCTTTCGCTCATTGGTGAGAACATTTCTCAAAGTCCTTAACCAGTAGTGGAACTTTATGTCATTTTGTCCTTCTTAAGGAGTAATTGCAATTTGAATGTGTTTTTATTTGACATTCTATTCTACAAAGAAATATTGCAACTTTTCAAAACATTTATGATTTGATTTTATTTGATAAAATTGACAATATTAATTAGGTATTTAGTTAACTATCACTCCCACTATTTTATTCAAATTGATAGACCTCAATATCAATTCAGAATATTACAACGTACAATATTCTAGTGGGCCAGATCCAAGATAATTCAACTGTGGTCCAATCAACACCACAAACACAGTCAACTATCAAGGTAGGCAACTCTTACCAATTGCATCATATGTAATTCTGGATAGATGATATGCGCAACATCTTGCTATAAGCATCTTCATACTTATGCCCAAACGCTCTGAGAATCACCAGTCAAGCCTGACCCAAAAGTCAACATGATAATAATACACCCCACGGGGGAGGACCTACACTATTACCAACACACTTCCATGAGATAGACGGCACATTCCACAAAGGAGGAACCTACGCTTAGTCGATCAAGCTTTTCATGTGGGCCACTTTTGGAAAGCATCTAAGACTTGATATTATAATTGAAGGAGTTTGTATTTATAAGTATATACATATACTTTATCCAATCGCCAAATATATAGTATGTATCACATACATGCTATAACCAAAAATGAGAACATGTAATAAATAAAATACAAAAGCGATGGTTATGGCCATTCTACTATCATTCCTTGGAGCCATAAGGAATTACTACCACCTATGGTCCACATGATATGCAACCTCTTCTTGGTGAAGATCTATGCCTAAACCAATCTGGGTTGATCAGTTCAACTCTTGAATCGGTTGGCTCGCCTCTTGGTTGCTTGGTTGGGCTCTTTTGAAGCGCTTGTTTGGTTCTCAGGTCCAAGCAGCGTCTATACACCTCTAGTCGATCAGTTGGGCCACCAGTTGGTCAGTCCATCCTCCTATTATCTTGCCTCCTCAAACCTCCATCGATCAGGTCATATCACGAGCCACTTGTTTTTCCTTTTTGTAGATCGTCATATCATGTCAAAACATAAATAAAAACTATCCTATTTCATATTACATTGTATATGGGAAAACCTCAAGTTACATTTGAGGAGAAATAGGAAGAAGAGCATTAATTTATATTTAGAAAGGAGAGAGAGGCTAGGTATGCAGAACGATTAACAATAAGAACAATAACCACAACCATGCACATACAGATCTGGGGTTTTGGCCATAACCATATTTTACATCCACCATCAAAATGGATTTTATGGTGACGTGTGTACATTGCATATATATATATATATATATATATATATATATATATATATATATATATATATATATATATATATATATATATATATTGTTTGAGTTTTTATGAGGTGATTAGATATATGTTCATATCAACCAGTTTAAATATTTGCATCATATGCAATAAATAAACTCGATAAAACCAAAAATATGATCATATCGATTATCCCAAAACATACTTAATTGGTGTGGCTCTGATACCACTGTAGGGAAAAATAACATCAAATAGGTAACGGAAATAAAAAATTTACTGACATATTTCCCATTAACCAACAGATCGGCTCAATCACTATGCAATGGGAAGGATGGCTTCACAAAGATATACCTGGTCTTAGAGCAAGTCCAGCGACAATCCTCGTTGATGTAAATGCAGACTCTATCTTGGACGGTAGTTGTGCAACTCCTAGTCACACTCTGACTCGTATGACTACTCCACGGAAATCAGACTCAAACAACTACTACAGTGGCTCCTCAAATCTCACCACAGACTGTGAGTTGACGTTGCCCTGTTAGCATTAGCCAATAGACTCCTGGCTCTAGAGTAGTCCACACAGACTTACTAGAACTCATGTCATCCTACAGGAACATATAGAAATGATTTTTCCCTCCCATTGGTGTACTAGTCACCAACATGCTCTTCCACAATAATGATCCTTAGTTGTTTCTCTCTTGTGGGCATCCCTCCCTAGTCGGGTAGGACTTTCCAGGGCTCTCATGGTTACCACAACCAGAGAGAACAACAATTGTCAGAGAAACCGATTTTCAATTTTATTTGTAGTAGTTGTACTCTGGGAATCCCCCAATAAGTCACTATATATAGCAGAGGTTAGGGTCAAGGTTCCCAGTCCCCAGTCAATGCGGGACTAAAGTGAGAGTGGAATGGACAAGTAGACCTTGAATTTTTACAACTTTTCTAGAAGTTTCACAACCTGTGTGTGACAAAGCAGTCGTCTTGCCAATTGAGACGGTCATCTTGCATGTGAGACAGTCATTTGGCTAAGAGAAATGGTCATCTAGGACATAATATGGTCATCTCACTAATCCAGATGGTCATTTCACACTTTCCCAGTCAGATATGAATTGGCAAATCGTTTTGTAATTAATGTCATACATTGATTTACTTGCACCCCAAGTATGTGCAATTGAAACGAGTTCGGGAAAACTCCTGAACTTTTGTTCGTCCCAACTGGGCCATCTCACACAAGCGAGATACCCATCTCACTCACCCAGATGACTGTTTGGTGAGTTTGAGTTGAGTCGATCGGTTCAACAACTTGAACCAATCACTTCATAGGGTAGAACTAAGCCAAGTCAATTTCTGATTTGCCTGACAATCCAAACGACCATCTCAACACTTGAGACACCCGTCTGGCTACCCAAATGGTTGTCTCACTAAGTGAGATGGTCGTTTGGCAGTTCAGTCAACCAATCCATCTTTCTATTGTGTGGATTGAGTACCTAAACACTTTAGTACTTAACTCAATCATCATTCAAGATCAAACTCCTCTTCTAGATAAGTTCCTATGTGTGTGACCCTATAGGTCCCATATCACATTGGTAGTGAATGTCCATAACTAGCTTATGACATCACAAGTAAAGAGTGTTGCCTAGTCATACATCATTTCTACCCAAGTGAATGGAAAGTTGGGGAGTAACTTCAACCTACAATTTGTGTATGGTGTTACAGTGTTTTTATAGTTTCTTTATCACTGATATCCACATTGAACTAGAGGCATGGAATAGTCATCATCATTATTATTCAATTGTATTCCTTGAACCAGAGCATACAGTGTGAGATATATGTAAGCTCAATATCATATATTGACTTATATGTGTACATCCATACTTTTCTCAATATCACTAATCTTGAGGCCTTGGATATCATACTCCTGATGGAGTTACAAATCCCATATCTATCACTCACAATTAGTCCCCATGTGTCAAAGTCACCAAATCAACACCGTTATAACAATCCATATTTCAGGACAACATTTGATGATGTCAAAGTGCACCCAACGACATGTGATGAGTGTAGTGATTTCAGATCTAAGCACCACAACCACCACCATCACTTTGAGAGATGACTATGACTTCCATGATGATGGCTTCCATGTGTCAGACTCACTGTGGGTCTGTCTGATACACTGTTCTCTAACATGTATTTGTGTGCTTGGTTTGATATTGCCATATCATGACTAATGAGATTTAGTCATCAACCAACTCACACTACGATCTTATGTGTTATTGTTGTCTATCTACCTTCCAGAATGACAACCAATCAGGGACATAATGAGAATGTATATACTCTTAACATCTGTATTGTCTCATTCTTCCAAGTCATGTATCTGAAGACATACATTATTGAGTAATATCATTCTCTAGATATTTATTATGTAATTCATTATCTCATAACTGAATATACAAAATAAATTGGAAGCTTGCCTTTGTTATTAATCAAATCATTTATATGTTATACCATTGTAATCATCATATGATTGGCTCTCAGGCCATACATACCAACAGTCCTATGGTCTTTATTTATTAGATCTTGATACACATGTCCATAACCTAAATACCAAATGGTTAAAACTTGAAAAATCAAACAAAACATATCTTTGGCATTGTATTCTAGGGCACATCAATGAAAAACACATATCTAGACTCCATAAAGATGGTTATCTAGACTCTTTTGATTTTGAATCAATAGATACATGTGAGTCTTGTTTGTTGTGCCAGATGACCAAAACTCCCTTCACTAGTATTAGTGAGAGGGCTAGTGATCTATTAGGACTCATAGATATTGATGTGTGTGTCCCTTTAGAACAAATGCTAGAGGTGGTTATCAATACTTCATTACCAATACTAATGACTTCAGCTGGTATGGTTATGTTTATTTGATGAAACATATGTTAAAAACTCTTGAAAAGTTCAAAGATTTCATGAATAAAGTATAAAACCAACTTGGTAAAAGTATAAAGGCACTTCGATCTGATCAAGGTGGAGAATACTTCATCCAAGAGTTTGAGGACCTAGTGTGAGCCTGTGGTATCGTATCATAATGGAGTCCACCTGGAACGCCACAACACAATGGTGTATCAGAAAGAAGAAATCACACATTGGTAAATATGGTGTGATCAATGATGAGTTTTGCCAATCTTCTGACTTCCTTCTTGGGTGCTATATAAACTGCATCATTTACACTTAACCTTGTACCTTCTAAATCAGTACAAAAGACACTATATGAAATATGGACTGTGAAGCATCCCAAAATGTCTTTTATCAGGATTTGGAGATGTGAAGCTTATGTTAAGAAAATGTTTCCTGAAAAGCTTGGCTCTAGATTAGATAAATGTTATCTTGTTGGTTAACCCAAAGAAATCAAGGGATACTACTTGTACAACCCAACTGATAAAAAGTGTTTATTTCCAATGATGTTGCATTCTTAGAAAAGGAATACATTTCCAAAGGAATAAGTGGGAGCAAGAAATTAAGAAATCGAAGAAATTTGAGACCAACAAGAAAGCATTGAATCTGTAGAGGTGCAAGAGGAACATAGAGAGTCACAAGCCATTATGGAATCTCAAATTCCTCATGTGACACAAGAACCTTGTAGATCTAGTAGGACATGCCTTGAGCCAGATAGATTGGTTATCTACTGACTCTATAAGACGATGAGTCAGTCATTGATGATGAGCTAACTACCTACCTAGAAGTTTTTAAGGGACGAAAGTCTAAGAAATGACTTGAGGCCATGATTTCTGAGATGGAATCAATGTACACCAATAAGGTATGGACCTTGGTGGATCTACCTGAAGGGGTAAAACCCATAGGGCGCAAGTGGGTCTTCAAGAAAAAGACTGACATAGATGGTAATTTACAAACTTACAAAGGTCAATTGGTTGCAAAGGGTTTCAAACAAGTTGAAGGTATTGACTATGACAAAACCTTTTCTCCAGTTGCCATGGTTAAGTCCATCAAATCATGCATGCTATTGTAGCTTATCAAGACTATGAGATTTGGCAGATGGATGTTAAAACTACATTCCTTAATCGAATCTTCTTGAGGATGTATACATGATACAACCTGAGGGTTTTATAAATCCAAAGGTTGCCAATAAAGTTTTTGAGATATAAAGGTCAATCTATTAATCAAACCAAGCATCTCAGATATAGAATCTTCGATTTGATGAAACAATCAAAGAGTTTTGCTTTAGTCGCAATGAAGATGAACCATATGCTTACAAGAAGGTTAGTGGGAGCATGATTGTATTCCTCATATTGTATGCAGATGGGGAATGGCATCTTTATTCCACAGAAGATAAATTCCTGGCTAGGAAATACATCCTCAATGAAAGACTTGGGAGAAGCATCCTACATTCTAGGAATTAAGATCTATAGAGATAGATCTAGAAGGCTTCTTGGACTAATTCAGAGCACATACACTGACAAAGTGTTGAAGATGTTCAGCATGGAGAACTCAAAGAGAGACAACATGTCCATGTCTCATGGTGTTACCATCTCTAGAGCTCAATGTCACAATTATTGTGAAGAAAGGGATTGGATGAATAAGATTCCAAATGCTTATACAATTGGATATATCATGTACATAATGTTATGTACTCGTCCAAATGTCTTATATGCTTTGAGCATGATGAGTAAATATTGGTCAGATCCTGGTGAAGGTCACTGAACTCTCATGAAGAACATCGTTAAGTACTTGAGAAGAACTAAGGATTAGTTCCTTGTGCGCGATGGAGAGGATGAGTTGATGGTAAAGGGTTATGTTGATGCAAGCTTCTAAACTGAAAAAGATGACTACAGATTGCAGTCAGGATATGTGTTTTGACTCAACAATGGAGTTGTGAGCTGGAAGAGTTCCAAGCAAGAGACAGATGTGGATTCTACAATGGAAACAAAGTATATAGTTGCATCCAATGCAACTAAGGAGGTTGTTTGGATTAAGAAGTTTGTCTTAGAACATGGGGTAGTTCCAATCATCGACGAGGCAATTGAGCTATATTATGAACAATAATGGAGCTATTGTGCAAGCCAAGGAACCTAGATCACATTAGTGTTCTAAGCATGTACAAAGGTGGTTCCATCTCATATGAGAAATCATACAGCGAGGAGATGTCAAGATTTGTAGAGTACCAACCAAGAGAAATGTAGCTGACCCCTTGACAAAGGCACTTTTGCAGTAGAAACATGAAGGTCATGTTAGATCACTTGGGATTAAGTCCATGGGTGGATGGATCTAAGTGCAAGTGGGAGTCTGCTGGTATGTATGCCCAGATATACAATCATATGATGATTGCAATGACATATCTTGTAAATGATTTGATTAATAATAAAGTCAATGTTCCAATTTATTTTTTTATTTCGTTCTGATATAATGATAATAAAATAAATCTCTAAAAATGATATTACTCAATGACCTACATCTTTCGGTTGAGGTCCTGAAAATGAGATCGTACGGATGTCAAGATTGTATGCATTCTTGTTATGTACCTAGTCGGATTTTATTGTGGAAGGCTAATAGACAACAATAACACATAAGACTAGAGTGTGCATTGGTTGATGATAGAATCTCATTATTCTAGATATGTGATATCAAACCAAGAATATAGATACTTATTAGAGATTAGTGTATCAGATAGATTCACCTTGAGAGTGACATATAAAACCATGATAAGTAGTTAGAGCCATCTCTCATAGTAATAGTGGTGATTGTGGTTCTTAGACTCAAAGTCACTACACTCAACACATTTCATTCAGTGTTCTTTGACATCATCCATCATTATCTTGAATAAGGGTTGTCATAAATGTGGTGCTTGGGTGTAGTGTGACACATGGGGATGACTGTGAGTGATATAGATGGGATTTGTCCCTCCTACGGGAGTATGATGTCCTGGATACTTGATAAGCAAGACTGAGAAATGCATGGCCATGCTAGTGAGAGTCAATATGTGATATTGAGCTTACAATATCTTAGATAGTATTCTATAGTTCAAGGACCATGGATCGAATGTTGAAGAGGATGACGATTTCATGCCTCAAGTTCAATCCGAATATCAGAGACAAATGAACTATATATTCACTGTAACACCAGTCAGATGATAAGTTAAGTTGTTCTCCAACTTCTCCAATTACTTGGGTAGCAATGAAATCTAACTATACACCAATCATTGCTTGTGAAATCATAATACGATTATGAATATCACTTCCAACGTAATGTGGAGCCTACCGGTTCACACATATAGGATGTGATTAGAATAGGAGTATAATTATGGATGTGATAGGAAATGTTCCGAATCAAAGTGATTATTAAAATCATTTAGGTAATCTAATATAATATTGGAATATAATTTGAATTAATGGGTTAAAGAATTTAAACCAATTAATTAGATTTTGTTGTTAAGTCGTATGGCTTATCTAAATAAATTAACTAGAGATGGATAACGAAAATTAGTTAATCAATTAATGTGATTAATTGTTTCCAAAATATTCTTTTAATGATCCACAAGTGACTTGTTTTAAATGCAGTCACAACCCTTTTGTTTGCCAAAGGGTTTTGGGATACCCTGCTTCCTTTATCTACTGTTAATAGGGGCATACGACCGGCTTTTGGTAAATGCTAATGCACTCATGCTGAGGTTACTCTCCTTTATGTGAACCCTAGGCGTCATCTTCCCCAAGAGAGAGAGAGAGAGAAGGAGAGCAACTGATGCTAGCATGTCATCATGAAGAAGGTTTCTTCTTCCCACTGGCTTAATGAAGCACAATGTGAGTTCCAGGCCATCTGTGTGGACAAAGTAGAGAAACATACGTTGAGTTGCCTATAAACGGAGGATGGCTAAGGATTGTCTGTGAATACTAGCAGTGATGTTCATAACTGGGTGAAGGGACATCGATAGATCTTCTCTGTGATGAGGTATATCCATGTCCCCACTTTTCGAATACATTGTTGTCGATTAGATCCTCGACTAGGGTATGTGGATAAATTTTTTATTGCTATGTTGTGCAGGTAGCCTCCAAAAAATCCAACACATCATGCTTATACATTTACGTCATTATGTTGTTGGACCCCTGGATCATGATGTGATGACTTAGATACAAGACACATTCCCTAATAACCTCTATGCCTCTTTGTAACCTCAATTTTGAATAAACATGATGGATATGGATATCACTCTATCCCTATTAGGCTGAACTCTAGAGTTATCAGTTTGACTTCTCAATTTCCAAGATATACCCTAACCTTAATCATGATAGGAAGGAAGCACACTTTTGACCTCGATCATGAAGAATGTTGAGACAATGGGTTTTTTATTATTATCTTGATCTTTGATCTCATGACCTTAGGAAGTATGATATAATAATTGATACTCTCTCTATTTGTATATGTCTGATCACACTTGAATGATGTAGATTATTGTGTTAGATTAGGGTAGTAGTTGACTTATGACTCCCCTAACCTAGGTCACACCTCCATTTTGACTACCTATAAATTTTCATCTTGTTGATTTTTTAGAGTTTGCAAAGGTGACCCTTCCACACAACTTTAATTTCTTAACCTAAGTCCCTAATAGGTTATGTATATGATGATATTGATACTCGATCTCAAAATCTCGATTTAATGACAATCTTGGAATATGATGATGTTGACTATATAAAGTGGTCAAGTTCCTAGAAATACCTAGGCCTAGATCATTCATCAACCATGATTGCCATGAAAATAAACTCGATATTGATGCCATGAAATGTTGGTAATGCTCGTATTGTTGCTTGATTATTGTCTATGGATGAATGATCACCCCTAAAAGGGTGAGTTTATCAAATGGTTCAAAAATTGAGATAACCTCCAATATCACCTAATCTTTGGAGGTTTTAGTATACAAAACATGAAAGAACAAATATGTAGTATAATTCTTTAAAATCAACTAATCCATCTCTAAGGGACGTAAAGAAAAGTCACGGAGGAAGTGGCTGATAGTAGGTGATCAAGCCTAGGAGGGAAGGTCGCCAAGATGCCAAGCCCAGGAGGGAAGGCCAACATGAAGACCAAGCCCAGGAGGGAAGATCTCCAAGAGGTCAAGCCCAGGAGGGAAGGCCAACATGATGACCAGGCCTAGGGGGAAGGTTGCCAAGAGGTCAAACCCAGGAGGGAAGGCCAACATGAAGACCAAACCCAAGAGGGAAGTTCAATGATATGACCAAGATCAAGACGGGAGGTTTTCATGATCCCAATGTTGGGACATTAAGTAAATGAAGTGCATCCTGATAGATGGAGAAAATATGGGTTATTCAATTATCATTTAGGGACCTCAAGAAGGATGTGTAGGGAATCTCAATAAAAACCTTATGAGGAGTACATCCCTAACTCACCCAAAGGTCTATATAGGAACTCAAACCCTAGCTTAAAAATGATTGGACCAATGATTGTGATGCCCAAACTTGACTCTCAACATTGACTTGATGAAATCTTGACTCATGATTATTGATCTTGATATTGATTCGATTCCTATGCTTACCCTATTCGGATCTTGAGATCACCCTCGATATAGGACTGATGACTTTCATGTTCCCAAATCTCAAAATTGGAAATGATGATTATGTTGACTCGCTCAATTTATGACTTAAGGTTTATCTCTCTCAGGACTAGGATGGGATATTCCATTCATCTATAACATGAAATCACAATAGTGGAATATGATTCATAACTTGAGTTGTTGAAATACAACAAATGGACCATGGATGTATAACCCCACCTAGGCCAGTGAAGAAACTAAAACCCTAAATGTGTGGATGGAAATCCATATTGTACTCTTGAATCAAGAACTCTATTTGTTTGACCTAAAATGTGAACTCTCGAAATCGTGATCTTCCCAATTTGAAGATCTATGTGGCTATGTTATAATTTTGATGCTCAATTGTGGAATGATACTTGTTACGACCCCATCTGAGCTTAATTGGTAAAGTAGGGTTTACCTAGTCAATTGCAAAGATTAATTGGAATAATCATTCTTGAAATCTAATTAATGATGATAACACAATTAGGATGTTTTAATTATGATAAGAAGTCTAAATGTTCTTTTGTCTTGTAAGTAGGGTTTGAGAAACATAAACCCTAATCGGCCCAATATAGGGTTTTAATGATACATGAATACAGAATTTGATAAGTAGAATGTCTCACTAAATGATTTTTAGTATTTTATGGGTAACTCTGATTTACTTCAAATTTGGATATGATTTGGATATATAAAATGTAAACAACATTGAAAAATATCAGAATTTTTGAAGAATTCTCTGACCTGTTTATCGGCCGAGTTTCAAACTCGACCGATCACATTTCCAGAATTATACAGCAGTGTGGTAATTGAATTTTATCTTTTTATTGGTATATCCAATTGATCTCAAATTTTAACTGTGCCTGAAAAACACAGTTTTAGACACTCTGTTAAATTGGCATAATTTTTGGATGACTTTTGAATCCCTACAGTAAGGGTGTCGGTCGAGTTTGTGCAGGACAAACTCGGCCGAATATTCTGCAGACTGCAATATAGCAGTGCACTGTTTTATTTTTAATTATTTATTGGTAACTCCAAATGATCTCAAATTTTAAATGAAGCTTTATAGATCAATTATTAACAACGTGCTAAATTCCCATAATTTTTGGAGAATGTTTGATCTCTGAAATAAACGAATTACAGTAACTTTTGTATAACTGAATATTCAGCCAATATAATTAAAGTTAAGTGTTGGATCAATATGCAATTGACCCAAGCAGCTCAATTGACTTATATGAGCAACCACACACACACACAGCTCTCATTCTTCGTCATTCACTCCAGAGAAACGAAAATCTAGAGAGAGAGGGAGAGTTAGGGCTTGAGTGGAGAAAGAGGAGGAATTGCTGAATTAGGGTTCTGCGGTCCCAAGAGTGGTGAAATCAAGTAAGTTTGGATCCTTTGCATAGACTTTTATGGTGAATCTTCTCTCTCATGTCAAGATTCCGTCCATGCTCTGATTTGATCCAAGAGGATGTCGAAATTCCCTCTTTTCTCACTCTTTCTTCATAATTCCTCTTTTTCAAGGTTCCCGAGTTGAATGGAAGAAGAATTGGGAGATTTGCTAGGGATTTGATAGGAATTCGAGATTCCCTGAGTTGAGCTGCAGTTGTGAGGTGTTTTCACACCTTAGGGTGAGTGGGTTCTTCCTTCAAACATTCTAATGCACGAATTTTATTATAACATCCTAATCCCTAAATGTTTAGCATGTGAATTCTAAATCCTGAAATTTCCGTTTGATTTAAGTTATTGTAAATTGATATGATACGGATTCCTTCTCTGTTTGAATGACTCTTTAATGGTAGATTCTTATTAGAAACGAATACAACACTCCTTAGTGATAATGCTTTTCAGATTTATATCAAATGATGCAATTAGGGTTTGACCTAATTGAGACATCACTAGTGTTTCAACCTTATTGAAAAGGACTAGTAATCCTATAAGTGGTTAGGATGTACCTCATGGGTTATCTTAATTGAATCTTATTCTGGATACATGATATCGCAGTGAAAGATATGGAAAACCTAAATTTAGTTAAATTTCCATGGTTTCATGTCTATATTGATTGCATATGATTTGTTGGAAACAATCTTTATTTAGTGAATGCTTTTATCCTATGAAATCATTATGAGAGCCATGTGAAAAGGTGAATGAGGCGAATGAAACCCTAAGAGCAGGGTGTTGGCATGTAATGAATGAATAAGGCAAATGAAACCCTAAGGATAGGGTGTTCAATGAATCATGCTATGGTAATATGAAAGGTCTCGATATGAGATGTGGTGATGCCTAATTGTTGAGTTGTATGTTTCTAGTGCATTTAACTTTATATGCTTGTTCTCTCTGAAATGATATTTATATACTGCAGGGCTTCTTATATTTCAATACATATCTCGTAAATTGCAGGTGATGAGATATGACATGCCCTAGAAAGAGATGTTACTGAGACATGGTATATGTTGAATACATGAGCTAAGATATTTACATGTTAATTAATTAATAGACCTAAGTGCCCTAACACCGTAGAACCCCTAAGAGGTATCTGCAACTTAGGGGTGAAACTCGTGTTGCAACATCATCCGTGCTTGTGTCACGGACAAACGAGGAAAGAGAAAATGCAGTGTCTAACAACAATCGTGCTTGTGTCACGATGGCACTGGGCAAAAAGGAAAACACGGTTATCTAACACCATTCGTGCTTGTGTCACGAAGGTAACCCTGTGACTCTCCGCCGGTGTACTCAGGTTTAAGGAGGAGTCTGGTGCACTCAGAGTAGTGCTTTAAGGCCGTAGAGCCTATGTTTCTAGCCGGCGAGCCAGTGACCCTGTGGCAGAGCAGGGCTGGCGTCAGACTTAGCATTTCCCGGGTGTGTCGCTAAGTCTTGTACGGTGGGATCGTAGCATGAATTTGTTACGGATCTTTATATGCAGAGTACACTGCATATATTTAGGGCATAATCTAAAATATGATCATATAGGTTCACAGAGTTCCTTATAAATGAAAGAGTTAAGAAAGACTAGAGCATAGTTTTCTAGTAGTTATTCTTTGGATGCAATATTTACATTCTTTGTTATTTCAATTATATTGTTTTAGAACTGCTCAGTGTAGTATTTATTGTTGTTAAATTTCATATCGTTTATGCAAATTATATCTGTAATCACATTAGTGCATTAGTCTGTTTCCATGAAGTACTCATTCACTGAGCGAGTAGGCTCACCCCTCTACTCAAACATTTTAGGGTTAACCGCGTGGACTTGAAGATGGTCAGAGCATCAGTGTAGACCTGCCACAGGAGTCAAGTACGAGATTAGTTGAGTCAGTCGGTCCTTGTCACTCTAGGTCCTCAGTAAGAGTTAAGAGAGAGAGTTGTAATTACAATGTGTAATATTGTTCCTCTTTTGATATGTATGCTAATTAGCAAGTTTTATGTGTATAATGTGTGAGAGACATCATGGATGTTTATACATGTATCTTTATTATTGAAGTTTGATTAGTAAAAGAAATGTTCAGATTCCCTTGTTAAGATGTTTTATGTGGTTCAATGCGAAGAAACAAGAGTTTTAAAGAAAAGAAAAAGTTAAGGGTGTTCTTTGTGTTACATATAAATCCTATCTTATGCCCTAATCTCATGATTTGAGGAAATTGTGAGATCGGGGTGTAACAGCTTGGTATCAGAGCTTAGGGTGAGTTGTCAAGGACCATTAAGTTAGTAAGTTAGAGTCCTATGTGTGGCAGATAGGATATGTTTGATGTTAGCTTTGGGGATTTGAGTATTTGGATATCCTGGCCCGATATCTGAGTACTTGGATCAACCAGTACAAGCTACTCTGTCTATTCTCTCACGTATACCCTGGCCAGGTATACGGTGAAAGAATGGGCTAGAGAGGAACCCTAGAAATGTTAGGGTTAGAAAACGAGAAAAGAAACAAGAATTAAGAGCATAAATGTAAAAGGAGATAGAACTTACATTTCATAATGTTGTTTTTGTTGGAAATGTACAGAAATGCTCTTATATGTTTGAATTGAAATATTCAATACTTTGAAATATGGGTCTTTAATATTTGTTGTGCACTATGAAATTGTAGCATTTATTGATTTTATTCTTTGTAACAAGTAGACTAGAATTGACCTTTGAATGGGCTTTTGTTTCTATAGTTTTGCCCGCTGATTCGAGTAAAATTGACATCAGCAGGTCTGTTTAGGTTTTCAGTCTATACGCGATTCAGCCGAGTTATATGTGATTCGGCCGAGTTTCCTTAATAGGAAATCGAACAGTAAACTGATCGGCCGAGTTGTATGTAATTCGGCCGAGTTTCCTTTTTTAGGAAATCAAACGGCAAGTTGATCGGCCGAGTTTCAAGCGGATTGGCCGAGTTGTGAAGCAATCGGCCGAGTTTCTGACCAATCGGCCGAATTTTTGAGCTGTGAGTGGCAGTTCAGGAAGAATGTGATCCTTTGTAGTTCTTGGCTTCAGGATTTCAGGTTTGGTCTGGTCCGGTTGGCAGGATGCGTTATTAGGATCTAATGAATCCTATCAATAGCATAATAAGAATAGAATTGGAATAATTAGACCCACATCAGAGTAAGAATGTACATGCAGTAAGATGTTGAAACATATGGGCAAGATCAGAACAACTAAGAATTAGTTGAAACTGATATCTGAGGTTCAATTTTGGGGCCTCATATGTGAAACCCTTAATTGGGAATAATAGAACATGATATGAAGTTCATAATCAGTTTATTGATCAATATTATATGAACTATACATATGAAATATAGAAAAGATATGTGAAATGTATGTATGGTTCAAGATAGCAAGAATCAATCATGAAGAATGAATCATATAATAGAGTATAATGCTTTTATGAACTCTAAAGCAAAGGCTAAGTAGAGAATAGGGTTGAGCATTCAATAGGTCCATAGAAGTAAAGAGTCTTTAAAAGAGTAAAAGTAAAGAGAATCGTATGAACATGTAATTCATAAGACTAGAACAACAAACTAGTTTCTAAGCAAAGAACATAGGTGTAGTTTAACGAATGAATAAGTCATACAAAGGTAGACTGTATTCAGGAGAGAAAAACTTGATTGAAAGAGAAACTATGTTTGAACCATGCATGATCCACTTGATGTAAAAATGAAGAATATGTAATGTATTCAACATGAGTAAAAACTAATAGAAGGACTATTAATTTAGAATGTTAACTTCACAATAGTATAAAGATAAAGGTGGAAATATGTGCAACATGGTATACATGACTATACATATGAATAAGCAACATGGTCATGAGAGAAAAATTTAGAATTAAAGATGACGGGTTAAAAAGTAGTATATAGTAAGAGGACTATGAAACGTAAGAAAGGGTTTGAAATATGATGGAGAAGTTATAAAATAAAGAAGTTGTGAGATTCAAGCAAGTGCTAATTAATCAAATATCTCTGTTGATAACTAAGTAAATCTACATACGAGAATGTATTAAGGGAATGTTTGAATACAAGTATTCCAAGTCTTAAAATCATCTTCTCTTTCATATATTCCTTAATGAGAGCAATGTGGGAATGAAATGATAAGAGAAAATGAATCATATATGGTGCATAACTACCTTCGTAAGGTCATCTAGTGAATGTAATAGTGACATACAATATGATGAAGTGCGATAGGAAATAAATTCTTGTGTGATAACAAGAATGATGAATAATCTATTCCTATCTTAAATGCTTCAATGTTAATGATGTTTATTGTATATAATCATATGAAAAGGATAGGTAGCAAAAAGTAAAGTAGTAATGAATGAGCAGAGAGATATGGGAAAACACTAGCTTGTGTGATATGTGAATTTGTTTTTATATGTATGATTTGTTGAAGGCATATTAAGGTATGAAAGTTGGTTCTACATATGATTTCAGGGTATTTGTGTAAGCTATATGTTAAATTAAAGGCGTATGATAGTTGTAGTAATTCATACCTGATATGCATCTTACTATTGTGTATTTGTAATATGGTGATACGGTTTGGATGATGTCAGAACACATGAAGGGATTTCCTGAATAAGGTAGTCATACATATTCACTCATATAAATAGAAAGGGATGATAATTAGATTGTTTGGACAAGTAACCCTAATGAGGTGTAGCTTGTTATACCTAGCTCTAATATAACTGAGTGATGGTAATTGAGTATGATTAATGCTTGAATGACTGATACAATCGTGGATTACCTTATTACTGTTGTTGAAACCCTAAAATGATATAATGCGATGGTTACACTTTGAATTGTGTGTGGGCCCATAACCCACAGATCCCAGGATCGAAACAGGATAGTATGGAATGAGGTGGTAATGCTTCACCTCATGCATCCATGACCCAATGGGGATGCCAAGAGTAGTATTGTGCAATTGATTGTTGAATTTAGTCTTTTAATTCAAGACAGTTTTGCTATCTGAGCAACATGTTATTAAAGTTTAAAACAGCATGGTGAACTTGCTTTTGTCACTTAAAGATGATACTTTACAATAGAACTCTCTGAACAGCGTAAGTTGAGATAGTTGTATCAGAGTATCAGAGTTGCGCAGCGAAAGCGTGGTGGTTTATCTTTGCATTCTATGTTTGACTGTGGCATAAAGAATTAGCTTGATATCATTGAGAACTATTTGAAAAATGTTGTGATTTAGTAAAGAATTAAAAGATCTAATGTTGAAAACCACATTCAGGTATGAAATACAAGAGTATAATGACATGGAAGGCTTTAAAAGCTTAGAATAACCTTGAATGTATCTTTCTTGTAGGTTTATGTTTCGAGGACGAAACGTTCTAAGGGGGGAGAGTTGTTACGACCCCATCTGAGCTTAATTGGTAAACTAGGGTTTACCTAGTCAATTGCAAAGATTAATTGGAATAATCATTCTTGAAATCTAATTAATTATGATAACACAATTAGGATGTTTTAATTATGATAAGAAGTCTAAATGTTCTTTTGTCTTGTAAGTAGGGTTTGAGAAACATAAACCCTAATCGGCCCAATATAGGGTTTTAATGATACATGAATACATAATTTGATAAGTAGAATGTCTCACTAAATGATTTTTAGTATTTTATGGGTAACTCTGATTTACTTCAAATTTGGATATGATTTGGATATATAAAATGTGAACAACATTGAAAAATATCAGAATTTTTGAAGAATTCTCTGACCTGTTTATCGGCCGAGTTTCAAACTCAACCGATCACATTTCCAGAATTATACAGCAGTGTGGTAATTGAATTTTATCTTTTTATTGGTATATCCAATTGATCTCAAATTTTAACTGTGCCTGAAAAACACAGTTTTAGACACTCTGTTAAATTGGAATAATTTTTGTATGACTTTTGAATCCCTACAGTAAGGGTGTCGGTCGAGTTTGTGCAGGACAAACTCGGCCGAATATTCTGCAGACTGCAATATAGCAGTGCACTGTTTTATTTTTAATTATTTATTGGTAACTCTAAATGATCTCAAATTTTAACTGAAGTTTTATAAATCAATTATTAACAACGTGCTAAATTCCCATAATTGTTGGAGAATGTTTGATCTCTGAAATAAACGAATTACAGTAACTTTTGTATAACTGAATATTCAGCCAATATAATTAAAGTTAAGTGTTGGGTCAATATGCAATTGACCCAAGCAGCTCAATTGACTTATATGAGCAACCACACACACACACAGCTCTCATTCTTCGTCATTCACTCCAGAGAAACAAAAATCTAGAGAGAGAGGGAGAGTTAGGGCTTGAGTGGAGAAAGAGGAGGAATTGCTGAATTAGGGTTCTGCGGTCCCAAGAGTGGTGAAATCAAGTAAGTTTGGATCCTTTGCATAGACTTTTATGGTGAATCTTCTCTCTCATGTCAATATTCTGTCCATGCTCTGATTTGATCCAAGAGGATGTCGAAATTCCCTCTTTTCTCACCCTTTCTTCATAATTCCTCTTTTTCAAGGTTCCCGAGTTGAATGGAAGAAGAATTGGGAGATTTGCTAGGGATTTGATAGGAATTCGAGATTCCCTGAGTTGAGCTGCAGTTGTGAGGTGTTTTCACACCTTAGGGTGAGTGGTTTCTTCCTTCAAACATTCTAATGCACGAATTTGATTATAACATCCTAATCCCTAAATGTTTAGCATGTGAATTCTAAATCCTGAAATGTCCGTTTGATTTAAGTTATTGTAAATTGATATGATACGGATTCCTTCTCTGTTTGAATGACTCTTTAATGGTAGATTCTTATTAGAAACGAATACAACACTCCTTAGTGATAATGCTTTTCAGATTTATATCAAATGATGCAATTAGGGTTTGACCTAATTGAGACATCACTAGTGTTTCAACCTTATTGAAAAGGATTAGTAATCCTATAAGTGGTTAGGATGTACCTCATGGGTTATCTTAATTGAATCTTATTCTGGATACATGATATCGCAGTGAAAGATATGGAAAACCTAAATTTAGTTAAATTTCCATGGTTTCATGTCTATATTGATTGCATATGATTTGTTGGAAACAATCTTTATTTAGTGAATGCTTATATCCTATGAAATCATTATGAGAGCCATGTGAAAAGGTGAATGAGGCGAATGAAACCCTAAGAGCAGGGTGTTGGCATGTAATGAATGAATAAGGCAAATGAAACCCTAAGGATAGGGTGTTCAATGAATCATGCTATGGTAATATGAAAGGTCTCGATATGAGATGTGGTGATGCCTAATTGTTGAGTTGTATGTTTCTAGTGCATTTAACTTTATATGCTTGTTCTCTCTGAAATGATATTTACATACTGCAGGGCTTCTTATATTTCAATACATATCTCGTAAATTGCAGGTGATGAGATATGACATGCCCTAGAAAGGGATGTTACTGAGACATGGTATATGTTGAATACATGAGCTAAGATATTTACATGTTAATTAATTAATAGACCTAAGTGCCCTAACACCGTAGAACCCCTAAGAGGTATCTGCAACTTAGGGGTGAAACTCGTGTTGCAACATCATCCGTGCTTGTGTCACGGACAAACGAGGAAAGAGAAAATGCAGTGTCTAACAACAATCGTGCTTGTGTCACGATGGCACTGGGCAAAAAGGAAAACACGGTTATCTAACACCATTCGTGCTTGTGTCACGAAGGTAACCCTGTGACTCTCCGCCGGTGTACTCAGGTTTAAGGAGGAGTCTGGTGCACTCAGAGTAGTGCTTTAAGGCCGTAGAGCCTATGTTTCTAGCCGGCGAGCCAGTGACCCTGTGGCAGAGCAGGGCTGCCGTCAGACTTAGCATTTCCCGGGTGTGTCGCTAAGTCTTGTACGGTGGGATCGTAGCATGAATTTGTTACGGATCTTTATATGCAGAGTACACTGCATATATTTAGGGCATAATCTAAAATATGATCATATAGGTTCACAGAGTTCCTTATAAATGAAAGAGTTAAGAAAGACTAGAGCATAGTTTTCTAGTAGTTATTCTTTGGATGTAATATTTACATTCTTTGTTATTTCAATTATATTGTTTTAGAACTGCTCAGTGTAGTATTTACTGTTGTTAAATTTCATATCGTTTATGCAAATTATATTTGTAATCACATTAGTGCATTAGTCTGTTTCCATGAAGTACTCATTCATTGAGCGAGTAGGCTCACCCCTCTACTCAAACATTTTAGGGTTAACCGCGTGGACTTGAAGATGGTCAGAGCATCAGTGTAGACCTGCCACAGGAGTCAAGTACGAGATTAGTTGAGTCAGTCGGTCCTTGTCACTCTAGGTCCTCAGTAAGAGTTAAGAGAGAGAGTTGTAATTACAATGTGTAATATTGTTCCTCTTTTGATATGTATGCTAATTAGCAAGTTTTATGTGTATAATGTGTGAGAGACATCATGGATGTTTATACATGTATCTTTATTATTGAAGTTTGATTAGTAAAAGAAATGTTTAGATTCCCTTGTTAAGATGTTTTATGTGGTTCAATGCGAAGAAACAAGAGTTTTAAAGAAAAGAAAAAGTTAAGGGTGTTCTTTGTGTTACATATAAATCCTATCTTATGCCCTAATCTCATGATTTGAGGAAATTGTGAGATCGGGGTGTAACAATACTGATATTGAAAGTGGTGACAATACTTTGTTGATGATTTCTAATACAAAATATTAAAACTCAATCTTGAAAGATGAAATGCTTAATTTTGGGGACAAAATTTCTTTTAAGGTGAGGAGGATGTGATAACCTAGAATTTTCATACTTGGAATATGACTTATAAATTTGACCCCACTCTTGTTCTCACCATTAATATTAAGGTTGTATGAGTTTGTTGGTGCACAATTGGTCCATCCAATATGCACTTACCACTTTGGTATTGTTCAAGTGTACAAAAATCAAATTTCCATTCATGTCACACATCACCGTCTTTATTTGAATTTTGATCATACACTTGTAAAACTTTGTACTCTAATCTTGTTTTCATGTTGTAGAGTTTCAAATTATCTTTCCAACACACTTTGTTCCACTCAAACCAGAGCTCGTATGGGATTTTATGCCACTTTGATAGATCCCAATTTTCCATCTACTTTAGCACCTTTTCTTCTAACTTTTTGGGTCTTGGGCCAGTCGTTTTGGGCCCAAGATTAGGCGACGACCCACTCGCACCCTTCTCCTTTTTCTCCCTTCTCCTTTTATGCATGCACATAACTCCTCTTTGACCAGGATGTGAGTCATCAGATCACTAACGGGCTTTGGATTGCAGCCTGATTTGACAGTTGTAAGATGTCGTCTTTCTCCACTGGCCAGGGATGTGGCTACATAGTGTAGAGATTTTCTCAGTGTTTAACATTCACCTGGGGTGTCCTTGGCCTACCCTAACCTCACCTACCTCACACTAACTACCAATGAAGTGAGGTGGAGATGTGCATGATGGAGGTGGGATCTCACACCGCTTTTCCTTGCACCAGTGCCCAACGCTCATTCTCAAGCCCTAGAAGCCACCATACTAGCCCCAACCACCTATATAACCTCATATACTCTCTTCCATCCCTCCCTCTTGCTTCCCAATGCTCTTTCTTAGCCTCTTCCTCTCTCTTTTTCTCTTTGTGTTGTGTTGCAGTGAAGCAGCGGGTTCAAAACCCTAACCGTGGGGAAGGTGGTGAGTCGGGAGGTGTCAGATTGAGTACATGTGGCCAGGTTTGTCCCCCACTATGTCACACATTCCCTTAGCCTCTTTCCCTCCCATGTTTTCTCTCAATCTTCCCCTCTCACATGTTCTCTTAGTCTCCCCCCTTCTCTCTCGTCGTACCGGCATGCAAGCAACTAACGACAACCTGCCAACACGTCATTAGGCTTGTAGTTTCACTCTCTATCCTCCACATGCACTGGACAGACAAATCACATATCTCCACAAGACCCTCAGGCCTGCTGATTCTTACTAACCTGGAGTCATCACCACTGGATCGCTCGCAGCTTCACTGAGACACAATCTCCCACACCCGCTCACCATTGTCATGATAGAAGTTCTTAGAGAGGGCTTGATCGCCGCCCATCGCCTGTCCAAACATTGCACCCAACCTCCATTATTTGCCAATCACTCTTGACTGCTGAGGTAGCACACACTATAGCCCAATACAGGGAAGTTAGCCACCCATCTGGACCACTTGCTTCCCAATCAGGGTGACTAACCCAAAAATCCCTCTTTTATTCACTAATCTTCAAACCCTCATATCCTTGGTGCCTTAACTAGATGACATAATAGTGTATACCATTTTGATCAGAAAAACATCATCGTCCTTTTGGTACTAATATAATTTGCTAATTTTGTACTTCCTTTTATGGATTTAGTAAATATGATGCCTTTATGGTCTTATCATTAGTAACTATCCCTAATCATGCTCTAAATGTATCTTTTAGTTCCCTCTAGTCCTTCTAATCCCCTAACTCAGTAACTTTAGTTTAGTCATTTTATGATTTAGGTATTGGACCCTTTTAAATGAACCTTAATGTTACTTTGACCTAAATGCTCATTCTTGACCCAAATGGTGACTTCTTAATTGTATGCATGCTATAAATGGATCAGTCTTAAATCTCATGTTTGATGAATGTCATGTAATCTTGCAATCTTGAAATTATTGACATTTATTATGCTTTATGAAATAATTACCTAAGACCTCATGCTAGTGGACCAGTTTTACTCTTGACACCCCAAGTACCTGTTATGTGCATTAAAGGTCTTAATTGACTAGTTGTCTCTATATGATGAAATATACTCTTGTTCAATACCATGCTTTATCTTGTCCAAATCAGTATAATCATCAACTTGTATCACTAAAAGCCAAAATGATCTATCATATGACCGCAATGCTTATATGACTTGAAAATATGACCCTATTGCATGGAATTGACCTAATATGACTTAATCATGATCTTGAAGGTCAAAACATGATAATAAATCAAATTTTATTCTTCCCCTATATCCAAATCAGAGTTTATCTACATATATCATTACTCATAATGTGGATGTATCACCTAGATCTAAGGTATTGGTATGACTTTTGGTATGTGATTGAATACTTGTGTGCTTGGTTGGAACTAAGATTAAAATACTTGAAACCTAGGTTTAGGGGAACATACACATGAACCATATGATGATTTTATTATTAAAATCCTTTTGATCTAACACCCCATGTTATATCTTATGCATCTTAGGTCCCCTTGGACTGGACCATCTCCAGAGATCTTATCATAACTTTCTCACTACTCACAAGGCACATTTTTCTCTTGACCCTAATATGATATTGGCTTAATAGTATGTATGCTTATTCGAATGCTTGGCTACTTACTTACTTGGTTGATTTATTGTTCCTATGTATAATACTTTCATGTGTGGTTATCATATGTTGACAAACCTTGAACATAATATAAATAAATCGATTTTAATACAATGGATAAATAAACTTAAAACATGCTTTGTATAAGAGAGTGTCGTCAAGTTTCCTCACCTTGTTTCTTTTTATTGCTTAGTACTCTATCTACCCAAGCACTATTTATATATTCATAAATTGTTTACGTGCCTTTTCATAGTGTGCTTAATGCTTTTTGAATTAATATGTTTTTTATTAAATTTTAGTTTCCAAATGAAGATCGGATGCACTCAAAACTCTAAGTTATGAAATGAATCACCAATGGGCATACATGTATATAGAAATGGGTACATATCTTTTATCTCCATGTTTAGTATCTTGTAATCTATTTAGTCTTTTTGTAACTACTTTTACCTATATATTTCTTATGTGAAATATTTGTTCCATTATGTGGACGGGCTTCCAAACCCTACTGCCACTAACTCTGTAGTCAACAGGGGTTGGAGGAGGGTAACAAACAATTTCGTGATGTATACATATATATCAAACCCACCATAGACTAGATATAATAATTTATTTGTCATACATAATTTATTAATCATATTTCATAAAAATGTGGAAAATAATTTGTTAGGTCCACAAATTTGATATGCTTAAATTAATATATTATTAATAGCTCAAGCCTTAAATTTAGAATTAAGAGAATAATAAAGAGTTTAGATTTTGGAAGGCCTAGGTTTGAGTGATGGACTTAGAATCTAGTTTAAGCGTAATTGGACTATTTCTATAGCAAATAGGCCCATTGGAAGATAGGATAAGAAATTGACATTTCATGTGTAATATGTTGCCATTAATCTTGAGAAATGGTTAATAAACTCATTTTGTGATCATTGGTAAGAATTTAGAAGATTTGAAAGTGTTTAAGGACCTAGTTAATTCAAGGAGCAATTATCTAGTCCTTATTTGGTATCTGAGAATTTGGGTATTAAATAAACCCAAAATGATCTAATACTCAACGTCATACTGGATAATGAATAAACCAAGATAAATCTAAGTTTTGGGATAAATATATGGTTATTTTTTACTTAGGTGACTAAATTAAGAAAATACTTAAAGAGTAAGAGAATGGTATTTATATTTGGTTATTTGATCCTAGTATTTTTCCAATTCCCAGAATAGTCTAACAAGTAGTTAATCCCAAATTTTAGAGTCAAACAAACCATCCTAGACACCTATAGAATTATTTGAAGATAATACTAGAACATTGAATATATTGGATGAAAATAGAAATTGGGACTAAGGACTAGACAATCCCAATTTTCCCAGCATAACATGACATTTAAATGTTGCTTTAAAATCACTATTGTGAACTACGAATCGAGCAGCTCATAACAACACCCAGCCATATTTAGGGACACGGATCCTTGTGAGAGTGAGGCTAGGGAGGTCTCCCCCCTCACCTAGTCTTTGCCTCTTCTCGTGAGTGTAGGAGTCTAAACTCCTCAAGACCTATCTCTCTCTCTAGCCCTTCTCCCTTTTAGATGACGGAACCAACACATCCGATAGGTTTAAACAAACTCAATTAACCTGGACTTCGTCATTATTAGTGAGAGATGTGATAATGCCTAATATCTCGAGTATAATGGATAGTTAGGGCCAGACAACTCTGCCTCACCTTTTGTACCCATGCATATATAAGGCCTCGGGGAGTTCGGTTAAAGATACCACAGATGTTTGTACCCCTCCATTTCTAGAATATATCCCATCCCTACCATCATCATGCTTACCTCAAAATTCGAGAATCAAAACTTCATCCCAATGACATACGACACCCCAGACCAATTATTTATCTTTGGAGATTTAGGAGATGGTCGCAAGGAGTCCCTAATCCTCATTCTTGATCAAGGAGCTTCAGGTGGTGGGTTCGACAACATGGGTTAGACCCTTTGAAGTAGATCATCAGAGGAATGACTCCTGATCACTACATCACACTAAGGAAGTGGGAGAAGGTGGATGAACTCTCATGATGCTAGTTTGGTCTCTTATTCACCACGAACTAAGGTACTTCATATCCCCTTGTTTATCTCCTTCACTAACTGGTGTCGATCCTTAAATCCATTACCCAGCTGTCTCATGACCCACTAGGGTGGTCATTAGATTCGGCACAATGTGGTGAAACCAACCAGAGCCTGAGGGGCATGAATTGCAGACTGGAGTTGATAGTCAACCATCTAGTTGACCTCCTCCATTGTTAGGTAGAGAAGTTTCTCGAGCCATGGGTCGAGGGAAGAACAAACCCAGTGGAAACATTACTTGGGTACCCATCAATCACGTGACAATATTGTCATAGCGCAAGGGCACTATAGACCTTTTCTACATAAAATGGTTGTTATCGTGTGTTAATGTGGATAATACAATAATTATTGATGTGAAGACATCTAATTGGTCAGTTTATGTTTATCTTGTACTAATCCCAAAAATTCCACATTAACTCAGATGATAGTGATATTATACATCAAATTGCTTAGAAAATTGTATAGATTCTACATAAAATAGTTCCATGGCCTAAATAAGCTCCTATTTCGAAAAGTGTAGCTAATACATGAATTTAGTGTTTTTATCTTATGGAAACCCTAGATATGAGAGATAATATGTTAAGTACATTGAATATTGTTATTTCATGGCCAAATCTAATATTGTGAAATATGATGTTGATTTATGTTTTAAATCACATATGATTAAAATGATGATATCTTATGCTTTTTAATTCATAATAAATATGATTAAGGTCTAATGATGATACATCTTGATATGTATAGATCTTAAAACATAATGATTTTATTGATTGGAATCATAATGTGATAATTAGCCTATAATTATGTTTACCATTTTACTTACAGCTTGAATAGCATTTATAACCCTTAAGAACCATGGTTTTGTGGGATTAGGGTTTGATACCATTATTCCTAAGATAAACTAGATATAACCCTAAACACTAGTCTAAGACCTAGGTTAGGTCCCTTTAGCATGTTATGATTGTATGGTCACACTTTAGGGTTGTGTACAATTACATATCATGTTGGTTGATGAGATATCCACTTGCTTTCTGACTATACTTGATTATTGGATTTCATAAAGTACCCCTGAAATATTTTGGATGGAAAAGGTGTGTGGTTACTCTTATGAATACATGTATCTACTTTTGACATTTGTTGAGATTTCTCAAAGGTTAAATTATTGATATATGTTGGATGTTTATTTATTTCATGCAAATTATTAATCCCATATGAGTATCGCATAAATATAGAATATTTTGAACCTTGGGTTTCACCCATCAAGGGGTAATGCACATAAATCTAAATATGGATAGTGATTACACCCGATACCAATCATAGGTTAGAATATGAAAGAAAATACAAGTTCATATGTGTTGTTAAATAGTTGTTGAATATATGTATATGTGATGTTCTAAATGAACCCACGTACCAATATAGATATATGTTGACCGTGTTTTGTTTTTCAGTGTTTTAGGTAGTTGATACACTTGATTCATGGACATGAAGATAATGATTCAAAGATCTTGAAGATATTAAAGATAAGGAAAGGAGGATTAGATAGTTTAGTAATTATTCTCATATGTATAAGTTTGTTTTCTTCTAAAGTATTTGTGTAACTCCTTAAAAGAGTATAGTTTCAATATATGTATTCACTCAAGTTCTAATCAATGGAAAGTTTTTCTATTCTTTATTACTTGTTAGATCTGATCTTGGAAATATGAGTAGTGATCCTCGACTTTAAGGTCCTATGGATACTGAAAAGTGTGGGACGTTGATATTTGGTATCAAAGATGAGATTTAGAAATTAATATCTAATAGTTTATAATTTCAATTAATCCCTAGATATATAAGGGAAAAAGTAATAGGGCATAATGTATCCTCTAGGTTTCTCATTTCTATGTTCGTCCACTTCTCATCTCTTTCTTAATAAACCCTTAAATACACTTCCATCTTCCTCATCTTAAGTTATAACTTTGAGAAGAAGTAGGATTAAGGCATCCTCCACCAATTGATACACACATAATGTTGAAATAAAGATATGGTCATGAAAAAATGTGATGTGTTAATTAGATTTCCTCTAGTGAGTGAACCTTGGGACTACCTCAGTATGGGTAGAAAACACAGTCGACCATACATGGATTGAAAAAATGTAACCTAGTAGGGCATGAAAACCCTAATGGGCCAAGGGAATCACAAAACCCTAAGTTGTAGGGTGTAATCCCTACCCCTAACTCTAAACCCAAACAGTGGGAGTAGTTCAAATGAAATGATAACCTTACCCAACAAAACCTTAACTAGGGGTGAAGGAAAGCAGAAAACCCAAAATGGTTTGGGTAATTTAGTTTAGATACCTTAGTTTCCCATGCATGCAAGTACATGAAACTAATGCATGCATGATGAACATAAAAGGTTTTGAATATAAATAAAACATGTGAAATCGGTGATGATATAATGAAAATATAGGACCCTCAAATCACTTTTAGGGTTGGTGTCCTAGCCTGAGGTGGGTTACCAAGAGTGGGAAAAAGGACTATGGGGGAGTCGTACCCCTAAACTCGTGGGGTCGGGTTGTGGATAGAAAGCTTATCATCCTTCTAGAGGTTTAGAAGACACCCTAGGTTGGGACCTCCCCTACAAGGGTGAATTGACTAATCCTTTGTAAAAATTAAGAAAACCGTGGACGTCCTCTAAGGACTTAACCCTAAGGGGAAGGGATGGTGTGGGTGTGAGGCATGGAATCCTATACCCCTACCTAATCAAAATGAGTTTTCAAATGGGAAATATAGTTCTAAGGTGGGTGAATATGAAACCATGGTTAGAGAAATTCTAGGGTAAACATGCAATGGCAAGTAATTTACATTTAAGGAATTCAAGCAGTTAAGGAATATGAGCCTTGAGGTCACCAAGTCTAGAAAAGAAGGGTGTACGGTTCGGATTAATGGCATTGATGCATAAAAAATAAAAATGAGAACTTTTGTTTGAGAAATATCAAGTAAAATGTGTAATATGAAAACATAAGACATAGAAATAAAATAATATGAAGGAAATTTAAGTCATAGTCTCTCTTAGGGAAGGATGAGTCATTGCACATAGAAACTAATTGGGGGCCCTTGTCCTAAACCAATGTATAAGTAATGAAGAAACGAAATATAGTGATAACTCTCAATGAACCCTAGGCAGGGTAGAGTCTTGAGTCAAACCTAAAGTCAACTAGGGATGCTTTTAAAGGTACAGAAACCCATGGTGGTTAAGATTTGATGACTTCCTAACTGTATAAGGCCCAAGGGGTTAGAGATTGCCATCCACATGCACACAAGGCCCAAGGGGTTAGGAGTTGGCCACTCCACATGCACCAAAGGTGCAAGGGGTCAAGTGGAAATGGAACTCCATTAATGTATATGGCCCGAGGGGTCAAGAATGTACATGAGGCCCTTGAGGGCACGAGGAGATCACTCAAAAGGTACCTATTCCCCTAGAGATCATAAGGGAATGACTAATGCTAAATATATGTGAACATAAGGAATACAAGTACATATGTACTGGTTGAAATATATTAGAGGGAGTTGTGCATAAACTCAAGGGTGAGAAATTAACTATCCCTGAGTCTAAGTTATTTCAGGGAAATCATAGAATTTGAATGTATTCATGGTTAGTAGTCATTGTTGAGATTGACTCAACCTAAAATTTGAAATTATAAGATGATGTGTGGGTGCACTATCTCTGCATGTGGAATGGGGTGAACTTTGTATTTGGACTATAGCCAAATGCTTATATCATCTTGTTATGGGTGTAGAGATTGGGTAGTCACATATGGTACAATAAATTGACATGTGAAGGAGGAATGCATAAGTGAAAATTCAATGGTATAATCTAGGGTTTTGAGGTGTTACCTCACCCTTATATGAAAATAGACGAAAAAAAGGATTAGAAACCTAGGTGAAAATGTAATCATCTAGTGAAATTGAAATCATCAAGTGATAATATCATGCATCATTGAAGATATGAAACTATTCTTTGAGTGAAATTGGTTTACAACCTCAGTTATAAGAGGAATTTTCATATCAGTAAAATTTATTGAAGATAACCTATCTAAAACCATTCAATAAAGGTTGTTGGACCTAATATTTGATGTTAATATGAGTTCTCGTTCACCTTAACCTTATTAGGTTTGAATTTGGGGGATAAAATTCGCTTTTTAAGGAGTGAATGTTAGGGTCCACAATTTTGATAGGCTTGAATTAAGATATTATTAATATCTCAAGCCTTAAATTCAAAATTAATAGAATAATAAAGTGTTTTGATCTTTGAAGGCTTAAGTTTGAGTGATGGGCCTTAGAATCTAGTTTAAGCTCAATTAAACTATTTGTACAGAAAATAGGCCATTGGAAGATACAATAAGGAATTGAAATTATGTGCCCAATATGTTGCCATTAATCTTAAGAAATGGGTAATAAACTCATTTGGTGATAATTGGCAAGAATTTCGAAGATTCTAAAGTGTTTAAGGACTTAGATAAGTAAAGGAGCAATTATCTAGTCCTTACTTAGAATCTGAGTATTTGGGTATTAAATAAACTCAAAATCATCTAATACTTGACGTCATACTGGATGATGACTAAACCAAGATAAATCCATGTTTTGGGATAAATATATGGTTAGTTGTGACTTAGGTGACTAAATTAAGGAAATACTTGAAAAGTAAGAAAATGGTATTTATATTTGGTTATTTAATTGTAATATTTTTATATGCTGAGATTAGTCTAACAAGATGTTAATCCCAAATTTTGGGTTCAAACGGACCTTCCTAGACACCTACATAATTATTAAAATATAATACTAAAACATTGAATATATTGGATGAAAATAGAAATCAGGACTAAGGTTTGGATAATCCCAATCTTTGTAGTCTAGTATGACATTTAAATGCTGCTTTCAAATCTCCACCATGAACTAATGATCGAGCAGATCATAATAGAGCCCAAACGGATTTGGGGACACGGATTTAGGTGAGAGCAAGGCCAGGGAGGTCTCCTCCCTAACCCGGTCTCTGCCTCATCTCGTGAGTGTATGAGTCTGAACCCCCCAAGACCTCTCTCTCTCTAACCCTTCTCCCTTCTGGATAACAGCACTAATGCATCTGAGAGGTTACAATGAACTTAGTAACCCTAGACTTCATCTTTATTTGTGAGAGATGTGATAATGTCCAATATCCCAAGTATACTGGGGAGTTAGGGCCAAACAACACCACCTCCCCTTTTGTACCCATGCCAATATAAGGCCTCAAGGAGTTTAGTCAAAGATACAAGAGATGTTCGTACCCCTCAATTTCTATAACATAGCTCATTCCTGATTTCGTCATGCTTTACCTCAAAATTCGGGAACCACAACTTCATCCTGATGGCAGACGACACCCCAAACCAATTATTCATCTTGGGAAATTCAAGAGATGGTTGTGAGGAGTCCCTAATCCTCATCCTTGATTGAGGAGCTTTAGGTGGTGGGTTCGATGAGATGGGTCAGACCCCTTGAAGTAGCTCATCAGAGGCATGACTATCAACCAATGCATCACACTAAGGAAGTGGGAGAAGTTGGAGGAACTACCAGGATGCTCGTCCGGTCTTTTATTCACCACAAACTATGGTACTTCGTCTTCCCATGTTTATCTCCTTCACAAACTGGTGTAGGTCCTTAAATCCATTGTACAACCATCACATGCCCACAAGGGTGGTCATTGGCTTCGGCACGGTGTGGCGAAGCCAACCAGAGCCTGAGGGTGTGAATCACAGCCTAGAGTTGAGAGTCAAGCATCTAGTTGACCTCCTCCATTGTTAGGTGAAGCAGATGCTCGATCCATGGGTCTAGGGAAGAACAAACCCAATGACAATATTACTTTAGTACCCATTAATCATTTGACAATATCATCACAGCACAAGGGAACTAAGGACCTTTTACATGTAAAATGGATGATATTGTGTGGTAATGTGGATAATTCAATAATTACTGATGTGGAGACTTGTAATTGGTCCGTTAACATTTATCTTGCATTAATCCTAGAAGTTTCATGGTAGCTCTGATGATAGTGATATTATACATAAAATTGCTCAGAAAAATGTGTAGATTCCAAATAAAATAGTTTCATTTCCTAAATATCTCCTACTTATAAAGGTGTATACAATACATGGATCTAATGTATTAATCTTATAGATGTTGAGTTTTATGGCCTCAGAGTAGGCCGCAGAAACAAAAAAATTATTGGCCATTAACCCATAACAAGAGATAGGATCAACGACTATGTAATGAGAAAGATGGTTTAGTGAGATATACTTGGTCTTGGGGCTTGCCCAATGATAATACCTTGCAACAATGTGTGGTCTTCAATTTCATGTCTTGAACGGTGTCTGTGCAGCTCCTGGTCTTCGACATGGACTCTGGCCTCCACCACGGACTGTGGTTGACTTGTCCTCCTGAGCGACAGACATCTCCCGCCTCTAGAAATAGTCCACACGGACCACCTAGAACTCCTGTCATTCTATTAGAACTGGAAGGAAGGAGACGACCCTCTTGTTGGTGTACTAGCACCAACTTGTTCTCCTAAACTTAGACTGCTTTTCTGCAGTTGTCTTTCCCTCGTTGTGTCTCCCTAGATGGGTAGCACTTGCTCAGTCTCTCTCGGTTACCAAAACCAGAGAGGAAAACAACTTTGTAGAGAAACTAATGTTCTAAGTTGTGTATTATGATAAGCCCCCAGTACCCCTCTACTTATAATAGAGGGCATGGTCAGGGTTCCCAGTCTGTTTGGGAGTAGAAGGATCTGAAAATTCCATGAATAGTTTGTACTGTGGCAGGTGAAACAGCCATTTCATAAATGAATCGGTCATTTGGCAAGGTGAGCTGATCGGTTCACTAGTAAACTGGTCAGTTGGGAGTCTGAACCGGTCGGTTCACTTATTGAACTAGTCGTTTCACTTCCCAGACTTGCCTACAATTGACTTTCCTTAATCATTTCCAATTAATTCAAAGATTAATCCTTATTCCAATCAAATTGAACAAGTGAAACGTGAAAGTTTTCCTCCAACCAGGTGAATCCTTATTTCCTCAGTTGGTAGGACTATGAGCTGCCCGATTCACCAAGTGAACCAATCGATTGGCTCACACCAGCTGATTGGCTCACAAGGGTGAACTGGTTAGTTGGCAGTCCTAACATTGCCAATGCAGTCTCCAATTGACCTGATACTCTAACTAGCTAGTTCAACACTTGAACTTGATAGTTATGAGTCCAGTCAGTCAATTGTATGTTTAATTGAGTACCTAAACACCTTTAGTCTCAATCTAAACATCATTCAAGGACAATCTCCTCTTCCAGGGGTATCCTATGTGTGTGACCCTGGAGGTTCCAATCTATGTTGGCAGTGAATGTCCATAACTAACTTATGACATCAAAAGAAATGAGCCGAATCTAGTAACTCATCATTGCTACCCAAGTAACTTAGAAAGTTGGAGAACAACTTCAACCTTCAATTTGTGATTAGTGTCACTGTGATCGTATAGTTCCTTTGTCTCTGACATCCGGATTGAACTCGAGGCATGGAATGTCATCCTCTTCAACATTCAATCCATGTTCCTTGAACTAGAGAAGACTATCTAAGATGCATGTGAGCTCACATATCATATATTGAATCACATGAGTATGGCCATGCAATTCTCAGTCTTGCTTATCAAGGGACCCTAGATATCATACTCCTTTGTAGGAGGGATAAATCATGTATCTATCACTCACAGTCAATCCCCATGTGTCAAAGTCACCCAATCATCACTGTTATAACAATCCATGTTTTAAGACTGCGTTTGATGATGTCAAACTGTACCCAATGACATGTGATGAGTATAGTGATTTTAGGTCTAAGAACCACAATCACCACCATCACTGTGAGAGATGATTTTGACTACCATTCCATAGTATTCATGTATCACTCTCATGATGGGTCTGTCCAATATACTATTCTCTAACATATATTTGTGTGCTTGACTTGATATCATATATCATGACTAATAAGACTCTATCATCAGTCAACACACACTCTAGTCTTATGTATTATTGTTTTCTATTTTGCTTCCATAATAATATCTGACTAGGGACATAACAAGAATGTATGTACTCTTATCATACATATGGTCTCATCGTTCAAGTCACGTACTTGAAAGCATATGTCATCGAGTCTCATCATTCTTTACACATCTATCATGTATGTGTCATCATCTCATGACTGAGACAAACATAATCGATGGAATTACCTTTATCATTATCAAATCAAGTAGCATATGCCTCATTGCAATCATCATATGATTGTCTCTCTCGGCATACTATACCAACAGACTCCCACTTTCTTTTAGAGCCAATCACCAATTAATCATATTCCAAGTGATCTTAACATGTCCATCATGTTTCTACTACACAAAGCACTTTTATAGCGGGTAAGCAACATTTTCTTCAAGTCTGTATATTGCATGTTTCACATCCCTTTGATGTATGAAAACTCGTATGAGATGGATGTATCGTAGTATGTTATCTTAGATTCCTTTACGTAACCATTAGCTCCATTGTTGTTACAGTATTACTACTGAGTCATCAATGGTCGGAACCTCCTACAAGTTCATCCATATGAATTTCTAGATACATATAGTATCCTCTATAGTGTATGTAACACTAAGGTACTTGACTTCTTATTGTAGAATTAATCAATTGTCTTTTTTTGGAACATTTCCAACTAACAATTCTTATTCCAAGGTCAAACACAATTTTGTCATTTTGGAAGCTTGCATCAATGTAACTCTTTACACCCAATTCTTCCTTGTTACCATAACTAAAGAACTAATCCTTTTAGTACTTCATAAGTACACAAAGATGTCCTTCATGGTATTTCAGTAACTCTTACTGGAGTTTTACAGATATCCATTCGTCATGTCCAATACATATGAGATAACTGGATATTTATATCATCTTGTCATACAAGATGATGATTTTATATCTTCTTGTCATGTCTAATACATACAAGATGATGAGTTTGTATATTCTTGTCATGTCCAATACATACAAGATAGTTAGTTCATATTTTCTTATCATGTCTAATACATACAAGATAACGAGATGAGTTCATACGTGATAGATCCAATTGCGAATGCATATGACATATATCCATGCATTCCTTATTCTTATGAAGAATTGGGACACTTGGCTTTTGAGAGACTAACTCCATTGAACATGGACAGGTTTTCTCTCACCATGTTGAACTCATTCAACATCTAGCCAAAGTATGTTCTCTTTCCTAGGACAAGAAACCCTCTTTATCTATCTCTATAGATCGCGATTCCTATCACATAGGATGATTCTCTAAAAACCTTTTAGAATGCACTTTGTTGCCAAATTTTGTAGTACAAGGATGTTATTCCCCGTAAATATGTGGAATATACATATGCTCCCACTAAGTTCTTGTAATCACACATTATATCTTCATTCTAACTCAAGTCAAACTCTTTGACTTTCTTGTCAAATTGAAGAACTAGTTATGAGGTGCTTGCTTTAATCCAAAGATTGATCTATGCAACTTTATAGACTTTATTTGCATTATTATATTTATAAAACCTATAGGTTGTGTCATGTACACATCCTTCACAATATTCCATTCAAGGAATGCGGTTTTAATATTCATATGCCAAATATCATAGTCACATTAAGCTACAATATTAAGCATTATCCATATGGATTTATCCTTGGTAACTGCTGAAAAGATTTCATCATGTTCAACACCTTGAACTTGTTAGAAACACTTTGCACCCAAATTACCCTCAATGTCAGTCTTCTTCTGGAAGACCCAAAAGTACCCTATGGGTTTTACCCCTTCAGGTGGATCAACCAAGGTCATACTTTGTTGATGTATATGGAGTCCATCTTAGATTTCATGGCTTCAAGCCATATCTCAGTTTTTGGCTCTCATTAGCTTCTAGGTAGACTATTGACTCATCATATGATCAACTCACCGCCTTATTATCCATAAGATATCATATATCATTCAAGTTCTAGGTGTGTTCTACCAAAACCATGATTTTTGTGTGTTACTTAAGGAACTTTGAGATTCCACAACATTTTGTGATTCTCTTTATTCCTAGTGTTAAGCATGTGCTCAAAAGGAAATTTGAAGTTTAGGTAGTAATCACACTCTGAATTATCAAGGTGTGATTCCTTCTTTCTAATACACTTCTCATGATACACTATCATTGTGTTTCAGATGGAGTCCATCATGATACATTATCATGATCTTCCAGAAAGTTCTCAAACCCTTGGTTCAAAGTATTTCCATATTGATCATATCAAAATTTAATACTTATACAAAGTTTGTTATGTACTTCATTCTGATGTTCTTGAACACTTCAAGAGATTCATGTTTGTATTTCACTAAATACAAACTATCATATCTACTGAGGTCATCAGTAAATACATTGAAGTACAATTTATTACCTTTTGCATTTATTCTAAAAGGTCTATATACATCAATATGTATAATCCTTAATAGAATAATCGTTCTCCCACTACATCTAGTGAATAACCTTTCTCATTTTGCACAATAAATGAGATTAGCATGTCTCTATTGGTTCAACAACCAAAAGAGTCTAGATATCCATCATATGGATTCCAAAAATTCAATTTCCATTTATGCATCACAGATGACATCGCTATAGGCATTCAAGTTTGAGTTATCATGTCATTCATTACATGTGTCATGCACATTTGTCTCCTCAACTATCGAGTATAGTTAGTGAAACATAGACATTTCCATCAAAGATCATATCTTTAAAATGAAACATCAGCCCATAAAACTCTTACCCATACAAGATGTATGATGTTTTTATTGATGGCAGATGTACAATAGCAATTCACTAAATCTATTACATGCCCATGAATGTCATAATGTAACTGTAGTGGTAGAAACTCTTGCTCTGCACAGTTTCTAGCTTACTACTTCTTAGGTCCTAAAGAAGAGATCTCTATCTCTTTCATCTTTCCAAGATCCTCTATAAAGAGGTTATTTCCCTTTTGCAATTATCCCACTCCATATCTTGAGTGATGAAGATTTGGACCTTAGCTTGGCTTCAGAACACTTCTTGACCTTGCTTTAGTTAATGAACTTTACTATGTTGATAATTATCACAGGTTTTGTGTTTTCTTCATTCATACTTTTGTATCAACATGCCAAGCACTTCAGACAGTGGTTTGGCCAAGTTTCTCAACATTTGATAAACTAGCTATATGATTCACACAACGATTTATAGAATCATATGTTTGGTCAACTCTTAACGTCTAAGAAATCACAGTCAATCTATATGCACAATCATATTGAGCATATGAGATTATACTTGATCTCCATCTATCTGATTATACTCAAACATCGCTTTGAAGACATTATACCTTTCACACTTTACATGATTCTTAAGATGTATAACCATCTCAAGAATGTCTTAGGCATCATTGGAATCCTTCAAGTAAGCATCTGATTTTAGCCTTAGGTGCTTTTAGAGTGGTTCAACTGACTCTGGTCTTTCAAGGACATAGAGATTTTGCTCACTTGTGAGAGCACCAGATTTGAAGTTTATCCCATTTATGAACTAATCGAATGATAATGTATTTGTGTTTTTCATTTGGATTCTACAAAATAATTTTGCAACATTAACAATTTTAATTTGTTTGATTTGATAAAGTTGACGATATTAATTAGGTCTTTAATTATTATTGTTCCCACTATTTTGATCAAATTGATAGCCCTCACCATCAATTCGGAAGATTGTAGTGTACAACCTTCTAGTGATCCAAGATCCAAAACAATTGAGTTATTACTTGGCCAACGCCAACGTCCATAATCAATTATTAAGGTAGGTAACATTTACCAATTGCATCACTTGCAATTCTTGGATAGATGATATGCACAACTCATTACCATAGTCATATGCATGTCTCTAAGTACTTAATATCATTAAAACCACTTAGTTAAGCCTGACCCAAAAGCCAACACCATAGGAGTGCACCCTGCTTGGCGGGCCTACACAACTACCATCACACTTCCACAAGATAGACAACGCACCACCCTTGGGATGCCCACACTTTTTGATCAAGCTTTTCACGTGTGCTGCTTATGGAGATCTTCTAAGACTTAATATTATATTGGGGAGTTTGGCATAAGTACATATACATATCCAATCACCACATTATTATAGTACTTATCATATACATGCTATAACCACAATGAGTAAACATGCAATATCGATAAAAGTGATGATTATGGCCATCCTATTATAATTCCTTGGAGCCACAAGGAATTACGGTCATCTAAGGTCTACAGCATATGCAACCTATTGTTGATGAAGATCTTTATGCTTGAACCATTCCGGATTGATCAGCTCATCCTATGATATGATCGGCTCGCCTCTCGGTCAGTTGGTTGGTCGGTATGGCCTCCAATGTCTGGACACCTCCAACAAGTGGTTGGGCCATCAGCCAGTTGATCTGGCTCCTTTGCAATCCTCCTTCGTCCTCCAGGCAGTAGGCTCGTCTGGTGTTGAATGTCTTCTTCTTTGATGTAACAGAAAATAAACTATCCTACTTTTACATAATCTTTGAGAAACCTCGAGTTACATTCGAGGGGAGCAAAGGTAGAAGAGAAAGGATATCAAGTTATATTGAGTTACATATGGAATAGATACGCAGATTGAGATGCAAACAACCATAACCAACCAAGCACACACATGGTTTATAGACCATAACCATGCTACACATCTACCATCAAAACCATTTTAGGGCGACGCATATCAATTGCATATATATATCATATCATATATGCATATTAGTTTATGATCTCATGTGGTATTTAATCGGATATGCACATTAGTCATTTTAAATATTTGTATTGTATGCAATAAATAAATGATGATAAAACCAAAATCCAATCATATCAATTTATCCCAAAACACAATACATTGGCATGGCTCTGATACCACTATTGGGTTTTATGGCCTCAGAGTAGGCAGCAAAAACAAAAATTTTATGGGCCATTAACCTATAACAGGAGATTGCATCAATGACTATGTAATTGAAAGGATGGTTTCAGTGAGATATACCTGGTCCTGGGGCTTTCCTAGTGACAATACCTCACAGCCATGTGCGGTCTTCAACGCCATGTCTTGGATGGTGTATGTGTAGCTCCTGGTCTTCAAAATGGACTATGGCCTCCACCATGGATTGTGGCTGACGTGTCCTCCTGAGCGGAAGACATCTTCCTCCTCGATAGATAGTGCACATGGACCTATAAGAACTGGCATGAAGGATACGACCCTCCTGTTGGTGTACTAGCACCTACTTGCTCTCCCAAACTCAGACTACTTTTCTGTAGTTGTCTTTCCCTCGTTGTGCTTCCCTAGTTGGGTAGCGTTTGTACGTGCTCTCTCGGTTAGCAAAACCAAAGAGGACAACAACTTTACAGAGAAATTGATGTTTTGAGTTGTGTATTCTAAGAATCCCCTAGTACCCCTCTATTTATAGTATAGGGTAGGGTCAGGGTTCCCAGTCTATTCGGGAGTAGAAGGATCTAGAAATTCCATGAATAGTTTGTACTTTGGTAAGCGAAATGGTTGTTTCATAAATGAACTAGTCATTTGGAAAGGTGAGACGATCGATTCACTAGTGAACTGGTCGGTTGGGAGTGTGAACCGGTCATTTCACTTCCCAGACTTGCCTACAATTGCCTTTTTTTAATCATTTCCAATTAATTCAAAGATTAATCCTAATTCCAATTGAATTGAATAAGTGAAATGTGAAAGTTTTCCGCAAATGGGAAAATCCTTATTTGTACAGTTGGAAGGACTGTGAGCCGCCCGATTCACCAAGTGAACCGATTGGTTAGCTCACACCAGCCAATCGGCTCACAAGGGTGAACTGATTGGTTGGAAGTCCTAACATTGCCAATGTAGTCTCCGATTGACCTGACACTCAAACCAGCTAGTTCAATACTTGAACTTGATAGTTCCATGTCCAGTCAGTCAATTTATGTTTAATTGAGTACCTAAACACCTTTAGTCTCAATTTAAACATCATTCATGGACAATCTTCTCTTCCAGGGGTATCCTATGTGTGTGACCTTGCAAGTTCCAAATTACGTTAGTAGTGAACGTCCATAACTAAGACATCACAAGCAATGAAGGGAACCTAGTAACTCATCACTGCTACCCAAATAACTCAGAAAGTTGGAGAACAACTTCAACCTACAATCTGTGATTAGTGTTACCGTGATCATATAGTTCCTTTATCTTTGACATCCGGATTGAACTCGAGGCATGGAACGTCATCCTCTTCAACATTCAATCCATGTTCCTTGACAGCAGACTGTCTGAGATACATATGAGTTCACATATCATATATTGAATCACATGAATTTGGCCATACAATTATCAGTCTCGCTTATCAAGGGGCAATGGATATCATACTCCTTTGTAGGAGGGAAAAATCCCTTATCTATCACTCACAGTCAATCCCCATGTGTCAAAGTCACCCAATCATCACTGTTATAACAATCCATGTTTCAAGTTTGTGTTTGATGATGTCAAAGTGTACCCAACAACATGTGATGAGTGCAATGATTTCAAGTCTAAGAACCACAATCACCACCATCACTATGAGAGATGATTGTGACTACCATTCCATGGTATCCATGTATCACTCTCATGGTGGGTCTGTCTGATATACTATTCTCTAACATATATCTGTGTACTTAACTTGATATCATATATCATGACTAATGAGACTCTGTCATCAGTCAACACACACTCTAGTCTTATGTATTATTGTTGTCTATTTTGCTTCCACAGTAATATCCAACTAGGGACATAACAAGAATATATGTACTCTTATCATACATATGGTCTCATTGTTCAAGTCATGTACTTGAAAGCATATGTCATCGAGTCTCATCATTCTTTAGACATCTATCATGTATGTGTCATCATCTCATGACTGAGACAAACATAATAGATGGAATTGCCTTTATTATTATCAAATCAAGTATCATATGCCTCATTGTAATCATCATATGATTTGCTCTCTGGGCATACTATACCAACAATGGAAGCTCTATATATGAGAGACAATATGTTAAGTACATTAACTATTGTTATTTTCTTCCCTAATCTAATGTTGTGAAATATGACGTTGATCTAGGTTCTAAATTAGATATGATTAAAATGATGATCTCTTATGCTTTTTAGGTCATTAATAAATATGATTAGGGTCTATTGATGATACGTCCTGATATATATATATATATATATATATATATATATATATATATATATATATCTTAAAACCTCATGATTTGATTTATTGGAATTGTAATGTGATAATCAACCTATAATGATGTTTAGAGTTTTACTTAAGGCTCAAATAGGGTTTATAACCCTTAAGAACCATGATGTTGTAGGATTAGGGTTTGATACCCTTATTCCTAACCTACACATGATATAACCCTAAACCCTAGTCTAAGACCTAGTTTAGGTCCCTTTAGCATGTTATGATTGAATGGTGATACTATAGGGTTGTATACAATTAGATATCATGTTTATTGATTGGATGTACGCTTGCTTGCTGACTATACTTGATGATTGGGTTCCATAAAGTACACCTAAAATATTCTGCATGGCAAAGGTGTGTGGTTACGCTTATGAATACATGTATCAACTTATGGCATTTTCCTAGATTTATCAAATTTTAAATGAATGATATATGTTGGATGTTTATTTATTTCACTCAAACTATAAAGCCCATATGAAATTCACATAAATATAGAATATTCTAATCCTTGGGTTTCACCCATAAAGGGGTAATGTACATAAGTCCAATGATGGATAATGATTACACCCAAGAGGGCATACAATCATTGGTTAGAATATAAAAGAAAATAGAAGTTCATATGTGTTGTTAAATAGTTGTTCAGTACGTGTATATGTGATGTTCTGAATGAACCCACATATCGATACAAAAATATGCTAACTGTGTTTTATTTGTCGGCATTTTACATAGTTGATACACTCGATTCATGGACATGAAGATAAAGATTCAAAGCTCTTGAAGATATTAAAGATAAGGAATGGAGGATTAGATAGTTTAGTATTTCTTATCATATGTATAAGTTAATTTTCTTCTGAAATATTCATGTAACTCCTTAGAGGAGTATAGTTCCAATATATGTATTTATTCAAGTTCAAATTAGTGGAGATTATTTATTATTCTTTATTATTTGTTAAACCTGATCTTGGAAGGTCCTTTGAATACTGAAAAGTGTGGGTTGTTACATAATTAGACAACAACTAACCTCATAATAAAAGAGAAATTGATCATCAACTAAAAGAAGCTTATTTTATAATATAAAAAAATTATCACCTAGAAATAGATGGAACACAATAGACATCCATATTATTTTAAACACAACATATCATCTTTTATTTAATTTACCCGAGACCAATTCACTTGTATCTAACCAAGTAGGAGTTGACACTCTTGATTCTTGTGTGAAAATTCACCGTCATTATGTTAGGATTTAGCTGACCACCTTAAGATAGCTACAACAATCCCTGGTCTACCACAAGGTTGCCTAGAGGGGCTATAGTAGGGCATTCAACCTTTATACCATTAGGCCCTCACCTCAAGTATATGATATAGGTGGAAATAGAAAATCACATATCAAACATTTCTCATATTTCACATTTTATATTCTGTAAAAATATGTTCCTTCTAGACATTACTTTTATTCATAGAAAATTTAGGGTCAGAATCACATAGTGTTATACATCCCTAAATCATGGTTGTCCATCCTTCATTGTATAGATCCACATTTTAGATATCCTTTTTCATGATTATATTATTAGTATAAGGAGATCTGATTCATTTCCCTAGTATGGACCTCGGTGTAAAATGACATTATTCAAAGCATACCTGAATGAATCCAACATTTCACTAGTTACTTTATCATCTTACTCATCATAAAGATATTTCAATTCATCATCTATCACTTGCAAACTCCTAAGAAGTTATAATGGTATGCATCATATTAGGATTAATAAGAAAAACAATCATTAGTCAAGAAGACAAGAAACACAAAACAAAATTTTAACAAACATTATTATTTTGACATCATTTCACATGGACTATCATATGTTTGATATAAGTCTTAGATATAACATGACTCTTCAATAATTACACTATTAGACTTTCTTAGATAAGATAATGACATTCCATTTTAAACCCTAGCAGATTTCTTATCATTTCATTTTATCTCACACTTTTAGTAGATATTCGCATTAGCCTTAATACCACAACAACATTAGCACACAAACACTTATAATACTCATTATTACTCAAATCAAACTTATTATATAACACACAACTTATTTCATCTAAATTCCATTACATATATATAACTCTCAAAGCATAGACATCCCTAGCACAAAGTTAATATTTTAGTCAACAACCTTGATTACCTTGCTTCTAAATTAATCAAGACATATTTGACTCATTAATCATTTATTAGAAAATATCATTCATTATTCTCACTTAATTAGTCATGTTAGAGTTAGGGTTAGATTTGGGGTTAGGTTCTTAAACCTACCCAATAATTTCTTAGTTGTACTTTCATTTCAAATTAATTTACTACAACTTATTTCATCTAGAACCTACTATAACTCTAGGTGTCATTAATGCTAACATAAAGTTTCTTTCTCATAGAAATCCTTTATAGCAAGACTTATGTGCAATTCTTTCCACTTAGTTTGTTTAGTTTACTTCATTCCATTTCTTTTCTTGCATCTAGATGTCAAGTCTTTTGATTTTCAATGTCATTCTCGTAAACAAATGAGATCCTTCCATTCCTTATAAAACTGCTAAATTTAGGAAGTAAAAAAATCCAAGTTTCTATCACTCACTCCTCATTACTTTATCAACCTCTCAATTCCTTATTATGTGATTTATATAAAAGACTTGTATTCATGAAGGATTTACTCCCTAATCCTCAAATCATGTTATAAAAGGTACACTAGAATTGTATTCACTTGATGAAGTATCATATCTTCAACTAATGTAATTATACATAATCATGAAATCTCTTTCTATCTACAAGACCATACCAAGTTGCAATTTTATTTCCCATTTCCCACCCTATATTGAATCTTAGGTCTTAGTAAATTTCAAACATATTTATACATAATCATAAACACCACATTGACCACCCTATTTTGTGTTTGCTAAGATCTATAAAGACTATTAACAACACAAAGAAACCCTAGTTTCCTTTTTAGTGTAGTCTATTCATTCATTACAACATGCATCATGTCATTGAATAATTTGATTCAATCCCTCAACACTAACCCTAAATTGGGTTATATTCATTTAAAATGTTTCTATTGAGTTTGTTCATCCTATTACACAATCATACCTAGATACCTAGGGTTTATAAAGAAAATTTGATGAACCATATTAAATCCCTATTCAAGCCTTACTACATTTCATACATGTCTGTTATGTTTCCAATCATCCTTTATATTAGGGGTATTATAAGAAATTTTTAGATCGATCACTGTAATTCCTTTAGTATATATTTTCAATGCAATTTTCTTATAGATCATGAAGTAATAAAAATAATTCATTAAAATAAACCTAAAACAAAATGTATACATATTCCCAATATTCTCCCATTGATTACCCAACATCTAATAAATATAGGTAAAACTCTCATTAATTTTTAGTCAAATAGGATTAAGCTTTCAAGATGTTTAATTATGTGAATCAGGACCAAACCAGTCATCTTAAATGTAGTTCATAATCTAAGTCCTTGAATGCAATTTAAACTTTGAGGAATAGATCTGTTTCTTCCTCCTTCCGTTCATGAATCCTAGGAATAGATAATTGGAGAGAAAGAATGAGAAAAGAGACTAATTAGAGATCTATTTGAGTCCAACTAGAGGAATGGTGATTTTTGTGCATAAGATGTTAGACAATCCACAAACTCTAGCTATGATTGATTAATTTAAAAAAAGTTATCCAACTTTAGAGAAATGAAACCCAAGGATTGATTCTCCATCCTTGAGATCTTCAAAACCCTAGAAATTCCCTTGTCCCTCAAGAAAATTATGGCTCTAGAGTGAAAGACAGAAGTTAGAGGTTCTTGGGTTGATTATTTTCATATATATATATATATATATATATATATATATATATATTTCAATTAATGCTTAAGGAAATCAACTTTTAACATTTTGAGCATTTTTTGTTTGTCCAAAATGTTTGGTTAGCCATGTTGTTCTTGTCATTCAATTCATTTGATATGGTATCATTGTATCACTTAATGGTGCTCCAATTGTTTTCTAAAATGGAGTGTTGATGAAAATGTTACTTATTTAGCAAATTGGGTATTATGAACAAATACATAAAAACAAAAAACATCACTACTATACTCCAACATGTATAGCATGGTTAGATTAATATTTTCCTGGCAAAACTTGGCTTACCAGTAGGTTTAGAAAACATCCAAAAATCTATCAACATCCAAATTTGAAAGTAACTTGAGCTAAAAATAAAATAATAAAATTGATTTACTACACTAATATATATAAATATATATATATATAGAGAGAGAGAGTTAGGCTAGAATACACTCGAGTGTATAGATCGCACGAATACACTCAAGTGTGTTTGCATATCAAGACAATTTTTTGCAAAATATAAATGATTGATCTTCACCACCATATTATAACTAGGCTACATAACAATTTTGAGCCCATTTGGATGAGTGTAAGTCACTCATCCAAGGGCAACAAAATCGATGCGCGAAACTAATTTGAAATGCATAATTTTAGCGGTCTTTATAACATGACCTATAAATGTCCAAATGTGCTCAAATTTTGCGTATGAGCTATTCACAAGATGTTTAAGAAGATCAACGGATTAAATTTTTGAAAAAAAATATTGCATCATGAAAAACTACTTGAGTGTATTCTGCTTCGAATACACTCAAGTGTATTCTAGCCTGACTCTCTCTCTCTCTCTCTCTATATATATATATATATATATATATATATATATATTTCTTATCACAATGTTTACTTATAAACTCTCAAAATCCTATTTTGGACAACTAGTATTTTTGTTTGTCAAACCTTGATTATCTGGAAGAAAATTATGTTTAGAATGTCTTATAGAATTAGAAATTTCATATTTTTTTGTGAGAATAGGATGGTGCGCCTCTTTACTGATATAAAAAAAGGGGTAACCATGGATAACTATACAAATACTAAAACAAAAGGAAAAAGAAGAAAAGAAACATTTTTTACACTGAAAATCGAACTATATAAAAGATGTATATCACAAACGCAGGCTTCCCAAACATATGTAGCTTCTCTGCTCAAACAAGAAAAAATTCTTGTATTCCTCTCCTTCCATAACATATAGATGATTCAAGCTGCCAACACTTTTCTATCCTTCTTCAGGCATAAATGATCTTCAAACTATTTTGGTGCTTCCCATGTTTACTGCATAACAGTTCCGATATACCATATGCATATTGACAACCAAAAAATATATGTTAACTACTCTACATCTAACTCACAAAAAAATTAATTTAAGCCATATGATTACCCACTCTTTAGAGATGTTCAATAGTGGGCAGCTTCCTCAGGAAACCTCTCCATAGAACTAGAGAACACCTTCTTCAATTCCATCAGTCCATATTCATCTTCCCCAAGAAGTTTGACATTTCATTATTAAACTACCATCATTATTTTAGCTTAAAAAACAATTAATCTAGTAAATCATGTAATCATACAAGTAAAGTCAAATTAGCTGACTAAGATGAAACTAGGTCATCACAATTTCTCCCTCTTTCTAGAGTCTTCCAGACTTGCCCCGATCAAATTGGTCAAGGAAAGAAATGATGGGTGTGTGCTAGTGGGAAATCTTCTTTTTGGAGGTTTTTGGGGTGCGTTGGAATGACAAAGTGTTGATTGGTCAAGGCGTAAGGCATGGGGAACATGAGGCATTCAAGGTGTGTGTGCCACCTTCATGATGTTTGCAGAGATTGTTTAAATGACACATAAGTGACTAGTTGAGGCGGGAGTAGTGAGGAATGGGGGGAGGACTTTAGTGTGTGTCCTACCTTCTAGAGGCTTCTCAAGGTTGATATTGAAGACTTTTTGGCTCAGAGAAGGAGGAGAAGGTGGATGCCAAGTGGGTTTCCTTCCTCTCTAGGTCCAGTTTGGCTTGAATCAGTTTAGTTGGGGCCACTTTGATATGGGATTTGGCTTTCTTAAAGTGGGGTGTACACTTATTAGGCACCCAATCTCCACTCAGAAATGGTAGGAATGTGTGCCTGGTTCATTTGAGCTTGCAGCCACATGCAACATGGATCATAAACATATGCACATTTGTGATGCATTTGCATGGATAAACTCACCTTTGATAATGGGAATATTGTTCATGGGTTAGTCTCGGGTTGGGATCCTGGTGATAACATCCAAGAAAGGTAGTCCATAGTGTATCTTCCATGATTTGAATGTTTATTTTGGGATGGTCTTCCCATTAAGAGAATTTAATGTTTGAATGATACAAATATGATTTCTAATCATGAGAGTGACATAGTCTTATTTTACTAATTCATTTCCAATGAGAGAGAGATATAGTCTTATTTTGCTGATTCATCACGTGACTTTATTATTTTTTTATCCTATCATCCTTCAAAATGTTCCTCATGGATCTAAGATGACTACTCCCTCTCACTCCAAGGTGAATTTTATTGCCTTTTGGTCAAATTTTGTTTTATATGTTTTAACCCAAAATTTATCACCAAATATGTTCAAATTTTAAAGTTTGTTCACACATCTATTTTGGATTCATTTAAAGTTTCTTTATTGACACTTTCCATTATTTTATTTGTTCAACAATTGTATCAAATAGACTCATGAATAGATTGTCAATAGAGAGGCTTATGGATGAAGTAGAGACATGGATAATCAACCCTGTAAGTGTGAAATCACCATCTAAACAATTGCACAATCTTTGATCACATCTCTAGGAAAGGACACCTTCATGTATAGCCATGGTCATTTTCTCCAAGTTTCCCCCATTGACGTCAAAGGTTTTGAATTTCCCTCTACTATTCATCAACTAGATAAGCTAGTTGATCAACTAAGATGTTAAAAAATTATAATTGTCTTCTCTTTGATTTTACACATACATTACTACAAAATTACTCAAGTTGTAGTTTGGTTGTGAAATCTATTGCATTTTCTTTGATACGTAGTACTTTTCAGGTGGTTGATTACTTAGATCAACTAGCATAACATCATGATTCCTATGAATTTCCCAGTCACCCATCTAGTGGCACTAGTTGATCGAGTAGGATGTCTATGATCACATTTTACTCCTTGAATGTGCCTAGTATGTGGAGTAGTCAAAGTAGTCAATCAATTAAATTCTTATGGTGAAGTCTGATGATTATCAATGACAAAGTAGTTGATCAACTAGCTAGCGCGGTCAATAAAATAGTTGGTTGAGCCTTTTCATCTTTCATGTGGGTGGTTATCTGGTTCATTAGTGTGACTTGCAATCGCATAACATGCTATGGAGAGAATAATTCTTTGATGTTGTCATATCAATTTCTACACTCAAATAGTCAAGATTTGGGGTGCAGAATGATGAGTTTGTGTTTGACAATCACAGATAGATCACATTGTGGAGGGTTTATGATTTCTCCTCTTTTACGTGCATCAATCTACAAAAAGAACTATAAGCTAAATGAATTTAAATTAAATGTTGAAATAGTAGACACCCTAAGTAAGCAAAAATATAAATGAAATGCAATACACATATTCAAAAATGAATATGAATTAAATTAGAAGTAAGATGAATTGACATTTAGAGGCTACATTTCACTAATAAATGAAGGTATATTGTCATAAAATGTTCTAATAAACCATATAGAGTTGGACTAATGATGGAATATCTTAATTACTTTAAGAAAGGTTAGAACTAAGGTCAAACAGTCTAATTATGTTCTGATGAATCTTCCCATATTAGAGAAATCTTATTCACTGGTGTTCATAGACAGTGATAATATTCAAACTACTATGAAAAGAGGTAAAAAGAAAGTCTATCACAGAAAAAAAAATGATATATAATTCTACAACATAATATTATGAGGCATATTGTATGTGATAGTGTTACTTCATAGAATATACTAGTCAAAATTGAACTTGTCTAGTCATCTAGCAAAGTAATTAAGTTAAAGTGATAGTGTGCATCACGAATTGTAAGATTATGCCTAATCAGAAGTTGAAGTAATAGACACTCAATATTCATGAGTGACAATCTTGAGAGAAAAAATGATTTTCAATGAGAAAAATGAGTCTCTACACGACTTAAAATATCATAAATATTTTATTTCTTACTTTAGTGATGTAAATACTATTATATAGTAAATAGTTAAATTGATTTTATTTTTATTGGATTTTATAACCATTTCTAAGTGTATGTAATTTGTAACACGTACTTTATGGAAGTCCAAGTACATGTTTTAGTGAGTGTTTATCTGCAAATTGCTCATGAACATTTCTAGTAGATATATTGACTTAACATGTCAATAAGAATGAAAAATGATCCAGTGGATGTAGTGTGAGTAATAATGAGTTGTTGATCAGAAAAGAGAATAATTAATTCGATCTTTTGTTTGTTTAAAATTTAGTTACCAATGACTTTATGCAATGTAATTGTTTAAGTCCTCTATATAATTTTTTGGAGTGGATTTTGGAGTATAAATGTTGGAAGGTGATTGGTCACCTACATAAAAAGGAGAATCCTATATTACAATTTTCCAAGCATATCACACCTCTTAGGATCTCGAGAGAGTGCACTAAAATCGTTTCTCTTTCTTTGTTTTTTTTTGGGAGTAGGTTTTGTAGGATTAATGATATTACTTGATTGATCTCTTATGAGAGATCTCGGACACTACATGTAAAACCGGCTTCCAGATCCCTGAACGACTCATCTGTATTTTGTTTCGTTATGGTTGTTACTCCCTTCGAGAAATCGACGCTGTCCTTTTGGTTTCTTCTGTGAATCTGTGATTAACAGCATAATGCCCACACTAACACGTGTCTGTCCAACCTCGTGCTAAGCCTGCTCCCTCTGCCGGCAGCTGCATGGATGATGAATGTAGATCGTTACAGAGCAGTCCAGCCAGGCGTCGTTTGTTAGTTCGTCACTCTTGGCCGCTTCAACGGGTGTTCCGCCTCTAACTCCCTCAGCCATTGCTCGCACAACACAGCGTTGTCTCCTCGTTCCTCATGAGTCATGACGCCTGTAGCTTTCCTACCTCAGCTCGTTTGGCCGCTGCGAGCACTGCCAACACCGCTCTGCGCGTGTCAAATCTGCCGAGCCAAACGTAATATCGTTTCCCCCATCTGTTCAAATCACCTCGACAACGCCGGCCCGACTACTACTCCAAGCCAATGCTTCTCGGTCGTGCTTGAACTGACGCGCGCTGTTGTCGCACTTCCGCGAGTCTACCCATCCCCACACACACACCCCACAAGCACAACCATGTCGTCCTCGCCCCCAACGCCGGACAGAAGTGGGCGCCGCGGGTTCCCGCAGATGCGTGCAAATACATCCTCTGTAGATCTAGCTGCTGCGGTCGGAGTAGTTACCCACTCCGACACAACGAGCGACACAGGGAGCATCACCAGAAAAAGCAGCAGCTTCTTGTGTTTCTTTTTCGGGCCATATGGGTACCTGAGTCATGACCTACCGCCACCTTCGGATGATACTGCCGGTGTCTCTTTTATGGTGGTTCTAAGGTGAGCGGCTCCTCTACCTACTTTGGATTGCTTCACCTCGGTTTATCTCCGCACTTCTCTTTCTGTTCCGAAATATGGTATATTGGTATTTATATTGCACCATACAAAGTAAATAACTTTATTGATTCGTATCCTACCTTTGCCCAAATCTCAGAAAACGCAGTACCTTTCCACTTTGCTAGTGAATATTCCGTTTCTCCCCTCAAACTGCTACGTTCATACTATGCACTGCATATGATAAATGGCGTTTTCCCCCCAAACCCCACCCACTCATTTCCTTGATTCCTACAATCCTACCTATTCAACTCTTTCCCAAATTATACTACCTATCCATTCACGTTTCTTTTCTGCTTAATATATATGCATGCATTTAAGATGTAGGAGTTTTAAAGTTAGTATATATGTTTTCATTATATCATATACCAGCGTAGTTTTTGAGATATATTAAATCTTTCAAGCTACTCTCCTATATAATCACGGGTTAGTTATTGTTGGATTTGGATTGACTCCTGACGGGTTTGATCGGAGCTAGAATCCACCTTATCTTTTGCATAGTTGGTATTCTTAGCACGTAACTAGGTTTCAAATATAAATACTCATTATATATATATATATATATATATATATATATATATATATATACACTTTTACTCATAAGTACCTAAAAATAGTTGGATGCATACACTTTGTCTACCGTCACATTTTAAAATCATAATCGAGTAGTGGAACACACATGTTCAAACTCAGTTGAATATAAATTGGCTGGATTTTGTTTGAGTGATAAAAAATCTCTCACATTTATGTTCAACGGCACGAAAGCTGAAACAATATCTTAATGTGTAAGTTAGATTTTAGATATATGAAGAATAATTGTAATTCACAGTACTGCTAGATAAATCATAGGTGTAACCATTGGAGAGATATCCACAAAAGATGTTAATCTAAGATAACAAATATGTATATAAATGCATATACATAATATATATACACATATCATTATATATTTGTATAAATGCATACTTTTATTTATTAAAATCCCCTCGTGCATATTTTGAGGCTTACGCCTCAAACGCCTCGCGTCATTGAGGCAAAGATGTTTCATTACAACCTCACACACTTTATAACCTTGTATGAACTCCATTCCCTATTGAATAACTAATTCCACTAGTTCCATCTAGTTGTAAGTTTCAATGTTGAGGATGTTGTGACCCCTCAGATGCCTCCTCATATATGATTAGTAATCAAGATTCCATTTAGATGCCAATAGGCTCTATGTTGACTGCTCAAATTATGTGTGTGAAATATCCTTTTTGACGTATCTAACGAGGGGTGATTTATCAAAAAGTTGGCATGCCATCTATAAATTGATTATTCATGATTCCTATATAACCGCTATATGATGCATTTGGGAGGCCAAGTTGGCATGTCATCTACAAATAGACTATTTATGATTCCTATATAACAGTTATATGTTGCATTTGGGAGGCACAAACCTCTCCTTGTATGGAAATGTGCCTCCCCAAGAATAACCATTACCATTAGTTAAACATATGATCTGATGAAAACACTTACATGGATATCAAAACTATGAAGCTCTATAAATGAGCACTCAAATTATCTCACATAAGTCATTGAGTTCTAGAGAATGACCCCTGCCCACTTCATTAGACTCTAATTCTCATGTACCTTCATCTCATGCAAGACTTTCCCATTTACATATCAATGTTTGTAGAGTGAAATATTTGTACCCAAAATTTATATTTACATACAAATATGATCCAATATTGCTTGTTATTGCCTTTTTAGCTTCCTTATTTTTTTTCTATATGTATCTCAGTCATTTCTTTTCAGATATCATTAGCGTGCCCTTCTAGGATGAACTAGGAGGTTATCTTTACTCTAAACTGAAGACTCTAAGCAATGGGCTGCTATATTGAATCATGTAGCTCCAGTAAGAAACCATAAATGCCTTAAATGTAGGATAGTGAGTCTCATTGAGGATGAAGTAAATTAAGATATTGCAAGTAGACATCTTGTGCTTAAAGATGGATAATGTAATGTTTGTCACATGTTCAAATGGTGACCTCAAAACTGGATGAATATGACTTCATGAGAAATGATATCATATTTCTTTCATTTTTGTATTCTTCTTCACATCCTAACACATTTCCCTTCACTCTCATCATATTGTATTGCTTTTATCTTGGCATCCTTTATTATTATATTCTCCCCCAATAATATATTTTAGTATGGATAAACTTAAATGAGAAGATATGGCGTGTGTTACATCTACACCTACAAGTTTGGTTTATAAATGTTTACTTGTGTTCTTGTTGAATCTTAGTATGCACAAATATATGATATGTTTGACATATTATATTGTTGTATCTTTCAATGACTTCTATATATGATTTAGGGTATTTGTTAAAAATATAATCTATTTTGGTATGTGTATGCAAAATGTATGTTCTTTGAGATCTCACCAGTTTTATTAATGAAAGATGTTAAGGATTCTTTGAATGATTGGTATATAAACTTGTAACTTAATCATCTTTATTTTTGTTGGTGGAACCCTAAAACAATATATAGACTATATATTACTCAACATCTAGGTTTGTAGTTGTGAGCCCTCATATTTGGTGTTACTAAGGTATCAGGGGAAGAAGAACCTTGCAAGGGATAACTATATAGCTACAAAACTTGAAACTAATTCTACTTTAGTTATGGTTGGGGAACCAACCCTCATTTAATGTAACTCATTCCAAAAATCATCAACAAACAATATGATTATAAATCTATATCAGTGAAAATTTTAAGAAATTAAGCATGTTTTCCTAGTACTTTTTACTTATCCTATAAAAATTTAGAATATTATATTTAAATCAAATTTTATCAAAGTAGAAAAAAGGAAAAAAACCAAAATAGCACATTTTGACAAAAATATTTTAGGTATAACACTCCTTTGAAAATAATTCCCAACATAGCCCACTTTGGTTAGAAAATGCCACATGAATTGGCATTTTTTAAGTCCAGGAAGTGAAAATGACATTAAATTTGGAGCCTTTAATAAAAAAATAAAATAAAATGAATGAAAATGCCAAATCAGGTGGCGCTTTCACCCCAACATCGGGGGTGAAAACGCCACTTTCTTTGGCATTTTCATTCCTTTTTTTAATAAAAAAAGCTCCAAAATGAGTGATTTTTTCACCTCTTGCATGTATAAAATTCCAATTCAAGTGGCGTATTCTCGCCAAATTAGGCTATGTTGGGAATTATTATCAAAGAGGTGCCATACCTAGAATATTTTTTTATCTAAGTGTGCTATTTTGATTTTTTCTTGAAAAACCCCATGCTTTTAGAATATATATATATATATATATATATATATATATATATATATATATATATATATATATATATATATATATATATGCTTCCCATGCTTGTGATTCTACACATATCCTATGCTCAAGAGGGACAAAATTGTACCCTATCTATGTTTGACCCATCAATTGATTATCTTATGTCTCCCCCCTACCTCCATCTTTAGTCTAAACCCCTTCCTCTTCTCTTTCCTTATAATCACACCCCAAAAACTTTCACCTCGCTAATTGACTTAACTTGTTGGTCATAAAGGGTGAATGGGGTAGTTATAGCATGTTGTATTCTACCATTGTCTTGGTGACTTTGCACACTATTGCAACCTCATCAACCCCCTATTGCATCTTTTAGCGTGAGTAAAGGATTTCTAGATAATTCTATTGGATCATAAAGTTCAAGTGAAGATGTCGAAGTTGAGGGTAATAATTATATTTATATTATCATTCTAGGGAAGGCTATAGGAATTTGATCTACCTTTTTGGACAAAATAGGAGAAGAGAAAGACAACAAATAAAGTTGGAGTGATAAGAGAATATGCAAGTTGAGAAAATTGGATACAACAGTGAGGATGTAGAAATCTGATGAGAAAAATGGTGAAGGGGTTAGATCACTAATGAAACTCATTCACATTAAGAGAGGTCGGGGACGACCACTCATCTCTCCCAAATGAGAGAATCTATATCACATTCCATGAGGGTGTTAGAGATCCCCATCGACTCTAGAGAGTAAGTAAAATGATTAAAAATCATGTTGTAAGGATGCATTTGTATAGATTTAAGAAACACTTGATCCTCTTCCTAGATGTTCCATACCTTTATTAATTAGTCACACACTATAATTCCTTATAATGTGTTATTCATCTCTCAATGATTCTTCACTAATGAGGGAAATTTTGCAAATAATATGGCGTCTATGAGAGTGGTAAACATTTGAATGGATATGTAGAGGTGTTGAGCATTGAAAGAGCCATATGGTATTTTGTGAAACGGCTGAAGAGAGGGAAAAGCAGGGACATTGGAGAAAAAATAGTATGTGGTGGAAATTTGAATAGGATAATGGACTTTACAACACATGACATGGAAATTAAGGGAGGGGAATCCTAATACCCTGGTGAAGGCACAAAAAGGCTCAAAGCCTTAGAAAAGATGGAAGGCAAGGTCATCCTTCCACCATAGATGGAAATGAGTAGGTGTATATGCACTAAGGAGCCACTCTTAGGTTACCAAATCAAGTTTCATGTTTACTTGGATTGTGGAAATGCACCACACTAGTTGGTATATCTAGATCGATACCTACAATATTGTTTTGGGGCATCATGTGTTAATTATGTTCATAAGGCTAAGTGTGCACAAATGAATTATGCAATGGGATTTGAGAAGGTATGGGATCAATGACATAGCCAAAAAAATGATAATTGAGGAATGAGTGAGATGAACTTGGTATGATTTATAATAGAGGGGTTGAATTAAACAAACTCGTAAAGGTAATCTTAATGTAAGATTTGAACCCATGCCACTTGGTTAGAAACATGACTCTAGCACTAACAAATTATGAGTGATTATACTTGTAAAAAGCATATATAGAGTAGTTGACTATGCAATAAATGTATAGATACATATCTTGGGATTTGATAGGAGAATGGAGAGCCATAGGTTCCTCCTACAGCTCTGCACTTACACGACATCCTTGATCAAAAGTCTCAATAGGTCATACATGCATGATCAATTCAAACCCATGACATCCCAAGTAATAATATATTTAGGCAATTTAGTTGTTCAACTATGATCCAACAATATATAGAAATCCAAAGATGTGGTATTCTAGAACTTGTTTATAATTATATTAAATGAATTTATTGATGAACTTATATGACAATTGCTATCCTTTATATTTGTTGGTCATGTCATATTCTCTTGATGATGAGTTATGTATTCTTATGGTCAATGAATATGTTAGTATCCATGCTATATGGTTATTAGTTTTATATAAACTATCAAATTGTGAAGGTATTACGTGATCTCTCTATTTATAGGTTTATGTTCATCTCGAAAAATATCTAATTGTGTGGGGGGTTCCACATTTAAATAGAAAGCTTAACTAATCAATCACAATCAAATTGTCAAGTATGAAAAAGATGCCTCTGATAGATATGCCTATTTGTTGGAAAAATCATGTAGAGGAAACCATAGGATTAGCATTATTTTGATGGATATAATGTGGAAATGTATCATTATTTTTATATTAAATATGCATTGTGGACAAAACCCCACATCCTTAAGCTTATCATTGATTGTCATCTTCTATCTAGACAATTAATCATTTATTTTTTATTAGCATGAGGACCCAAGACAAGAAGGAATGAAGATTTTTCTCCATAATTCTTCTTTTTTTACATAACCTTAATGTCATTTTGAACCTATTGGCAAAACTAGGACTGTCAATGGGGTGGGTGTTACCGTTTTATCCTTTATCCATACATTGTAGGGTAAGGGTAAAGATTTTTATTACTCATTCTCCATTTACCATTTCCCCATTTACCCACCACAATAAATGGGAAGGGTAGGGTATAGACATTATCAATACCCTTTTACCATTTACCCACATTTATTTAACAAAGAAATTTAATTATATAGAAGCTTCTAGTTCAAATTCTACCCTATTTTTCCAATAGGAGAGTTTGTGGGTTGTGGGTTGCTTCCCATGTCCACTCACACTCAAATGTTTGTGGTATATTATTATTAAATATTGACCCAATTGATCAGATCTAGGAACAATGGCAAAAGGATGACCGTGCCATTTTAAAATAAGTTATTCTTTGACCAATGTATAAGCATATTATGCAAGTATAACATTGTCCTTCTATATTCAAACATTTGAAAATGCAAGTGAAGAAAGATGTGGATTAATCTTTATCACCCTATGGACCACCTTATATTAATTTATCTTTTTATAAAATTCTTTTTGTATCAAAATTACCCATTACCCTTTATCCTCCCCATTTACCCTATGGGGAAGAGGGTAAGAGTAAGGATATGGTAAGGAGATTGCTAAGAAGGGTACTTACCCTTACCCTTACTCACTATCCTCTAGAAGGTAAGGGTAAGGGTAGAGCCTTACCCTCCCCGTTGACATCCCTAGGCAAAATTAGTCTTTCTTTCATTTTTTTATACATATGGTTGATATATTGGCAACTAAGGAATTACACAATCCCATATGAAATTATTATTGATTTAAATGTTGATATATTAGACAATTTGAATAGTAGTTGTGAGTTTAAAATTCATGTGGAATCGAGGCCTATAAACTAAGTAAAGATGAGTTTTTAGTGGTTTACCTTGAAAAATAGGTGTAGGACTTTGACATATCTATATAAACAAATAGTCCATAGGATCATGTGTTAAGTCTACAAAATAGATGTATGATAGTAAGAAAATGTTGTAAAAGTTAAAAATGACTAACTCCATTTATATACCTCCTCTTTTTCTTAGTTTCTCATAGGTTCTTACTATTATATTGTTATACACTTATATTCATCGTAAAAGTTTTGACAACTAGTGAAAGCATACAATCAAAAAGTTCTTGGTTGAAATATAGAAGGATATATAAGTAGTTTTTCTTATTTGAAACTAAAATATTGAAGTGACTAACATCCTTAGTTTTTCAAATAATAATTTGCGTATAAATGGTTAATCCAAACATATTGACCTTTTACATTATTCATTGATCACATATAACAAATGGTTGCATGGTAAGAACTTTTTTAAACAAAGGAGAACGTTCTAAGAAGTTATAGGGTTTAAGAAATAACATGTAATTATTTGAATTTTCTACATAAAATGCACATGGTAGAATATACCTAAGATGAAATATTCTGATCAGTTCATATATGGTATCAATATCATGGTGAAATAATTAAATAAAATAAATCATAAGAATACAACATATGTGTGTATGTTTAGATATGTGTATGTTAATTAAATTGGTATGCTTATTTATTACCTTTATAATTCATAGCAAGATATGACAGAACTATAAAAAGTTCATATAACATGCAATCATGAAATCAAAGGCATCCAAAATTTAAAATTTAAGTTCATTGAATATATATATATATATGATGAATTAGAAAAAAAATCAAGTACATAACTTGTTAAGTAGTTTAGAAGATTTTCTAGGAAAATCTCTTATTACACCATAAGACAGTAATTCCTAATTGGTAGCATGGATGCCCAGATATGTAAAAAGTGGTTACTATTATCATTGATAGTGAAGAATGATAACTTTTATTTATTTGAAAATGAATTGTGTTATAAATTCCATTCTAAACGTGGTGATGAACTTTCATGGTAGTTTCACCCAATAAATTAATTTTAAGGAATTAAATCAATTTTTTTTATCAAATGATTATGTTCCTTGCATAACTATGTCTAGACTGAGTTCATAGGAGGTAGTGAGTAGTGATGCCATGGATTAAAGAATGAACCAAGTGGTCTTTGAGCATTAAGAGGTGATGTGGGAGTTGACAAATGTTAACATGAAAATAAGGTGTAGGTATGGTAATACAATAAAATGAATCTTAACCCCCAAAATATGATATTCATGTCATTTAAAATTGTATAAGAAACAAAAAAATAACCATTTGAATATGAAAATATGTGTTTGTTACTTAAAATTTCCCTTTTTATTTATTTATGATTTTTTTATTTTGATAGGTAAAATGCCATTTCAAAACAAAAATAATAAATCTATAAATTATATTTATTGTATAAAAATAACCAATGGAAGAACTCAATTGGGTTTAATGAATCAATTGAGTGGAGACACTTATATGGGAAATGTTCAATCCTTGATGACATCCTATGATTTATCATCGATGACTGATCTTTAAATCATTTTGTTTTAATTAAGGTTTTTTTTCTATGTGCGAGTCTTACGGAGCCTTGAAACTAAACTTGGTTATCTTTGAAAAACATTATTAGTTAATGTTTTGGTATCAACAAAACTTAATTAAAACGCAAGGAATAGATTCTTTAGATTGCACAATATATCTTCTCCATATATTAATTTCAAGAAACATTATCAATATAGTTAACCAGAGGTAATATCTTACATTAGTAAGGTATTTGAATGATGGAACATCATCCTACACAATGTTGATGATTTTAGTTGCTTAGGTCAACCTTTAGCTAGTTAAAATGCATCCATTTGTTTCATATCAATTTATGGTCATTGCAATCTAAATGTGGACCACTATAAGGTTCTACATGGGGTCTTACCATCTTATTTTGTTGGTTTACTACATTAACTTGTATCGTTCAATCCAAAGTTTTTTCCTTGCACAAGGTGCTAATATCTCTCATATGCTTTTGAATAAGTAAATATGATTTGAAAAATATTAAAAAAAATCAAAAGTATATTTCCATGTTCAATGTTGCTATTCCAAGAATATAGCTCAAAATAGTTGGGATTCAAAGTGAGAGAGGAGTGTTGAGTGAATAATCATATAGATTCCATCTATTGAGGATATGAGGCTACCTAAGTAGGTGTTTATGGATTTTAGAATGTTTCCATTTCAATT